>JAWNLA010000129.1:0-1200000 GCA_035041605.1 Drosophila atroscutellata | reverse complement strand
ATGTGTGTGTGTGTGTTTAGCTGTGTGTCTGTGTGTGGGTGTATTTTGTTGAGCTTCGGGTTACTTACTTGGATTACGGCTATAATGCATATGAATAGTTGCCATTAGTTTTTAATTACCACAGCTGAAAGCACATAAACAACTAACGGATATGAGTGTGTGTTGGAGTGTGGGTGTTATAATCGTGTAACTAAGCTGATTTTGTGTTAAATTGAAGTTGCGGCACATTTAATCCCAACAAACTGCAAAGCGGATGTGAAGCAAGCAGAAGGAGCAGTCCAAGAGAGAAGCAGCTCAAAGGGAGAAGCTAAACTCACAATCAGAGTTTGGTTTGTCGCTTGAATTCATTGTGTCTATGTCTCTTGTGCTGTTGCTCTTTAGTCTTTTCAGTCTTTTGGTTTGATTGTAAAGTTTTTCTGCATTTCCCATTTTGTTTCAGTCTATCTCGTTTTTTTTTTTATCAATTAACGCTTCGTTTGAGCTTATGCAAACTGAGTGTGAATTGAAATTCAAAAGCGGAAAAAAAGGATACTTAACTCATTAGTTAATGCTGTTGCTAGATCTTTAAACTGGGAATGGAACAAGAGGAGATTCTCTAAACTTAAAGTGGAATTTATTAGAATCTTAAATGAAATGCACTAAAGACATGAAAAAATGGAAACCAAAACGCATCTTTATCCTAGGAATAGAACGAGAAGAGATTGCCTTAACTTAAAGCTGAATTGATTATCATCATATATGAACTGTTTTGCCGACATTCGGTTGCAAGAATAACATTCTCCATTAGGGCAATAAAGTTTACTATATTTTCCCTATTACCATATAACGTTTACTCATGCAACACACTTTTTTCCACCGCTGTGGTCCTTATCAAAGAATGCCTTGGTAACATGAATTTATGTCTATTAGTAACGTTTGCTGGCCATAAAAGTTACAGCTTTTTTTTAAACAATTTTTAGACGGTCCAACTGCTCTCTCTTTTACATCATACTATATCTATCTCTTACTGTCTATTGGCTTTGGATCTAACTCAATATAGTTTAACGGCGTTGCAGGCCAACAAATTTCTTTTATTGCTCGCATAGCCAACGCATAAAATGCCGATATGCAGCCACTGTCTGGCTACACACACACACGCACGCACACACACACACATACATAGACAGAGACACACCTCGGCAATGGCAGATACGGCCGCAGACAACCACAGACACAAACAGAGACCTGGCCCTGTTGCGGCTCCAGGCTGCACATGAGCTTGGGCCATAAATTTCGCACTCGCAATGTTGGCAGTTGGCAGTTGGCAGTTGGCAGCTGCTGCAGTTGCTGCTGCACCCGTTCGAACCGAACCTAGACCCCATTACCGCATTACCACCCCCTGCTAGCTATGCTAGTTGGTGTTGGCCTCGTGTTTCCAGTGCAATTAATGAGGCTGTCGTCGTTGGCGTTATTTTCATCGTTCTCTCGTCGACGTCGTGAGTGTTATCAACAGGTGTTAAATTTCAATTTTCACTTTATTGCTTATTAGTCAGAGTGAGAGTCAGAGTCAGAGGCAGAGTCAGAGTCAGCGTAAGCCTGTGGATGTTGTTTGTAATTTAAACGAAATTAAATTCGGTCCATGTCAGTTTATGGCCAGTACATAAGCACACACATACGCACGCAAACACGTTAGAAATAGAGATAGCAATGGCGATAGCGATAGAGAGCCTTGGGCAAAAAGGGACATTAATTAAAGTTGACGTTTAGGTGTTAGCACTGTGTGCTAGCTGCAATATATCACGTTGATCAATCACGCACCGGACCCCAGAAAGGCCGGAGGCCAAGAACGAAACTCAGAGCCACAGACTCATGCTGAAAGCGAGACAAAGAGAGAGAGGGAGAGAGAGATTGCAAGACTGAGAGGCTGCTGAGGCAGGCAAATTACTGTTCGTGTCTGGTTGCGTCTCTGTGGTCAATTCAATTTGCTAGTTTGATTTGTTTGGCTTTTGGTTGAGTCCTTGCTGTTTCTCAGGGCCGGCGAGGAAGGGTGGACGAGCGTTTTGTTGGCACGTTCGAGCATTTGAACTTACACGTCTATATCATAAATTTTTGTTACCATATGTTGGCATACCGCTCTCACAGCCATAACTCAATGCAACGCAATTTTATGCGGCGATAAACAACTGACAGCAACACACACTAAATAACAACACACACACACACATACACACTAACATTCACATTTAATATTTAATGTTTAATATGGTAAAAGCAAAAGTTAATAATGATGGTGCGCATTATCTTACTTACCCAGCCATATGGTTGCGGCGACACAAATAACGAAACTCTTTAGGCCCACTTGGCGCCCCCAATTTTGCATACTACATTTTTTTGTTATATTTTTCATTATACTTGGGGTTTTTTTACTGTATATTTTTACTCTTTTTTTTGTGAGTATTTGCATTTTGTTTAGAACTTGTTGAACGTATTAACTGATTCAGTACTTTCACTTGAGTTTTGTTAACAACAAATTATTGTTTGTGTGTTGTTTTTGTGTTATGGTGTTCACAAGGCAGTTGGAGCGGTGGCAGAAGCAGGAGTAGGAGTAGGAGCAGGAGCAGGAACAGGATCAGGACCAGGCAGAGTACCACAACCGTTGCCAGTCAGACTGTGACTGTTATGAAGCCTGATAATTTATCGGGCAGCAAGTCTAGCAGCGCATGCTGCGCTGGCACACGGCGGCAGCGTCGCTGCCTGCTGCTGACGTCGCCGTCGCCGTCGCCGTAGTCAACCCTCGCTTCTCGTTGTCGGCGGGGTATGGGGGAGTGACAGTGGGGGGGTCACTGCCAGCCTGCTCAGTGTTCTATACGTATCTATGGCAACTTGGGCGCGGTGAACGCAACAGTTCGCAAAAGGGATGAAAAACGTTATCGTCGTCGTTGTTGTTGCTGTGGCCTGTCGCCTGTTGAAGGCAGCAGCTCCTTTTCGCTCATTTCGCTCAATGGGATCCACAAACGGCAACCAGTTGACAACTACAGCGCCAGAGCCGCACATATGGGGAGCCAGCCAGCCAGCCAGCCAGCCAGCCAGCAGGACATAGGATATGCAGTTGTTGCTTTTGCTTGCTACTCGATGCATACTGCAGGATGGACGCCGCCGCTGATGACGCCGCCAGAACCACCCACCTGTAGTCACTGGGCAAACGTTGCGTATACTTGTTGTATGTGGATGGCATTTGGTGTTGTTATTGTTCGAAGCAGGCACACTTAATGCGCCGGCGCCGACTGCCAACAAGTGAATCAACAAGCAGCAGCAACAGCAACAGCAGCAACAGCAACAGCAGCAACAGCGGAAGCAGCGGTCGTCTGGCCCTGGGCAACTGAGCGAGTGGAAGTGAGAGAGAGAGAGAGAGAGAGCGGGAGAGAGCGAGAGAGCGAGAGCTAGAGAACTAGAGAGCGCCAGAATGCCCCTGCCAGCATGTGCGAGAGAGCGCGCACGAGTGTGTGTGGCGGCCACACACATTAGCAGCAACAACAACAACAGCAGCTGCAAGAACAACAGCAACAACAACAACCATATGGACAGCTGGTGGCAATTTTTTTTTGTTTTTGTGTTTTTGCCTCATGCTGTTTGCTGTTGGGAGTTTTGGTCGCCGTTCTACGTCGTCGTCTACTTATTATTATGCTTAATTTTTACCGAGTTGCCATTAAAGAAAAACACACGGCAACAACGGAAGAGCAGAGACTGCAAGCATTTAAGGCAAGCAGCACTTGGCTTTTGAGGAGGAAGGATAAGGGCGAAGCAGTGGCTGTAGCTGGAGTTGAGCTGCTGCGTCCATATGTGATGGCATTTATTGGTATAGGAAGCAAACAAGCAAAAAGTAACAAGTATGTCTCATATGTTTTTGCTTTTACTTAGCTGCGGCTAAGGCTGCCACCAACAACAGCAATACAGCAATACGAACAGCAGCAACAACCACAACAACAACAACAATAAATGCTGGCGCCGGCTACATTGACAACGCCAGTTGGGGCAGACGGGGCGCTCAAAAGTCAATTGTTTGCGCCTGCACAAGAGGGTCTGCGTAACTTTCGCAACATATGCAAGTGATTGTGTGTGTGTGTGTGTGCTTGAGTGCTAGATGTGTGTCTGTAAGTGGGTGTACGTGTGTGTGTGTGTGACTGATATATGAGTACGTGATTGCGGTGTGTGTCTTGGCAAACTTGTTGCTGCCCACTTTCAGCTCTCAAAGTTGCAGTCGAACTTCGCACACACACACACAGACACATACACGTCTGACTTTAAGTTTTGGTAAAGGCAATTGTGCAGCTAAATTGGCAAATAGCTGACATATAAACGTCACCCAGCTCAAGCTTCAGCTAACTAATTCGAACAGCTGCCAAGCCATTAGGGAATTCACACTTTTCGTAGCATACTTTTGAGGGCATATGCTAAAATCTGACAATATTTTGTTGACATTAGTTCGGTAAACGCCTGATTTTAAAACTTTTAATCCTTTAAGAGAACTATTTTGTAGTTCTCTTATATGATTATCATATGCCAGGAAACTTGGAACTGGAATAATCTGCCATTGGATAAATGGTACAAAAATAAATTGATAACCACCGATTTATCCCAAGATGGTCAGCTTTAAAACTATGGTACATATATATATTTTTTTACTTTGAATTATTCTTAAATGCACAACAGAAATATATAATCTTATATATATTATATATATGTATAAATATTATATTTGAGTATTGCTTTATTTAAGGATTCTCGAAAACTGAGCTATTATTCGACTCTCTTAAAACACAATTTGCTAAAGCTATAGATATAGATATAGATATAGATATATTTATATATCAATTTTATACTGATTTATTTGCTATCAGGTAACAACAGTTCATACCGTTTGCACGAACTATCTTATTCAATTCACAGTCCTTGGTAACACATTTTTCAAATATTTGTTATCGACTCGTATGCTTGTGTGTATGTTCTATTGTAAAGCCAGCGTTCCGTAGATATAGCTGTAGCAATAAGTTTTTAAATTCACTGTAAACCACATGCAATACATTTATTTTATTAGCCCGGAACACAGAGAGAGTGTCTCTCGCTCAAATGGCTGCCAAGTGGCAGCGAAGTGCCGCGAAGTGACTCCTCACATGAAAAATTGAATTGTCTCTCATCCGTGCACGTTGGCTGGCCTGACTGCCTGACTGGATGAACGCGCATTACGCCTTTGCCCCCGTGCCCCTTTGCCTCTTTTGAAGAGCAGAGGCAGACGAAACACCAAAGATAGACAGACAAAAGCGTGGCGCAGTCAGAGAGTCAATTGGACGCACAGACAAACAGAGTTGCTTGGACAAACAATTGTTGAGGCGGGGTTTTTGTCTCTGTGTGTGTGTGTGTGTGTGTGTGTGTATAGTTGTTGTTGTGTGTTTGGCCTACTTTAGCTGGCGCTGGCTCGTTTGGCTGGTTTGGCATTAAACACATTTACACATTTACACGTCCAGCTGGCAACAGCTGCTGCTCAATTTTCAGCGTCTGCTTTCATGTAGCACATAGCAGCAAAAATACATATATATATATATATATATATATACTGTTAATGCATACATATATATGCATTACGTATACGCCAAGTTGGGGTTGGAGCATTCGACATTGCATTTGGGGATCTATTGAATGGCTTCGTGGCTGCCATTTGCATCTTTTACGGCCGCTGTGATTCGATTGCAACAAACAGTTTTAACGGGCAACGAAAGACACAATAAGCATATAACAATGACATAAAAGCCAAGAACATGCAACTTCAACCCAACTGGCCCCTCTGCCCACTCTGTGTGTATGTGTGTGGCATTGTGCAGCGCAACGTGCGCATAAAACCGAAGGAAATTGTAAATGAAACGCACTTGAAATGCTGCTGCAGCGTCGGCAACAACAACACACACACAAACACACACATACACACCCAGTACGGGGTATAGAGGGCGTAACCGTAGTCAGCTCCTTGCGCTGACAGCGATGGCCCCCGCACTCTGGTCTCCAGCCAGGATCACATGGATTGAGTTACAGTTACATTCACGACCGGATGCGGATGCGGCAGTCAGCAAAGGCGCTTTTGTGGCAACATATGGAGAGTGTGCTTTAAGTGCAATTGTATATCCTGCACGGGGGCTTTTGTGGTATGCGTGCCTGTGTTTGTGTGTGCGACACACATTAATAATACAAGCACATGAGTCTCACTTCTGCCCTTGTGCGCATCTAATTCTTAGGTTACACACCCACACACACACACTCACACTCACAGTCGTTTGTATGCTAGAGGCGACACCCTTTCGTATAATTATTTATGTAATTGTCATCCGAACTTCATAAGATTTCATTTAATGGGCCATATACCAAAAATATAAATTGGCTGGCTTGATTTATTTGAAGTTTGCATCCCCAAGTCTCAGTCGCGTCGCCGCCAGCATTTGTCAGAACTGTCAGTTCTCCAGTCACACACCCATACACACACACACACACACTGCACACACGCATACTCACATACTGAGTGCAGCTGATGCTGATGCTGGTTGTTGGTGTTAAGCTCGTCAACTCCTGAGACCGCAAATCGAATTACACATGCAAATCACTTGGTTTGGTCGTTTGTCCACTCTGTCCACTGTCCCTGTCTCTGTTTTTATCCTGTCGCCTGTCCGCTTTTCTCTCTCGTTCATTTTGGGGCAACCCACACACACACACACACGCCCTCTTGGCACAGGATGTTGCTCGATGATTGCCCATTGGTTCGGTTCTTAATGGCCATTCGGACAGTTTAAAGCAATTATTCATACATACATATGCATACAAACGAGTCTCGACTATCGCCATTGTCCAATGACACTTGCGCTCATCCAATCGACAAAATCTAATTACGAAACAAGCTTTACATTAAATCCTGTCAATGATTGAGTTATATCTCAAATACTTCCATAGTTAATTCTCTTTAAACCCCCACTGAATTCCGCAATGAAAATGCGGGAAAAATAATTACAAAAGTATTTCCGAGGAGTAGAAAATTAAAAAATTACAAAATATATAAAAATTAAGTCTGATAATTCTTTTTAAAAAACGATGTTGATGTAGATTTTTTGATTGAAATTAAGTTTCCGAACTGAGTCTGGAATCACAATATATTAAAAAGAACATTACACATAATAAAATTTAGCAGCTTACAAGTTTTTTTTATCCAAAATTAAATACAACCTATAACAGTGTAATATTTGACTTATTTATTAAATTAAAAATAAAATATAGTATTTAAATTTAAATAAAAAGAAATAGTTATAAGATTTCTAAGTTTATTTATTTGATTGAATCCAGACAAAAAAAACCAATCAGACAAACCCTAAGTTAACCAAAAATTGAGTTCTTAATTATGGAAATAGAGTCTCAGAATTAATTACATGCTAAAGTCTATTGTAATACACATAAATAGCACTCAAAAGGGTTTTAGCTAGGAATAATTAGTAGTACAGTGGTCAAGAAAAAGTGACAAGATGGCAGGAGTTGTTCTAGACGGAACAGTAAAATGTATTTGGCTCAACAATGCAGCTTAATTGATATCAGTATTTTCAAATATGAAATAACTAATCTTAATCTAAGACTGTTTCTTTTTAATTACAAAACAGAAAAGAGTATTCAACTAGTATTCAACTAGTATTCAACTAGTATTCAGAATGTACTCACAACAGTTGTCCTCAATATAATCAACAACATTGTCAACAATATTGTAGAAAGATCTTGATAGCGCCTTCCCGCTGTGTCTTAGTCACGCGCCCACATATGTATACACATACATATGTATGAATGTGTATACATGTATATGTGTACATACATATGTGTATACGTGTATATGTGTATGCGTGAGCGTGAGTGTGTTTTTTACTGTCGCACGTTTCACAGTTAATTTATATTCATAAGTCAAATTGGTGTACAATTACCGCCCGATTATGAAAACGAGCAACTGCGGGCGGCCAACAGCGAAACGTTTGTCAAAATCACCCCACGCCCCCTTGCCTAAACATCCCGCCGCGCCCCCGCCTCGCCATGTCAATGGCTGCAGCTTTAGCAGTGAGAAGGGTCGCTTCTTGGTTCTTAGAGGAGGATGTGGAACTGGGTTCTAGGTCTGAGTCGAGGGTAGTGCCAGGCAGCCATATGGAGCGAGTTGTTGCTGCTGCTATTTCTATTTTTTAATACGGCGACAAGTTAAAACAACAACAAGAACAAAAACAACAACACAAAGGGAGCAACAAGGAGCAACCCCCGAATGGCACTTGGCAAGTATTTTCTCTTGGTGCGCTGCGCCGGGCTTCTGCTCCGACTTCGGCTCCCCAAGGATCAGAATCAACAGGAGCAGGCAAACGCGTTTCCATGGCAGGCTGGCGGACTTGCAGGCTAGACTCTTAGAGATGGACAGGCCTTGGAACACAAATCACAAATTTTAATACAGTTCGATAAGTAATTTAGTAAAGTTTTTCAAACCGCAAGATTCCTCATAATTCAAATCTTAACCCTTGGCCACTCGTCAGCTATCCACAACAATGTGCAAAAATAAATATATATACAAAAATATAAATCTATATATATATAAATTTTCTAATGGCTTTCTGAAAGATCAGCAAAAATCTGAAATGCTTTTTATATATTTTATATTTTATATTTCCAATTTCATCTGTTGCCCAGTTGTCTCAAAATGGTTCCTTACAGTGGCAAGGAGTACTGACTTAGGGTAGATTAAGTGGTTCGCTTAGTCGTGCTGCCCTACTTAGCACTAGTTCGTGTCACGACACGCACTCCACTCTAGGCAGGCAAGCAGTCTGGGGTATTCGGACTATATGTGGAACTAGAACTCAGACTCCCCGCACGAGTAGCTGATGAGCTGGCGCCTCGTTGCGGGCGGGCGGGCGGACGTCCTTGTTGTTCTTGTTGTGGCTGTTGCTGTTGTCGTGTCAGAACATGTCACCTACACACAGTCACATGTAGACGCTGCCGACAGGGAGATAGAGAGAGAGAGAGAGAGAGAGACATTTATAAAGAGAGAGAGACAGGGAGTCGAAGTCGCTTTCCGTGTCTGAGTCGAAGTCTGAGTTGCCCTGTGGCGCTGGGCGGCATTAACGAGCCAGTCCATGTCCGTGCGAGTGTCCTGGTCGCCATCAAGGAGTCATGGAGTCAAGCAACCGTTGCTGCTGGGCATGGCCAGAGTCAGAGCCAGAGCCAGAGCCAAAGCCAAAGCCAAAGCTGTTGCCTATGCTGCTTATAGCCATGCAGCTAAGCCGTCAACTTGTCATCGCCATGAAAAATCTGTGAAGTCAGCCACAATTTTGGCGCCAGTCTGCTTAGCAGCCAGCTGTGCGTGTGGATGCGTGTGACCCAACAAACCAAAGACCCTCCCCCTCATACCATCCGTTCACACCCTCTGCGCTTGCTATTGAGTCGCCGCCTAGTTGCGTTGTCTGCCAGTGTGCTGTGGATGCTGGCGAAGGGTGGCAGGCATCAAAATCATTCCGCAATGCTTCATTTTAATTTAGCCACACCGTGCTGGGCCCCGTTGACGGGGTGTGCGGCTTGTGGAGTACAACGCATTTGCTTAAACGTATTCAAAGCGCGTGTACAGCGTCAGGAGTCCAACCCCCCCGTCTTCAGACATCCTTCCCTCCTGCTCCTCCACGCTAGTGGCATGCGGCTTTAGTTTTAATTTAGTTATTGTTGCCACTTCAATTTAATTCAGCAGCAGCAGTTTCTGTCTTTATATTTTGCCTCTACTTATGCTCCACTCTTTCTGCCCACTCTCTAGCTGTCTCTCACTCTCTCACTCTCTCTCTCTCTCTCTCTCTCTCTCTCTGTACGTCGCTTTTGACGTGTATTAAATCCAAGTTCCATTGAGCGTTCCTTTGGGCTTTGCGCCCGCTGATTTTTCGATTTAGAAAATGAGGTCATGAGTCGCGGCACGCTTGCCATATGGGAAAATGCCCCGTTTGCCTTTGAAATGTATGGACCAAGTCCAGTGAGGACGACGACGCCGCTGGGACGCAAAGCAGGCAACACTTTTTATACGCTGATAACGATGCTAGAGAAGTATTTTGGATTTGACTCAATCTCCGCTCGTCTGACTTGAATACTTATCATATCTGCATCAGACTAAGTGATATGATTTGATTGCCCATTGGGGGATCTGGAGAATCGATTTCATTCACTGAAACCCTTTACATATATTTCAGCTTTAAGGTTACTTTCCATATGGTATTAGAGTATTACTTTGTCAGGTACATCCGATTGCATCGCTCTCACTTGTTGTTCTGTTTTTTTTTTGCGTTGTAATATTTTCTTTATTATGTTTTTTTCGGGTTTTGGAAAACACATTATTGATGCGTTGCCAGGCCACGAGCCGAGCTAACCGACTGCCTCGGTTTGCAGCCACCTCAGAACTCATGGTACTCAAAAGTACGCCAAAAACTTTTTTGTTGTTGTGGGGGCGTGGAAGGGGGCATCAAATGGGGAAAATGTAACAACTAACTATGTGGCAACAACAAGACAGTTCCATTAGCTTGGCGCGCATTGAAGCATTCTTGGAAGCTGATTTGGGCTTTGGACTTACAGCTTTTACTTTTTGGTGCTAGGGCTTAGCCACGGCTAATGATACGCTTCCACGGAAATTACAAAGTGCCAGCCAGTTCGAATAGCACGCATAGCGTCACTACAATTAATTTGTGGGCGGCAGAGGACACGCCCAACCCAGCCCACCACAGCCCAGAGATGAGGCAGCCAAGCCAAGTCAAAGTCAAAGTACACTTGAGATGATTTTAAAGCCAAGTTAAGTCGCTGCGAGTGAAGATGTTGCGCCAGCTGCTCCAATAACTGTTACCTAGCAGCTAGCAGCAACCTGAGCGCACGCAGAGCATTTACAAATTAGACTGAAGCGGAACTCTTGGCATCGCATCTTCTCCCTTTGGGGGCGTGTCTACCCTCAAAAGCCAAACAATTAGCTGAAGTGGCTTAGCAGCGGGCGCCTGATTGAAATTAAGTGCAATTCAAATGGCGACACGAAACGTATGCAATAAAAGCAATTTACCCAAAGCCAACACCAAACCAACCAATCCTCCACCAAGCTCCCTGATCTCACCCCCCTTTTCGCCCAATAATAGAGTGTACAGCCAGTGTCAATCTCAATCCCCCCGCCTGTGCCAATAACAACAATTTTTTTTTCGTTTTCTTTCCATTGAGTACAAAGCAAGAAATGTGCGTGGGGCAAGTTTTGTTTGTCTGAGCTGCGGCATTAGCTCAACGCGCAGCAGGTTGCCAATGTTGTCTATTGTTCCCTATTTCTTTTACGTTTTATTCTGTTTCTTAGGTCTGGAAATGTGTACGCTCTGTTTTGGTCTTGGATTTATACTCCCGAACTACCACCGAACGCATATAATTGCGAGATGCGCCATCTCCTTCTGCTGCTTCAGTTTTGGCTGGCATTTTGAACGATTTCGCCTCCTGCTCAATTGAATGGAAACTTAAATGTACATATGTACAATGAGCAGGTCCTTGTCCATGTCCATCGTCCATGCTCGTGTCCGTGTCCATGCTTACAAATCATTGGCTTTTGCATTTAGTCCTTGCCAAGCAATTCAAATATTTTATTTCAATCTAATAACCCCAAACCGAGTCTCTCCTTCAGCATTTATTTCTTCTGCTTTCTACTTTCAACTCTCCGCTTTTGCATTTCCTTCTGCTCCTGATGTATATGTCCTTCTGTCCTCGTGGCCTTCTGTCCACCACCTCTCACCTCTCGCCTCCGCTCGGTCCGAGACTATGCTGGGGCATTTGTCACGTTACAGGTTTTCGTTTGGTTTTTGTTATTAATCTCAATTTGCCCCCATATAGTCACACCTACCGACTGCCGCTTGATATCCTGATTCCTGAATTGCTCCTGGCGGTTTCAAACGTAGCATCCTAGAGCCCCAATGTGATACACTGTTTACCTTTTCACTGCCAGAGCACAGTGCAAAGAGCGCAGCGAACGTGCTTCAAATGAATCTTTCGCAGGAGTACGAGATTCATCTGCATATCTATTTGATAGCTCACATTTAGATACACTCTAATGAAAATACCATGCTTATCCCCGAATCCTTTTATTGATACTTTTGGGATGCAGGCAGTGCTCTCGCAATAAGCATTCACAATATTATTGAATAATCGAGAGCGCTTGGGGCTTCAAGAAATGACTTAACTGGTCTTAAATCAAGATACGATAATTATTGAGTACGGCATAAATGACGAACTGGTTTGAAGCTAGGTAGGATACGGGGTTTAAATGGGGCGCACAGACACATTATGAGAAATTAAATAAACCGCTTAGGATCTCAGGCCGCCTTTTTAAGCAGTTCTATTTTAGCTGGGACCCATCTCACAATAATACTTTTTAGCATAAAATTGTAGACAGAAGCTGTATGATTTAAGAGGTTTCTTTAACAGACATTTTTTTGACAGCTCAAGCTTATTGCAAGCTTAGATAATTTTAAAAAAAAGCATAAAGTTAAAGTAATTAAATATTTGCTTTGTTTCTGCAAACATTTCAAACGTGATTTAAGACGAAAATGTCAAGATAGTTTAGCTATCGTAAATCTAACTTCGAGGCGAAACTTATTCCTGTCGCTCAGCGAATCTCTTAGCTTGCGTGATTAAATCAGAAAAATAACATTATATTGTAGTGTATAATGTATTCGATTAGATTGCTTAAATAAAGATCAGACAGCTAGTTCAATGGGCGTGTCAAAATAAGAACAATATGCATGCGAAAAAACTGGTAGTTTAAAAATCAAATACATACATATATTCATTTTGCAGGGTGCCCGTGGTTAAAGCCAGCTGCAGAGCATTTGCAGTTGTGTAGATTGTGTTGCAAACAGTTTGAGGTTCTCTGCTGTTGTGACAGTAAAAACAATTGAAATAGGCGTGGCAAACGGTTGAGCTCTCGAACTCGGGGTTTGGATACCTACCAGACTACCTGTCTGATGCTCACTTGGCAAAAACAATGTCCAGCGAACGAAAATTGCCCCGTTTTTTTCTATAAACATTTTCAAAAGGACAAAAGCTGAAATCACATTTGCGTCGAGGTGCGAGGTGAGCTTTAGTAAGCATTCATAGAGCAAGCAGACAGCAGACAGTAGACAGTCGAAAGGACAACAGGACGACAGGACGTTAGAAAGCTGAACCCAAAGATGTGAAAGAACTGGACTCAATTGTATAAAAGAGATTTTCATTTGCTGCCTCAGCACGCGCTCCAACTAAATTATGATACAATTTTAGCACTTATATATGCATTTAAATGTGTGTGTATGTTTCTGTGTGTGTGTGGGTGTTCATAGAAAAGTGTACTTTGACTCCAAAGTATTTATCTCCATTGAAAGTTAGCTTCAGTGGAGTGCATGCCACAGGATGGTTAGTAAGACTGTAAGTTAATTATACGCTCGCCACGCTTGTTGTTTGGTAACTTGAAACGCAAAATTGGGGAAATGTTCAGTAAAAGGCATTCATTGTATAATGGGGCCAGGATGGCGATAATGAGTGTTATGGCAACGACAGGATAAGCATAAGTAAAAGGACACTGACAGCAGCTGTTACACAATGATAAAAGGCAACAAGTCGACTGTCAAAGCTCTTTTACTTGCATGAACTATGTATATACACATACACATACATACACATATTTAATAACATAAGGGCGAATTCGCATTGGCCTAGATAATTCTGATTCTAATGAAATGCCTGTCACCGGCTTAAACAATGTAATTAATTAATTTTGTATACCATACAAGCACACAAACTGCTGAACTTCAAAAGAATTTGACTTATACATTTAGAGTCTAAATGAAAATTAAACCGAATAAATAAATTAGAATCATTCAAATTATCGAGGCTTGGAGGAAACCCTGATGAATATATTCTTAATTACCTTTTGTCTTGATACCTGTGTTTTTAATGACTTATTTTTCATTCTTCTGATCACGAACAAAACATGAAATTTGTTTTCCTTTTTTAACTCCCTACTTTTCTTATCGCTTTTGATAACACTTTATGCTTCACTTATTGCTTCTCTGGTGTGCATTTTTCGCTTCCCTGATGCTTGATGCGCTTATCTTGTTACGCCCATAATTGACTTCTCGTCGCCTTTTCAATATCTCAACACTTTTAATACCTTTAATCCCAACACGGTCTTAAATTCTTTTCGAGCATACCGCTTCTCGCTTATTAGTTAATTAGTTTTTTGTTTTTTACCATCGATGGCCTTCGAGCAAATTCCTTGCATATTGTCAGACAAATTGCGATATAAATTTGGTGGCATCCTGTTGCCTTGTTTGCAGTCGTTGGCTCTAAATAGTTGGTGACTTTTTAATTGCAGCCTCATAAGCGTATTGCAGTCAAAGGCAAAAGCTTTGCAGTTAGCAAAACTACATCCGATGCAAACAACTGGCCATTGAAAACTTTTACTTTGTCTGTCATAAGGGACCTTGAATCCCGCTTCTCCTGCAAACAGGTTTGTAGGTAGAACCCCAGCCAGAGCATAGCTTGGGGTCTGCAATAAATGTAACAACATGCTGAAAAGCGTATACGATACATTTACATATGTATGTGGATGCCACAAGGATACATGGGGCAGGTATGCGAAATGGTGTTGTTTCTGTATTTGTTGTTTTCCGTTGAATGCTTATGTTTGGTTTCCGGGAAAAGTCATAAAAGCGTACAAAAGCAACTGGCAAAGAAATGACAAGCCAAACAATACAATTTGTTACCAATTAAATGACTGCATTACACAATAATAATAATAATAATAACACGAGCAACAATAACAACAGATTTAAGCGGCAAGCAGCTGCCGCTGCCCCCAGCCCCCTCTCGATCACTCTGCTCCAATCTGCTCCATTCTGCTGAAGTGAATTGAGTGACAGACAGGGCAAATGTAGTTGTTGTTATTTTTGTTGCTATTACGCTTGGCGTCAGTGAAGCCAACAAAGTATGTGGATATATATATAAATACATATATATATATATAGATGTGTATGTGCGTGTGTGTGGCTGTGTGCGTGTGTTATGGGTATACGTAAGCAAACAGTATCCAGCATCCGGGCAACTAATATTGGTTGTCAAAGTAACCGAATCAATAGCATACACACTCTAGGACTTCAGGACTCCAGGACAGCAGCCAGGACCTTGGGGGCTGGGTGAGCCGCACGACTTTATTAGCAGGTGTGAGAGAGTGAGAGGGAGAGAGCAGCTAACAAAATTTTATATTACTTCATTATGTGTTATGCTTTTTGATTTGATTCCATAATTTGCTTGAGCTGCTGGTATTTTAATAAATTGAATATCAGCATTGATTAGCAAAATTATAACAAGAATTCCAATTCGTTACGGCAATTAAAACCAGAATCAAACTCGAACTATTTTATATCAAAATATATATAAATGTTTATTAGTAATTTTTATATATATATATATATAGATGTATATATATATATGTAGCTGTCTGTGTTTATTTGTGTATGTGAATTGTTTGTGTATCTGTGTTAGTTTCATATTGCCATTTAATTTGCTCACAATTTGCAAATATTCTATTCAATTATTATTCTTGTTTATTCTTGTTATTGACTTTGTGTTGCCTTCCTTAACAATTACACACAATTATTTAGACGGGTCGGGGACAGTGGTTAGTTGCCAAATAATTAATCCACAATCTATTTGCCATCCAATTATTTCTTTGCATATGCACAATTATTATCGTATTATTTTACATTAATTATAGTTTAGTTCTCTATGCTACAATGTTTGGGTAAATTCAAAACTAGTTGTGTATTTAGTTACTTACTTGTGGTGTGTGTCTGTAGGTGTGTGTTTGTTTGTGTGTGTATCAGTGGGTTGTAAAACACCACGCTTATGCCATGAATTACTCGACTTGACAAATTTAACAAGCACTTTGAAGACTGCTAAAAAATGATGCTCTGTCAACTATTATATCGATAAGCAATTATCGACTTTAGCAGCTCTCATTTCGTACAGGAAATCACGCCAAATCGCACATATTGTGCACTGCATAAACGTGGTCAATTGGTTTTATTTGGATTAAAAATAGAAAAATAAAAAAAAAATGTATCTTTGGCATTTTTTATTCAAAATAAATTGATACCGTTATTCTTGTGTGTATGTGGTTGTGTGTAGTTGTTGTTGTTGTTGTTGTTACAAAATACAGTGTAAATATTTTACGCTTAACGAGCTAATACAATTTACTCAAATTAGTACACATAATCGTACATATGCTATATGCTTAATTTAATAGGCCTTACGCCGCATTGACGCATTTCTTTTCCATTTCTGTTTTATTACTTTCCATTTCATTTTCGTTAATTTCTTCTGATGCTTTCTCATTCAGTTTTCCATAGAAAACATAGCTCTAACTTACATAGATGACGGTCTCATATATAAAATAAATGGACATACTCACTACACACAGTTAAAGTATGCATTTTTTTTGTTTTTGTTTTTTGTTTTTGTTTAGTACAATTCAAGTGGTTCATTTTTCAAGAAAGTTTAAGTTTAAGTATATATAAATATGTGTATAAATTCTAATCATATAGGGTTTGTAAAATCAATTAATAACTAAGGAGGCTACTTTAAGTAATGATTTGATATACTTAGTTTGTGTGTGTGTGTGTGTTGTTTTGTGTGTTTCATTTTGTAGATCATTTCATTTTGGATATGATTTGGTGGTAAGGAGGAAGCACTTGTGGGGCAACTATAGGAATTCGGAATATGTACTATTATTTTGATTTATAGTCTGCAAATGTGAGTTATTCACTATTCAATTGGCAGCTGTATTGAGTATAGCGTTATTAAACACGAAGCATTATCAATAATGTTTGATTCTTAAAACCTAAATGCAAAACTCAATTGAAGCGATTTACCCCCTGCTCAAGTGACTGCAAGATTGGGGCAGAGCCAAAGAAATGTTCTAAATGATATGATATAATACTAGACTACATCAAGTAGTGCCAACAATTTCTAGCACACGCAACAATGTGGCTAGAATGTTGGCCAAAAATTGAATTTGATGGGCAGCGGCCAATTTTAGCAATGGAATTTTATGAGCTATTGCTGCACATCGGACGGCACTGGCCAAAGATCTAAACAATTCGGCTTAAATCGCTTAAGCTGATAGTCTATTGGCTGCCTAATGAACACACGCCCTACTATAATCAAGTTAAGATGCAAACAAGTCAAGCCTGGGCAAAGGGCATTTTGAAACAGCGGCTAACCGCGTTTAACGTCTATTAAATGCTATTCTATAAACGGTTCTTTGTGTGTTTTTGTGTGTGTGTTTCAAGCTCTTTCGCCTGCTTATTAAATTGTGTGTGTTGTGTGTGTATACATAATGTATATAAGTTAAGGTACATACTAGATAAATAATATGCAGCACAGTGTTTGTGTGTGTGTGTTGTTTAGTGTTGGGTTTTTAGCTTAAGTTGTTAGCCAAGTCGCATATTGAAATCGTTAATTGATTGTTTTACAGTTCTTAATACAGTTACATAAATATTATCATAATGTGGGCGGGGCGGTCGACTTGCACCTCAATTCAAAATTCAATTTCATAGAAAAACTCTAGAATTAACAGTAGAGTTGAGGGTGCGAAAGATTTGTTAGATTAAGATTGTAAATTGTATTTGTATTTTTTTTTTGTTTGTTTTTTTTCTTTTGTCTTCGTTAAGAATTGATTAGTAAAGATTATTGTTGTTGTTGCTGCTGTTATTGTAGTTGCTGCTGCTGATGCTGTTGCTGCTGTTGACACATTTATGGCGATACATATGGCGGTGGCTTGCGATAGGAGGGCGTTGCCGGTGATTTCCCTCGCACCTCGCGTCCACCGAGCACCACTGCCGGCGGTGGCACGTACTCATCCACATCGTTGTCACCATTCATGTTGGAGGTGTTATACGAGGGTGGCAACAATGGCGGCTTCTCATCCTTGAGTATGACGGGACTTTTATTGCCTATTTCGGGCTTCTCCTCAAACTCATCCTGAAAGATTACCGGTATACCCTTGGTGCGGAACGATTTACGTTCCTCTTCATCGCCTGTAGGTTGAAAGTTGTTCAAGTTGTCATTTGCTTTTGGAATTTACTAATTTATTTACTTACCCAGCTCCATTTTGCCGCTCTTGTGACGGCGTCGATGCAAACAGCAGGCGACAAGGGAGGCCACCAGTATCATGACCACAATAATGACAGCGGGCAGTATAAACGTGGCCAAATACTCATCGGGAAACGTTGGCTTCGAGCTCGGATCCTTGGGTCGCGGTGGTATATACTCGTGCAGACTGATGTCACTGTTCTCCGCATCTAAAAGTGGACAAAAGACGAGAGGTTTATAAATGGAATTTAAGATGCTGCGCCCATGCATGCTTGGCCCACTTACGATGACAGGCGCCTGACGGCACCACCGTCAAGTTCGTTAGATTTAGTTCCGGACCCAGGGCTTTCTTCACGCTTGGACTGGGCGTCATGTCGCTGCTTAGATAGACATTGCGTGTGGCAGCCATTTCCTTGTCAGGACAACGATTGTGCATCTTGTACAGTGAAGCATTGTAAAAGTTGACAATAGTGCCGTCCGAGTCGTGATGCGTGGTTATCGAGCGCACCACAATATGATTGGTGTTAGCATCGCCATGCAGCTGAGCAATACGCTCCAGAAATTTACGCTGCAGCTCCGCATTGAAGTTCTCGTGACGTATGGCCAAATAGGCCTTGTACAGTATGGCATATTCCTTTTTGGGCGTGTGTGTGACAACGACGACCAGTGCATCGTTGGCACTGAGCCCACCACTGTCTTCGGCTATCAGCAGATACTCCTCGGTACCAATGTCGCCGCTCTTGGGCACTCCATAGAATTCCTGATTCTTCGAGTCGAACTGCAGCCAGTGGCGGGTGCTGATCTCCTTGTGCTCCTTCGTCCTTAGCGTGAGCGTTAGCTCATTATCATTGGGATCGTAGAAGGTATCGCTGGGCACCTTGTAGACCAACAGTTGACCAACCGAGGCATTCACACGATCAACCTGATTGCGCGGCATCGGCGGCAAGTTCTTGGCCATGTGCGTTGTCGGCTTTATTTTGGCCAGCTCGGTGTTTTGGCAGGCACCAATCAACTGACCCGTTATAGACTTAACGCTCAGCAGCGGCTGCAATAAGTCCGTCAAACGCTGCGCATCTAAACGTTGCACCAGCTGATTGAGCTCCGTCTCGGGGCAGTCGCTGGTGGGCAGTGTCTCATTGTAGTACACAAAGCTGGCACTTTGTGGCTCGTGTGGTGTCTGCCGTATCTCGCGCACCACCAGCGCCGAACTGCTGTTATCCTCGAGCGTGTGCGCCACAGCCCTGATCAGCTTCAGCTGCCAGTCGATGTTGTGGCCGAGCTTCTCATTGATACGCACCCCAATGCTGATCTCATGATTGAAGGTACGCAACGCTCGATGCTGTTGCACGATAATCTCCACCGTCTCTGTGACGGTGGCGTTGCCGGAATCGGTTGCCGAGAGGCGATACTGCCAGCGTGAAACCGCATCGTCTAGTGGTCTAAAAAAGGGAAAACATTTAATTAGTATTGAGTTCAAAGGAATATAATAGTACTGCACAGTTTGTGTGATTCTCATTTGCTTACAGTCCATAGAGCTCTCGCTTATCAGCATTGAATTGCACCCAGGACGAGGGCTTCAGCTCGTTGCCATCCTTGTCGGTTAGCTCCAGTCGCAGATTAGTTTGATCCTCGGCATCGAAAAAGGTTTCAGTGGGTACCACAAAGCTGAACGCTTTGCCTGACGGCACAGCCAGCTTTTGCAAACGCATTTTAATGATGGGCACACTGTTTTCCCCGCGCGGTTCCACATAATCCGTGGAAGCGTCCGTCGTGCTGCTCACCTCCAACTGCGGCTGTCTGGTCGTGGGCGTAGCCAACTGTAAAAAGGTTAGCAATTATGTAGTTTTGTGGAATTCTATGAATACGCCAACTGACTAATTGTACCTCGTTGTTGACGCTTATGTTGGGGGACACGCTGCTATTGCTGGCGACTTCGAGGGCGTCGACAGCATCCCCTGCCTGCTGGGAATTATAGAGAACCCATTAAATGACATATGAACTGGCTAATTGAAGTGACGCGATTTCATTTCTTCTCTTTAAGTGTCATGCTTGAATAGTGTTGAGAGCTACGGGGGCAGGCAGAGAGTTGTTAGTGGGTGAGTGCCACATACAAATACAGATACAGATACAGATACAGATACAGATGCAGATACAGATACAGATACAGGTATACAGATACATACTTAGCCACGAGACACATATTTATACATATATGCATATCTACAGAAGGAGTGGAAATATTACATGCAATTCGAAAGGACATGCGAGGTGAATGCGCTGCTAATCAGCGCTGATTGGCATCCCATTTGAAAAGGATAAGTGCAAACGTTGAAATCCCTTAATTGGCTTAACTAGTTGGCTGCTTGTAGGACTTAAATTGCCTGGACGGGGCGGGAGATAGGGGGCGGGGGCGGCAGTCGGAATCGGGGTTGGTTTTGGTGCAGCTTAATAAAATATATATATTGTATTCTATGTTGCATACAACATGTTGTGTGTGGGTGCAGCAAGTAAGTAGTTCACCTTAAAGCTAACTGAGAGCGTGCTGTGCGCGTGCGAAGCGGTCGTCGTCGTCGTCGTCGTTGCCGTCGTCGACTCGACCAAGAGCTCGATCTCGGCCAGCGTTGGACGCAGTGTAGCTGCCACATCGGCATCTGCCACCTCCGTCGTGGGCAGCCAGGTGCTCGCGAACTCGTTCTCATTTGCATTTGTCTGCAGTTTGCATTTCAAGTTTAAAAGTTTGCCGTATTTTTTGTGGGCAATTGCAAAACAAAAATTTGTGAGATAAACATGGCAAAAAAGTCATGGAGAAATAAAGCGCAGAATCAACAGGAGGAGTACAAGTCCAAAAGCAGCTAATATGAAGATGCTTTAACTGACACTATGGGGCAACAGTCTTAAAGGGAGTTTCAAGTTTCCCATCAGGAAATGGGTTTGCTTCTAGAAACACTTATCCTTTTTACTTCAACTAACTCTATGGTATCTCTACAAGTAAGTCTGGTTCTTGTGGGGAGTTTCAAGTTACCTATTATGAAATTTATACTTTTTTTCCTGCGATAACTAAGTCTTGGGAATGTCTGCATAAATATGATGTAAATGTGCAAAAGTTAGGAGTCGTAGTGACTTTGAAACATCAAAATTACCGAAATCTCATAAGAACTTCACCGTTACCCTTAGGTGTAAATAAAAATTGATAGCTAAAAATATATATTACAACTAAATAAAATTATCTAAATATATCTAAGCAAGAATTTATACACGCTAAACACACTCGGTTAAATGTATATATATATAGAGAGAAGATAGTTATTCATAATGTTCAGCACAAAACTTGAAAAAAACACTCTCTTAAGCTAAATCCTTAACAGATTAAGTTTACTGCTTCGTCAAATATGTAGTTATTATTAATTGTGGCAAGTTGTTCAACAAACGATTATAACGATTATGCAACAATGTATATATACAGTATACAGTATACAGATCACAAACACAAGAATCAAGTATGTACATATTACATATGTATATAGCACAGTTTTATGTCTAAACTTTTAGTTTAGCTGACTGACAAGTGGGTGGGTGGGTGGTGGTTGATGGGCTGGCGACAACAGGAGGCAAACAAACAGACATAGACACATAAATGGCTAAACAACAGTTACAATTGTCGCACAACAAGAGACATATAAGAAAATACACACACATACACACACTCAGATACACACACATACACACACTCAGATACACACACACACACACACATACACTCAGATACACACAGCCACACAAAAGCGACATTACCTTTGGCGTTTGTGATTGTGTTGTTGTTGTAGTTGTAGTTGTTGTTGCTGTTGTTGTTGTTGGCATAGTTGCATTTGTTGTAGTTGTTGGTGGGGATGAAGATGATGATGCGGATGCGGATGATGATAATAATGAAGTTGTTGCTGCTGCTATGGTTGCTGGTGTTGTTGTTGTTACTGTGAGAGTATTAGCCATATCAGAGTCTATGGTGCCACTCGGTGTGCTTGAGCCACTAATGATGAAGGGAACGCTCGGGGTTGAGGTTGAGAATGTGGTGCTAAAGGCAACAGAATTACTGCTGCTGCTGCTGCTGCTGCTGCTGCTGCTGGCGGCTGTAGACGTTTCGACAGTTTCGATTGCAGTTGGAGTTGGGGTTGAAGAGGATGAAGATGAGGATGAGGATGAGGATGAGTGTGGATGGTAGACAGTGGAGTTGACATCGTATGGTGAAAATGACACAGACACAGTTTGGGCTGGCAGAGGTGGTGTGCCTGGTGTAGCAGGTGTTATATTGTTGTTGTTGTGGTTAGTGGTCGTTTGTGAGGTGCTCGTTGTTGCAGCAGCGTGCACAGCTACATCAACAGCGACGGCCGCAGAGTCAACCTGGTTGTTCTTGTTGTAGTTGTTGTGGTTATTGTTGTTGACAGCATCTTGTAGGTCTGTGGAAGCGACGTTTACCGTTGCATTTAAGTAGCTGCCAGGCGCAGCTGCTGTTGTTGTGGTTATCATCTGCTGCAGCTCCAGCTCCAGCTGCTTCTCTTGGCCCGCTTTGAGTTCCAGCTCATTGCCAAGCTCATTTTCGCTATCCACAATTACTGGAGCAGCGGGAACGCCCAACTGCTGCAGCTCAACATCGTCAACGTCGTCAACCTCAACGTCGTCCACATTGAGCACGGGCAGCTCCTTGATGTTCTTCGTGTTCTCAATCGTTTTGCTAATGACAGACTCCAATTTGGAGACGCTCTCCTCAATCTCTTCCTCTTCCAATTTGACTGCTGGCGAGGCAGATGACGAAGTCGAGGTTGCCATGCCCACAATCTCCGTGTGTTCCGACTGGTTTGTTTATATTTTGTTTATATTTTTTTTTAAAGAATAATTGTGTTGTGGTTGTTGTTGTAGTTGTAGTTGTAGTTGAGTTGTAGTTGTTGTTGTTAGTTAATGAATAATTAACATTCATATTGCAATGGTAGTAACAGTAAGTAAATGATCACAGCGAGACAGAAAGAGAGAGAGAGAGTTTGAGAGAGTGTAAATGACAAAAAGAGAGAGAGAAAAGACGAGAACACCATATGATGAATTACATATACACATGTTAAAGAACCGTTTCATCAAAACTCAATGATAAAGTATGTATATATATATATATATATCAGATATATATATATATGTAGATATATAGATATGTGAGTAGTTTGTGGCTTGAGGGTTGTGTGTGTTTCTGTGTCTTTTGCAGTTATCAACAAAGTGCAGTAACAAACATAATTATGATCTTCCGTAAATGATAACATAGTGTGTACTTATACGTAGTATTGGTCTGTCTATGAATCATAATATACATAAAGAACTGTTTAGCCGTATAGACAACAACAGTTAAGAACTCAGGTAATCGGAAACACCACAGAAATCAATAAAGGTAAATAAAACCAGTTCGAAGACATGACAATATCGAAATCGAAATTCAACACTCACCGCGCCATGATGATGACGATGAGCATGCGATGGGGGCAATTCCGTAACTGGTTCTCTGCAAGCAACACCAAAAAGGTTATCAAATTTATCATATTTTATTTTTCTTTATTTTTTGTTTTTCTTCTTTTTCTTGGTATGCAGTACTTACGGCGCCTGATCTTCGTCATCGTCTTCATATTCGTAGTCATCCTCTTCACCGCTGCCCTCCGATTGACGTCGCTTTCGCTGGGATCTGCAATGCAAGCCATGAATGAATCAGTCAATATTTCTAGTAGATATTTGTGAAAACAGTTAAAAGCATGTTTAACTGATGAATTAGCAAGTGAACAAAGACCTGCAGGGAAGACAACTGTCAAGTTTTTTGTATTTACAGATGTAAATCTGTCGTTTCACTTGGCATAGCAAATATCTAAAGTTCATTCACTCGCAAATCGCAAATCATTGTTCATTTGGATTGCATCACCTATGAATTGTTTGAATTTGCTTAAGATATTATTTGAAAGTGACTCATCCGTTAACTATTACAAATGTACAGCCATAATTTCATTAAAGAACTCTTTGAATAATGCTGATTAATGAAAGGAATCATAAATAAATTGAATAGAATGAAAATTTGCTACGCCAATTATGCGCTACTCAAATACATTTGCTCGAATCGAGTTACATTAGAAATTATTCATATGATTCACTACTCTATATGAGTGCTCTCATTGCACACATTTCACTCGCTGATTAAGAGGCTAGCTGGTCTACCTGCTCTTCAATTCCTTGCGCCATATGAACCACAATCCAAAGTTCTCCTCGGTGAGGGCGCCAATGGTGCCGTCCTTGATTTGATGCGCTATCTGCTTGGCTATCGGTTCGCCCATGCTAAAGTAACTTGAACCACAGCCGATCTACAAAAGCAAGAAAAAAGAGCTTAGATCACCACAAATATACATCACAAATGAATATTTTTAATTACCATAAAGCTGGCGCGTCCCAAGTGACGATTAGCGGTTTCCACATGCTTCTGGCCCTTGCCGCCCTTGCGCATGGCCAGCTTATGCATGTTGCCCAGCTCCCGCTTGGACACCGAATCCAGCGTAATGAATTCCTGCAAGCGAATAATTTTCGTTTGAGAATTGAGCGCGCCTTATTTGGATTGGAATCGGATTACGCACCTTGGGTATGGCAAAAAACTTGGCCAATTTGGCTTGAACATGTGATCGCTTGGCCAGACTCAGTTCGGTCCAGTCATGCTTTCGGAGCAGCAGCGAGAGCAGAATCTCCGATTGTGTCGGCTGGCATCGCATCAGCTCCGTCACATATGGATCCTGCGTGTATGCGGGCGCATCTTTCGGCTCGATGACGGGCACCTACAAAGAGAAAACGAAGCAAATGGAAGAGTTCAAGAGTTGAAACAGTGGCCACAATCTAATCGCCGGACCACTCAGCCATCATTGTCGGCATTTTCAAGTGAAATGTGTCAGGCATCATCAATCAAAATTAACAGACAAATGACAAGCAAGCAGCTGGCTGGTTGTTGCTGCCGCTACTGTGGCAGCAACAACAAAGCGACGCATTCTGCGGCAAGCTTATATGCATCCACCCCCCACTCACCTGAGAGTCGTTCACATTGAAATCACGCTCGGCATTTGCCGCCAACAGCAAACAGAGCAGCAAAATTGGCAACGTTGCGCTTCGATTGCACTTCACCGATAAGACAGACGACCTCATACTTATAAGCTAACTGGCGTCTTCTATATAGACTCCCGACTCCTATTACATAGACTGCAGTTTCAGCTTCAGTTTCGTTTCGCTGCGATATACAATTCCAAAAAGGGGAAAAGTGAACGTTTTGTGCCGTCAACTTTGTCGTTGTTGTCGTTATCTCTTGTTGCGATTGTTGTTGTCGTTTACGTCATCTGCAAAAGAGAAGCACAAGTAAAATTTATGAGAATTATGAACATGGTGGCATGTGACTTAAAGGTCTCGCCTCGTTGATTAAGCACAAGTTATGCCGATGTTAATTAAATGCATGCTTAATTATCATCACATGTAGATATACGCCCAATTGGGTCACCGACCCACCCAACTCAATTTGTGTGGCTCGAAAAATGCTCGAGCGCCGGCGGTAATTATCATAAACAACTGTTTTCTACGGCTTTGTTTGTTGCTTTTCGAGTGAAATTAACGCCTGATCAATATACTCATTAGATAAATATCATGAAAATGGAAAGTGGTTAGGCGACTTTTAAAAAGATGCATAGATGAGTAGGTAGGATTTACAGATACAGATACAACTTTTCTTTTTTCCATCAACTAGAAATTATTCTGTTTATTTGTTGATAGGAAATAAATCAAATAATTTATAATTCATAAGCAATAAAAGGAATCATTTTTAGTTAAGTTTTGAAAACTTGTCTGTGAATCTGCTACTCGTTAGTGTTGCAAACATTGCTTTAGCTTTCGTTGAATTCAACATTCATTTTATCAAACCACCTGTGTGACTTTCTCGTGCATTTATATAAATGGCTTCGCAATGTTTCGCAAGAATTTTATGGGGACTTCGTCATAATTGATAAGATTGTGTCGCAAGAGAAAATAGCAAAGAAATTCCATTGATAAACATAATCGGAACAGAGACAACCGGTTTAATCGGACAAATGTCGTTTGCAGCATTCCATCTAAACTGGACTTTATCAAGAGCGGCGTTTATTTATTGAGAATAACAATATTCTGAAATTCAATACTGAAACAATCATTTGGCATTCAGAGCGGCCAGTGTTGAATACAACGAATGAATTGTGCACATGTGTCCCAAATAAATACTCAAGCGACTGCAGCGTAATGTGGAATGGGTCCGGCGTGGAAAATGACTTGGGTTGCGTGGAAAACTAATAAAAATTGGAAAAACGACTTAATTGAGGCGTTAAATACAACAACTCGCACAAAGAAATACCAGTTGGAGGCAAGAACAAAACCGAACAGGCCAGGCCAGGCCAGGCCATGCCAATTAATGATAAATGCAACAAGTTGAGAAAATAGAAGAGATGAAAAATGCACACAGCTGGAAAACATAGCCAAGATCAGTCTGCCGATATATGTTTGTGTATATAGCAGATTTTAATGTGGCATAAAAGACATTTTTAATTATTATAGCATCGTTATTGTCGGTATGTGTCTTAATGCATTTAAAGTGCATGTATAGGAACGGAAGACTTTGGCAGACAGCTGGCGGAGATTCCACACATTTTTCGTGTTAAAAATAAAAATAGGTAAATGCTGAGGCAAAATAAGAAATATTAGAGAAAAACGATATTGTATTACACACTGGGCAAAAAAAACGAAAATGGCAAGTAATGGTTCGCAATGGGTGTAGAGCAACTCTTAGTCGAGCACTCTCGACTCGAGCATTTCTGCTTGCTGCTTAAACTTGCAACCAATTTGTTTGTTTTCAAAGTGGGCAACAATATTAATTGAACAGCTCGTTCTGTCTCTCCTGCTTGGCATAGCAATGAGCCGGCCGCTCGAAATATATAGATAAGCAAAGGGGGGAAGTACTGTAAATGAGGAGGAGGTAATAACTGGGCACTGGGAACATGGAGAACAACAGAGCACACAGGCAGGCAGGCACGCAGGCAATATGCCACAAATAGATGATGAACTTAAAATGCAGCCAAGCATGCCGGGGCCATCAGTCAAGTTGGCAGCAGTTTTGGCATGAATGAGAATGAGGCATACACACACAAACACACACACACACACACGGACAAAGGCAGTTAAGTTGTTGTGGGTTGTTGTTTTTTTAGTTCTTGTCGGCATGCAAATGAATTAGCATTACGCCAAATGCAAAACAGTCGCCAGAGACAACAAAAAAACCATACAAAAACTAACAGAGAAACAAGTTTTTTCTCTGTGCGTGCGTGTGAGTGTGAGTGTGTGTGGGTGTGTGTGCGCCTGCCGCAACTGCAGCTTGGGGCGCAGAGTTCAATTGAGTCGAGAGTTCAGTTCATAAATTGAACAGACAAAAGCAAACTAATAAAGGTATACAAAAGCTCTACACACGCCAAGAACAAAAGGCGCAAATCCATAAAACTCAACATCATCATGATGATGATGATGATGATGATTATGATTATGATGATGCTGTTGATGATGATGAGTCGCCCACGCTTTGTGGAGCCACGAGAGCTATTCAAGTGCCGCACAAAGACATATCGCTATCTATAATGTGATTAGCCATGCATTTAGTGCTGAGTGCCACTCGGCAGGGATGTTGCATGCTGCATGTGGCAGCATTCTCTGACTGGCTGACTGGCTGCCTGCTTGGAAGTTTAACTGTTTGCCTGCTGCGGGCATTTCATTATCTCTCCTCGACCAGCTTGCTCCACATGCGTCCAAATGGGCCAAAGTGCAGCCAATTAGCGTTACATTTAAGCGACTCCAAGTGGGCGGCGGCAAAGGTGCCGTGTTTTTTAGCTTTTTCTTGTTATTTTGTATAGGAAAACTTCTAAACGTCTTTATACTAGGATGTTTACGATGTATGCTTATGTGCTAGTTGTTGCGGCTGCTGCTGTTGCTGGTGCTACGTGACACAAAAGTGTTGATTCTTGGAGGCAACTTTCGACTGCTGCAGCAGCGCCAACAAAGAACTTCTTTCTTCAGCCAGCCAAACAAAGTCAGCGCATAAACAAATTTATTTTCATTATGACCGCACGCAGATATATACACACACGCACACTGACATACAGTTCGTGGGCAAACTGCGCCTACTTATTGGCAGAGCGCACAGAAGAAACAGACTTTTGAGTAGAATTGCTACGGCTTACGCGGCATTTTGACTTATGTCTCTTGCATACCCTGTAAAACACTCGAAAGTGGCGTGGAGTGTCTCAGACTAGTGAAGAAAAATAGTATTAGATGAAAATACCTCAAACGATCAATACAAATTTCCATGCTTATTAGTATTATAAGAAATAATAATAATCGTGTTTAATATTGAAATATTCTGCGTGATATTTTTCTGTAAATAATATAAATATATACTTCGTATTCACAGACTTTAAAGCTAAGTAACATGACAAAATATGACAAAATTCTGCCACAAATATTTAAATTCATTATTTTGTTAATGTTTTTCTGTCTTTGGCATTTCTAAAAACTGTTGCTGTCTAAAAACAAAACTATTCTAATATGTTTTGGTACAATTCAGCAAAGCTGTTGGCTTACTAAAGTAAAACTCTTTTTATTTATTATTAATACAGGGTGCTTGCATGGCCGAACAAATGCTGATATGCTCGATTTTAACTTGTTGTAAGTATTTCATACATGTGTATTTTCCAAGAAATAATGAAAAACAATTTCTTTCAATCTTGTTGTACAGCTTTCACCCTTCTCTACTCACTCCTCTCGCCATCTCCCCTCCCTCTCCCTTTCCCTCTCTCTCCCTCTCGTTCACTCCTCACACCATATGTGTTCCTCTCACTCTGTTTCTTGCTCTGTAAGAGCTTTAATTAATTCGATGCCCCGCAATGGGCGCGTCTCCAATGAACTTTTAATGGATTGTTTGTTGCTTGCATTTTGTTTACGCCGTTGCCTGATTGAAAAATTGTTATATATATACAATAAATGTTGAGAAATACATATATACATACATATATGCATACATATTGTACATACACATATGTATTCTTTCCCTATGACAACGCATGTTTGACCCACAATATTGCTGTTGAAAATAGCCTTCCCTCGGCACCCCCCGCCCACCCACCAAAATGTATTATATCGTCAATGAGCTGGAACCGGACCCTGGAAAAGCTGGGGATGCACATTAGTCTGTGCGTAAGTAGAAAATATAATGAAAGCAGGCCACAATTACCAAAAATAGAACCTCAGTTCAGTTCAGTTCTGTTCAGTTTTGTTCAGTTCTGTTCAGTTCAGTTGAGTTCTGTTGGGTTTAGCCAAAAGTTTCTCTCTCGCAAGGCGTGTCGCATTTTCAAAGCACATTTTGTAATGGCTTGCTAAAAAGCATTAAAAACAACAACAGCAATAACCAAAACATAAAAAAATAAAAATAAAATATGCCAAGCAATGCGATTTATTTTGAGCTTTAAGCATGAAAACTTGTTGAAATTTAAGGAGCAGTCTCTAAGCTGACACAGATAGCAAATTGAGAGGCAGCAGGTTCGCTGGGGAGCGTATTAAATTTGATCTATAGACTTTGAATATGGTTATCGCGAAATAATGAGAACAAATTGGTTTAAGAATCTGGTAAAATCAAATTTCGAATTTTTGCAGCAAAAATAATAGCAATATTTGAACAGATTGCCTGTGTGAAAATTGTTTGGAATTGTCTTAAGCTAAACACACAATTTTGTTTTTGTCTTATAAATCACAAGCAGTTCACGTAAAGACCACCCTGACCTGGAGATTTGCTGATGATAGCAGCGGAAACTACTTGAAATATCGTTATATTTTTAAAAAGATAATTACGACTGACCTCGCGAGTCAGCAAAATGGTTTTAATTCAATAAATGTCTTTTAAGTGAGACAATCACATAATAATCAATGACCTAATTATACTATCAACATTATTTATGTTCTCGAATGTCTGCAGTATGTGGAGTACATTGACTATCCATTTTTCCACAACATTCATAATGTATATAGGCATTCAAAGATCTTCATTCTTATTTTTTATTTTTAATGGAAACTCAGAAAAGACAAGACAATCAAATATTAATCAATCAGTCCAAAATATCAGATTTTCTAAATGAACCAGAGAAGCTATAAAACTATAAAGTGTCGTAAATATTCGAATACATTTGTCGTAAAAATCATTTATTAAATACACAGTTGCCATCACTGTTGAAATTTATAGTGACTGCAGTAAAAAGCTGGTTTAAATATTATGAAATTAAATTGTGAAGTAGAAAAGAGACTCTAGTTTTTCAGGTATTTTGTCCATTTTGCCACAGAAGGTACACTTGTCAAGTCTATGTAAAGACCCGTATTAAATATGACTTTTAGGCTTTTATCTACCTTATTATAATATGGATATTCATGCGCCAACCGCCAAAGCCGCACAGAGATATGATAACACTTTTGAGATATGCACACAGATAGATAACAAGAAAAAAAAAGGTTACTTTTATATGTAACCCAATTTCCGGCGATTTCACAATGCGTAACGAGCCCAAGATATTCTGTTGAGCAATCAGCCGGAATGGCGATGACTGCAATTGCATCGCAGACTTGGCATCTGCATGCGAGTTAGCCAAAAATGGTGTTGACCCGAAAAAGCTGGAGAAAAAGGGGCAACGGCACGTAACCAGCAAAGAGGCACGCACTCGGGGCAGTCAACCAGACGCCAAGTAACCAAATAATCAACACACACACACACACAGCACACAAATTGAACATTGAACAAGCCAAGCTGCCAGCCAGCTGCAAATGAAGATGCAGCTCTTAATGTGCCCATATCAAAATGTTCGATAGCGTTTAATTGACTGTAATTGGACTATGACGATGACAACGACGACGTCAATATGGTTGTTTTATTTTTGGCATGACTTGCAGGCCACGCCCCCTTTTTTTTGGGCTATCCAAATTGAACTCAATTTGATTTCAAATTAAGACAAACAAAGCTGAGAGAAAATTGTGTCACAGCAACAAAAACAACAACAACAACAACAGTAGAGATAATATTTAGATATGCACTAGTCAAAACTTATCGACTTTCGCATACTCTGTACTCACAGTTGAATTACTTATATCTACCTTTCGACAGAACATTTTTTTTATTAAGCATTAACTTGTAGTGAATCATTGTGTTTTAATAGATTTACTCATACAGTTTACTCATAGAGTTAACTCGCAACTAAAAGACTCATCAATACCCTTAGACTAGATACTTGGAACATATAGTTTCCTGCAGAGGGCTAAATTATCGAGATAATGTGACACAAATTTGCTTAGTGTCTTGTTGGTGCGACTTAGATCAATTCTAATCTTATTTATCAACCCTGCTTCTTGCATCTTCTTCTGGTTGAGCGATGTGCTTTGAGGATTCTTCTTCTTTGGCATTGATCCGATTCCGATTCCGTTACTGATTATGACTAGTTTAGCTAAGTGATCTCTTAATCTACAGTGAATATTCTAAGTCTGTTCTTCCCTATATATATTACTTGCATCAATCGTTTCTGATTATAACTGACTAAAAGAAATTTAGTTGATTTTTACCTTGTCCTAAGATTGGGAAGAACATATCATGGCTAAGCTCGGTCAAGCCCAAAAATTGTAAAAGCCTTTATCTCCCGCATTTTTAAAGATTGAGTTACCAAAACGGAATGTCACACTAATGATTATTCAATGGTTGTCTTCCCCACTCCCTCAAAAAGTTCCCTGGCCAATTTTAGTCAGCATAATACTGAAATTAGAGAATTCCGCCTTCGGCTGCCATTTGTTGAATATGTCATTGACTTAATAACCATTTAACAACAACTATGTCTACAGAATATAACGTTAGACACTGGCAATGATTACCAAATTCAACAAAATTGAAATGACACTATTTTTCGGTCTTCGCCAACGATGAGTGTCGGATTTTGATTAATGTGCCAAGTTGATAAATAATCACGTGGCACGAAGTCGCCGCTTGAATTCCGATGTGCGATGTGCAACTGGAGCCAGTGGAGCCAGTGGAGACACTGGGGGCCATTGCTCCGGTGCGTTGCAAATGTGATTTGAAGCCTATATGAAGCGATACTTTTGCCAAGTCACAACAAAAATATGTTTATTGCGTGGGGCCTCAACAACAACTTTGTACTGTGTATATATGTAAAATAGGGTCGCCATTTTGGCCAAGTGTGTGGAGTGTGGCGGGTGCAGCGTGTGGCGTTGAAGTTGCAACGTCGACAGTTGTCGACACACTCGCAAAACTCGGCGAACCAATGTGTGAGCACAGTTCGCAGGCATGCATAATGGATGACAACTGAAGTTATTGCTGTTGTTCTTGTTGTTTTTGTTGTTCTTGTTGTTTCTGTTGCTTGAATTTGTACGAGAAAAAAGTGTGTATTTTCCAAAAATAAAACCAAACAAATGCTAAAAACAAACACAGCAAAAAGAGCAGCAGCAACATCAACATTTTGGAGGCGTTGATGAAGTCGACAGCCGTTTCCAATGTTGTTGTTGCTTTCGTTTTTGTTGCTTTCGTTCTTGTTGCTCTTGTTGTTGTTGATGCTGCTGCGGCAATGCGTTGCCGGTTCGAACAACAGCTGCTGCCATGATACGAATATATTTCGTATACAAGTACTTTTCTGTACTCGAACTGTCCATGGAGAAGAACAAAGTAAAACTTCGGAATTTTAATGGCTATCGAATGCACTAACTAATATATATATATATATATAGCGATTATAATTATATTATTATTAATTGTAGACAAATTAAAATCAATTTATACTTTATCTGAAGAAATTTAAATAAAATGCAACGCAGCAATTGCTATAGCTATTGAAGTGCTCACGCTCTTTTTGTTCCAAAAATATACATTGCGAAAAAAGTTGTGAAATATATATTTAATAAACTTAATTATTTAGATTGCTAAACATAAAAACTTTCAATTTCTATGCCTAACAATATATTCATTAAAATTAATATAGTTACAAATTAAAATAAAAAGTAAACAAGCATGTTACGCTTTTTGAGACTGATTAGAGTATGAACGCCACTGGCCTGCTGCAGTCTGCCGGTATATTTGAAAAATGCACATGGTCCAAATGCCAGAGAGGAAGTCAGTCAACAGAAACACACACACAAAATTCTTCATTTATTTTTATTTGATTTTCTTTTGTCGAGTGGAAAAAGGAGAAGCGGCAAAACATGCGAAGCGAAAGAAAGTGTACAGAATAAGAGCTTTAATGCCAGCCCTATAATTATAATCATATAAAACACAGCTGGTGATGTGAGTCGGAATCGGAATGGGTGCAGATGACAAACTGTGCAGACAAAATGAAAGTAACGGGACCTGGCAGGCGCCAGCAAGTCAAATGACGCCCTCAACACTTCAAGCGGGCGGCCAAATTGACGCAGTCTGATTAAAAACGCATCAAATAAAACTAAACGATGGGCGAAAGAGTGACAGGAAGTGTGTAAGTGTGTGAAAGAATGAGAGAATGAGAATGGAAATGAGAATGGCAATGCGAATGAGAGTAGGAAAACACAACCTATGCTAAATGGTCGTAAAAGTGAATTTTAGTTGCCTCACACACACAACACACACACACTCACACGCACACATTAAAGGGTGCCTGGCGGAAGCAAATACAAATAAGGGACACAGACCAGACATTGCGGGACAGGGAAAACAAGGGGACAAGGGGACACGGGACATCCCCCTTTTTGGCAACGCACACAGCATCCGCCAAAAAAAAAACAACAAGAATTGCTAATGTTGTGTCCGTGGGTTGGTGCACACACACTCGCACATGCACGCACACGGCTAAAATCAGTGCGGGTGCGTCGCTGTCGCTGTCGCTGTCAGCGTCACCGTCGCTGCTGGCGTCGCTGTTTTGGGCTGAGTGTCGTCATCAAAACATACACAAGACGAGAGGAAACAAACACAGACGTAACAAAAGTGAGTAACTGACTGGCTGACTGAGTGAGTGAGCTAACAGTAGTGGGGAAGGGATGCCCAAAAAAAAAATAAATAAAGGGCTGCTGTGACAGCTGCCCAGCAACTGCGACTGCGACAGAGACCGAGACAGCGACTGCGACTGCGACTGCTCTGTGAACAGCATTTGCGATTGCAAAAATCTGTTAAATGAAAACTGGTCGAGTTTTTCTACCCCATAGTGCGGTAAACAAGGGCATAATTATGTGTTATAATATTTAACATGCTTGTAAAATTCATCCTTTTGACCAGGACTTTGATCCCTTTGCATAATAAGAGAGCTTATTGAATTATACATATGTATATATATATGCACACATTACATATTGCATAATTAATTATATATTTAGGCTTAAATTAAGGATCTTTTAAAAATTGCAATTTCAACATGTGTCTCGCACAGAAATCCAAAGTTGTAAAGAAAATGAAGTTTGCCTACGTCAAATTTTTGGATTGAAAGTCTTTTCAATATGTTAATTTTGACACCCAACGAACTTGCATATGAATATTATTATTTAGACTTGTTGAGATTTGCAGCAAAAGTTGATATTTATATATACAGTTGCGAGAAACACAATAATGAAAAAACAAAAAAATAGTTTGGCAAATTTGCCAAATGTCGATAAGTCTTCTCTTACTTTTAAAAACCTATTCATTCACATACAAATTAAAAAAAGGAACCCTTGGAAAACATGTATTGTGAAAGTGTTTTTTTTTTATTCGCAACTGTAAATTTATCATATATAAACAGGGTATCTTCGAGTCGAACACACTCTCAACTAGAACATATTATTATTATTATAATATTTTCCATTAAGTTTCGGTGCTGATGGACAAGAAATCAGTGAAACAAGCACACAAATACACACACATAAAGACACACACACACACAAGAGCTTTGCATCATCGACAACAACAACAAAAACCGAACTTGTTGGGGCGTTTTGTGTGGAGTCTTCTCATCTCTCATCTTTTAGCTCACATCTCATCGCTTCCGTGTTTCGAAATTCAATTTATGTATACTTTATGATGTTGCCCCGCATTCGCTTTGCTAGACACATTCCATGCCGCATACGTTGACGTCGACGTCGACAGCGTAGTCAGCGTTGGGGCTACGCCGGCTCCCCCAAGCTGCTGCCTGCTGCTGCTGCTCTGCCTGCTCCATGGAGTCAGTGAGGCATGGAAAATTGCAAGTTCAGGAAAATCGATTTTTATGTTGTATTTTTGGCTATGCGAATGCTGCGTCTACTTTTTCTGCTCCCCTTCTGCTTATTAGGCTAATTAACATGCAGAAAATCACACACAAACACACACATTAATGCATGCCCTCAACTCACACAAATGCAGTTAAGGTAAAAATAAAATTCAATGCAGACAGACTCACACACACACACACAAACATAGAGTAACTCACCTCTGGTGCTGCTTCTATTTAAGTTTTGCGTATTATATGCACTTCAGTTTCGTCTTCGTCTTTGGCTGCTGCTGCTGCCAAAATTGTGTGTTCGAACAGTGCAACACACATATACGCGCAATGCACACGCACGCACACACACACACTCTCTCGCACACGGCAGCTGCACTTGCATACACACATACAATGAATGTAGGCTTTTTCACTTGACCTCTTGCGCACTCTTCATAGGACACACAGTGTTTAACAAACGCGTGAATTACTTTAATTGTGTTTAAGTCTTTACATGACTTGTGAGCGAAGCGAGCTTTTCACTTTTTTCTAGTATAACAACATAGGAAAACATACGGCTCCAAACGCTTTTTTATTGTTGGAGCAAACGACGGCACTCGAATGACAATGTGACCGCAAGCGACTAACGTCAAAATGCTACTGCTCAAGCATACAACAACAGGGAATCTATGAATATATCGATAACTTGCCATGAGTATTTCTTTAACAACACTACCAGTGAGAAATAAGGTATCTTAAGCCGATCTGAATACGGTCACATTGCAATCACAAAACTTACTTAACATGCTGCAAGGTTTCCTACAAAGGTAAATAATGCATAATAAATGTACTTCATATGTAAAACATTAATTAAATCGGTGATTACAGAACGTGTCTGTCGGCACTGAACACAGCTCAAACGATGTTCCTGCGCCAGAAGCATGCCTTCGATCGCGCCGTGCTCAAGCCCAAGGTGCGCTGTCATTTCCCAAAGCCGCGCGAAGTAAAGCGCATCAATGTTCACGGCTGGGAGACTCGTATGTCAACGCCAGAGGGACGCAGAGTGTTGATGCGACGCATCCTCAAGGGACGACACGATCTATCCCACTAATCTAAAATAATAAAATAAACCACTTCTTGTTATTATCTATAATTTAGTAAAGTGTAAGTAAATAACAGCACATTATTTTTACTAATATTTATATGTATTATGTATTGAGGCTTGAATCCTACGCTTTGCCTTTTATCGACTAGACAAACTATATACTTGAAGCAAACCTAACCAGAGTAAAATCGACACGATCCTTAGGCTATTTTCAGCTACCAGCAAGTGTTAGCAGCTGCTAAGTTTTGCCTGTCTGCCAGCACTCGGCGGGAGTTGAAGTTATAGTTGCAATATATGGTATCTTTATTGAATATTTAATAGCGAAACACATTCTACAATCTTTAATTGAACACAATTGCCAAGTTGCCCTCTTGCATAGTTCCACTATTAGAGTGATATGATGCGAATGTTTGGCTGCAGCAGCCGGCCGATCAGCCAGCGCCCTTAGCAGGGAGAGAGGGAGAGCGCTGTTAACCTTAGCGGCTGCAGTTTAAGTGCACTTAACATAGTATGCATATGTAAAACACGCCTCGAAGGAAGCAAAATTAAGAACACTAAACAAATTAAAGTTTCCTTGCAGCTGCTGCCTACAAACCGCTGGTGTCAAAGTCATGTTCTGAAGTTATACATACATTAGCTATTTCATCTTATTAGCTGAAAGTTCATTTTAAATCAATGCCATTTAACAATATCCAAATTAATATAGGCTAATCGTATACACATTAACATTTATGCAGAACTTGGATAGATTAGCTAGTTGGTGGCAGGTTGTCCGAGGAATTCAGGTGGTCGATGGTAGAAGTGCTGTATGCTTTTGGACGACTTGCAGTCGTCGATAATGAAGACATATGGCACATTGTTAGTTACGCCAGCGCCCTGATGCTTGAAGAAGCCCTGCGGCAGACTCAAATCCCCGCCAAGAGCCAGACAATTGACTTTCGAGAGACGAATCAAAGGCATCGCTGGCAGCAGATAAAGTTTCTTCGCATCGTAGTCAACGGCACGAACAACGCCTGTTCAGATGAAAAATTGAATGAGAGTTGAGGAGTGATTATTTGATGTCTACTTACCGATGCCAAAGCACTCCAATGGCTGATCGCTTGCAACAGATTTGCACAGATAAACCAAGTTGGCCTCTACGCCAGCGATCAGCTCCTCGCGTGTCCAATCCTCCGCTGAGCGACACACAATCTGCAACTTATCTACATCGATCTGCAGCGGTTGACAGTCCGTCAGGTGCTTCGCATTGCCGCGCAGTGCTTGGCTGAGCCGCGCCAGGAAATTGGAATAGCGCACATCCTTGGCACTCATCAGCCAGTGTCGATCCTGGCTAAGATTCCGCGGCGGCAACGCGCTGCGCAGCAGATGCAAAGCATATTTTGGAAAGGCATCGCTCCGCTTGAACTCATCCGCTGTGTAAATGATGGGCACTACTGAGGCCAAGGATTTGCTATCAAGTGGCTCATCGAAATTGTTAATGGGCCGGTTGCTGGCTATTTGCACCACATCCGTTGGCTGGACGCAGTCCACAATTAAGGCCATCAGTTCTAGGCCAAATCCCTTGTTATAGCCCATCGTATTGATCAGCCAAGGCATTTTCGCATATCCCTTTATGCTCCGGCAATGGTTCAACAAATGCCGCACTGATCTCGCGTATTCCTCGGCACACATCACCACATTCACATGACCCACCGCGTAGGCCACGTCGGGTTGCTTGTTGAGAAAAAATCCGGGTCCCAAGAGTGGAGCATCAATGACGCAACATGAAACCGTTTGGGGCACAAACAACTCCGGCTGCCCAATGTCCAGGTCAATGAGCAAAAGTTGCGGAAAGAGTCCCAGATGTCGATTGATGAGGTAACGGATCAGCGTGGATTTACCCACTCCCTTGCCACCGGTGACCATCAGCCGGCTGCTCGACTGCAACGCCAGCTTTGTCCACACAGTGGGCACCTGCAGCGCTCCCCCTCGCCGGTCCGCATTCTGAACGAGGCAATTGAGCAGATATTCGCTGGCAAAGTGTGGACGATTCGTGGCATTCACTAGCGGGAAAACATTCTCTGCCATGTGCTTGGCAAATGTTGCCAGCAGATTCTGTGCTCCAATATTACGTTGCAGTAGCACAATTGCATCGTTTTGGGCATTGTAATTTCCCACAATGTTGTCCAGCTGAGCGCGCGAGAAATTCTCGTTGAGATCCTGCCAGTTGACATTATCTTTGGGCGGTTTCTTGTTGGCCAACGGCGAGATGACCACCCAGTTGAAGCCCTTGGGCGAATAGATGTTCAATGGCTCCATGGGGCGTGCTTTGTAGCTATTAATTGTAATGCGACCACATAACAAGGTGACGACAACGGTGCCATAGAATTCCACATCCTGTTTGAGCACAGCCAGCACAATGTTGCTCCTCAAGCTGTTCTCAAATATGCTCAACTCCGGCAGATCCACCAGTGAGTCCTCTAACAAAACTGTTGGCGCTTGATTCTCAGCCTCCATTTCCGTGCTATCTTCACTTGGCATTTCCGCATCCTTATCCACTTGGGTTTCTTCTCCAAGCTCTTCCGAATCGATTGATTCGCTTAGAACTTCAGTTTCGGTTATCGGTTTTATTCCGTTTTCTAACGGAATTGGGATAATTTCCGCATCGGGTAGATCTTCAATATTAAAGAGCAAAGTTTTCTCCACACTTTTCTCATCTATCTGCTCTTTTAATAAATAAATAAATATGTACTTCTTATAGTTGCTCTCCAAACCAGAGGTGATATTTGTATGTGATATTCTTACCATAAATATTGTTGGAGTTTCCAGTTTCAGTGTCTAATTTAAATAGTTTTTCAAATCCGTTGATTGGGAAAATCTTTGATTTGCGCTTCTTATTTTTCAAAACTTTTACAGCAGTATTAAAGTCATTCATAGGTTTCGTTTTAATTTTAACTCCTTTCTTAACACTGCTTTTTTTAAGCTTCATATTTATGTTCATTGATTAATTTTAAAGAGTTATAATTGATTATTTTGGATAGCCAAATAATAATAATGCCGGGCCATGCGACTTGATTTTCGAGAAGAAGAAGAATAAGTTTAGTGATGAGTGATTTAGAAAAGTAGCTGTCACTGTTGTTGCCGAGTCACTGTTTCCCCAAACAGTGCAACTCTGAACGCCTTATCAAAACTACAAATAAAAATGAGATAAATCATAAAATGCAAGTGATTCATGAAAGTGCATTATTAATTTGTAGCTGAATATGTCAGAGCAGAATGTCTTTTGCCTATTTTGTTTTGACTGTGCAGGTAATCCTTTTAGCTGAAATTGTTCAACACTGCCAGAAAAGTGCAACTCTGCGGCGCACGAAGGCGTTGGTTGTTCATCTACCAAGAAAATTCATCGTCATTTTGCATGAGAAAAAAAACGTCGAATTTTTAATTGTAGTACCTTTTATACGAAACGAATAACGGTAGACGCATAAGAATCAACATATTTGTGCCATTTTGTAAGCATTTGAAGTGTCGAATTCGTACTGAGTGTTTGCAAAAAAAATATATATTTAATTGTAAGTGAGAAAAGTTGAAAGAGCAGTGAAAAAATTCCACACACGCACACAGCTATGCGCTCATACACAGTCACAGCAATCGAACTCACAGACAACATATGTATGTGTATGTATGTATGTTTGTACATAAATGCGATGATGTTTTTGGAATAAACGCACGAAGAGAGTTGCTGGCGGGCAATGAAACAGACCTATGACGCGACCATTGGACTATCTCACATATATATTTCAAGAAAAGTAAATAAATATGTATTGAATGCGGAGCGATTGGCGATTCTGCCCCATACGAATACCAATACACGTAAATAAAAATATACATGTGTGTACTAGTGTGCTGCACAATTGGAGATGGATGCATTCGGATTTACATGCATACATAATAACTGGCCAATAAAAACCCCCACCACCAACAACAACAACGGTTGATTGTCAAAAAAGCCTCATGCGGCTGTTCGCTGATGCTTCTTCTTCTCTGCTATAGATCGTCAGCAGCAGAAGCAGAAGCAACAACAAATGGGAGAGCCATTCAAAATGTATGACTCAAGTGTGTGTGTGTGTGTGTGTGTGAGTGAGTGAGAGATTGTAGCACTGCGCGCATATGTATATGCTGTATATGTGAATGTGTGTGTATTTCTGTGGCTTTTTCACTTTGATATTTTTTCAAGCAGCTCGCGCAGTTTTCGCAAATAAATTAAACAGAACGCATCGCATCGCCGCTAACGTCGTCCGTCGTCGGTGTTTGCATCTTTGCTACTCTGCTCTCTGCCAATTCCAGAACCTCCAATGACGACGATTCGCAAGAAATTGGTAATTGTCGGCGATGGTGCCTGCGGTAAAACTTGCCTTCTGATCGTCTTCAGCAAAGACCAATTCCCCGAGGTCTATGTGCCCACCGTCTTCGAGAATTATGTCGCCGATATCGAAGTCGATGGCAAACAGGTAAGCTCCACTTTATAGCCCACTTTTTATGAAGCCCTCCCTTAGGATAAGCACGTGAGCAATGTTTTTTTTTTGTTAAACAAGCAACTTTTTGCTTTAAGTTCTTGCTAATTTCATACTTAGGCATTTTCTTTTGATTTCATTAATAAGAGAAATGCCTTTTCAGCAACTATAGATTTGATTTCATATTCATTTGTACTTTTATAATATCCGTGATGCTGTGTAAAAATTAGGTTTTTTTTCGTGCTCGTGTCACGATAGAAAATACAACACCCAACTCTAATCACAACTTCCAGTCTCCTCCCCTCCATCGCAACTCGTCTAGTCTCACAGCATGCAAAATCATCTGATCATCGTTCTTGCTTTGTGTATTTTTTTTCTCCATATATTTTCAAATAGAATCCCCCACACTCTACTGTTCACCACCCTCTACTCTCCACCACCCTCTACTCTCCAGCACCCTCTACTCTCCACCACCCTCCAATTTCCAGCACTGCATTCTGCGCTCATGTTGTAAAAAAAGTTGTGAGTCAATATCAATTGTTGAAAGCAGACAAGCAGACAGGCACACTAGACACTCGCTCACCCGCTCGTTCTCCCACTCTCGCCTGCGCATATAACGAACGGGCAGACTTACATACTATACGCACGCACGCATACACAAACACACACACACATACACATACGTACTAATACTAAAACATGTACTTGTATAGCAAGAGCTCCCTTCCTTCCGTTTCTTGCTGTGTGCTCTTGCTCTTTTTATTCGTCTTATACAAGCCCGTTGCGCACATACAGTTTTGCGCGCTGCTGCCCGCGCTCTCTCTCATTCTCTCTCCCTCTCTGGCTCGTTATATTTATATACATATGTATGTCTTTCTGTCTCCCTCTCTCGTTCCCCCCTCATCCAATTGTTACCTGCGCTCACGTTTGGAGCCAATAGCACACCACGCTCTCGCTCTCAATTGTAATAAAATAAGCCAAATGAAAAAAGACAAAACAAAAAAATACTGCTATATGCCATTATGATTTGCATTAAGTCATGGTTTGTGTTTTATTTTTGATTTTCGGTTATTTGCTAAATGTTTAGCGTTTCTAATATTTTCATAAGTATATTTATTTTTTTTGTATGAACAATTTCCGCAGCGCAATATGGCCGCGCTTATGTGTTGTGTTTGGATAGCGCTTACATGTGATGTACATATGTATGTATCTGTGTCTGTGTGTGTTTGTGCATGTGTGTGGCTGTCGTTCACGTCATTCTACGTATTGTGTCTGATTAATACGTTTGGCATTTCCGCCAGTTCCTTGCTTTTTGCTATCTCTCAACTTGAAGTTGACTACTCTCGTCTGCAGCGACTTCTTCGCTTTGTGATGATGATGATGATGTTGATGATGATTGAAACGGGCTTTTGTGCCACATAATTGCGATGAACTTAACGGGCGTCGTGTTATCACTCTATACAAACTTACTATATGCATTCTCATATATACCTACTTATTTATACTACCAGGGAAACCTCTACACACGATTATAATGACGTGATTCATTTTCTGTGCATTTATTTTTTAGGTGGAGTTGGCCTTATGGGATACAGCTGGTCAGGAGGATTATGATAGACTGCGACCGCTGAGTTATCCCGACACTGATGTTATACTTATGTGTTTCTCAGTGGATTCACCCGATTCGCTAGAAAATATTCCCGAAAAATGGACGCCAGAGGTAAGCAGTCGTTTGGAATTTAAAATTGTTTACTTACAGACTGTATATTTATAATAACAATCTTATTTTCAGGTCAAACATTTTTGTCCCAATGTTCCAATCATTTTGGTAGGCAATAAGAAAGATTTGCGAAATGATCCTAACACAATTCGGGTAAGTTCTCCATTAATACTCAATGTGTCGTCATTTAAAATTATAATTATTTTGCTTTGGCGCAGGATCTGGCAAAGATGAAGCAGGAGCCGGTTAAGCCGCAGGAGGGGCGCGCTATGGCTGAGAAGATAAATGCCTTTGCCTATTTGGAATGTTCGGCTAAGTCCAAGGAGGGTGTGCGAGAAGTTTTCGAGACAGCAACCAGGGCTGCACTGCAAGTTAAAAAGCGGAAGAAGCCCAAATGCCTTTTGCTCTAAAAGAGCAAATAACAAAAAAAAAATCTATACATACACAAACACACACACACACACCCATGTACACACACATTTACACACACACAACTTTTACGAGAATAACAACAACAACCACTACTGCAAACAGCTAGCATGATGCGGAATCCGGCAACTCCAACAACAGCAAGCAGAAAACAACGGCAGCAATAACACCTTTAGCTACAGCCACAAACAAGCTACAACACACAACAACAAGAATATGAAGATGAAACGGGCAAACAAAACAAAAACAACAAAAAAAGAAGAAGAAGAAGGAATGTCAAACGCGGATTTGATTTTATATACAGTCTAGAGTAGTTATTAACCGAAGTAAACAACAATAATAAATATCGCATTATTATTATTATTATTTGTAACTCTTGACGGCGTCGAAATCAGTCAACACTCAAAACAACCAATACATACTTACTCGTATATATACATATATATATACACACACTTATGTATGCATACCTATCTATTATCCTAGTATATCAGTTGTGTCCGTTGATTTTGAGATTAAAAGCCAGAACAGAAATGTGTCCAATACCTTTGTGTATGTGTGGCTGTGCGTGTGTATTTGCATGTGAGTGCGTGTGTCTGTGAGTGCGTGTGTGTGTGTGTATGTGGCGTTGAGTGATGATGCAGTTATTCATTTTTTCAAAGTCTTAAGGCAAATTATGATAAACGGACTACATAACAAAAAAAAAAAAACAATGAAAGAGGTTAAAATGCAAGCATTCATAAACATACCAATTACAAACTTTTTTGACTCATATATATACATCTATATATATATATAACTATATATATATAAACAGAGACCGCCAATAAACTAAACAAACACAAAAAAAATAAGAATACAACTTTGCAAACAGTACACAAATGAGAAAACAATTTTTAAACGTAAGCCACAAGTGAGATGCATTCAATTTTTCATGTGCAAAAACAAGCTCGAGTTTTTAGTATTTGTATTTTGCATTAAACTCAAGATAAATGAACGTATTTTATGATTTTATAAAATACCAATATATATATATATATACATATATATGAGCTACCACATATATATGTATATATATGTGCATATAAATATACAGTACATATATGTGTATGTCTCTTTTTGTATTTTGTACCGTCAAATCGTGTAATTCTCACACAAACTCGAAAAAAGAAGAATATGCGCCGTTTTCTACAATCGCTATATATACATATGCATATATATGTATGTATATATATACATATATACTATTTTCTACAGTTACTATTACACAATTTAAACAACAACAACAACAACAAGAAAACGATCCGCTGCATAAAGCGTCGAAAGTAATTGTAAATTTGTGCATTAAAAGTTTTGCTTCCTATACAATAAAACAAAAAAGAAAACAACAACAACAAACAAATAAAACACATTTACCAGATAACCAAGATTAGAACTATGTATATATGTGTATATGTATACATATGCATATATAAACCAAAAACAACAAAAATCTTTTCTTTTCAAAATTTAAAAAAAAAAATATTTTACTAAATAAAAATAAATAAAAAAAAAAAATTAAAAAAAACGATAAAAATCTAAAATTTGGTGTGTTTTCAATTATTGCACTCACGATATGTTTAATAAGAAATAATTCTGCGGGACTTGCAATCTTTTCACAACTAAAGATAATCTTGCTTGAACTGGAAGATTTAACAGATGTTAATTCGATGTTGTTGAAATCGGCGTTGCCTGTAAATGAAGTTTGAAGATGTCGAAAAATATAGTAAAAAAAAGCTAGAAAATCTGTGTAGATTTTCAGTCTGGTAAGTTAACAGAAAAATTAATTAAAAAAAACACTGGATTTAACGGGGTTTCAAAAATCTTTATTCAGGGGCTTTTTTTTGTCATTTTCATTGATTTATTTTACATTTAAAATGTATGAATTAAATAGTTCAATTGATCGCTCGAAGCGCTCAATTTCGATTTTCCGAAACAAAACAATGCAAGTTGGGTTTTACCAGACTTGTGCTTCTATGATAATACTCGCATATAGCTACAAACATCTAGTTTTTTTTTTTATTGTGTTATTGTTCATGGGAAATACACAATCATATGTGATATTTTTAACATATTTAATTTGTTTAATTTAGCATCCTTTCATTTTATACTCTCGCTCAATAATTTAAGTGACAAACAAATTAAACATACAATTCCAAAGATATCGCTTAACAGTTACGTAGCTCATTATTCGGATTGGTTATTAGGCAACATAAAGAATTGGTTTCATTAAAGGCCTGCAACAACATGTTGCTTAACAATTTCAAATTGATATTGATATAACAAATAGTATTTAGACGGTCCTTAAAGCCATGTGCTGTGATGCTGTTGCTGATGCAGATGCAGATGTAGTAACATTGATGTAAGGAACTCATTGTGATGCTTACGGAAAGTCATAGATGTTACAAAGTAATTAACAAAACACAGAACTGTTGAACTTATACTAATAATAATAATAATAATAATAATAAATAAACTTAAACGAGTTAACGCGTCAAACATTCTTACAAAACTTAAACAACAAATGCAAACGCATCAATAATAAAATATTACATAAAAAATCACATTGGACAATGCAATCTGCTCGATTTGTTTTTGTTTTTTTTGCTTGTGCATTATAATCGTGTTCGATCCGATCGACCTATCTTGCTTAAATAGGTTTAGTATACATACGTTTAATTCAACATTTATTCGATTAGTTAATTAATGTGTGTGCGTTCTGTGCGCCTGTCGTAATTAATTATAACAATAATAATAATACATGCACATAATACATAAATTCAATGCGCCTTCAAATTGTTTACACTTCGCCATTTGCTGGGACAGTTGCTGCGACATAAAGCTCTGTTTGATTTACACTTGATCATATTTCGTATATAGATAGTATTCATATATAGCCTTGGGCGCTTTATTGGCTTTAGCTAGGACTCAGTTTTGTATCGTTTCGTGTTTTTTTTTTTTGTTTTTTGATTTAACATTATTGATATTGCATTTTTTTTGTATTGTTTTGGTTTCACTTTATCCGTTTTCGTTAAAATTAAATGCATTTCATTTTTTTTGTTTCTCATTTTGATTTGCCGTTCTGCCAATTTGTCTTGTCTTAGGAATCAACTCTTCTTGTTATTTACTACGTACGTGCATTGCTATATATATATATAAATATACATATATGTATTATTTGGATTGGTGCTTAAACATATTGATATACATAACTATATAGTATATACTCATATTCTCCTTCCTTCTACTCCTTCTCTGTGTGTGCGTCTAGCACCTTAACAATACAAAGTCAACAAATACGGTGTGGAATAACACATTTAAAAAAAAAACAAAAAAACATAAGTTTAACTAGAAACAAAGAACATTATGTAAACCTCAGATACGGTCGATTAGTTGTTTAGTTGTTGCCTTGCTCTGACTATATACCAATTAGATTCGCAAACGCTTGCTAAATTCAAGGATTAGACATCTATAATATGTCAACATACACACACTCATATATATATATATATATATATATGATTGGTTGTGCTATATACACTACGTATATATAGTCAAATAAATATATAGCATAACGCATTGATTAACATTGCACAATTCAGTTTAGTTTAGATTGCGTCTACGCCTAAAGACCAATGCGAATATGGATCGGATGCGCCACCAGCGACTGCGATGCCGGGTATGTATCTTCTCCGAGCTGGTGTCGGTGCCCTTTTGCATCTCCTTGCGACGGATTTCGCGGACGAGCGTATAGAATGCCTCGTCAATATAATGACGCAGTGCTGCCGATGTCTCGAAGAAAGGGCAACCAAATTGATTTGCCAGATTCTTGCCCTCCTCGGTGGTGACGCGTCGCTGAGATTCCAGGTCCACCTTGTTGGCAATCAACACCAGCGGTATATCCTCGGCCAGACGGACGCGCGTTATTAATTTGCGATACTCGGAGGCCTCCTGAAAGCTATGACGATCCGTGACCGAATAGCAAATGATGAAACCTTCCCCGCAACGCATGTATTGATCCCGCATGGCCGTAAACTCAACCTGGCCAGCAGTGTCGAGTATGTCCAAAAGCGCAGCTTCATTGTCAATCACCGCCTGTTGCTGGTACGAGTCCTCTGCACAACAAATGGAACAGTTCAGTGGTCAAGTCAAAACAAAAAAATATGTGAAAATTAGTTGTCTTCGAACAGCCAAATTTAAGATACCCTTGCAGATGTGTTGTAGACGTTTTTTTCCTCATATGTTTCTATATCGCAAAATCATAATGGCCTTTAAACCATCTCCTAATACTTTTTCTTACATATGTTATTATTATGTCATAGTTTTAGGGAGCATAATAACATTAATTTTATGTTAAAATGGTAAGCAAACGTTGCTTTCACAACAACTCTAATTTTTTACTTGATATGAACAATGATTTCTCAGATTCTGTTGTACATTATTATGCAGCCAAAATCTTTGTTATATTTCTTGGCGAAATTATCCTACATACAATTACTAATAAACAATTTCCTAATTCTTATTCTCACATTCGTTAAATATATGACAGGGTGTTCATTGCTCAAATTTTTGAGGAACATAATACTAATATTATAAATGCAATATTATAATAAAATGAGGTAAGCAAAATTGACTTGAACACTGAGAAACTTTGGATCATAAATATATATATATATATCACATGGCACATATTTTTGTTTTGAAATAATCCTACAATCCGCAAGGATACCAAAAAAGAAGACAGCAGCTGAAGAAAAGCAACTAGCACTTACCAATTGTTGGGTCGTGGTAGTCCAAAAAACTGTGGCTGACGAACTGCAGGGTAACAGCTGTTTGCGAGTGTTGGTATGTGTGCGAGCGTGCATGTGTGTGTGTGTTTTGGTTTGTGTACACGCAAAGTTAGCCGAACGCACGAAGCCAATGCCGGACGGTGTTTTTTGGGGGTTGATTGTGGGTGGTTTGGGTGGTTGGGTGGTCGTGTGCCATAAAACAAAGCGTAAAAGAAATTGAGATAATTTATTGATTTTTCGCAGCGCTCTAAATTGAAAGTGCGCAGTGATAAATGGCACTTTTTTTGTTTTTATTTGTCAAGCTTACCCGACTTGCCGACACCGCCATCGCCGAGTATGACGATTTTGTAGACTCTGAGACCGCCACGCATATTCTGTGGAGCAGTTGGTGGCTTGATTAATAAGCCCATTTTATTGGCATTTTCCTTGCGGTCATCGGGCAGCTGCATCGAGTCCGTGTCGGAGCCACTTGTGCAACTCTTCAATTTTGTGGATCTCTTGAGGGCGGCACAGCCAATCGACATGTCGCCGGTCATCAATTAGATTTACAGCTATTGTTGCACCAAGGCGTGGCTAATTTGTTTGTCTTTTAGCCGCCGTCGTCGTCGCCGTCTCCGTCGTCAGTGCGTAGCTTGTAGCTCCTGGCCTATAAGGTGTTTTGCAAAATATAATTTATGCCTGACATTCAATTATTTTCAATTTACCACAACTTTGCACTTGGCCAAAATCCAACAACAAGTTTTGTTGACTTCAATCTAAATCGTATCTATACATAATTGCGCTGGGTTGTTTTCCCTCGTTCCGTTCTTAATATTTTTGTTGTTGTAATTTTTATGGTAGTATATCAGTGTGACCAAACACACAGGAAATACCAAAAAATACCAGCAGTGTTTGTCAGGCGTGAAGAGGACACCGAATGGCAAAGGACGACGAGGATGTCGATTATCGTTTATAGAACTGCTATCGATTACGGGCATTTGTTGTCCCCTATCGCACTAATGTGAATAACTGCATAATTAAGTGCGGCAACAGTCAGTTGCTATAAATATTCGATTTGCCATAAACAACACACTCACACTCTTTTTATATATTACAGCAATTTATATATTTATTTGTAATAAACTAAAGTGCGCAACAGTTATTGCTTTGTCGCAATGGCTTAAAGCAAAAGCCCATTTTCCCGCTATTTTCGAAAAAGCGACGAACAAAAGCTCGCTCGCTTGCAGCCCGCAAGTTGCCGCAGCCGCAACACCTCCGCCTGGCTGTCGTCGTTCGGTTTAGTTACGTGCTGTGATCGCATTGGAACTGTTCGCGACCGGGTTCGACTATCCCGGAGAAGCCGAAGCAAAACATACAGTGGGGCAAATCGGAAATCGTGGGTATTTTGGGGGAAATTGGCATTTAGTAACAGAATCGAAAAGTAGTTGAAATATGTCTGGCGATGTACAGCCGCGAAAGCGCAAGGATAAGCGCAAAAAACGTGGTAAGTTCATTTGATAGTTGAGATTGATGTTACAAATTGTATTCGATGTATCGAGAGACTCGCAAATGTGGTATGTCGTAGCTGTCCATTTCTTTTATTAGAATAATAATATTGTCGAGCGCCTTTAAAAATAACTTTGCCCTATTATATAAAATTATACATTGCTCTTCTTTGCTGTCATTCGCTATGCGTGTGCCGCTCTGCCGAACAAAATAATAAAAAAAAACGGAAAAAGGAAAAAACTATATGTGCATACAGAAATGTATATATCTGTCAATGATTTTTGATGCGTTGTCTAGTTGCCTAGCTGCTGGGACACCTCATATTATCAAAAATATAATTCAAATTACTTTTGGGATATGCGAAAGAATGGAAAAATCATCGTTTTTGAGTTGCTTGAGATAAGCCAATATCTTTAAAATTCCGCTCGTGTTTATTTAAAGCCTGAGCAGAGTGCTTGCTGCAGATGTTAGATAAAAGTGTATTTATCTTTTGCTCAGGGCAACATAAACAAACGCCGGTAGAATTCCTTCTTTCTCGCTCCCTCTCTCTCTCTTTTTCTCTCTCTCTCTTTTTCTCTCTCTCTCTCTGTCGCTCTCACTCTTTTTTAAGCTGCTTTAATTCGCTCTCTTTTACAGCTGCTTGTGTTCTCAATGCTATTTATTTATGATTTTGAATCTCAAGAGCAATGGCAGATTTAATTGAATTTATTTATTTATTGAATATTATGTTTGTGTGTGTGTATTCAAAGTCAAAGAGACTTCCGCGAGCAAAGACATTACACCCACCAGCATCTTTTGGACAATTTTTCTCATAGCATACACAAAGTGAACGCACAGAAATACAATGTATGTATGTATATACTATGTACTATATGCTCTGTACAGAAGTGCTGTTATTTTTATTTGATTTTCTTTTTTATTTGGCCATATGCCCAAGCGCATGACTTGCGCCTTCTTTGTTTTGCATCAACAACAACAACACATCAAACAACCACAACAACAATTACACAAATCTTTCATCACTTTCTTGTAAGAGAGTGTTTTGATTCCATTTCTGTTATCATCAATTGTAACTAACTTTTCGTCTAGATGATCGCAAATCGGAGGGCGATGTGAGCGTACTGCGCCAGCCAAGCTTTCAAGGTAGCAAATCTCATCTACATTCTATGTCCATTGTCTATATATATCCCGTATCTCCAACCCGATCCATACCCCAATCTGAAGAAGAAGCTTTGCAATTTAGCATCTCGCATTTACTAAATCTAGTTGCTACTTACTAAACCCTCCCACTGTCCCAGCCCCTTTCTCGTTAGTATGTGGTTAATTGAGCGAATTCTAATCACATGTGCTTAATTTATTGTTGTCATGCATCGCGCGCACAGAGGATGTCGACGACTCGTCTTCCCACGGCGTTCACATCACAAAGATGGGAAACGATGATGTCCATCTCCATGTGCAACACCAGCACGAAACTGGCGGACATTGGTGTGCCAAGATTATATTCTTCAGCTTGATGGCTGTGCTGCTCGGCCTGGTTGGACTCATCATAATGGAAAATCGCGGATTGGACGTGGACTGTAAGTGAATGCAGTGATCATTGATTAAGTATTATTTTTTCCATAATTAAAATCTATTGATCTTTAAAAATTGTTAATAATTACGCTAAGTATCTTTAATATGAACTTTAATTAACTTTTAGTTACAAATTTGAATATGTTTTGTGAAGAAAATGAGTTTTAGAAATGGAATGAGAACCGTTCTGAAATCGAACTTCAATTTGCTTAAAATTACATGTTTGAATTTGATTTGTAGATAAAATTAGCCAAATCATTTTAATAAGCTAGCTATTGTACAGTGTTATCTCACTACATGAAACTAATGAATAATCTGGCCAATTGCAGTGGATACACCTTTGTCGGAGTCGCGTTATTCCAACTACTTCAATGGTTGGGTCGATGAGCATCGCGCTGATGATGAACACGATGCGCATCCTTCACATGAAGCGGCGGTGGATGAACACGATGATGAACACGACGATGAACACGACGATGAACACGATGAAGAATACGAGCAGCAGACTGGAGAAGAAGAAGAGGAAGCCGAAGATGAACATGAAGCAGAAGATGAGGAGGCGGACGAGGAGGAGGAGGAGGATGAAGAAGGAGAGAACACTGCTGCTGAAAATATTACAGCTGAAGATGATGAGGAAGAAAATGATGAGGTAAGAATTTATAATTTCAAGATTGCTTGGATTAAAACCAAACTATATTGATAATAGGATGAGGACAATGATGATGAGCTTGAAGAGTCCGTTGAGCCACCAAAATCGGCAGCTGCAGATGAGGATGACGATGAAGACGATGAGGTCGAAGAATCCATTGAGCCACCCATTTCCCAATCAACAACAAAGAGTGCGCCCGAAACTGCTGAGGAAGATGATGAGATTGATGAGGTAGGCAGATCTTTATATTCTATTTTAAATAAGCGTTAATTAAAGTTCTCAATTATATTGCAGGAAGATGAGGAGGATGCTGATGAGGAGGACATCGAGCCAACTATTTCTCAATCTCAGCCTGAAACTGCTGAGGATCAGGATGCCGATGATATTGATGAGGTGCAAATGGAATGATTATAATATTATTGTTTATATTACTTAAGATTAGTTTTTTATTTTAGGATGCTGATGATGATGAGGATGATGATGAAGATGAAGAGATTCAAGAGTCCGCTGCACAAAGCGTTCCCGATGCTGCTGATGATAATGATGGTGATGATGATGATGATGGCTTTGATCAGGTGAAATAAATAATCTTAACATTAAGATACGTGTACTAACTGGAAATTTGCAGGATGACAACGATGAGGATGATTTTGAATCTCTCGATCAGGACAATGATGAGGACGAGCAGTTGTTGCTGCAGGAGCGACAACGTCAAGCAGCCGCTGCTGCCGAAGCCGCAGCCAGAGCCAAACAGCAGCAGGATAATGCGGCTGAGGATAAGGACGAGGCAGTCACAACAACATCCTGGCTGGGCTCACGTAAGTATCTTGAAGAGCTACTAGCGGCGCCAATGAACGGTTGACAGTTGAGAGGGTAATCAAATATCCAAAAGAAAATGCTCCACTTTATGCAAAGTTTGACATCTAATTAAATATTGTACAAGAAAGTGCAAATGGAAAAAAGAAAAGATAAAAGATAAAAAAAAAAACAACAATGATGAGAGAGATGTTAATTTAATGTTTCGTTCAAATTGAATTGTTTACTAAAACGTAAATCATTTTCCAGTTGCCGTTAAATTTGGCGTTGGCATTGCACTTGCCCTTGTTTCACGCCTTGTATTGATACGGAAAAATCCAAATACAAGTGAGTTTGTCAATTGCTGCTGAATGCCAAATTTGTTAACCACGTAATTCTCTTTTAATGTTAACGAAACTCTTATCATATCGCTGCTTAACTGAGAACTGTTCTGCTCTAAATCCAAACTAAATGTCATCTGGCAATATCAGTTCGAACATTAAATACATTTATAAGGGCCGCTTTACGTTCTTAACTAATTGATCAATTAAAAGCTACTCAATGTTGAATGAAATAAAAATAAATCCTTGAGGCCCATTTCTCATGTTTCTGGCAAAGTTCCAAGTTGTACAATTTGTAAATTGTTTTAAAGCTCTTTTCATTCCAAAATGTTCTTTAACTTAATGCATTAACATGAGAAACTGGAAGTTCAACTAACTTTTGAAATTAACAAAACCAGAAACCAAACTTGAAATTGAGAACAAAATTTTGCACTTTCTTCATGTTTATTATTTTTATTTGATCTCTTGTTTGATTTTTGTAAAACATAATGAATAAGTTTTAGCCAAATGCAAATCAAATTTTTGTTGTTTTTATTGTAGTCACAGCTTTGTTAAAACTTATGCGCCAATGTATGTATGTAAATTTAATATTGTATGGCTTTGTTGTTGTTGCCTCCCAACTATATATATGTACCATATTAACTAATTTCTGATAAAAACCAAAAAAAAAACAACAACAAACATAGACGATGAGGATCTGCCCACAACGGAGGTCAGCATGAGACGACGACTGACAATTGCCACCGCCGAGGATAATATACCCGATGATGCAGAGGAGGAGCTGCCGCCGCTTGATGACGGTTGACAAACTATTCAGTTACTATATATATATATACATATATATGTATATGCTTCGGTCCCGATCGAAGATGCTTCCAAATAGTTTCAAGCGTTTGAACTTGAAACTATTTTGAAATTAATTGGCTTTTTATTGAGCTGTATTTGTTTCCTATAATAATGCTAGCCTTATTTCCAACCAAAGAGGAATATTCCGAAGAGGAGATCGAGATCGAGGAGGAAATCGAGATTGAGATAAGCGATACGGAGGAAAACGATGATATTGTGGCCATCAATGCCAGCTATGTGCCGGAGACGTTCGAGCAACTGAGCGCCATGTACAGATCCACGATGGCGCCAAAGCCAAGTGAGACAAAGCCCGAGACTACACCAGAGCCCGCCAAAGAACCGGAGCCAGAGCAAAAAAGGGAAAAGAAACTGGAATCCGAATCCGAACCGGAACAAACGACACCAGGCGACATTTATGTTGAATACGAAGATGGGGATATTGAGGACTACGAACATGACGATAGCGACGAAGAGGATGAGCTAATTAGTGATGAGGAGGAAGATGAAATATCCGATGTGGATGATGCGGAACTAATGAGCAGGTTGGAAGCCAAATATGGTCGACTCCCTGCCAAGGAGTATGATACCGATCCCGATTCCGATGATCCGACCTGGACACGTAATTACTAAATGTACAATTTACACAAAATAGAAAAACCAAACCAAACCAAACCAATCAGTCTACAACAAGCAATCTACAAAGCCCATCACTGCATAGACATATATAGATAACTATCTGACATAAACTCGTATTATAATCTATTCTAAAGTAAACTCGTTCATGACGTTAATACCCATAGTAAGTCATAGTTATAGCCAAAATTGAATTGATTGCTAATCTTATGCATAAGGTGGAGCCTCAAACATTAACCGTTCAGTGGCGTCTTTAATCTAAGTGAACCTCCCAATTGACTCGAGTATTGAAGTATTTGTTCCTCCACTAGAAATAAAACCCAAGGAGCCAACTGGCGCCAAGGCTATTGAGCACAACGATGATCTGTTCGAGCAGGAGCTGCGCAAGGCCAATGCCGAGATGATCAATGAGGTAAGTTAACCCCCAGCTCCTCCTTCAAATAAAACTCGTATACGATTTCTGTAATTCTTTTCGATGTAGCTCAACAATCTTTAAAACAAAATACAAAAAACATTAAAAAGTCCTTTCATAGCTTTAATTAATGTTCGCTTTTTAAGTTCATGTGCTTAGCTCTTAAGGAATTATTAACAATATGCTATATAGGAAATATTTAAACTTGAGTGTTATACGAAAGAAAAATGAAGCGAAAAGATCATAGATATAAAAATTAATTGGCGTTAGTCCAAAAACATATTTACTATTGGGCTTAGACTGGTCCCTATTGCGGGAATTAGAATCACCCACCTGATCCTTGCAACAGCTGACGCGGCAGCCCAATAGCAACTGTGTTTTTGTGTCGCAGACTTCTTCAAAATATTTCGAGTAGATTAAATCAAAAATTAGCTTAAACTTAATGAACTCTAGTCAATTTGTATCTGTGTCAATGCTCGTATCGCCACCAAGTCTTAATTTTAATGCACAACTGAGTCGAGCACTCTCGACTGGAGTTCTCACAGTTTCTTAACTAATAGTTTACCTTTGCTAATCCCCGGCTCTACTTGCATGCATGGTTTTTACTAAATCTCCAATCGCCTTCTTTTTTTTTGGCCATATCCAAAACTAATCTCCAAGAACTATGCGAACGCTTTGCGCGCCTTTAACACGCTCACACACACATACGCACACTTGCCGGCGGCTCATCTGCAACGGGCGCGGGCCCTGGAGCTCGTGGCTGAGAGGCAGCGCAGCAATCGCTTGCTCCTCGATGCCATTGAATCCTACAAACGTTATCTGGCCTTTGACGAACTGATTGCCAATGACACTGAATACCGTGCGGCTGGCGAAAGCTGCATTCAGCAGCTGAGATTTCTGGGTGAGTTTAAACTCGATATTCTATATGGATGCTGATCAACTGATCCCTCTCTATTTGTGGCAGGTCACATGCAACAGGCTGTCTCCGTGCACGAGCAGCTCATTGAACGCTATCCACTTGAAGCTCATCTGCGAAATCAGCTGTCGCTCACCCATCTGATGGCCAATAAGTAGGTGTGCCTTACTCTGCCTGCAATCGCAAATTAAACTCACTTCTCAGCTTGGCCCAGTTGCAGCAGGTGGCTGGCGCAACCCTCAAGCTCTGGCCCCACAATCCGGTCGCCAATCTCCATTTTGGCCTGGCCCTTAAGCAGCTCCATGGCGACTATGCTCAAGCCTTGCCTCATTTGCAGCTTGCCATTGACTCACAAGCAGCGGGCACACAGGAGCCCTACTTCTATCTGGCTCTGGGTGAGACGCTGCAGCGTCTGGGCAAACAAGCCCAGGCATTGCAGCTGTATCAGCGAGGGGCGGAGCAGCAATTCTTCGCCAGCGTCTATCAGCGCTCGCTGTACAATGTGCCCCGGCTGAGAGCCAAGTCCTTTTGGCAGCCAGCGGAAACGGGTTACGCCTTGGAGCTGGACCGATTGCAGCAGAACTGGCGAAGCATACGCAACGAGGCTCTGACGCTGCTCAGCAGCCAAGGCAACTTTCAGCAGGAGGCGGAGCAACTGCGCGACACGGGCAACTGGCAACAATACGAGCTCTACGCACGTGGCGAGCGTCTCCAGGGGAACTGTCAATGGACGCCCATCACTTGCGGCCTGTTGGAGAATTTTACGGCAGCCAGCAGCTGCCGGCGTGGACAAATCAAGTTCAGTGCTATGCAGGCACAGACGCATGTCTGGCCCCACTGTGGACCCACAAACTGCAGACTGCGTGCCCATCTCACGCTGGTGGCACCGGAACCACACTTGACCAACTTGCGCGTGGCCGAACAACAACGGTACGTCAAATCAAACAGCTATTCGCATACCCTGTAAATTATCACCTCCTCCTCCACGTAGCACCTGGCGCGAAGGCGATTTGTTCATCTTTGACGATAGCTTTGAGCATGAGGTCTGGCACAATGGCAGCCAGCTACGTTTGGTGCTCATCGTGGACTTTTGGCACCCGGATCTGAGTGCAGCGCAGCGACGCAGCTTGGCCCCCATTTAACTGTTGCCCTTCTTAATAATAATATTACCCAAGCATCTAAAGTCAATTCACAGGTTCTTTTGTTATATATGAGATTCTCATGGAGCAAATCGTTCATCGTTAATGTAATCTGTAACTCTTAGCTGATAAGTATCTTTTGTATGAATGCGTGTTTAGTTGTAGTCGCTATCTTTGTCTATAAGTCTATAATTAATGGCTGCTTGGTTGACAGCAGCATCTTTGCTGTATCCAATCAATTTTGTAAATACAGTAAACTTTTTGATTCGAACTGAACTCTCGTTTTGGGGCAACCGGTTTCTCTTTATTTTTTCAGCAGCTTCCTGAACCTGTAAATATGTCAAATTCTTAATTGAATTCTGAGCATAACTTACAAATTCATACGAAATGCTCTTGATAAATTTTCCAGAACTAAATGAGATTTACATCAGAAACCCATTTTTTATGGTTGTTCTGCATCGTCGTTTAAACATCTCAAAATTATATACTACTGCTTCGTAAACGATCATATAATTAATAGATAATAAAGTTGTTATCTTTAATATTTATATTATATTTCCTTTTAACAGCATTTGCAAATAATTTGCATGCCAAACTCGACTTGATTACATTTATTTGTGAACTAAATTGCGAACTAAGCGTGTAGTAGTAATTGACCTGGGCACAGTTTTGTAATACCTCCATAGTTCAAACATGATGCAGATGTAGCTTAAAGCATTGTATTAACTTAAACTGAATTACGCCTCAATTTGAAACGAACATGCAATTTGTTGATTTAAAGAGCCTTATAAAAGCCACCAGCTGATGGAAATATCAATGTGTGTCTACTGTGCAGCTATTCGAGATGAGTGGTGCTCTCGTTTGTGGTGTCTACATCTATTTATACTTTGTTATTGTTACTGCTGATTTGGATGTGTGCCTCAAGGATTTGGGCTGCATGCGTGGCACTCTGATGCCAGGATATCAGCAAGATGCGTTTGAAGCATTTATGGGCATACCATATGCAGCGCCACCTGTGGGTGAGTTGCGCTTTAAGGTGGGCAACTTGAAATGCATGTTAGCTGACACTAGTTTAATGCTATGAACCTTTGCAGAGTCCTGTAGCTGCCAGCGCCTGGAAGGGTGTATTGGATGCCAGTGCAGCAGGCAGCAATTGTCTGCAAAAGTGTTACATTATGAATTCCTGGCCCACCTTTGGATCAGAGGATTGTCTCTACTTAAATGTTTACAGACCTGCGGTGAGTGAGATATATTAGAATAAAAAGCTGCATTTTCCTAGAAACGTTAACAAAATGTAAACATTTATAATGCTCAAGTCTCCAGAAATGCATTCAAAATTTATTCAAAATTTTCTCCATTTTTTCCATACTTTTACAGCAAAGCAAAAGATCTTCGTTGTCAGTTATGGTCTATTTCCATGCTGGTGCCTTTATCTGTGGCTCTGCATGCCCCCGTAGCAGCGGTCCAAAGTATCTTATGGATACCGAAGAGGTTATTGTGGTCACTGTCAGCTATCGCCTGGGTCCCTTTGGTAACTCCAAATCACTAATTTTCACTACAAAATCCTTATTGGTATCCATTCGTTAGGTTTCTTGAGCACTGGTGATGCTCAGATGTCTGGCAACATGGGGCTGAAGGATCAACGTTTGGCGCTCCAGTGGGTGCAAGAACACATCGAATCCTTTGGTGGCGATCCACAGTTGGTGACAATCTTTGGACACAGCGCCGGTGGCATCTCCACACATCTTCATATGCTTAGCCCCAATTCAAAGGGTGAGTTATGCCCTGTTGCTTCTACACATATATTGAATTTGTTGGCCACGCAGGCCTCTTCCATCGCGCCATGTCCTTGAGCGGCACAGCCCTCTTCCCGTCTGTCATTGTGCGCGATCCCCTTACGCAGGCTCGTCGATTGGCTGAGCGTGTGGGCGTGGCTCAGGCCCAAAGTCTGGACAGCGAGAAGCTATTGAAAGCACTGCAGCAGATCGATGGAGTGGCATTATTAGAAGCCGGCGATATCTTCAAGGAATGGAGTAATTCGCCATTGATGAACTATGGTCCAGTTGTGGAGCAGGATGCAACGCCGGATGCCTTTCTCAATGAACCGCCCTTGAAGGCTCAACTGGCGGGGCGCATCACTCAAGTGCCCTGGCTGCTGAGTTTCGGTTCACGTGCTGGCGAAGGATCCATGTTTACATTGCCCGTCTATTCGAATCCGCAACTACTGCAGGAGTTCAACCAGAACTTTTTGCATCTTTATGGGCTGTTGTTGGACCTACCCCAAGGAGCGGCGACTGAGGAAACTGTTCAGGATATACTGAAAGTGTATGGTATTAGGGATTTCGAACTAAATAAGGATACGTTAGCTCCTCTTTCGGCAATCCTGGGCGACTTCATGTTCGCCTTTCCCGTCTACGTCGCAGCCAACAGCTATGTGGACCATGCAGATCAGCCCATCTCCATCTATAACTTTGCGCACCACAGCAATATTACTTATGCGACACTATTTTCGGGCGGACCTACCTACGAGGAGCTGGGTGCATGCCACATGGACGATGCCCTGCACACACTACACATGCCTGGTCTACTGCCAGACTTTCCAAAAGAATCCGAGGACGATTTGATTGTTAAGCGTCTGACATCTTTATTGGTGGATTTTGCCAAGACTGGGTAGGTATTTGTCTATATTTACTATACACATTTTTATTCCTATGCATATATCTGTTAAATATATATATATATAAATTAACTAGTTCAAGCTTATTGGTATACCATTGGTAGTCGGATCGGATTATTTAGCTGCCATAAAATCAATCAATTGAATTATAAGTTCTTTATGAAAAACTTTTTTGTTTCTAAAGTTATCCCAGCTTAACTTTCCAGTTTACCTATTATTAAGATTCTAACATTTCGATACAAAATCATCGTTATCGAACTACTATATCATTCACTCCTGTCTAAAAGAGTATGAAATCTTCGGTGTGCCTAAGATAGTCATTGTTTGCTGTTCTATCTATAAAATGTATAAAACATTTATAGTTCAGTTTCTTTATAGAGTCAAATGTAAATCTTGTTTCGTATTTAATTATATCTTTATTTCTATTTATATACCTAAAGTGTTTTCTACGAAAAGGACCAGCTGTTACCCTGCAAATCTGTTGACTTTATCACTGATGAGATCTGCAACTATTTTCGCTTTGGACAGTTAAATGGGGTCTATCAAGACACCATTGAGAGAAGTGTTGATATGCGAGGATTGGCCCTGTGGAAGAAACTCTATACATAGACGTGATATACATGATATATATGTACATGTTTTAATAATGAATAGTTAAGATTAGATTTAGATTGTAAGTAGCTAACTAGACTCCCATATTTGAATCTAGTAAAAACATTTGCATACCAAATTTCACCACTCTAATAACAAAAATCTATAAGATCGATTTGTATACCTTGTCAGTGATTACAGGGTATCGATAGTTACTCTATGCGACCATGACTAAGTTCAGTTACATGCGTATTTGCATACAAGAATATTTGCACAAATGAATGAAGATAATGTGTCTCCTCCAGCTTGATTGAGTTTGCATTTCTGCTCCCTGAGATTGCAGCGATGACCTATTTTATATTCGAACTCGTTTTAAATCCAGACGAAGGTCAAATGTATTTGCATATTGTCCAACTACAACAATAGTGATATTTTACAATGCAGTCCACTCAAATAGGGTAACTCTCTTAATATCCCATATATAATCACTCTCACTTTTATTATAAGTGGGGAATTTTACAAATGAGCCTCACTTAACACAGTTGGAGACACACTTTTAACATCAACAAATAAGCACAAAGAATCAGAAGACACTGGTTGATGTGGCACTAAATAACTTAAATAAAAGGTAATAACAACGGATATGGCCTAATTGATGGCACACAATTTCAGCTTTATTCACAAGAAGTGCTTGCAATTTAGTAGAATAACTAATTAAATGAACAGCGGTGTAAGCGATGCATATGTAATGTGTAAGTGGAGAGATTTTCCGCATAATGAGAGCAAATGCAAGTGCAGCCCGGCCCCCTTGCCAAGCAGCAACCAGTGTTGCTTATCAGCACAACGTTAAAAAAAGACACACAGACAGATGAGCAAGCAAACAAACAAACCAACAAACACACCATGGGAAAAATGAGCAAAGAAGAGTGTAAAATATGTGGATGTGTGTGTGTGTGTGTGATTGCAAGCGTGTGCTTTATTCATAACGCAAGCGAGGCGAGTCAGGATAAAAATGAAAGTGAATGCGGAGATGATCGTAGTGCGGCTCGGCTCTTCTCTAGCTGCAGTTCTAAGCGGCGTCAATTTGCTTGAAATTGGTTTGTGGTGAATACACCGATGGAGTTGGTTCTGTTGATTAAGCACACGCTCCGTGTTCGATTTGTTGAATAATAATTGAATTGAATACAGTATTAAATACGGAGCACAAATACAATACAACTCAACAACTTTGGATCTACATATTTCCATCAATCCACCGTTGCTAAAAGCGTGACATACACAAGCAACACACACACTAACACACAAACACACACTCGCAGAACCACAACTAAAGCAAAGTTTTTCTTATACACATATTTTTTTGAATAAAACTCAATGCTTTCGGTTACAAGCCCGTCAGATAAATTTCGTACGCTGTCGCGTTAAAAACGCTCGTTTTAAATCATTGAATAGATTTCAAATAGTTTTGCGCTTGGTGAGTATTAAGTTTGGCAACATCCTTGCCCAGTGGTTAACGTTTGTGTCCTTCTTGGTTTAAACTATGTGTGTCGCCTGTCGTGGGAAGATTTATTAATTATTGTTTGTGTTTCTTATGGCATTCGCTAAGCGCTCACCGTTGACATCATCGAGCAAAAGTGGCTCACAAATGGCAATAAACAAATGAACACATAAATAAAAATGATTTATGCGTTAAATTCGATTTCTTTCATAGACAAAAGCCCAATCGATCCATCAGGTCATAATGATTCACGCCGGATTTGCTTTACATCTGCTGCTTCTGTTGCTGCTGCTGTTGTTGCTCGGCAACACGGCGACGGCAACACTCAGTCACAAGAGCCTAATTGTGTGTGGCAGCAACCTGGGCTGCCTGAAGGGCATCTATATGCCAGGATATCAGATCAAGCGATTTGAGGGCTTCCTGGGCATACCCTATGCCCTGCCACCCATTGACGAGCTGCGCTTTAATGTAACTTGTGAGATCTTCTGGTTCTTTTAAGGCCCTTCTCTTAAAACACTTGCATCCATTTAGAATCCCAAGGTAATGCCCAAGCTGCAAGGCATTTATAATGCCAGCACTGCCAAACCAGACTGCATTCAGAAGAACTACCTGTTGCCAACGCCCCTCATCTATGGCGAGGAGGATTGTCTCTATCTCAATGTGTACAGGCCAGAGGTGAGTTTTGCACAACACAATCGATGCAAAGTACTTTTCTTTTATAGCCAAAAATGCATATGAATTTCTTATTAATTTATTCATACGAAGTCTCTTAATTATTATTGTGTTTTTTTTTAGATTATTAACAACAAGCTGAATAATCTTATCTTTATTTTACTCTTATCTTACGGCTCAGCATCGTTCGGGGCAACCCTTGCCCGTTATGGTTTACATACATGGCGGGGGATTCTTTAGTGGGTCCGCTGGACCGCAGCTAACGGGACCCGAGTACTTTATGGACACCGGCGAAGTGTTGCTGGTCACCCTGGCCTATCGCCTGGGCGCCTTGGGTGAGTGGAGAATTCCTGAATACATTTTGAATTGCGTTCAACTTGCCTTTGGCAGGTTTTCTATCCACGCAGGATTTATCGATGCCAGGCAACTTTGGCCTCAAGGATCAGCAGCTGGCACTGCGCTGGGTGCAACGCAATATTAAATATTTTGGTGGCGATCCGCAACGCGTCACAATCTTTGGCCAGAGTGCTGGGGGCGTGGCCACACACATGCACATGCTGAGTCCGCGGTCGGTTGGTCTGTTCCAGCAGGTGATCAGCATGAGCGGCACAGCAAATGTGCCCTTTGCCCTTGTCGACGAACCCCTAAAGCAAGCCCGGCTAACCGCCGAACTCTGCCAGGTGGCAAATGCCCAGAATCTGAGTACAGCCAAATTGACGCGTGCCTTGCGTGGCGTTGATGTCCACACGCTGCTCAATGCTGGCGATGGATTAAAGTTCTGGGATGTCGATCATATGACCAACTATCGACCAGTTGTGGAGCATCCAGCTGACGAGGCATTCCTCAGTGTGCAGCCCAAGCAGCTGATGGCAACAGGTGACTATAACAAAATGCCCTGGTTGCTGGGCACTGTGCCCGAGGAGGGCGCCGTTCGTGTGGTCAACATCATGGAGAAGCTAACGCTGCGCCAGGATTTCAATGCACGTTTCGATGAGCTGATCCAGGAGCAGCTGGAATTGCCCAAAGAATTTACGCAGCAGCAGTTGGCCCAAATAATGCAGATGGTCAGCGAGGTGTACTTTCACAATATCCACGCAGTCAATGAGCAGACTGTTCAGGGTTTCCTCAATGTAAGTACGATTTCAAATGATATATACATATATATGCACTGTGAAAAAATGTCTGCCCTTTTTCTTGATTGAAAACAGACATAAATATTTCTTAATTTCTAATTTTTTTTTATTTAATTTGTTTAATTTCCGTTGAAATTATTTTGTATATAATTAAATTTTTCTGATCGCATTCAGCTTATATCGGACAGAGGCTTCAAGCAGCCACTCTATAATGCGGTGCGGGATTATCTAATCAACCTAAAGGAGGGAGAGCAGCAGATGTACTTGTACAGCTTCAATTACCTGGGTCCTTATAGCTATGCCTCTGTCTTTACCAGCGCGAATGTGACCAAGAAATATGGCGTTGTGCATTGCGATGATTTGATCTATCTGTTTCGCAGTCCGATGCTATTTCCCGACTTTGAGCGCAACTCGACCGAGGCCAGAGTCATTAAATCGTTTGTGGGTTACTTTGTGCACTTTGCCAAGTTTGGGTAAGTTTACTAATTATTGAAAATAATCCGGCCGTAATTAAAATGCATTGGTTTTAATAGCAAACCAAGGAATGTCGAATCGCTCGCACAATGCACGGAACAGGCGCTCAAGTCGCGACCCGAAGGCATCTGTGATTATCACGCCTTCGAGAATGCTGGGAAAGATGCAAGTGGATTTCAGGTGAAAGTGTCTCAACAGTTTCCAGCCGCAACTGCCAAAATCTGGAATAGTTTACTGGCAGAACCAAAGCGTTACTAAACTAACTTATTTTACGTATGCAAAGCAAAGTGATTTATTCCCTTTTGTATAACTATATATATATTAGCAATAGTCACTCTACACAGTTAGCACTTTTTTATATCAGAATTGTCGGGGTAAAACTAATATTTTTATTGACTAATTTCTTCTATTTTAAATGACGATCGAATATGGCCTATATATATATATATATATATATATATATATATATATGTATATACAAGTATAGTTGGAAAGTGTTAATTTTGTAATAATCACTGCATAATATTAATGACTTGCTACCAGCAACAATAAATTATTTATTAAACAAAGAAAATGAGTAAAAATGATCAAGTTTCTATGAGCTCACTGCCCAAACTCAAACAGCTAATTTGTTGGGTATTTTGTTGATTTTGAGAGTATGTGCCTTAAAAGTGTGTCACATTGATAAGAACTGTTAAATTGTTGTTGCTGCAGTTGTTGTTGTTGTAGCTGACACGTGCGCACGCTTAGAAACTGCATTTGAAACCTTATCGTCGTCAACTGCATTGACTTGTAAAATATGTATACATATATGTATATATATATATATATATATATATGCATATATTGTGTTTGATTCAGTTTCAGTTTTATTTCATTTTGGTTTTGTTTTTACTTTTACAAACGTCACACGATTGCTAGCTTGTGCTTGATTAACATTAATTAGCATTCGCGATCGAGTATCTCAATCTTATCTAAAGCCAGACCCCAGACGGAGACTGAGACTGAGGCTGAGACTGACAGTTAGACTGAGTCTTTATTTGGATGGATGAATTGATTGATTGAATTGGCTCCAGCGTCCAACACATTGCTGCATTGACGCAAGCACGCGCTTCCACCTTGTGTTGTGTATTAGCTTAAAAAGAGGGTGTGCCAGGGGCACGGACTTATTAGCCATAATAATATCACTTTTAGCAGCACCATTAAGCCAATTCACAGTTAGCCGATACACTGCAAACTTGCCGTCCATTTATGTAGAAGCACAATTGACAATTTATATTTGAGTTTTCTTTTGTGAATTCCAATGAAAATTAAAGAAAATAGCTGCCTATTTTCCATGCTTTCCTTTTTGGCTTATGCAGAACATAACTTTAAGGGACGATTTGCATTTTAAGGAATTTTCTAAATTTCAGCTCGATTTTTTTCCGAGTCTATTTGAACTTTTATTAATATAGAGAAGTGTCTCTATGCCAAAGTTAATACTGCTTTGACTTACTGACTCTCTCTCTCCCTCTCGCTCTCTCGCTCTCACTCTCTCTCTCTCTCTCTCTCTCTCTCTCTTTCTCTCACTCTCGCTGTCTCATTTGTTGTTTATTTGAGTAATTCAAGCACTCTGAGAAATGTCTGCCCACATTTGTAGAATATTTTGTATCGAAACTCGAATACGGCAGTAAAGTGACATGTATAAAAAATGCTGTTGCTAGCTGTAGCTAATAACACGTTTGATTTAATAAACAATTGTGGTGATTTATTGCCCCGTTGTTTAATCTGCAGCTCAATATTTATTGGCGATAGCAGCTGAATTCCACAGGAGTGGGAAAGAGAGAGGGAGAGTAAATGAAAAGGGAAAATCAAATATGCATAGCTTTATTAGTTCAACTTATTTCTAGTTGATTCCAATCACTTGTTGGCTATTTGGCTCAAAGTTCAGTGGACTCGCCAAATATGCATTTGGCCAGACAAATGGGGCTAACATCAACACAGGCCATGTCGACGCTTAATGTCAACATGCAGCTCAATTAAAATCGATAGAGCCGAGTCCTTGCTATCCTGCAGGAAACCATTTGACACACGACCAGCAGTTGGCCAGTTGCAGTTGGCAGCGCAAAGTGTTTGGTTCAACATGGAATTGGGGCGCAAATTAATTGTCTGGATTTTACCGCTATTTGCGCTGGGATTTCTGCTCACGATGAGCGAGGCATATTTACAGAGTGTGCGGGTGGAGGAGATTCCATTCAGGAGAATGCCACCACGTACGGCTAACCTTACAGCCAAGTCCAAAAGCAGTCGACCAAGTGGCATTCACCTCATCTCCAGTCTGGAGCATCAGCGCACGTTTCTCCACCTATTCCATGTGCCCTGTGAGTATTCTAAAAATCTTATAAGATATGCAACATATAACAAAGAATTAGAATATGCAATAACTATAATTTAGACATTGAATTATATAATGTTTTTTCATTTTCTACATGTCAAATCTGCCTCCTTCTAATAATGAAAATAAATAATATAAATATGTTTGCCAAATCAGATATCATTTGTTTCTATGCCGCAAAGGGTAAGTGGCCATATGTGCCCGGTTTTATGAAAGATCGTGTGGATAGCGCTTCGAGGAATTTCTTTCATCAGAACGACAGCTATATAAAGCAATTTTGCACCAAGTGGATACAGGTCAAGGAATGTTTTAGACCGATTTTTGGTAAGTCATCTCATTTGATCAATAATGACTTGCTCTGAATTTATACTGCATTTGCAGATAAATCGAATGATTCGGATGTGGAAACATTGGATGTCCTGAAACGGGGGGATCAGCGTTGTAATTGCGACAAGTTGGTTTCTACGGAATCACCAGTGCCAGTTGTGTATTTCGACAAAAATTACATTGGAAATGTGAGCTCGGAAACTATTTTGACAACCATCGATTTTCTCGAGAGTTTTCTGCCGCCGCCCACCAAAAAGCATAAGCGCAAAAATCGCGTACGTGGACGCTTAGATGAAATGGACATTGAATAGAATGTACTTACTATGATTATTATAATTAATTAACCTATAAAACACATAATTTTGACAAATTACACATTATAGCACAACTCAGTCAGATTTAAATATACGTTAAAGATATGGCGGCGATAAGAATTGCATTCATATATCGCTTTCGTATTTATCGATACTAAAAAGAGTTGCCAGCCTGCAAAATAATCGACGCATGTTAAGTAATAGCTTACAGCTGTTAACATGATAGCAAACTGTTAAAAGCAGTTCAGCAAGCGTTTTGCTTACAAATGCCATCGATTCGATAGTTGTTTCAAGTTGTTGAGTTAGTGCGGACGTATTTTGCGGAAGTAAAGTTTGGAAATATTTATATAAAAGAAGCACCGCAAATGCATATTAAAGCAAACACCGCATTCGATTAGTCAACACTGTAAAATAATAAGAATACAGACACGTATTGAAAAACGCTAATTGAGAAGAACAACAAGCTATCAGGGAATTGAAACGCTGCCAAAGTGTTTTAAAGTGAACAAATAGAAATCTGCCACCAACACACATATTTTCACATTCTCGCTTCCCACTCAACTTCGTGCATCGCGTGTGCTTTTGTGCGGCATCTGTGCCTGTGTGTGTAGAAAAGAGAGAGAGAGAGAGAGAGAGTAGAGACTGCAAAAATACTTTTCGTTTTATTGCTCGCTGAATACAAAAACGAAAAAGGAAACTTTCGAGTCGAGTTGTGTTGCTGTTGGAGAGTTGTGTGCAAGTGCAAGGCACGTGAATGTCGCAGAAACATCATCAGTCGTATCAACCGCTACCAACAGCCGCGGCCGCCATGGATAATCCGGCGATGAGCAACAGTAGCAGCGGCAGCGAGAGAAGCGTTGACTTTGCCGCAAGCGTACTACCTGTGACATATTCGTCACAACAACTGGTGACATCCGATTCGGAATCAATGGAGCGACTTCGTTTACGGGGGAATGGCATCAATGCGGATACGGAGCCTGCTGGGCGTCTCTCTGCCATCGATCGGCAGCTATGGTTTACCGTTATTGTTCTCTGCTTTGTCAATCTCATCAATTACATGGATCGCTTCACAATTGCGGGTAAGTTTGGGCGGCCAACTCCAATTTGACTATAGAGGGGAAATTCCAGTTCCAATTTTGGAATGTTAAGTATGACCCGCATGCTGCGGCACTAATTGTTGAGAGCTACGTCACTTTCCCTAATTGAAGATCAAACTCTTATGCTGCCAGCGGGCGTCTTCCGCTCTCCATCTCTCTCGCTCTCTCTTTCTGTTAACTGATAATTCAAAGCAAATGCGATTAAGTTTGTTACGTCACAGCTTCTAGTATATAAACATTGTATATTTAGTGTGACGGTAGCAGACAAATTGGAATGCTGAGATGACTAATCACATTTGCATGATTGAATCATGCGACCTGCGCTAATGTGTTTCTTATCTAATTTTGTTGTTGTTGTACCCTTTGCACTTATTTACAAGTTTTGAAATGAGTGCAAAACAATCAGTCAACAACCCAGTCAAATTTCGCATAATCTTAACACTTTTGTGCGAAACGGGTGCGCCTGACATGGCGTGATGCAAACACATTCCATATATTCGATATGAAATTATAACTTTTTTTAAATACATATGTATTTATTTAGTTTTAACTAAAGTAAAATAAAAAATAGTTCAATTTAAATTAAGAACAAATTTAATATTAAATTTAAATTTAAATTTAAACAAAATATATATTTTTTAATGCGTTCAAAAATGTTCTTGTGTATTTTTGGGCTTTGAAGCACATACGATTTTCAAATTGATAAATCAATCAATTTTGTATACAATTAGGTATTTTATAAAAGTGAAAATTATTTATTATAGCTTACGGCTTTTGCGATCAGCACACAACCACACCCTGCAAAACTATTCAAAGGAATTTTCCATGTTTATGTTTACAAACCGAAGAGGAAGAGAAAGAGAGAGACGCATAATAATCAGTGGCGTTTTGCCGCTTATCAACTTACACTTAACTCGGAGAGAGAGAGAGAGAGAGAGCTGTGTAACGTTATGTTGTGGTGTCTAGCTGTGTCAGTCATATGGCGTGATTATTGCGTGAATCATTTCTGTTTCATTTCTTACATTTAAGGCAAACAAATGTAAGCGAGTTAACTGCGATAAAAATTACGCTTGTCGGGTTAGCTGCTGTTAACCACTGAAGTAATGGGGAAACTAGCGCTAAACCAGTTGTGATGTTCGTCTCAAGCGATATTTAATTGTTCGCATCTGCTGTAATCTGATTTATTATATCTATATGCAATTGGGTTATTAAGTTAATAAGGCATGCATATTCAACCTTTGTCAGCTGAATCTGAATTTGTTTTTCTTTTAATTTGAAGTTTCACTTCAAAGCCAGGTCAGCAGTTTAAGCTTGCCATTGATAACAGTGCATTTAGAGTCCAAGGCCGTTAACCAACACTGAAAATTTAAAAAATCCCATGAATTTTTCACTTTTTTTTATTTTTGTTGTTTATGTGAAGTGAATATGCTTGACAATGTTGAATTGTATAATGGGTGTCAGTCAACTGTACACTAATGCAACGATAATGGCGGCGAAACTCATTAACCAACACTAAGACTCTGGCTTTTGCCAATTACTTTCGTTAAGCCTGTAATGGGCTACCGAATGCTCAAATCGTATGATTTTTTAATCAGCAATATGTAGAAAACTCATGACCAAGTACACATGAAATTGCATTATATTTATATAATAAATAAAATAAATACTTATATGGGCAAACTGGTATCGCTAAGTTTTACATACATACAATATCCGTCATGATGTTTGTCATATATTTGGAATTATTCATAATTCACAATCGCAATCACAGTCAGAGCAGAGTCAGTCACAATCACACATAACTCTCTGTCTCTGTCTCTCTCTCGTTCTCGATGGTTGAATGCGGGTGGGGCGGACAATTTAGTAAACGATTCTCTCCATATGCGTTTGTTTGCATTTAACGTCTTTAGAATTGTATAATCTTACATTAATCTTACATGGCCTGCAATCAGTTGCCCAATCAAATACACTTACGCTCAAGGTGACTTTATTTTATATAAAAACCGGTTATAAAGTTATCTATCAGTGAAACATGGACCTAGCGACCCCATTCAGCATCCAATAAACATAACATGCAAATGTGAAACAGAAAATTATAACCTCTTAACTATGTGCTAATATAAGCAGGAAGGAAATAAGAGAAACTTATTGCATGCAATAAATAAATAAATGAATATAAATTAGGTGTTTAGTCTATCTACGAGCTGCCGTGCACTTGCTTGCTGATAAGTTGGTATCAGTTAAGCGTTATCAGTTAACCACCAGTTGTCACACATAATCAACAGTTATTGGGTGTGTGGGCGTAAATTGAAATTTAATACATTTAACCAGAGTGCAGCAGGTGGGCGACGTAGATATCATATATCTGACCTCTCGAAACGTGATCAGAACGGTATTCAGCCACGCGATATAAATTTGCCCTACAATAGTTAACAGCCTTCATTTGTCCAAAATTTATATTTTTGCATTCGTATTTCAGTTCCACACACGACCATCAGCTCATTAACATTAAGTCGACAGCGTTGTATTGAGAAATATTTATCCATGTTGAATACAGGTGCTCGACGTTGTATGTTATATCGCCCGATGTCTGGGTATACTTAATGAGATACATTTTGTACATTTGATTATTAAGGCAAGCCACTGTTGGCCTCTGCATTTGACCCCACATGAGCGCAAAATAATCTGCTCAGACTTTTAAATAATCGTATGATGATGACTCGATGCGGATACTTTTCGTTTTTGCATTTGTTTTTGCTTTTTTTCTGCTGTATTGTTTTATTTACTTTGTTAATTTTTATTGTACACACATTGCACCATATCGCCTGATGGTTTGTTGTTGTTAAGTAAATTGATGTGAGTAATTCACGTTCTCAATATTGGCTTTCATTCATTCGGCTAAAATGGCTAAAACAAAAATCTGCTGATCCCAGTTGTTGACATTTTTTGGCTTAAAAATAAAATATAAACGGCATGTACTGAACTTTGTTTCATATGCTTTGAAAGCCACATTTTTAAATCTAAATATATATATGAACAGACACACTTACAAAAATATACGTATAAAACAGGCCATCCTCTAGCTGCTGCCTTTCGACGTAATCTTTTGGCTATTTTCCAAAGCAATGAAAAAAATACCCCCAAACAAAAAGTCAAATAAAATACTTGTTTCAATAATTGACAGCAGTTTTGTGCTGTGACGCTTGCATTTAAGATTTTAACATTAATTTGTACTAAAAAGATAGTCGCTTGTTGCCCAGATGTTACGTGATATATTCGGAAAATTGAAATTGAAATGCGTTGTTTTGTATCTTTATCATTTGGGAATGGATTGTGAATATTATTCAAGTCTCTTGTTTGCATAACAATTTGTGATTGTTGTTTAAACTGCCCCTTGAAGTCCCACACAAGACTTTCATTTCATGCGCTAAATTTCACTGCAAATGCTATTAAAATGGGTAATATTTATGGGCGTTGAGTCACAGTGTCGCTGAATTTGGTACTCAACATATTGGGCTGCTGAGATGTGTATACAAAATGAGACCATTTTGTACTAATTTCCTGAGTAGCTGTGAAAGATTTTATATACAGCGGCATTATAATTTCTCATCTTCTATCTTAGTCAAGTAAGTTCACACGTTGACCTAAACAATCAATACTTATCTAAAAGTGGTGGAAGCCTTGAGAATATACTTATATCTTAGTATTATCGCCGATTGTGGCGCCATTTACTTAACGGCAGAACCTCGACGGAAGGTGCGAAGTCGTATCTCTAAGCGGAGGCCAACAAAAAAACATGCGAGTGGATTTTGTGATATTTGATTAGGTCTATAGCCGAAAATTGTATGTTTAAGCTATATTTTTGATATGCCATGTTACATCACTGAGATGTGCCCAAATAAAAGTGAGGTTCAACAGATACTGATTGGCAAGTTTAATTACTTTTTATTTCCTAAAGCGCTGGTCACACTGCATTGAACAGTTCATTGGGTTTCACTCCAGACTTTTAGCAACATCTTTTGCATAAATATGCAACGTTATTGCATTTGTATGTGCTAATGACTTTGTTGCACCTACTCGCACTTGTACCTACTTGTACATATGTATTTATGCATATGTATGTACATAATTACGTATTAAATAGGGACATATGCACACGAATCTCTCTCCCTCTCTTTCTATTTCACAACTTGTCATTTTGTGGTTTGTGCTGCATTTTTGTTTTGCATTATTTTTTTTATTTTCTGTGTCAATGACCGGCATAGGTAAACGACGGCGGCAGTGACAAAGGAAGACAGATAGAGACGGCAACAACAGAGCGACCTGCAAAAAGAGCACAAACACAATTAGCAACAACAACAGCAACTAGCATATTAAATAAACAACAACAATAACAGCAAGTAGAAAGATAGGTGTGAATTCTGAGAGAGGAAGCTGTGCTTGAATAGAAGCTTTACCATTGTCGTGATTATCGATGCGCACAGCTTTTTTTCTTTAAACGATTTCTATTTTCTTCCCTCATGCTTGGATTGGAGCTTGCAAAAGAAAGTTGCAGGTGTAAAAAGCAAGCTACCCAAAAAAATACAGTGAAATCATAAGAAACAGTAAAATCATAAGAAACAGCACTTAGGCATTATTATTTTATGCTTTTTTAAACAAACCCAAAATACACAGCAGACTTAGCTCGACGGTTGCATCTTTTGCGATCAATTCAAGGCCAATCACAATCGCTATCAACTCAGCAGCAACTTTTTCATTCATTCATATTAATGAGGCAGAGGCAAGAGCAGACGCAGGCAGTATCATTTCTTGGCAACCAACAACAGCCAAGTAACTGCTACTAAGTGGAAGTTTTTTTGGTTCCGTCTGGCAATAAGAGAGGGAGAGAGCGTACCAAAAAGAGAGCAAGAGTCGAAAAGAGAGTATAAACAGGTTCTAAATTTACTCGCAAGTTTCTATAACCGGCAAAAATATGCCGATTGCATTTTTGTTGTTTTTTTTTATTTATTATTTATTTTTCCTTGCTATTCTATCTTCACAGCCATAAACAAAAGTGAGCCTTGTCATTTTTCGTAGTCTTTGCCTCTGTAAATACTTGCTCTCTGTCTCTCACACACCCAAATAAACACAGACATAAGTGTTTACAAACATTTGTATGTATTGCACAGCCCACATTGCTTTTATCGCGTGGCGCTCAGTTGGCGGTCGCACACCGTTACGTCACTGGCCAAACAAACACGCTGATTGGTCGAAAAACATCGTACGATAAATTTCTCGAAAAGCGAAAAGTGCAAAAGACCCAGAAACCGAAGTATTTAAACAACAAAAACGTCATACGAACGCTTGTGGCTGCTGATTCACTTCGTCTGACTTCGTGCCACGTTGTCGAGCGCTTAGAGTTCGGCTTTTTTTCATATATTTTTTGGTCGTTTACAACTTGTTGAGCTTTTTGGCCATGTATCGCTTTTGCATGTCGGTGCTTTGCGACCTTTCCCGCTCGTTGCCGTCCTGCCCTACCTCACACCGCTGTGCTGCTGATCATCTTTGGGATTATAAATATTTTGGTTTTGCTACGAATTCGTAGCACATATTTCCGTTAACTGTTGATTGCGTCTGTATTAAATGCCAATGCACGTAGCTTTTAAGTTTCGCTTGTTTTGTGAAGCCCCGTTAAATATTTATGCATACACACATAAATAGTAGGAAATACATTGAACAGTTATTGGCTAGGTCGTGTCGATGGTATTAATATTATATATTAATGACTTGCATATCCGTCTTTTAATTATACTATACACACGCATATATATATATATATATATATATATATATATATATTAAGGAAGTAGAAGATAATTGACAAAAAATATGGTAAGCATGGTCAGGGGAATCCGGATTTTGTGTTATCAGTTTGCAAGTCAGCTGTTCTAAAAACAAAAACAAAATAGAACACAATTTTGAACAATTGACATTGGCAAAGCTGATAGTCGAAACAATTTCGATAAGCATAACGGTAATTTCGTTTGACTCCTCGATTTGTTTACTTTTCAGCAATAGGTCTTAAAAAGGTATTTGTGATTCACTGTTAAGCTATTAAGAGAGGTATATTTTTTAATTAGAAATAATGACGCATGCATCATTGTCAATTCGAATACGTATTTTTATAATTTAACATTAAGAACTTACGAATTTAATTTATGAATTATGTATAATAGTTAAAAGCTGTTAGTTGCATAGTCTACTGCTAGTTCACTTACGTAAAGCGCCAAATATCCGGCTGCAATATATGGTTAATCAATTATCACGCCTAGTCACATTTAACAATCACGCGCTATGCTCAACAGCATATATATTTAAATGCTTAATCGTTGATCTAGCTAAACTATCTTTATTTTCGATTTCTTTTCTTTCTTTTGATTTGCAGGAGTGCTAACGGAGGTGCAAAAAGAATTCAAGATAGACAATGATAGTGCGGGACTTTTGCAGACAGCGTTTGTCATCTCCTATATGATATTCGCACCGCTCTTTGGCTATCTGGGCGATCGGTATTCAAGGCGCTGGCTAATGGCCGTAGGCGTGACCTTGTGGTCGACAACCACATTGATTGGTTCGTTTATGGGGAGCTTTGGATGGTTCATCACGTTCCGTGCACTGGTTGGAATCGGTGAGGCCTCCTATAGTACCATAGCGCCAACGATTATCTCCGATCTGTTTGTGCATGGTATGCGCTCCAAAATGCTGGCGATGTTCTACTTTGCCATACCCGTTGGTTCTGGATTGGGGTAAGTTTATTATCTACATTATATAGACAGACTTAATACGAGTTAATTACTACCTTTCGGCCTACTGATGATTAAATACCTTTGCGGATGTCAGATAATTAAAGAAGTGGATCTTCAGCAACTTTAGAAAGAAGCGCAGCGCTGTTAGCCCTTCAAGCAGAAAAAAATCGACCTAGTAAATCGCTATACTTTCAGATAGTAAATTTCTTTAAGAAAGAAAATATCTTGCTTTCTATGTGTGCACATTGAAGAATTTCTATATTAGCCATTTTGTTACCCCTATTATTATTAAACATTAGTATGTTTAGACTTCACCCATACACACACATTTAATATAATTTATAGGGCGATTTCCTAAAATCTTGTCCGATTTTGTTCATTCAAAATATGTAGTGTTCCGAATAAATAGTAAATCAGACAAGGTTATTATTGACCGACCTCTCGTTATCAGTAGTCATCGTCTGAGTCTCGAGAAAGTCCGCATCATCACGTGCTGGGGGTGGGGCCATCAGCCTGGAAACTTGTGATTGGGTGCAAAGTTGCGTTTAGGAGCTGTCGTGAGAAATATTGAGTGAATTGGCCGGCGATTTTTTATTCACCTTTTGGGGGCAGTTTAAAGTTTAATTTATGAATAAATTGTTTAATTTACTTATTGAGTATTTGATTATATTAACTCAATTAAGAAACGCTGTTTTTTTTAAGTGGGGTCAATTGCTAGAATCTCAGGGCTCAATTGACAGCCAATGCAGCAAATGTCTCATGCCACATGCCACATGTGTTATGCCCCCTATAACATTACTAATCAACGCATCCTCTGTGCAACTCGCAGCTACATTGTCGGCTCGAAGACGGCGCATTTGGCCAACGATTGGCGCTGGGCTCTACGAGTAACGCCCATTTTGGGCGTGGCAGCTGTCGTCCTCGTCTGCCTGATCAGGGATCCGAAGCGCGGCGAAAGCGAGGGTACCTCCCACTTGGCGCGCACCAGCTTCATGACGGACATCAAGGAGCTCAGCAAGAATTGTTCGTTCATGTACTCCACGGCGGGATTCACGTGCGTTGCCTTCGTGACCGGCGCCCTGGCCTGGTGGGGACCCACCTTCATTCACGCTGGCCTCAAGATGCAGCCCGGCAATGAGGATCTCCAACTGGATGAGTAAGTATTCAACCCCCAGCCCCTCGACCCCAACCCAGCTGCGACTATTTTTTAGTAGCTACTTTACGTTGTTGTTGTTCATTCCAAAACAAAAAAAAAAAAAATCAAGTGTCTCCTACGTATTTGGACTTGTTGCGATGGCCGCTGGCCTCATCGGTGTTCCGCTGGGCTCTGTGCTGGCTCAGCACTTTCGCGGCCGGATCGAGAACGGTGATCCCTACATCTGCGCCATTGGACTCTTCATATCGGCGCCGATGGTGTTCATCGCCTTGATTATACCACGCTCCAGTGGAACACTCTGCTATCTGTTTGTATTCGTTGCGCAGTTGGCGCTCAATCTCTGCTGGTCCATTGTGGCCGATATCTTACTGGTAAGACTGCCTGCCGATAAATGATAGCAACAACAGCAAAAGCAGCAGCAACAACAACAACAATTCCCCTTAACTCCCCTTAAGCTCATTTTATTTTGCACATTTCTAACCTAAACTTTCTTGCTGTTTTTATCAACAAACCACAAAAAAAAAAATCCAATTCGAACGAAATATTTAGCGTTGCCTTCAAATTCGGGCTTATAACGATGATTGCTGGGCTGCTGGGCGTGCCGTTGGGCTCATATCTATCGCAAGCGCTCAAGAAACGCTATCCGTACGTTGATCCCGTTATTTGCGCTTTTGGCCTCCTGCTTAGCGCTCCGCTGCTGACTGGCGCTTGTTTAATCGTTTCTCGCTACACGATTGCCACATATAGCTTAATATTTTTCGGTCAATTAGCTTTAAACTTGAACTGGGCAATTGTTGCAGACATTTTACTGGTAAGACAACAAACAATCAACAAACAGATCTCCGATCGCAAACTCCTAACCAAAATTTCAATTAACATCACTGCAAAAACATATATGTATCTAAAAAAAAAAACGTATAGATATATATTTAATGTATCTTAACTTTTTTTGGCTTTGTAATTTTGCACTTTTATTTAGAGTAAACAAACAGTTTTATGTCTCGATTTCATATGTATAAATAATTGATTTTTTGCTGTTATAACAAGCACACACACTAAGCACTCATACAACTCACACTCACACACACACACACATATGTATCTACACCGTTTTGCTGTGCTGCAATTACTTTTTTTGCTTTTAATTGATTTACCCTTTCAGAGGTTATTGTAATTAATAATTACTTGGTAATTGGCTATCATTTCTTTTCGTAAATGTCTGGTTTTTGGTATTTTAAATTTTTATGTTTTTCATCACCTAAACAATTTTGGTTTTGGTTTTTCATCTCCTTTTTCCACCAAAAGGAGTTTTCTTTTTTTTTACACATAACTTACATCAAATAACCGCGGCTAGCATTGGTTTCTTCTCACACAAACTACGAGGATAATACTAAAAGAAACCTTTCCGTAAATCTACTTAAGTACATCTCTTCTTCTTCATGCTCACATGCTTTGCATTCGTAATACTCTGGTAATGGGGCACCCTTTGTCACACTTCCCCCGCCGCTGCTGTGGGACCAGCCACCCCCAATGACGGAACAGTAATCCCGGGGGTGCAGTCCCCAAAATGGCAAGCCACCAAAATTACATAAAGTATGCAGCTTCTCTTCCAACCCTCAAAAAGACGAAAAACTAACTTAAACCTCAGTCCACAGAGCACACAGAGCATTCTGTCAGAGTTTGATTAAACTTGAAATTGCCTCGCAATGAGATATTATTATAATTAATTCTGTTGACTGACTCAGTCACGTTCCAATTTACAGCTGCTGTTGATGATGATGATGATCAGTTGTAAATATTCGAGGGGCAAATACGTAACACAAATTTCAAAACTGTGTCACACAAGATAAGTTTTTTCGTTTGCTATTTTGGGATCGCAACAGTTCCGTTATTTTTACGCTTCCTGCTGCTGTCCACAAAAATAGATAAAAAAGAAACTCAAACAACGAAATTTTAAATTGTTTTTCAACGCGATTATCTAACAGACAAAAAAAAAAGGAATGAAAAGCTTTCAATTATTTATTGTATTTATTTTATGTGCGTAAGAAGTGATATCTGTAATCAGCTTTGCTTATTATTTTTGATTTTACACACGCATTACCCACACACTCTCACACTTACACACACATACACATTTGGTTATAACAGTAAACAGTTAATGTGTAGTAGTTTTTGATTTTTTGTTGTACAAATGTAAAGAAAAATGTTGACAACATATTGCCACAGTCAAGATTTGGCCCGTCGCTCAGTCAGCCAGTCGGTCGAGTGTATAGAATTGTTCCCAAACGCACACACAGCTGTACCCACTTGGAGTCAAGTTTATTCGATGACACGAACCAACTTCGGCCGGGCAACGCCTCATTCTAAAGTGGCGCCATCTCGTTTGAGCTTTTTGCTTGTCAAACTGGTTCTACTATGACACGAGCCATGCACGCACGCACACATTGCACACTGCTTATCACCTGCTTTGCTTTTATGTTAATAATTGTTGTTGTTGGTAACACTGCTTGTTTTCCATTTAAGCTTTTTGGTATGGAACTAAATTAATTTACTTCTTCCCACTCTTTCATAGTATGTCGTGGTGCCAACTCGTCGCTCAACGGCCGAAGCCTTTCAAATACTCATCTCCCACGCGCTGGGCGATGCCGGCAGTCCGTATCTGGTTGGCGCTGTAAGTGATAATATAATTCTGTCCAACTGAACAGTCTGCAGTTGTAAATGCAAATCTTGTCTTCTTCTTATAGATATCGGTTGCCATTAAGAATCATATGAGCTCATCGCCCAACAGTCCAAGCAACGTGCAGGGCTTCCAGAGCCTTTCGCAAGTGCTGGAAAATGCCACAGAAACAATTAAGTCTCAGGTAAGCACCTTATATTTGTAATATTTATAATCGAATACTTAAAATATGTCATCTTTCAGGCCTCTGATGATCTTCTGTCCTTTGAGTCGCTGCAGTTTTCGCTGTTCTCCACCACCTTTGTCGAAGTGCTTGGTGGTATTTTCTTCCTGATCACCGCCTGCTATATAATCAAAGACAAAAACAATGCGACTCGTGCCGCTTTGGGTAAGAAGCATTCATTAAAAAGTCCTCTCTGGTTGCACTCTTCTAAATTTTCAAACGTATTTTTTGGTTGTTGTGTTTCGCTGTGTGTTTCTCAATAGCAAATGATTTGAGATTGTCAGCACCGCAGAGCCAGAAAGATATTTTCGATTCGGATTGTCTGGTCATGTGCACAGATATTGCTTTGCGAGAGCGCGCGTGACAACCTTTAGCCAACAAACAGATTCTAGTTATTCGGGTAGCTATATATACATATTTCTGGCCAAAAATTCACTCGGTAGGTGGGTCAACAACATTTTTTGAGCTCACAAAATTGTGTTTATTGTTCTTGTTACGAGTTCTTAACTAACATCCATGTTGAGAGGAACTGCAAGTACTCCCATAATCCACACACGCAACACACACACAAACACACACGTTACACTTTTAGTAATATTTGTTTTTTCTTTTCGTCCAAAAGAATGTTAGATGTAATCATTGAGATATCGCCGCTTTTGACTATCGTCCCTAACATTTAATTTGTCTTTTTTTTGCTGCGCTTATAACTAATGCAATTCCATTTTGTTCCTTACAGAATCCAATGAGCCGTTGGAGCAACCCAATGCCTAATATCAGCCGATCCAAGAAGTTTTTCTACGCACTCATCGCGAAGGCATTTTGGATGAAGTGCTACTGACTGAGAATCATCTTTAGTGTTAATTTATAAACATTTCATGCACACACAAAAACATACTCCAACGGAATATATATATATAGATATATGTATATATCTATATATATGTAGTTTTACACATATAATTTACACATAACTTGTCGGATTGTTTTAAGGCACATAAGCAATTTGTTTGTAGGGAAGGGCTCATGTTCCTATCAGGCATATCGATAACTGGCATATAGACAACCACATATATATATATAAATATATGTATATATGCAGCTATTGATATTGGATCGCAAAGTCATATTCATTATACAAATAACCATCATTATATTTTACTACTCAATTACAATTGATACTAGTTCTAACGTCCAATGTATGACTAAAGCAATCAAAATTAAATAGTTTCAACTTAATACGTTATCGCTTAATGGCTCCTCTAGTTTAAGAATAAATCATTAATCGATAATTGTAAATATAAGTAGCTCGGCATGTGGAATTTTGCATAACGCTCGTTTATCTCAGGCGCGAACGTATGAAATTGCTTAATGGTCATACAAATCTGTAAATATTTTAGCACCCGCCCATAAATGTTAAGCGCGTAGTCTCTAAACATAATTATAATTTACATAAATATTTTTAATTGTAACCGTAGTTAGTGCGTTTAACAAATTGGTCATGAAACAGCAACAATTGCACACACACAAAGGAAATAAAATCAAATATGAAATGTAACAAAAGTAACAAAAAATTATATTATTAATGAAAATATACAAGTTGATAAGAAAACCCATTTCATGCCGCTTTAATGCAATTGATATTAAAATAAACCAAAGGTTAATAGGGGGATCTTTGCTTCAAGCTGATAATAAAACCCGGAATCAATTTTTGATGGTTGGAATAATACTTTGACTAATAAAAATTATTTTATTTTTACTCAATCCTTATCAGCATCAAATTAAAAAGAGCTTCTAAATTGTTTACAGCAAAATTCAAAATACCCATTTTTCAGTTTACTAATGGATTTCTCAAAAAAAAAAAGATTACAGTTTATAATTTCGAGTACCTACAAAATAGATAGCGGAAATAGCCAACTTATACACATATAACTATAGACCCTTTTTTACCAAATATAATTCTATTCTTTCAAAATCCAAACTAGTTTGTGCTTGCATAGAAACTGATAATTGTCTACCTGCTCTCTTTTATGAATATTTAATCGATTTACGTTATCTAAAATCACAGTATTCATATATACGTATGTAGTGAGACGGAAAGAAAGCAACAAAAATCTCTTGCAAGGGACATAGCACGTAATATATACTTTTGTGTGTAAAATGTAATGAATTCTTGGATATAAAATATGTACACATCCTGAAGCAGTGGAGAGATTCTCGTACGTGAGTTTAATCTTAAGCGCTAAATGTTTGACGGTTGCATTACATCAATAGTCAGGTGTCCCACACGTAAATCAACAAGGGTTTCTATCGAAATATGTATACATATATTCTTGTTTTTTGCATACGTATATATAATAATATAAAATATTTGTATATAATCCTGAATAATTATCACAAGTCCGTTTTCCTCTTGCCTTCGCTCCGTATGACAAAAAACGCCAAAGCTGGTAGAGATCTGATATAAATATGCGTGTGTAAACACTTATTCTACACTAAATAGATAGCATAATTGTACAGTATGTCAAGAAAGTGTTTGGACATAGGAAAAAACACTGGAAATATTTTCTCAGTTCTTTTGCAAAAAAAAAGCAGAAGTCACGTCAGAATCTGCATCATCAGCCATTGATAAGACAGAATTGCGGCTCAAAAGACAATTTAAGTGTCACATCTGCAGTCTTTGAAAAGCATAGAGAAAGTTCGCCAGCTTTCCAATCTGTAATGATTATGGAAATGATAATTCGAATAATAGAAATCGTTTTATTCTTAAAACTCAAAATACTCTTTATTATTTCAGGGGGCAATATATGTAGCATTCCCTTTTGTCTCGGTTTTCCAAACCATTCTCTTCAGCTTCGCACTGTGTGGCCGCATAACGAAGCGAGTATCAATATTTAATTCGTATCCCTCAATACTGAACATGTTCAGACACGCATACAATAATCTTTCCTAAAAATCTAAGATTTTATACTAAAATCTACCTAATTATTTAAATATGTCATACATATGTAAACACATACTCTACACTAAAGGAAGAGGAAGACTATTGTTGACATGCCATTTTGAGCATTTCGTCTTCGCTCTCTGCTTCGGCTGACATTCGTAAATCAGAATTGGGAGACTAAAATAATTAAAGTTAAAAAAGGACAAAGCCTGCGAGTGAAGAGCACCGCTACTGACCACAAGAAGGAAGAGTAGCGTAGGCTCTCACACATGCATGCACGCATATACATAATATATGTGGGTATGTGTTTTTGCGCTTGTATGCGGAATATATAAGAAACGCTTGGTCAAATAAACAGCTCAGTATCTTGTGAAATTTCTTAATGGACGCGTGTGAGGCGGAGCGAGAGAAGATTTCAAATTTAAATTAGATTGCGATAAGAACTGAAAAATAATGGAACACGAATTCGTAAGTTAGCTCAATATTGATGTAATAATTGCACTCAAAAATTGTATTAAATAAGAAAATTGCTAAAGACAACCTTCCAGGTTCCCAGAAGCCCGGCATCCACGCTCTGCGAAGAAGAGAGTGGCGACGGTAACTACGCAAAGTTTACTGGTGGTCATCCATTTAATGGCAGCGCCAATGTAAGCACAATACCGTTACTTCTGGCAACGCCGCCACTCTCCCCGCTGGACATGACTGTCCAGCCAGCGAATATGCCAACGGCCTCAGCGATGCTGTCCACGAATCACTCGTCGTTATATCCACCAACTGGCTATATAACGATCTTACCTTGCTATCTGTGCAGTCAGCCCTTCACTGATATTGAGCAACTGAAGAGGCACTTGAATATGCATGCCACGCAAATGATGCACATAAATTCTAAGAATGCTCCTCTACCAGACACACTTGAAAGAAACAGCTTGATTTTGGCGCCAACTACAGCTACAGCTACAGCTGCTCCAGTTTTTCCAACACCAGTTAATCTTATTCCAGCGACGGGTGATGAAAACCCCCCAAAGGCATCGCCTTTAAAATGCATTCACTGCGACAAGGTTTTCAAGTACCCAGCGTCGTACAAGGCACATGAGATGTTGCATCACGTGCCATCGCAGAAGAAGGACATAATTCGATTCACGTGCCAATTCTGCAGCAAAAGCTACATACGACAGAAATTTCTGGCCAGTCACCAATTTGCAAAGCACAGGCAATTTTTGAGACCAGCGCGGCAGGTGGAGCCACAAGGTAGTCTTGCGACGCTACCACCGCCGACGAACGCTGATATTCAGCCAAGGAAAATCTGTAGCACCAAATGGGCGAATACCATTGCAGCGGCCAAATACAATCCATCTAAAGAATCCGCCTCGAAGTACATTCCGTCCAAGGTACTTGGCCATCAGCAGATGAATTCCTATTTACAACTACCACCGAAGCAGAAATATGTCCCTCGTTCGCCTTATTTTAATCCGTATGTCCTTAAAATAATATATACACCTCCGATTTCCTATTGCTATAACATTATTTTGATTTTGCACTTTCTAGGAATCTGTGGATTAACTACGATGATTACGTATATTGAAACGAATTCAGTGCACCGCCTACAGCTTATATTCCTAAGTTTTATTATTCCTAAGGATTTTATAATTTCGTTTCTTATCGCAAGCGAGAGAACAATCTGTAATTCGCAGCTAGGCTGTTTAATACATTTAAGTGCTCTCAATTTATTCATATATGTTTCACATACATATATATAGATAAGAATCTAGTGATTTGAAAAAGAAGAAGAAGAAAAGAACTGATAACAAGGAGCAGAAAAATTCGATTCGAATTCATTCCATAACAAATACCAAACGCTATAAGGTCGCAAATGTCACAAGTTGTGTTCCCTCTCTTACATACAATCTAATGTATACATATATAATAAGTGAGCCAATGAAGCTGTGTTGGCAACATGCCTGACTGAGAAAAACGAGATTGCTGATAAGCATAGCAATTGCAGTCGCTTGGGATTTGGCATGCGGCCAGTTAACAAAATAATAAACAAAATGCTCGAATAAGCAAATGAAACTCAATCGGTCTTTGGCTCTTCATACAAACATCTGTTTTATTGAAATTGGTTAATTTACATTGAATGGTGAAACTGTTTTCTGATGGCTTTGTAAGTATAGTCAAATCGTTATTTTTATTTATGTTTTTCTTGTTAATGAATAAGTGCTATGAAATCAAGAACATATGTTTTTAAATAAATTACTTTTTGTTTTATTTTCATTCTAACGTGAGACATTTTTTGTGGATTATGTGACCCACATGGGAATATATTGTAGATCTTAAGGGTATTCTAAAGCCATGCCAAAGTATATAAAAAGGAAGCATCTCTGGCACCATAAGTATAAATATATATATTTCTGATCCACATCAAAATACTAGTTGACGTCCGTCTGATATCAGAGAGATTCAAGAGCTACAGACATCAAATTCGGAATATTAGTTCCCATACCAATGTTTAGTTAATTTCCTAATGCTCAAAAACGAACACTATTTGAAGATTTAAGATAAGACCGCTAAGCCGGCAATACATAAAGGCGTCAAATCGACAAAAAAGTGCAACAGGTTTTTTTATCAGAGCCGGTGTCCCAGCGATGCCTCTATGTATTGTCTTCCTAGTGATAAAACCCTTCATGCGCAGCAGTAAATCAACACTTTCTAAAAGATGCAGAAAACTCAGCAGGGACCTCTTGCCACAAAGAACACAAAGAGAATAAATAAATAAAAATAGACAAAACTGTAAAATTGTATTTAGCAGAGGTTAGCATTGATCTCCTGCTGTGGATAAGATCACTGTTTGCTATATAAGACTAGTATTTTATGCAGTAAACTCAATTCGAATTTGCAACACGACTCTGCTCGTTCAGTGCTCGAAACGCTTACTTATTAAAAATAATCAATAAAATAATGTAAATCTTTTAATAATGGATGTCCTGTTGCATTTTTGCATTTTTGTATCGAAATATGTATGCATATATTTTACAGTTTTGTGAGTATGTATCACAAGTCCGCTTTCCTCTTGCCTTCGCTCCGTATGACAAAAAACGCCAAAGCAGGTAGAGATCTGAATATGTATAAAAATGTGTGTGTGTAAACACTTATTCTACACTAAATAGATAGCATAATTGTACAGTATGTCAAGAAAGTGTTTGGACATAGGAAAAAACACTGGAAATATTTTCTCAGTTCTTTTGCAAAAAAAGCAAAAGTTACGCCATAATCTGCATCATCAGCCATTGATAAGACAGAATTGCGGCTCAAAAGACAATTTAAGTGTCACATCTGCAGACTTTGAAAAGCATAGTGAAAGTTCGCCAGCTTTCCAATTTGCAATCCGCACCCTTTCGCTTCAAAATTATTACGATATTGTTAAATTTATTTATGGACAGTGTCAATAACAATTGTAGTTAAGGAGTTTTCTTCAAGCCGATAAGACAACTTATTGGGAATCAATGTTTAATTCTTAATTAAGTGGCAGTAAAAATAGATTAATTGCAACACAACAACCCTTCCATGGGTTAGAAATGGCTCCTGCGTTGTCTGTACAGCAGATAGAAACTAAGTTAGCTATGTAAGGCTATGATTTTAAGAAATAAAGATCATTACCAACTTCCAACTCGTCTCAAGAGTTTGACTTTTCAGATCAGCTCGCAACAATTATTTAAGGGGGCAATAAATGTGGCACTCCTTTTTGTCAGGGTTTTCCAAACAATTCTTTTCATCTTCGCACTGTGTGGCACCAAATGTTAAGGCAAGATTTCATCAATCAGTGGAGACTTTAGTAAATACCGAGAGTAATCTTCTATGTATGTATGTATTAAATATTTTGTATGTATGAAAATATGGGATATATATTATTTATATAAAATGCTTAAACCTAAATACATATGTAATATTATGCAGCCGCTGGTAAGGCGTCCGCATCGGCGCCTAACAGCGGCAAACGGTTAAAAATAACGGCGAACGGCGGTGCGGATGGACAACGGGAACTGTCGCATAGTGTCGATATCTACTCTAACCTCTCTAAAAATTGCTTGACCCCATGCAAGCCAGCCTCAAGTGCCTAATTTTGAGGGTGCTGCATGAGCCAGCATTCAGCAGCTGAGAGCGTCACATGTTCATACTTGAACATTCAGTGTTTGAAATACTTACTTTTAAAAAAAAGTCAAATAAATAATCTAAGTCTTTTGATCATGGATGTCCTGTTGCATAATGTTTCGAAATTTTAGTCATGTTGTATGCAACGCCCTCTCAGACTTCAAACTCTCATAACATACATAAATTTTAATGCAAAGTAATTTAATGCTGACGTCTTTCAAGTGTTCTTTGCCTTAAAAAATGCTGACACTCGCATTTCATTTGAAATGCAATGCTGCACTGCATATTGAGTAGTAATATACAGCTTTCATGTTATGTTTCCCAAACAGTAATTGTGAAATCTGCTTGAAAATCTCAGCAGGTAGAGTCAGAATGTACAATTGAAGATATTAATAGAAACAAGAGAAAAACAGCCCTAAAATTCAAAGGGCAAATTCTCATAGACATGTGTCAGGCCTTTATGGGTATTTATGCCTTTTCTCCAAACGTGCAAAGCAGCGTTTTTTTCTCTGGCGTAAAAATCCCATGTATACATATATACTGTCTCAAATACACATGCGGGCAAACACCCTTAAAGATCTGTTGAAACGTTTTCGAGCTCGGTTTTGATTATGCGCGACCCGCAGTCTTATTTCTGACCGCGTCAGAGGCAGTTGTGTGGAAGAAGTGCCGCAAATAAAATATAATCACAACAATCAATTGAATTTGTATTTAGAAAATATTGTAAGCGCTCTATAACAGCAACATGCCCCATTTGTATAATAAATACGTACGTGTTGTGTAATCAGCAGAGTAACTAATTCATTATTTAGAATTGTGAAATACTTGAACTTTGCAGTTGGAAGCATTAAAAGATTGTAATATACTGTATTCGGAGCCACATTGTATTCAAAAAGCCATTGAGACTAAAGATGATATTACAATTGACTTGATGAACGATTGTGAAGAATGGGCCATCCACTGTTTTCTGTGCCAGGAGCTCTTTACTGACATCGATGAGCTGGAGAAACATTTCCTAGTACACTGCGCAGAACACCCCGAATGTACCACGACAAAACTCTTCAATTGTGATGTATGTGGAAGAAAATTACGTTCTGAATCGGACTTACGTAAGCACCATAAGCGCTATCATGCGGCATCCATGCGCAAGATATATAAAAATCGTTTCAAAATGGCAAAGAACACAGAAATGGAACCAACAAAGCCCCCTTCCTCACAGCCGAAGGTGATGTTGGCAACGGTTCTTGGCCCACCACCGAGACAGAAATATCCACCGCGTTCCCGATTCTTTAATCCGTAAGTTTTGCTCATAAATTTGCTTTCATTCTTGATCTACGTTTTATTCTATTGTAGAAATATAATGCCAGATTGCGATGCTTATGTATGCTTGGATTAACTCTGAAATTTCAACTGCTGGACTTGGTGAAGTGCCTTAACAATAACAGCACTTAATTTAAGCAATTTTGTTTTATAATTATTAAATGTATACAATACAATAATACAATATTATTATATAATGATAGTACGAGTTCGCTTAGGCAGGCATATTGCCAGTTTCATTTGGTTCCATTTTTTCCAGGTTGCCTACTTTTTGGATGATGAATAAAGATCAATAAAACATGGCATACTTTCAGGAAGACTCAAAATTTTGATGTACTCAAAAGAGTATCAAATAAAAAACATACTTTTAGGATGACAGTTAAAATCACACCTAAAATATATATAATATTAAAGGTACGAACAATGACGTCTACTAAGATAATGCAACTTTTAAAGCATACCTTATTTGATAAAAAAAAATCATTTCATGTTGCGCTTTTTGGATTGACCAAGTCCAAGTACTGAAAAATCGATTGGAAGTTATTAAATCTATATCTTTTCTAGATCCATAAGAACTTTAAAAATGATCTGTGTAGAGAATTTAAAATTTTATTTTTGCATTCTATGTGTATTGTATATGTATATTATATTTTATTGTACATTATACGTTTATTAATTTCGCTTGGTAGCTAATACATTTCAATGACATAAATTGAATATTCGCTATTCCTCGAATCGTACAAAAGGTATGTCAACAATGTACTTTGCACGTGTTTCTTGAATTATCTAAGTGATTTTATTTTCTTTTTTGTATAGATGTCTTATGTATAACGTATTTATTTTGTAACTTAAAAGAAACATTCCTTAGCAGTCCAATGCATTTCCACACAATACCAGGTATTTATCTACTGTTCCCAATACAAACATTGAAATAAGTTGGCTAACTACAGTACAATGAGCTAACTCGTAATTAACTGCCCACCATCGTTTAGTCAATCCAATACCTTAAAGATAAGTTTGTAAAATTATTATTTGGATAATAAATACTACAGAAAAAAGCTAACGCAAAGGATAAATAAAAGCAATAACAAGCAAGCAACAAAATGTTGTTGAAAACATATCCAGTTGTAGTGGTATATCATTTAAGGCTTTGTTTTATGAAAACGCAAAGCACATGTGACTAAAAAAAGATTACAATTTGGGGTTGTTGCTAGAATAAATAACTTGGCTCTTCTAACTAGTATTTGCAGGCTATGTGGACTATAATATTGTGACAGCAGTTCGTCTTTTATTGTTTTTTTTTTATATATTTTTTTTTTGTTCTTTTTTAGTGCATCAAATCAACAAATAAATAAATACACGCACTTTAAAAATGATCTTTTCAGATGGGGAACGACTATCTTGTTTTTCGTATGTTTTTTCGACTCTTCCACTTGGTTCTCAAGTTGTTACTCATCTATTATATATTCAACATTCTTTTGTTCACATGTCTTATGCATTAAGTTTAACATATTTTTGTTGTGTTTTGTTGAACTTGCAATGTGTGTATGTTTGTGTTATATTAACCCTTGCTGGTTACAGTCGCCACTGCTGTCTGCCTACTTATTAGTCACCAGAGTTTTTGTTTTTGCTTTGAAAGTTCGAAGAAACTCGTATTTATGTTGTTTACAATAGGAGTAGGATTTGCGACTTAAATACTATTTAACCTGAGCCCGAATGTGTTGCAAAAATTCATAATATGACAAACTAGATTCACTGCGATCGTCCGTTAATCTCTCAATAAACTGCGCCTTCGCCGTGCTCGTATCCCTTTATGGGAAGAAAATTATAATTAGTATCAAGTTGTTGTTATCAGTTCAGGTTTCAAGAGTCACTTATCTCACTTATCTTACCTGATAATTTGAATAATAGGCGCGTAGGGCTTGTCGTAGTTCAGACGCAGTATAAAACGCTTCAGCGCATCATTCTCGGCGGTGACAACGTTGGGCAAACCATAGACATAATCGGGCAATTCCGTCGTGGACCGGATGTCTGTCAATAATAAGCATTTATATCAAAGACTTACTTTTATATATATATATATATACGATTGACTTACCCAATAAATCTTTCAGTACATCAGTGGGCACATTCATGCCTACATAGAGCATTATCACCGTGCCGCAGTCCATTAGGAATATCGAACGCGAATCCAGACTGAAAGGCAAACATATTTTATTATGATTAGTGAATATATAAATGCAAACTTTAGGTGTAAAACTCACTGTTCCGCTGATAGTTGCAAGCGTGGAATTGCTGGCAGCAGCTCATCGTCATCATCATCGTCGTCTTGCGGTGTGCTCGGATTGGAGTTGCGCACATGGGCGACGAGCGCATCCAATTTATACAGCTCGGGATATATGTACTTCATGAGCTGATCGAGCGGGAGCGTTTTCATAGAGTCCATCGCATATACACGATCATCCAGACGCGTGCTGGTGCCCACGCGAAAAGCGGGCTAATAAAGAAGCAAGACTGTCAGCTACACTCGCAGCAAGTGGCTTTGTGCAATACTCACGTGCTTAAGCAGCGCCAAAATATAGAGCGGCAGCAGCGCAAGACTGCGTGGTGCTATCAATTGTCCAGACTGGCCGGAGGGAAGATTTTGTGCAATCTTAAATGCATTATACACGTCGATAGTCGCATTGATGAAGGCATCTCGCGCATCCGACAGATTCGATGCTATCGAGCGATCCACTGCCATTTTCGAGAGTAAAGACACTATGGCTTCCGTATCGGCCGAATGCATCACTTCGGGCAGCGAAGCGGTCACCGGCAGACACACTGTATGGACTCGGATGCGTCGCTCACCCTCGCTGTTTGTGTAGAGCAGCGCCGCCTGGAAGCAGATGGTCTTCACATCGGTCAAGTTCTCCTCGTACGATATCTGCATGCCATAGCCGGCATCCGGATTGACATTGGGCAGCGACAATAGATCCGTGCTGCGCACAAAGAAGTTGCCATGGAATGTGTGCACCTGCAAGCCGCGTGTGCAACGGATGCGCATCACTGCCTCAAAGCCAATCTTGCGCGTCAGGTAACGTTTAAAGCACTCCTTAAACGAGTCCACCATATGCTGCTTAGTCTTCTGATAGAGCGGAAAGTGGTGCACACAACCACCGCTATGTTTGCTTATCCCCGCTGCAAAATACGGTTCATTATAATATACGTAGAAGAAATGAAAACGGACAGCGGATCAGACTTACATATGGTGGCCAAATCGCTATACTGTTGATTCATCAGGAACAGATCGACTGCAACCTGATAGCCGGAGCATTCTAGAGCATAACGCTTGTAGAAATCTGTCGATGGATTCAGATGCGCCACATCCTTCGATGAGCGATTGTTGGGATCCTCGCGCGGCTCCAGCGCTCCGGGTCCCTTGTTTGGAAGGCACGCTTGAAATACGGATATGCGTCCGCCTGATGCTTGCTGCAAAACAATTGTGAATAGTATAGCTGAGATATTTCCCATTGCATTGCTGCTGAGCAGCGGACCTACCATCAGCTTGAAGGCCACCTGGAGGGCGGCACCCAGGGCCGAGCCCGGATCATGGGTGTGGGCAAAACGTTTGGGCAGCTGCTTGAGCAAATCTTTCACCAGTTCCTTGCACTCCTTGAGGTTCACCAGCAAGCTGTCTGGACGCGGCAAGAAGGGATCATCAATGTCCAACAGCGTCATTTCGTGCGGCTGGTTTAGACCCTCGGCCATACTGTAGAAGTGCACAAAGCTATCGTAGCATATGAAACCCACTTGGGTGCGTGCATCGCCCGGCATCTCATCCAAGTGGCGATTAAGCGTAGCGCAGGCGGCCTCCAGATAGCCGCTCTGTTGCGCTATGATCGACACATCGAACAGGAACAGATACATGGCCGGTTGTGGTGGACGCAGCATATACTCCGATGGCGCAATAAACTCAATGGTACTCGATCGCACCTCCGGTCGTCGTGTCACATCGCCATAGGTCTTTGTGGCCGGATCGAACTGGAAGTCCTCGGGCACTACAGAATATTATATTAATAACCTCAAATAATGGATATTCTGTCAAAGATTTAGATTAGATTAAACTTACGCTCATTAACGCGATAGCAGAGATTACATTTCCACATTTTGCTATCGACAAAGTAGACAAAGGGATTTATGTAGGTGCGGCACAAGCGGCAGCGTACAATATTGATGCATTGTATCACGGGCAGACTCTGCAATGGAAATGGTTGAAAGTCAATGAATGCAGCAATATTATTTAAAAAAGAAATAAAAGTGAGGCTTACGTTGACATCGCGAAATGGATGAATGACGATGCCAAGCGGCAGTCGCGACTTCTGCAGCAGCGAGTTGCTCTCCGGGATTTTGGCCAATGTGCAGCGCATTATGCTCGGATTGCAGTTGATGGACTCGTGGAACTGATTGTGCAGCACAATTTTCGGTGGCTCAATCGTTGCCGGCGACAGGATGTGTCGGTGCTGCGTCAAATCGATGGTGTCCTGGCCCCACAGCCGGCTGAAACCCTGCTGGGCAATACTCAGCGGTTGTCCCGGTGCCTGACTCTGGCCCTGATACTGCAGAGGCGCATTGCTGGGCAATTGCTGTCCACCAAACATTCCCGGCGGTGGTAATTGTTGTTGCTGCTGCTGCTGGGGCGGCATTGCCTGTGGAAAGGCTTGCTTATAGGGATATTGCTGTGGCAACGCCTGATGTTGCTGCTGCTGCTGCTGCTGCGTGGTTGGCGGCGTCACAAATGGCGGCGGTTGCACCTGAGATGGCACAGGTTGACTGGAGGGCATAAAGGCCTGCTGCGGCGGCTGCTGCAGTACTCCAGCCATGCCGGGTATTGTTGCAGCCGCAGCAATTGGTGGCTGCCACGTCGGCCGCTGTGCTGTCGGCGGCGGCAATGGCGCAGCTGCTCCACGCTGCGCATTATTATTTGTCTCCGCTGCAGTAGATGCAGCAGCTGCTGCTGTTGCTGGTATGCCGTAAGCCAGTTTCTGTCCAGTTGGCGGCGTTGGACGATTCGCCAGCTTTGGCGTTGCTGTCGCGCCACTCACGCCAAAAACACTCGCCGGATTCTTATTGCCGGGCACAGGGGCACTGAAGGGCATAGCCATCGGATTTTGTAGGGCAGGCGCCACGCCACTAGATGACAGCAATGTATTTGCCCCACTCGTGTCCAACTGACGCACTTGGCCAGCGAGGCCCACAGCCACGCCGCGCGCATCCTTGCGAGCATAGCTTGGAGTTGGTGCGTTGCCAATGCCATTGATGGGCGACATGCTCATGCTTTGCATGCTGCTCGTCAAGTTGCTCACCTGGCTGAAGGGTGGCAGCGTTTGTTGTGGTCTTGATGGCTGCTGCTGTTGTAGGGAACCCAACTGACTGCTCGGTGGTTGTTGGTGTGGCGGTAACGTGGCGCCCTGCTGAGCAGCAGCTTGCTGTTGAGGAGGCAACTGACTGACCGGCTGCTGACCCATAAATGCCGACTGCAGTGGCAACGGAGTAGCAGGTTGCTGCTTCTGATGCATCTGCTGCTGCTGCTGAGGCGTCTGCTGCTGCTGCTGCTGATGCGTATGCTGCTGCTGCTGAGGCATATGCTGCTGCTTCTGAGGCATCTGCTGCTGAGACGGCTTCACTGTCATACCCAACGGACCAGGAACAAGCTGCTGCCTGGCTTGCATTATTATTGGTGGTGGTGCGCCCAATTCCGCTGAAGCTAGACTAACGGCGACGTTGTTGTTGATCAAACCGGGCGATGCTGTGCGCGAAGAGTTGGCGCTCAGTGCGCCATTGCTGCCATTGGATACAGGAACTGAGGCGGTGGCGGAGGGGGAGAGGGAGGGTGCGGTGGCAGGTCCATTTAGCGTGCTAGGCGGTCGCAGATGAGCGGGCAGATTACTTAGCGGAGCAGTCGCCGCTGCCGCTGGCGCCGCCATTGGACCATTGCTCAATGGTGGCGGCAAAAACTTGTTCATCACATTGCTATTGAATTGAGCCGGCGGCAGCGGCAGCTGTTCAGGCAGCTGTGCAGGCGGCGGCAGCTGTGCAGGCGGCGGCAGCTGTGCAGGCGCTCCAGTGGGCGTGGCACTAATGGGAAAATTCGCTGACTGTTGAGTTGCTTGGAATTGCGCCTGATTTGGCAGCGAAGGTGCCAAAGGTTTTAACTGCTGATATTGCTGATAAAGCTGCTGCTGTTGTTGGATTTGCTGTTGCTGCTGCTGTTGCTGTGGCCGCATAGGCTGACCATTAAGCAGGCTGCCCTGATTGCCATTTGGTGGAGCTGGCGTAAAACTTGAATTATATGCTGACATTCTGCGCGTTGCACTTTTAATTCATGGGATGCACCTGAAGTGACAAAAATATAAAATTGAGAATAATGCGTCAGTTAATGCCAATTTTTGATATCGATTAATCCGATTTCATTTGAAGTGCAATGTCTGCTACGTAAAGGCCGACTCTAGGAGACAACTATTATTTTGATGTTGAAGTGTTTTATCTTATCAGCTAAACTGGCTGAGCCAGCATGAGCTAAACGTGCTAAGATAACAATAATAACAGACGCTTTTCAGTTGTCACTGCCAAATTTTATGCTCCAGATATGAACTGCCCTTCATAGTAACACTTGCAGAGGTAAAAAATTATGTGAAATTATGTATTTTAGGATTGCTTAACAATAAATTAAATCACACACATGTCGGTCTGTTTTTATATTATATACATTTGGTTTGGTTTAAATAAGATAATAGTTAATTCATGTAGCATTTATATATTTATTTATACAGTCGGTTCCAAAGCTGACACAATTTTCTAGTTTTCTAGGCCACTGAGGTGAATAACATTTGTTATCGAAATCAATAACTGAAACATTCAAATAAAGTATGTATAAACCACTCCAGCAACCACCCACCCCCTCTTCTAACAACTAAACAACTCAAATAACACCCAAACTTATCGAGTCAGTTGTAAATGGGCACTCAAGGTTTTTGGTATAAAGGTTTCTAGTTATTACTATGCAAACAAAAATTTCCAATTTCCAAATGAAGCTGAATGCCTATCATCGCATTAGTATATATTTAGTTTCTATATTATCTTTGTAAAGAATGTGAGGAGCCAAGTGCTTTTCACACTGCGAATGCTAACAAAGCATGACAAATTTGCTTCAATAAAGTCGCTCGACTTGATAAAGAGTATATTGAACTGGGAATGTGACAAATTGGAAGAGCTGAAGCTCAGCTTGCTGCTGCCGCTGCTTCGGTTGATCTCCCAAAAAGCTCGCAACAACTACGAAAATGGGGAAAAAAAAGTGCTGTGCTTTATTAGGCTTTATCAACTGTAATTGGCCATGTGATAATGCCAGACTATATGGGTGACGTCGTTGCCGGGGTACGGCAGCATGCATGAACACTCATGCCTATTCCATTATTATTTGAAGCTTACCTTTCTTGTTGCTTGTCAATGCTGCCAAGCTGATGGGTTGGCTGGAAAAAGGGCGTTGGAACGTGTGTGAGCCCCGTCCTAGCGTGTGTGTGTGTGTGTGTCACTCTGTGTACTTGACCAGCACTTGCACTTTGTAGTTGGCTCTGCTTCTTCTATGCTCGTTAATTGACTGTTGTGGCATGCATACAGTCTTCACTGCGTTTTCGCCCAATATGTTTCTGCAGTTGCAGTTGCAGCAGGCTTTTTGTTAGCAATTACTTTTGCAATTTGCACGCAATAAGAAAAAAAATTTTTTTTTTGCTGCTGACAATGAACAACGGCGCTGCCTTGCGGGCCTCGACCTCGTATCACACTTCCACACTCACAGAAATCACTCTCGCTCTCTGTTTCGCACTAGGAGTGTTCGCGTTCCAACAATGATGGTTAATGCGTTGATGAAACAATCCGTTAACAGCCTTCCAGCACCGATTTACCGTTTAATTTAATGGACCAATTCCGTGCAAAATTATTCGCATTGCAAAATCAGCCTCTTAATACACCTAAACACTAAAATTTAGAGCCACGTCAATTTTTCGAATTAGCTGGCACCACTAATAAATGTCAAACTGGCGGCGTTGCCACCGTTTATGAACTAGGTTCAAACGAACAATTGCTTTGGCGCGTAACTGACACATTTCAAAATTGGAACTAAAAGTAATGTATTTTTGAGCTAAGAACAATTTTTATTTAAAATATTCGTATAATGGCAGATTTAAATTCGAATTTGAATATTATACAGATAGTTGTAAAAATATAAGTTGTTTAATTTAAGTGATTGAGTTTATTAAAAACCCGTTGCTTGCGTATATTTAACTATTTTCAACAGTGTAAAAGCGTAATATTCTTTATTCGTTTCATTTTGCGTTAACTTTGCGTGATAGTATTCCGTAGTTTACAAAGTAAAATTGCTTTGCCGTGTGGTTTGTGTAATGTTGACCAAAGGCCAACTAAATTATATGCTAACTATTGTTAATACTATAAATTTGTTTTTGTCATTTCTTTTTGTTCTTTTATTACTGTAGACTGACAATTCGTTGGAGTTTGGGTTGCGGGTTTTGTAAGTAAAGCTTTTGTTTTATTATTATTGCGACAATGGAAATAAAAATATATATGTGTTGAATACTAAAGTTATCAATATTTTTATTTTTGTTTTATTTGACAAAATCAATTGTGCAGCTTAAAGTTTTGAAAACAGGAATTAATTATTAATAGTATGTATCTATTAGATATCTTTTTGTATTGTATTTCGTCTATTAGTCTTTTAAAAAATAGAATTTCTATGCTTAAATCTCTATCATTTTGTAATCTACAACTTTCTGATATACATATCGCATATGTGTGTGTGTATGTGTGTGTGAGTATGTGTGTATAGGTATTGTTTCAGGTGTTCTTTGTTTTGCAGTTTACTGCGATTGCCTTTGAAACACGCTAGTATTAATATTGTTGTTAATTAATAATAAGTTGCTTTATACGAATATGTTGCGTTAGAAACTATTAAAGTGTTTTGCTCTTTATATATATATAATATATATATATGTCTTCATATATACATATAATATTGTATGTAATGCAGTTTATTAGATTCATAGTTTGTCAACAATTTTTTGTATGTGCTTACGTTGTGTCTTTCAACTATTGTTGTTGTTGTTCAACTGTCTACTTAAACTTGGCGTTTGATTTGTTGTTTACTGTATGTGTATAAACTATTTACATTTAATAAACGGACAATATGATGGTTTCTTAATCGCTTATCTCATATCTCATAATTCAATATACGTGTAGAACATTTAGTTTCCTGCATTTGTTACTTTTTATCATCGTCAGTGTTCAGGGGTATTTGCGCACTTGTGGAAATTATACAATAGTTGAGGCTCATTCTTGATATGAATCGCACATATCACATATGTATGAATACATACATATACTGATATATGTTGGCATTTTTTGTTACCATCCAGTTCGTGCATTATCTTTTGGCCTCCTTTTCCTGCAAATACATTCGCTGGCTCAACGGCTTTGTATATATCCAATTATCGCCAACGGGCTTAAAGTGCTGCGAATAATTAAGAAAACTCCTTTGTGAAAAATATGTACATAAATATGGACTAATCAGTATTTTACCTTATGCTCCCAAGCCAAATCGTATTCCTTGCGTACCTTGGCCTGATCTCGCTGATGCTGTTCCACAACAAATTTGGCATTGGTGGCACGTTCAATATCATTGAATCTATTCATTATAGAGATAAATATAATAATATTGAATATTAATTCATTGCGCATTACAATTCATGCAGCTAGTCTGTTTGATATATGTGTATGAAATGAGCATTTTACTTGAGTCCCGCCGTCACTTCCTTCCAAACACGTCGCGATTCATATTCATCCTGCTCAACGATTGGTCGAACTTGTTTCTTAAATATTGGTATGCGATTAACGTCGACGAATACTTCGGTTTTCTAGAAAATTAAAGATGTTCGTGGTAGTCATTTACATAACATAACATAAGCACAGTACACACACAACATCTACACAACAATATGTATACTGAATTTCAAAACTCGGGCAGGCAGTTAGTTTAGTATTGGTTTTGATTTGAGGTTTAATTTTCTAGATAAACAAAGTAAACACACACTGAAAAATGTGGTCCCAAACTATTTAAGAGAAAAGTACAATTATCGCAAAAAGTAAATTGGAGCAGGTTAAAGATAGATGATAGATAGATAGGTAGGTACACAAATAGATAGATAGATAGGTAGATACATGGATATAGCTGCCAACTCGTGGTGTTGTTTGTTGCAGCGTTTTAGGCGCACGGGTTCAGAAAGGATAGCCAAAATACGGGTATAAACTTTAACAAATATAGTTAATATACAACGCTACACGAGAAATACAACTTAAGTCTCAATGAAGCATGCTAGTTGCAACTTACATTCTTATCATGCCACTTGGCCTCCATCAAGCCGCTCCACTCGCCGGCAATCGAAACGAAAGGTTTCTTATCATGGGGCGAATAAATCTGAAACAAATAATGCAAATAATAATCGAAAAGTGGTAATTTATATTTACATTAAACCTACCTCAGCGCTGACTTTGTTGCGCTTGCCACCATAGAAGGGCTTTGTGAGAAACTCCACATTGGCGTAGTAACCAGTCTGTGGGCATTTAATCTCAACTGAGCCACCCAGCTCAATCCAAGGTACAGTTAAAATAGACCTGTGTAGCCAAAGGCAATTAATTATTTATTACTTGAATTCCAATTGCTATCAAATCATCTTCCTTACCTGCCATATCCATTGGGAAACGTAACAATATACTCCTCGCTGCGATCCACCAGCGTGACGACGCCCTCACCAATATTGTGCACACCAATCGAAAGACCCAAGAATTTTGATTTAGTCCAAACGTGAGCGGTAAATGTAATTTTCTTATTATAATGCTCTGCATAAAAGGCTGAAACTGTCCAGAGAGTACAAAATCCATTAGTTAAGCTGTCGATAGTCGTTCAGCTCAATTAACCCACTTGGCGGATGATGCGACACTTGCTCGGCTAAAAACGTTAGCTGATCCCGCCTGCACCATGGCACGGGACCATCTCGCACCTCCTGTCCATCTTCGGATTCATCTGGTAAACAAACAATAGATTATAATTTACACAACTTATTGCAGCCTTTAACTAAATGAAAAGATAATAAAATTTTGTAAAACAAAGTAGTCTGCAAGCTATAATTATATTCAGTTGTATACCTGGAATATCCCAGTGACACTGAAATACTTCGCCTAGAATGGGATTGTAGGGCTTTTTGGCCACCGCGCTCTTACGTCCGGCATGATAGGCGCTCAAATACCAACGACAAACCTGCACAATGCGGTCCCGCGGATCGTCAAAATCCGAGATTCTTCAAATAATTCAAAAATAATTATTACTTGCAATTCTGGTAAAATTAGTAGAGAAACGCACTTGAGAAACAAATCGGGATGGGCAAAATAATCGGCATACATTTCGAGCAGTGAACGGCGCTCCAATATGAACGTGGGCAGCACCACCTTGGTGAGATCCATGCCGATCTTCACCTGCGACAAGAGATGCGTTATCATTGAGCCATGGGCCTCCATGCTGAGGTCCATCTCCTCCTCCTCCTCATAGAGGGCATCGTAATCGATGCCATTGCCATAGCTCGATGACCGCGAACTCGTCACTTTGCTCGACCCAGTTTCATCGATTTCAGGCAACGTTACAGCAGCTATTATTCCTGCTCCTGCTGATGCTGTTGTTGGTGCTGCTACTGCTGTTGTTGTTATTGTTCCTCCGGGCAATTCGTCATAGCTGTCCGGGGGCTTCTCATGCGTGACCGAAGTCTCTGCAAAGCCACGAGTGGCGCTAAAGAAAAGTGGCGAAAGAATTTTCCAAACTTGTTGATTAATATTCACAGACAATTGTGTGTGCATAATTTATGAGTATGAATTGACGAAACTTAAACTTAAGTCCATTGCCGTTACCCTCCCCTCCCCAGAACATTTACAATTTATAAATACAACATACAAGTAGATGGGCAAAACACACACACACAGACGTACACACACGCTACACATTTGCACAAGTGGTGCTTACCTGAGGCTAACGCGACGTACCCACTTTTTAAACATGGCAACACTGGCGATGCTGTCAGAGATGCACTTACGAATGCAATTTAAACTGCATGCAAGACTTTAATAACGGCGACTGCAAATCTTTGTTTTGCATATTTTGCGGCGCCAGATGTGCGCAACAAATCAAAGCGATTACACATACACACACCCAAAGGAAATCGGAATTACAAACACAAACACACGCAGCGGCTACTAACAACAAACTGGAGAGCTTTGCGGATTTCGCTATTTGTTGAAGTATTTTTCTATGTATATATTCGCCGAATGAAAAAAACCAAAAAGAAAACAAACAAAGAAAGGCACACAAGCACAGCAGTCAGCGACGTGCCCAACTACCAACTGACAGGACGAAAATCGTAAATCGTACGGCGAGCCGAAAAAAAAGTTCGTCAGTGGTGACGTATTGGCGTTGCCAAATCGGCTTAAGGCACTGCTTGGCAAAATTGCATATTTTATTCACAGGCGAGTGACCAACTTAAATACTACGTACATATGCGTGTGTGTGTGTTCTCTAAACTGCAACTTGCATTGGCAAATGGCAAAAGCGCATGCGCTCTTCAAATAAAAAGGAGAGAGTAGTTTGCACAACAATACACACACACTCGCATACATATACAAAATATGTAGATGCAGTTGTACGCAATGATTGAACCGGCATCCTGTTCACATGACAACACTGTCAAACCAATGACAATAAGATTAACTATTAACTATTGCACATATGTCAGCATTCTTACGCTTTGCCACACTTACCAGCCAATTGGTGAGCTGCCCACACTGGTAAACGGATCATCATAGGCATCATAGAAGTCCTCTTCGCCCTCGCTGCTCGAATAAGAGGTCTCCGGTACGACGAGTCCCAACGGCGCAGTGGTTGCTGCAATTAAATGCCAAATATGAATATCAATTGCCTATTACCATAGTGTCAATTGCAAACAAATATCGATTGCCATCATACTACTTGGCCCATGTTCATATGTGTACACATATGTGTGCATATATATACATATGTGACCCTGAATAGGTGTTATGACATAGTTATTCAAACAATGTGTACAAGTTTATACAGTATTTATACATTTATTTATAGAGTATGCACATGCATATGCTATTTTAACACATGACAATGCCACATGTACACCAATCATAGTATACTCTACCCAAACTGATGAGCTCTGTGATTTATCTATTATGTAAGAATATACTTTGTTAACTCTTTAAACGTAGACAAATGACTTATTAAATTTGCATCACAAGGAGTTTGAAACTTGAGCTCACACATTTAAGATCCAAATACAGAATATGATTATGACTCGAAAAGTAAAAGAGATGCTAGTTATATCATAAAATCGGACTTTCTTTCGAGCACTATGGATTGAATTTTTTAGATGAAAAGACTTCCATTCAAGATAAGATTAGCATGCAATAAGAATAGAAACAATGGAAAGCTCATAAAAGGTAATTATACCAAAGAACAAAAGAACAATAGGAAACAAATAAGAGAAATGAGGCAAAGAACATGCTCCGAAAATGTGACCGGCGTAATAAATATTGCACTTGAATGACATATACCGTTTTCCGTTGCTGAATCATCCTCATCGTCGCCAGGCAGTAGTTCGTTCTTGAGTGCCGAGTTGACCTCGCCGGCCGTTGATGCAGCGATGCCCGTCGCCGTCGTTGCTGTCATCATCATGCCAGTCGTCGTTGTTGTGGTGGGGCCATTGTAAATGCCGTTGATGGGGTGCGCCATATTTTTGGCAATTTGTAGACTTACAATCGAGTGCTTGATATGATCCAGCATGGCCTGCAAAATGCAAGACAAACAACAAAAGGCGACTAAATAATACGCCAAATGGCCAAAGACAAACAAAAACAAACAAAATACCAGCACCAAAAGTGTCAAGACCTCGATTAAATAACCATGACGAATGGACTACCCCACCAAAAACTGCCCAGCTGCCGTCGGCACCAGCCTGGTGCTGATTTCTTTTGTCCCGAAATACAGTTTGCCTCGAAGTTTGCCAATGAAATGTGCAGCTGTTTTTTTCTGCAGCTGGCACGAGCTCGCCAAAGTTCTCATGCCTCTTGCATATCTAATAATACACGCCCCAGGCAAACCCTGAACTTGCATTGAAAATCAATAATTCATCCCATTTAATTTTGCTCTAGCAAACACTGACTAAATCTCAAATGTAAATAAACAATAAACACGTTTCACACATCTCACTGGAAAGTTAAGTTGAACGCCAATAAATGGATGATGAACAGACTGTTCCCATTGTGAACACCATTGACGAGATACGCGACCAATTCAAACGCGATACGAAGCGATGTGCTCAGGAAATTGAGCACAGCCACAAGCGTATGGAGAAACTCTGCCTGAATACGGAGCTGAAGGACATAAATCAGTCAGCCATTGGTGGCACGCAAGTGGATGCAAATGTCATTGAGGAATTTTCTACGACTTTGAATAATATAAGCATAATTGATGCCCCACAATCCGATGTGGATAAATACGATGGATTACAGCTGACAAAACAGCAGCAGCAGAAGCAGCAACGGAAGGAGGAGATGGAGGGCCTGCTCGTTATTAGCTGTGGCTCCAGTGAGTGCCTGTTTGACAACTGTCGACGGCGTGTGGACAGCCAGCTGCTTTTGCTGCACTACCTCTGCGATCACAATGATGAGATTGCTGCCGCTAATCGTTGCCACCAGCTGCGAGAGGGTCAGCGCGTTGTGCTGTCCCTGGAGCCGCGACGCTGTCAGCTAAAACAGAATCAAGTAATCGGACTGCTCGCCTATGTGGGCACCCTGATAGAGCAGCACCAGCAGCTGGTGTCGCCGGTATCGTTGCATTGCAATATCTACAACAATTTTCTGCCACAGCAATATACGAATCTCAAGTGCGATGTGCCCGTCGTGGTGCTCATCTGCAAGACAGCTGCGATTGCGGCGTTTCGGGACAAGGCGCTGGCGCATCGTGTTGCCCCCTATGCCAGTCCCACGGATCATGTATTTGTCATCTGGCTGGTGACGCCGCATCATCTACAGCTGAATGCCATGTTGTGCCTTTACGGGCGGGATGCAGCCATCAAGGCGAGCAGCATTGTTGCAGTGCGTCAGGTGCGTCAGACCCCAGACACATGTCAATTTATGGCCGTGGATGCCAACTATTGGCGTCTATCATTTACCGAGATCCAAAGAATATCAAATGACTTTAGGGATGAGCTCTACCTGGAGGTGAGCTTCACCGAGCTGACCTGATGCCGCAGCGATTAATTGTTAATAAAGACATAAGACAATGAATACTCACACTTGCGTTATCCTGCAGCGCCTTGCATTTGGCCTGTTCCGTGGCGTCGCTTAGCTCAGCAATGCGTTTGTCCAGCGACTGTTTGGTAAATGAGTATTACATAATTACATAATCAATCAATGTGTATTAGCTGTAAATTGAACACACTCACATTGCTTTGCTCTATCATCAGCTGCAGATAGGCGTCCGCTTCGCAGACACGTCGTGCGACGAGCTCCAAGTGATTGGCCCGTTTGCCGCTCGACTCCTTCGTGTAGCCGCCGGCAAGGTAGTAGGCACTCTGACTGTCCCACAGACGCGAACGATTCGCGTGCCGTCGAATTGTGTCCTCCAGACGTCGCACCCACTGCTCACGCTCATCGCCGTGCCGCGCCTGCAAGTGGTTCGTTGATTGTGGTTGATGGGTGGTTGGATGGTTGGGTTGAGTGGTTTGGCATTCGTTCATTCCGTTTGCCAAAAAGTTTTATCGTTACAAAGTTGAGCAGCGGCGCCAATCAAGAAGGGGGACACAACAGAAACAAACACAAAACACAAAATCAGTGAAATGCTCCAAAATAAATTACTACAAAACGAACAGAGAAACATTATCTTTGTCTGGCCGAAAGCGTAATACTATTACGTACACATTATAGAAGTGCATTACATTGCTAATCAAAATTCTATGAATTTTACATTTATATATTGTTAAAAGTCGAAACTTGGCTCGTCTTCCCAATCAAGAATATATATGTTTGTATATACTTAATGGGGAACGGGGCTACTTATAATACGCGCTGCAAGCTAAATTCTCTAAATATTAATGTATTTGCATTTAATTAAGTCGGTCTGAAGTTCGAAAGAGTTCAAAAGTGTGTAGAGTATATGACAAAAATTAAAATGTTTAATTCTATATACCCTTTAAATGTACGCTCTATGCAATTAAACGAGAGATTACACTATTCAGTGTATAAAAATTAAAATATTAGATTTACAAAAATAAATAAAGTGCATATTGTAATATGGTAGCATACTATCTAAAGACCCTATTTTTGATAAATCAAAAAGTGTAATTCATATTAAATAATTTACCATTTGTTTTATACTTGCCTGAAAATGAAACGTCTTGTGATCGACAGTTATGGTAAACGTATTCTCCTCCTGATCATCAATGCCAATAAGCGCATCCTTTAAACGTACACAACCGCGTCGCACACCCTTCATCATCTTTTCCTTGGACTGAAAATGAAAAAAAGAGGAAATCAAAATGAAGCTCCATTTTCAATATGTTAAGATATTACGCACATCGAAATGAAAATCATTCCGACATGCGTCCGTTTTTTCTGTGACGTTCACAGGCAGACAATAAATAGTCAACGACTTGTTTGAAAATGCATAAATTAATGCAAACTGATTAAAATCAATGCGAGCATTTGACAATTGTTCACTAATCAACGATAAGTCGGTCGCGCTGGAACGTGGAGTTGCCTTCGCAGTTTATACTGTGACATACCAATTAATAGATAAAGTCTGCAGGACTCTATAAACAAATAAACATGGACATGGACATAAATGAAGCAAGTGAGAGAGACGATGATAAGACAGTTTTTACATATTTTTGGAAACTCATATCGAAAATTGTAATATTTCTTCTTGGTTGCATTCAGCTTATAAGCCCAATCATCCTGAGATTATGGCAAATCCTTGGTTTATGTTTGCTGTTCTGGGCATATATTTGTTTTTAGTTAAAGCATTTTTGCCACAGTGAGTATGCCATTAAATTCAAATTGTACAAAATGAATCCCAAATTCGAATGCGACGCACTTTGTACTGAAAAATTACCAATTCAATTAACTTAAGCGGTGTTCATAAGTGCAATAGATCAATCAAATGTTTCGTTTTGTAATTGAAGGATTATGGCATTCCGCAAGCCATACGAACTGAAAAAGCTGATCATAGTCCATAATTTGGTGCAGGTCGTTTCATGCATATATGCTGTCCATGAGGTAAGTTAAAAAAGTTTAATAATTATGATAATTCATCTAAATATGCAATACTCTCAATCTGAGTACAGATTGTGCACATAACTGAGGGTAAAACCATATACTTTTGGGAATGCAGCATATTGGAGGAGACAGCACAACGCATGAAGCGACACTTTAGTTTGGCATACTTCCTCTTCTGGCTGAAAATCTCGGAGCTGATGGAAACAATCATATTTGTGCTACGCCAGAAGAAAAATCAGGTCACCAAGCTGCACGTGTTCCATCACATATCTACAGTAACGCTTATTTATATGCTTATTAATCATAATGAAAAACATGGTATGGGAATATTATTATTTTGAATCCTTATTTATATTAATGCAAGATTTATATTTGTCCCCATTGGTCTTTATTTTAGGCTGTGATGCACTATTCCCCATATTTATGAACTCAATCATACATATTATTATGTATTCATATTATCTAATTGCCGCTGTGGCAGACAAGAGCATCGTGCTTGCTCTGACGCCAGTGAAGAAGTCGATTACAGTTCTGCAGATGGTGCAGTTTGCATTTATTTTAATCCATTCAGCGCTGGTCTCGATCAATTGCGGTGTGGACTTAAGAGTCTTCATATACTTTATATGTGTAATTATGCTCATGCTCTATGGATTCTACGATTTCTATAAGAACACCTATAACAGCTCTAAGCGCAGCAAAAGTAGCTAAAGGTTAGCTAGGCAATAATAGTAATAATAATAATAAACAAACATATTACATAAATGCAGTCGCTGGAAAATTTGTACGCTTAGGATCCGTAGGATCCAGTTTCCATTCGTAATTAATTTTAATTTTCAACGATTTAATAATATCTAAATGTGTTGAAAACCAGAAAACAAATAAAAATTTTCTCAGCTAAGAGCTTAAAATACAGTCATTTTTGTCAATTTATTGAAATTTTTCGAGTGACAACATTTATGCACGGGTGGCATGTGAGCCATTTATATTCCAATAAATGATTGGAACCCGATCAACCCATCCGTTACTCGGGCGCATACATATAGATATAAATAAATATGATATACAAATGTATATGTTGATTTGATTTGAAGCGACGCTGTTTCATTTCATATGTCTATCATTAGATAAGATAAGAAAGCTGCAACTGCTTAGATAAAAATAAACGTTTCTTCTACCACTTGTCAAGTGACACACACATCGAGTAGTGTTGACCACTTACCGTGTAGTAGGATAGCAGACCCGCATTCTCGTCCAGGACAAAGAAGCGATACTGCCAGCCTTTCATCACGTTCGTCCATTTGCTCAGTGTGCCCTCCAGTGTACCGGCTGAGGCTGAAGCCATGCTTCAACTGTTGGGATGCTGCTGTTGCTGCTTCTTCTACTTCTATTGTTTGTTGGTGGTGCTGCTGCTGGTGCCGCCGTCGCTGTCAGCTGATCTCCTTGGCTGCCGTTGAAGCTAGGTGTGCTGGGGATGGGCAATGATGTTTGTGCGTGGTGACGCAACAGTCCTCCTACTCGCTGGTGTAATCCAAACAATACTATGCTGGGAGCAGGGCTCGAAAAACAAAGCATTTATTGGTATGCCGTGATTGTGCCTGCTTATTAATGGTTTGCCTGTCTCTCTCAATAGAGCGAGTGTGATAATCTCTAAATAGAGTTGTCAACGTACACGCATTTAGTATTTTTTTTTTTTATATGTTAAGGCGGTAACACTGCCATTTTGTTTACATTACAAATATTGGCGGGTAACCGGATTTATCGACCTGAATTTATCGGTAATGTATTTACTGAGAACGTAAACCATATTTGATTTCAACTCGTTTAGTTAGCTCATAATCTTTATAATCAAGGTTATTTATAAATTGGCATAATAGTTTATTATAATGATTAAATATGATATTTATTAAAGAACGTTATTGCTTAATACTAGGAATGAATGAGTTTTGTAGTGATGAAAATTAACAAATTCGAATGGTATTCTTGCCCATGACAACTATGGCGCCCTCATCCTGAACCTCTTTAAGGGCATCTTCAAACTGTTCGCGTGTAATTAGCTAAAATACATCCGAAATTAAATATAGATGAAGATAGTAAGGGAATAAAAGCAGAACTTACAATTTGAGAGCCTTCCTTGATCTCCTTGAAAAGTTTCTGGTAAGGCACAGTGGGCACCTTGCCCTTCTTTTTGAGATTTTCTTTGATGGCAGCCACCAGATCAGCGCGTTTCTTGCGAGCAGCTGTGGACAGGCCGGTGGTCAGGATGCCAACATCGATTTTACCCGACAGCGGATCTGTTGCTGACTGTTTCAGGGCTTCACGATGTAGCCGCCAAGCTTCCTCAACATCCCGCAATTCAACTTCATTACTAAGTCGGACCTTGGCGTGTGCTTCGGACAGACGTATAAGGCTTTCCAGTTGCCGGGGATATGCCGAGATTTGACCACGACCAGCGCCTACCTTGCGCATGTCCACGTACGCCTGAATCAGGCGTTGTTGAGCTTCATCCGACAGTGTCGGAGAGAGATGCTCACGCGCATAGGCGATGTAGTCACGAAGCACGCTCATATCCTGTTGTATGGATTATACATTAATAAAGCAATATATATTCTTCAATTGGCAATTATTTTAACTTACAAACATAGTGTCCTCCTCCTCGTGACGTGTCACATAGTACAGAGACACCAAGTGGCTGGCCAAACGTTTGTCAAATACCTCATCTTGAGGATCCAAGACCAGGAAAATTAAATCGAAACGCGACAGCAGCGTATGCGGTAATTGGACATTGTCGATGATATTCTTGCGCTTATTCCACTGGGACTCGGCGGGATTGGCTGCTGCCAGTATGGAAGTGCGTGCGTTCAGTTGACAAATGATGCCTGCCTTGGCAATGCTCAACGTCTGCTGCTCCATTACCTCGTGCAGCACACTGCGCGTGGAATCGTTCATCTTGTCAAACTCATCTATGCAACAGACACCATTGTCGGCCAACACAAGGGCGCCACTGAAAAAATTTATGGGAACAATTTTAATAAGAGTAGAAAAACTGAACAGCATTTGAATGACATACGTTTGCAGGACTAGTTGGCGCGTCTCCGGATCCTTGGTCACGTATGCGGTCAAGCCCACGGCTGATGAGCCGCGACCCGATGTGTACTGCGAACGTGGCACCAAATTGTAAACGTACTGTAGCATTTGCGATTTCGATGTGCCGGGATCACCGCAGAGCAACAAATGTATCTCCGATCTAAAGTTCTGACGGCCCAGGGCAGCGTGTTTCTTTTTGGTGCCGCCAAAGAGCTGCAGCAAGATGCCCTTCTTAATGTCATCGTTCTCGTAAATCGAAGGCGCAATAGCACGCGCCAGACGATCATAGATATCGGGCTTCTTCGACAGCAGTTGCAGTAGTTCAATGCGTTCAGGTGGGAAAATGTGATCCTTGCTGAAAATACAAATAGTACACATAAGTCAAACGTGTCACAAGGATTCCACAATGTCACCCTGTTGCATACCCCTCTTCCTCCTCGTACAGTCGCTTGTTGTCTACCTTCCGGAAGTGGACCACATCGATGTGGGTTTTGTACACACTTTTCACATTCAATCCCTTGCCCCTTAGCGGCGTCGCCCGATAGATGCCAGTGACGGTGATGCGATCGCCTGGCTGCACTTTGTCCACCAGATCATTGTGGGCATACAACAGCACATTGTGCGGCGTCTGACCGGCGGCCATATCATCGGGCGACTCCTGCAGTTTGATCAGCTGTTTGTCTGAGAACTCGCTGCGATTGTGTATGATGCGGAAGCAGTGATTCGTGTTACAATTGGTGCATAGCGTTGGCTGCGAAATACGTCCGCGATCGACTTCGACGGTGGTGCAGAAGGAGCAGATGTTGCACATGAAGAACGCCTCACGCATTTCGGGTATGACGTTCGAGGAGCGGATAACCATGCCGCTAATACTGATCAGCTGGTCCATATCCTCAGGATTCAAGGAACGCATATTGCGCGTCTTGTCCGCATTGAAGGGACGCACCTGAATCTGATGCTCAAGCAGGGCGGCCGGATAACGCTCAAAGAACATCTCATTGATTGCCATATCAAAGCCAGGAATTACTTCCTGTGGATAGCAAATCAGCTGTCGATACAAATCCTGTTCGAAGGTCTTCAGATGCGCACAGTTCAGATTTAGATAGGGCTCTTCTAATGTGTGAATCTCCTCCAGCTTCTGCAGATATAACGGCTGATTAACATCAATGTTCTCGGATATTTCATCCTGTTCGGCACTCGGGTCAATGAAGCGCATAATGAACGACTTGAACTTGGACTTGCACTGGCTCACAACCACATTGGTGCCCCAGACAACAAGTTGCGGTGCTGCTGATGCCTCGGACCCTGGATCCGTCTCCGAACCCTTCTCAGCAATGGGTTCCAGCTGTAAAATTGAACATGGTTATTGGTAAATAGTCAAGGCATGAAACCGATTCAGCTACATACACCAGAGGTGCCTCCAATAGCCACTTGACGGATTCGCTTGTCTGTGCGAATATCTGGGCGCGCACGCAATGGAGTGCCGCGTATGCCGGAACGTGGTGTACGTATGGAGCCCATGGAACTGGGCGTACCATAGTTGAGAGGCGAACTCAAATCAATCTCGCTCATGCCACCGAGACCACGAGCAGGACTCGTGGCGGGCAAGCTGATATGCGCTGGCGATGTGGGCGGCAGACTAACATTGTCCGAGGGTCTAACAGGCAGCCGGCCGGGTCCCATACGCATTGGCGTATCTGCATCCTGTGCAGCAATGCCTTCAAATAAATGAATATGTTTAGGTTACATGGTTAATATTGCCAACCAAATCCGAAACTCAAAACTTACCTCGAGTAGGTGTGCGTGCTCCTTGTTTTGGTGTACCAGAGCCAACATTGGGAGAACGCGCAGGACTTGACATTTTAGTAAGTTTAAATTATCCGTTTAATGTTTTACAGAACAAATATCAGCAACACTTTTTAATGTTGCTGTCGCCGAGTTTGTGGAGAATGCGCTGCCTCCAGTTTTGCGCGGGAAATATTGACAGATGCAGCAGCGACGCAGAGATGCAGTGTTGGCGAGTGGCTGCGTACATTACACAGTAATGTAAATCGTATAACTTATCATGCCGCGAAAAATTAAATTCAAATTATGTGAAAGATAATGTTACCGAAATACTATTTTATAATAATAATTTATATTTTTTGGTTGACGAAACGAGACAATCTGTAATTATGCCGACCATTTGTCACACGGCTAACTTGGCCAGAACTTTCCTGGGCTGTGACAACCCTGCCCTTTTGGCAACACAACATTCTACGTCAGTCAGAGTCAGTTCAGAGACGGCGACGAGGCGAACTGTTATTGTTAGCAAAGTGTCTTCAAAATTACCAATGTAGCAAAAAAAAAAAATCGTGTTTGATTAGTTTAATTTTATATTAACTTAAATAAATTGATTTGAATTTATCAGAAATGGCACTATAAAAAAAAACAAAACCTAAGCAACAAAAAAAATAAATAAATAAAAGAATAAGACGAATAAAACATAAAAAAAGAAGAAAAATAGGGCAAATTGTTTAACCCAAATTCGAATTGAGAAGACAAAGCTAACGAGTTTTATGCGCCTATCAAACTCCTCACTGCCGTCAGTAGGGAGTCGGAGAGTAGCGGAGTGATAGCACTAAGTGCTAAAGCTGTACTTGGATTACACGGATACAAACAGCACGCTGCAATCATGTCAAGCGAGGAGATGTTATACGCAAAGGTACATTACACATTATATATTGATGCCCCACAAGTGCATTGTTGGCAATTGCTGCGCTGTTGTTGTCGTTGTTTCACACTTGTCAAGCGGCCAATAGTGTTAAGATGGGGGGCTTATAAAAACCCATACATAATAATAATACTGTGCCCTGTATATATGAGTGTGTGTTTGTGCGCCAATTTCATTTTTGCATTTCTTTAATTTCTTGCAAGCTGCTTGAGTCTTATTGATGTCATGGCAGAGTCATTGCATGCATTTCCAGCGGGGGGCTGATAATATTTTGGAAATGATTCATGTTGTCTTATCAAACTTTCGCGCTGATAAGCATGGCTTTTTTTTCAGTCAAGATGTCATGTTTTAATATATTGATGTGTGTGTATGTGTGTGAATGACGGATGTGGGTGGCTAAGCTCTTTTTCGACTACGTCAAAAACTGAGCTTGGGTGGCTCAGACTGCCTCACATTTCGTCAGGCAACACTGGTCAACTTGTCGCAGGTCATGCTTATAAAATGCAATTCTCAACATGTGTTTAATCGTAGGGCTCCAAGATTTGGATACCCCATGCGGAGGAGGTGTGGGAGAGCGCCACATTGTTGGAGAGCTATCGCAAGGGTGCCGGCTTTTTAAAACTGCAAACCGAAACGGGTGCCTTAACGGAGATTAAATTGAAGCAGGATGGAAGCAATTTACCACCGTTGCGCAATCCAGCAATTTTGGTTGGCCAAAACGATTTAACCACCTTGTCGTATCTGCACGAACCGGGTGTTCTCTACAATCTGCGCGTGCGTTTCTGTGAGCGACAAATAATATACACATATTGCGGCATCATTCTGGTGGCTATCAATCCATACGCGGATCTGCCGCTCTATGGACCCAACATTATACGTGCGTATCGCGGCCATGCCATGGGCGATCTGGAGCCGCACATATTCGCGCTTTCAGAGGAGGCCTACACAAAACTGGAGCGTGAGAACTGCAATCTCAGCATCATTGTCAGCGGCGAATCGGGCGCAGGCAAAACCGTTTCGGCCAAGTACGCGATGCGTTATTTCGCCGCCGTTGGCGGTTCCGAATCGGAGACACAGGTCGAGCGCAAGGTGCTGGCATCTTCACCGATCATGGAAGCGTTTGGCAATGCCAAGACCACACGCAATGACAACAGCTCCCGTTTCGGCAAGTTCACCAAGCTTCTGTTCACGAACAAAATGGGCGTGATGTATCTGCAGGGTGCCACGATGCACACATATCTGCTGGAGAAGTCTCGGGTTGTCTACCAGGCGCAGGGCGAACGCAACTATCACATCTTCTATCAGCTGTGTGCGGCGCGTGCCAAGTATCCTGAATTAGTGCTGGGTAAATATATCATACATCATATATATCATTTATATAACATGTATTTTGTTGGACTTGCAGAGCATCAGGATAGTTATCAATTCCTGAACATGGGCGGTGCGTCCGATATTGAACGAGTCTCCGATGCGGATCAGTTCAATGAAACTGTGCAGGCAATGACTGTCCTGGGTTTCTCCATACAACAGATCGCAGATATAGTTAAAATACTCGCTGGCATTCTGCATTTGGGCAACATTGAGGTGTCCAAAAAGTACAAGGATGGCAGCGACGAGGAGGATACCGAATCTTGTGATATATTTGTAAACTCAGTTTCTACTAAACAGGGAATATTATTGTTAATCTCTATTTACTTGCTTACAGCAAAATGATTTGCATTTGCAAGTGACTGGGGATCTGCTGAAGATTAATGCTGATGATTTGCGTCGCTGGCTATTGATGCGTAAGATAGAGTCGGTTAATGAATATGTGCTGATACCGAACAATATCGAGATGGCGATGGCCGCTCGCGATGCCCTGGCCAAGCACATCTATGCGAAGCTCTTTCAGTATATTGTCGGTGTGCTGAACAAGAGCCTGTATAACGGTAGCAAACAGTGCAGCTTCATTGGCGTGCTCGATATCTACGGCTTCGAAACGTTCGAAGTGAACTCGTTTGAACAGTTTTGCATAAACTATGCGAACGAAAAGCTCCAGCAGCAATTCAACCAGCACGTCTTTAAGCTTGAACAGGAAGAGTATCTCAAGGAGGGCATAACATGGACCATGATCGACTTTTATGACAATCAGCCCTGCATTGATCTAATTGAGTCGCGCCTCGGTGTGCTCGATCTGCTCGATGAGGAATGCAGAGTTAGTAAAATTAATCAAATTTGTTATTCCTATTGCTTAACTTATGTTTGTTTGTTTGTTGTACAGATGCCCAAGGGCAACGATGTGAACTGGGCCGGTAAACTTGTAGAAAAGTGTTCCAAGTATCCGCACTTTGAAAAGCCACGATTTGGCACCACAAGTAAGAACAACCACTGCTCACACAGATGATTGAACCGAACACTAAAATGGTTTGTGCATTTTAGGTTTCTTCATTAAGCACTTTTCGGATACGGTGGAATACGATGTGAATGGATTTTTGGAGAAGAATCGAGACACGGTGTCCAAGGAGCTGACCAATGTGATGGCCCAGTCGAACATGTTGCTGTGCAAACAAGTCATGATACTCGAAGAGGTTGACACTCTCAGCACGGATGCCAATAAGAACACCACTACGCTGGGCGGTCGCGTTGTAATCAGTGCCAATCGTAAACAGGTTTGTCAGCAGCCAAGAAAATCATCGGTTGTCGCATCAATTACTGCTTGTTGGCCTGGCGCCTTGTAATATATTTATTGCTAATCTGTATTTTCATACGCTTGTCCACAATTCACTGTTCACTGTCCACTGTCCACTGTCCAATGTTCACATCGCCAACGGGATCAACAGCAACTCAATGAGACGCGTCGAAGAGTTAGTTTACTTGTCCTAAAATGAATTTGTTTTATATGTTTTCGTATTCAATGCTGTATATTTATTTAACATTGACTTCTTCAATATTCTTAGGTTGTGCCATCGAAACAGCACAAGAAAACTGTGGGCTCACAGTTCCAGGAGAGTCTAACCTCGTTGATTTCAACTCTGCATGCAACCACACCGCACTATGTGCGCTGCATCAAAGTAAATATATATAGAGGACCAAATGGTTTGAACAAATGATAACTTAATCCTCTCTTCCAGCCCAATGATGACAAGATTGCCTTTAAGTGGGAGACGGCAAAGATAATTCAACAGTTGCGCGCATGCGGCGTGCTGGAAACTGTGCGCATCTCAGCCGCTGGTTTTCCATCTCGGTGGCAATATCCCGATTTTTATATGCGATACCAGTTGCTGGCACATCGCAACCAAATCGATAAGAATGACATGAAGCAATCGTGCCGCAATATTGTGCTGAAGTGGATACAGGACGAGGACAAGTATCGTTTTGGCAATACGCAGATCTTCTTTAGAGCCGGCCAGGTGGCCTATCTGGAGCAGGTGCGCGCCAATCTCCGCAAGAAGTACATCACCATTGTGCAGTCGGTGGTGCGTCGCTTCATTAAGCGACGCCGCTATCTGAGACTTAAGGCTATCGTCCATGGCCTACAGCGGTATGGGCGCGGCTATTTGGCGCGAATGCGTGCCCAGAAATTGAGAGAGACGCGCGCCGCTCTCATCCTGTCCAAGTATGCACGTGGCTGGCTTTGTCGGCGTCGCTATTTGCGTCTGTGCCACTCGGTCGCTGGTATACAGCAGTATGCCCGCGGCAAATTAGCGCGGAACAGGTTCATTGCCATGCGGGATCACTTTCGGGCCGTGCAGATACAGCGATTTGTACGCGGTGTTCTGGCACGTCGCGCTTACCAGAAGCGCCGGAGGAGCATCATCATATGCCAGGCGGCGGTGCGACGCTTCTTGGCACGTCGCCAGTTCAAACGTATGAAGGCCGAGGCAAAGACCATATCGCACATGGAGAATAAGTACATGGGCTTGGAGAACAAGATCATTTCGATGCAGCAGCGCATCGATGAGCTCAATCGGGACAATAGCAATCTGAAGCACAAGACCAGCGAGATTAGCGTGCTAAAGTCAGTATTTCTGAATATATGTAGTTTATCCGGTGTTTCATTAGCATTCTCTCATACAGAATGAAGCTGGAGATGAAGAAGAACGTGGAACAAGAGTTCAAGATCATGAAGGCCGCCTGTGTGGATAAGGATAAGCTAATTGAAGCGCTCAATAAGCAATTGGAATCTGAGCGCGATGAGAAAATGCAACTGCTGGAGGAAAACGGACACTCACAAGAGGCTTGGGCCCAACAGAAGCAGCAGTGGGGCATCGAAAACGAGGAGTTGCGCAAACAAGTCGACTCCATGATCGAAATGGCCAAAAATGCCGAGGGCAATGAGCGAGAACGCGAGGAGCGCATGTTAGCCGAAATCGATAACAAGGAGCTGAATGAAGCCTATCAGCGTGCCATCAAGGACAAGGAGGTGATTGAGAACGAGAACTACACGCTCAAGGAGGAACTGAGTCGGTTCCAGCAACAGCATAATGGCATCAGCGCCTATGACATGCGTCACATACGCTCCGCCAGCAATGCATCCAGCCAGAATGAGGATGACATTGGCTATGGGTCCGCAAGGAATACGCTTGACATAAATAGAGCGTCAGATTTGATGAACAAGAACGGTAATTACAGTGATAGGGATTGATATGCTAATGATGTAATTGTGGTGTTCTCTGTAGATTCATTCTTTGACAGCACAAGCATTGTGGTGAAGCTGCGCTCCATACTCGAGGAGGAGAAGCAGAAGCATAAGAGCCTACAAGAGCAGTACATGAAACTGGCAAGTCGCAATAAGCCCACTGAGGATTCGTTCCGGTAAGCATTGACCATTGAGGTTGTTAACTGTTGTGAAAAAGCATTAAGCATAAACATAAACACACACATACACATAAACATACGCGTACAGTTACCGGTAGTCTAATTACAATTATGTATATTATTGCTACACATTATTGCCATAGCGTCTCCGAGCTTGAGGTAGAGAACGAGAAACTACGCAGCGACTACGATCAGCTGCGCACGAGCATTAAGCACGGCGTTGAAATCAACGAGCTCAATGGTAACATTCGTAACGGGCGATCCTCTGCTCAGTTACATGGATACATTATTTATTCTCTCCATTTCTCTCCTCTCTCTCCCTTCCATCTCTTGTGTGTATTTGTAGCTCAACATGCCGCACTGCAGGAGGAGGTGCGTAGACGACGCGAGGAATGCATTCAATTGAAGGCGGTTCTATTGCAACAGAGCCAATCGCTGCGCTCCATTGAGCCAGAGAGTTTCCAGTTGCGTGGCAACGATGCAAGCAATGTGCTCGAGATAATGGAGGCATTCCAATCACAGAAATTGGTCAACAGGCAACTGGAATCGGAGCTAAAGGCTATCACTGAGGAGCACAACAGCAAGCTCGTGGAGATGACGCAGTCTATCGAGAGGCTCAATTCGGAGAAGGACGAAATGCAAGAGGTGCTGGTCAAGAGCATCGATGAGTTCGAAGAGGCAAATGTGGATACACTGAAGCAGAATGATCGGTATTTGCGAATGGAGCTGAAGAAGGCCATAACACAGTACCTGCTGGTGCAGGACGAGCTCAGGCTGGCCAATGCCAAGCTGAAGGCGTACAGGCAGGATGGCGGCAAGCTGGAGCACAAGCTGGAGGAGGAAATGATACGCAGCAAGGCCAACAGCAACGATGTGGGAGCCAATGTAACGAAACAGAAGTCTCAAAATCCGCTCGGCCTGATGAAGTTCCACAACAGTGATCTGGACAAAATCTTGCAGCGTCTGCTCAGCAGCCTAACACCCCGAACTGTGGTTGGTCTGTTGCCCGGCTTTCCAGCCTATCTCATATTTATGTGCATACGGTAAATTGAGCTACGCATCCAATACATGCACAATTGAGTAATGCTCTATTGACTTCACTTGCAGGTATACCGATCTGACCAATGCCGATGAGGATGTGCGCGAGCTCCTTAGCAAATTTGTAATGCAAATCAAGAAAATGCATAGAACACCGCATCCAATTGAGAATCGCGTCATTTGGTTGGTCAACTCAATCACGTAAGAAAATATTGTAAATCATTCTCTAAAATGTTTACTAAAATGTTGTATTTCATTTCTAGGCTACTGAATTTATTAAAGCAATACGGCGATGTTGAGGAATATGTTAAATTTAATACGGAGAAACAGAATCAACAACAACTGAAGAATTTCAATCTCTACGAATACCGTCGCGTAATACTCGATCTAATTGTGAACCTGTACCAAGCGCTCGTCATGCAGATACAGGGACTACTTGATCCCAAGATTGTGCCGGCCATATTGAACAACGATGAGATTCAGCGTACTCGACATGCGCACGGCATGCGCAATAGGAACACTGATGCCAAATCCTCGCCAGAGCATGGAAATGTGCCCGCTTGGAAGCAGCTGATTGGCCAGTTGGAGCATTTCTATAAGCAATTTCAGCACTTCGGGCTAGATACCATCTATGCTGAGCAGATATTCAGCCAACTGTTATACTTTGTCTGCGCTGTTGCGCTCAACTGTTTGATGCTCCGCGGAGACATATGCATGTGGGAGACGGGTATGATAATACGTTATAATCTGGGCTGCATTGAGGATTGGGTGCGCGACAAGAGGATGGTAAGTGGCATATTCGAGTCCCATTCTGTTCCCATTCGGTCAAACCTTTTGTATTTTGTAGTCGAATGAGGTGCTGTCTCCACTGGCGCCCCTTAATCAGGTATCGCAGCTGCTGCAGTCTCGCAAGAGTGAGGAGGACGTGCAAACGATTTGCGATCTATGCACTTCGCTGAACACTGCCCAGGTGCTCAAGGTTATGAAGTCGTACAAGCTGGATGACTACGAGAGCGAAATAACCAATGTATTTCTGGACAAGCTGACTCAGAAACTCAATGAGCGTCAAATGGTAAAGCAGCACATTTGCCTCTAAATATGTTTTTATATATTAATTCTACTATTTGAATTCCATTACAGCCAAAGAGCGACGAGTTCACAATGGATCAAAAGTTCATTCATCCGTTCAAGGTGGTATTCAAGTACAGCGACATTAAACTGGAGGAGATCGAGTTGCCGCCGCATTTAAATCTCGATGAATTCCTTACAAAAATCTAATTATTGCCATTTGACGTGATTGCAATTGTTTTCTATATTTTTTTTGTTTTGTAATATAAGTCTTAGCTGAATGTAGTTGATGTATTTTCAAATTGTAGTTCCTGTTGTTTAGTTTAAATCAAATTCCCCTGCTGACACTCCACAATCAGCTTTGCCCGCCGTTTTGACAAGTTTTAGTTTTTTTGTAGCTATAAATGAGTGTGTTGAAAGAAGGTTTCGAACCAACGCAATATTTACACGTGCCGGGAGTTTAACTCCCACAAAAAAAAAATATATAAATGCATTCCTAAGTTGCAATTAAAATATGAACCTTGTACCTTAACTTATACATATATAATACTTACATACAAAATGTACTTAACGTAACATGATAATGTTATATAAATGAATGTATACAAAGGCCGATTTGTTGCCTTAAAACCGTTTGCAATACAGAGACTTGTACGTGTTAAGATAATAAGTACTTACTATATATATATACACATATATTCACATCGATGCTGTATTCAATTTATGTATTCTCATAATTTTTGTAATTTATGAATTAGCCTGATTCGAAGAGAGGAAACCCGAACATAAGCATAAACAAAAATTCCATGCAAATTTAACTGTTCGCATTTGTTTGAAATATGCTAAATATTTATATTAAATACATACACATGTACAATTAATTTAAACAGAAGAATTTGTACAAAGGCGAAATGAACGCGTCAAATAAAGCTGTTAGCAAATAACCGACACTTTTGAGAGTTTATTCTTCGGAAGATCTAGAGATGGTAGGCGGCGAGTAACCATGCCCGTTGCCACAGTGGCTCCATTCTCGCGTATTGTGAACGCTTGACCAGGTGTCATGACCATCTTTCGCAGCAAGGTAAGACGCACCTGGCCATGTTCGCCGGGCATCAGCATTGACTCACACGGCACTGAAATAAGTTAATAGCTTATTAGCTTAATTGCAAAAAGCAGACCACGCGGACAACTCACCAATGTCAACGCGAGCTGGCAGATTCCATGTCATGCTGAATAGCTGTTGTATGTACTTGGACAACATTGGCTTGAAGCGGCCTCCCTCCCCACGGGACAACAAATACATGGAGCCCTCGAAGTGATTTGATATATCCTCTGAGCCAGTTGCGCATAGCAACATGCCGCGCTCAACAGATGCAATTTTAATGCCACGAAGCAGGGCACCTACATTATCACCAGCCAACGCTTGCGGAACGCTTTTGCGAAAGATCTGTATATCACTGACGCTGGTCTTCAAGTTCTGATTGAATCCCAAGAGATCCGCATCGGCATTGCGTGGTATGGTGCCGCGTTTGATGGTGCCAACGACAACTGTTCCACGTCCGGGCACAGTAAATGCATTGTCAATTGGCAGAATGAATGGTGCTTTAACATCGCGCTGGGGTGTCGGTATATACGTGTCGCAGTGCTTCAAAAGCTCCTCGATGGCGGGCACACCAAACTTTGACTGATCATCGCGTAAGGCCAGCAAGGCAGACCCACAAATCACTGGACTGTTGACGCCATCAAAGCCAAAATCTGTCAACATTTCACGCATCTCAATCTCAACCAGCTCAAGCACCTCTTGATCGACTAGATCCGCCTTGTTAATGAACACAACGATGCGTTGTATGCCCACCTGCTTGGCCAACAGCAGATGCTCTCGTGTTTGTGGCATTTGTCCGTCCGTGGCGGCCACAACTAAAATAGCGCCATCCATTTGCGAAGCCCCCGAAATCATGTTCTGCAAAGCAATGTAGATTTGATAAAAAGATGGAGCAGCTACAAATTCGCTCACCTTAATGTAATCCGCATGACCCGGACAGTCAGTATGTGCGTAGGTGCGATCCTCAGTTGAGTAGCCAATGTGACATGCATTAATGGTGATGCCGCGTGCCTTCTCCTCGGGCGCACGATCGATTTGTTCGTAGGACATGAAGTCGGCCAGACCCTTTTTGGATTGGATTTTGGTGATTGCCGCCGTAAGCGTCGTCTTGCCATGATCCACATGCCCAATTGTACCCACATTACAATGCGGTCGCTCACGTTCACCTGGATTTGATTTCAGGTTGTCTTTAATACTGCTGGCAAATAGACGGTGACTGCCCCAGTTGCATTTGGCGTTCCCGCTACTGGCAATAGCAGTCAATACGCTGGTCAGCCTTTGTGGAGTGGCTGCATCGCATTGCCGCCAAAATGTAGCCAGAAGACTTCTCATAGTCAGCAGAACCGATGCACGTAACCGCTAAACTAGCACGCCGCTTTCAATCAAAATAAAAACAGCTGTTTTCCACAGTGGCTGCCGCTGCTGTTGTAGTGTTGGAAAAAGAGTCAAAACGCAAACAAATCGTAATTGTATTTAAATATAAACATAATTCAAATGAGAATTTTTTCAAAGTGTTGTTTTATTTAGTTGAAATGTCTTCAGCTTGTGGAAATGTTTGAGAATATAATGCGGTTTCCGTTGCGTCAGCAACTTTTGCACTACTACGAATAATTTTATGCGTTCGTTTCATATGGACACCCAAGCTAACGCGCTCCGAAAACTTGGTATTGCATAAGCTGCACTGCAGCGTCTTCTCCTTGTGTATGTGGCGGTGCTTGACCAGAGCATTCGCATTGGTGAATGCCTTCTGGCAGATTTCGCAGACCTTGTCGCGGATGTTAAGATGCGCCTTGATATGATCCTTGAGATCGCGTTTGGTTAGAAAATCCTTGGGGCACATGGTGCATTTAAATGCCCGAATTTTGGTATGCACAGCGGTTACATGATTGCTCATTTGAATTTTCTGCTTGAACGATTTGCCACAGAACTCACAGACAAATGGTTTAGCTATGTGTTTCTCGTCGTGGGTGCGCATGTGACTGCTCAATTGGCTGGAAAATGCAAAACTGCGCTTGCACAGCCCGCAGCCGAAAGTCTTGCCCATGTGGACACGCTGATTGTGCTGCTGTAGATGGCAGCGCCGCTCGAAATGATTCTCGCAGAGGGAACACTTGAACCAGCCGCCGTCACCAGACTTATGGGCTCTGTACTGATGGGCCTGGAGCGCGTGATCTGTGCTGAAGCTAGTTTGACACTCTTCACAGGGTATTTTCTGGCGGAATGTTTTCGTTCGCAAGAAACTCTTGCATGCCTCAATATAACGTTTCTCTGCCTTCAATAAACCGATCGTTTGGGTCTCCGTCAGACCCTTGATTTTTCTGGAATACCATTGACGCAGATAAAGAACACCGTCATACACATCGTAATGGGTAATGATGTCTAGGGGTATCTCTTTGGAGAGTAGATTACACATCTCAATATATGCTTCCTTGCGCTCATGCAGAACTGCAAAGTTCTTGTGCGAAGGATCGTACAATTGTGGAAACTTTGAGTACAGCTCAATAAAATGCGTTGTCAGTTGATTTGATTCAGTGAATATCAACTGTAAAAAACGAAATACAAATGAGTGAAAAATATATTATTATTAATTAAACATTTTGTGTTACCTTAATTTTGTTGTCGCCGCTTTCCTCGTCCGTCTCCGCATCATCCACATCGGAGCGTTTCCCAAGGAAGCTATACATTTCGTGGTAATACAAAGGTAATTTTGTTAATTTCTTGGTACGCTTCTGACGGCTTATGGTCGCATACTGACTATGCAGACTGGCAATGCACTTTTTCAGCTTGTAATGTGTGAGATGAACATTAATACTAGTCTTTAGCTGTTCTATTAACGTAGCGTAGGCAGCAGTGCGTTTCTCCTTGTCCTTAAACGCCGAGTTTTTGGGATCCCAGAGGCAAGGTTGGCGCTTGTACAGCTCTATGAATTGTGTGATGCGTGGATTGCGTCGGTAAAATGTGGGATTAAACTAAATAAACGTATGGTTACTTCTTTAATTTAATGAGCTTTAGTATATTAAAGTATTTACTTTGACTGTTGGTTTAAAGCACTTTTCTCTATCAGCGTCAGCGTCTGCATGGGAAGCATCTTCGTCTGCCATCTAAGTGTAAAACATGTTAATTTAATTCAACAAAGTATTTGAATATATAAATGTATTTACTTCATCTTCATCGTAATCGTAGTCGCTATCGTTATCGTCTTCTTCTTCGTCGGTCGATGCTAAGGGCAGATCCACAAACGCTTCCTCAGCTAAGCAATCCTTACTATCCTCTTCGATGTCATTATCTTCACTTGCATCAGTAATTGGCGTTGGCTCGGCTTTTATTTCGATGCTGCGAGCAGAGGGTATTCTATCCTCATCCAAATTCACTTTGTGTTCATTTCTTATGTGCAGGACAAATTCTTGCCATCGTTCAAGACTCACTTCCACATCGCAATCGCTTTTGCAGTGCGAGCAGCTTAATACGAACTCTTCGTAATTGTTGCGCACCCGAACTGTACCACAAATCACCATTTTGTACACATTAAATAACGATTGCGCTTAAGTACTTAAAATAAACAATCACAAACTAAAGTTAATATGGTGTTGCTGATTGAAGAGCCTAATCAAATGGCTCTGATTTCGATAGTAATCAGCTGGTGCACAGTGTTGCAAAGCGGCATGAAAAATGCTAAATCTCTTTGTAGGCGCAAAAAAATTATTTATTTATTTTGCTTTTATAAAAAGACAATTAATGCCTATGCTTAACTTAAAGACGAGGAATTATTAAATTTTAGTCTGGGTTTTATGTTTTGGAGTGTTATGACATGCCTTGCGATGACGGGAAAGGCTGGTCGGACAGGTGAATGCTGCTCCGCACTCGTTGCATTTCTTATCCTTGATATTGAAATGGGCTTTCATATGGTTTTTCAACTGAACCCTCCTTCGATAAGTGTTGGGACAGAGATCACATGCAAATGGCCGCAGGTTCAGATGAAACCCATTAATGTGGTAGTCGAGCAGCAGTTTGAGTCGGAAGGATTTGCCGCACAGCTCGCACACATACGGTTTCTCCCCCGTGTGGACACGCGTGTGCAGATCGAGGTCGTTCTTCAGTGAAAATGCGCTATCACAGTATCCACACTTAAGCAACTTTTCACAGTGTTGTCGCAAATTGTGCCGCTCCATATCGTGATGTAAGCCAAATCGACGCGGGCACTGGGAGCACAAATATGGCAGTTCGCCCACATTATGCACCTTGACCATATGCGTGCGAAGAGTGTAGTCGATGAAGAAACGCTTGTCGCATAATTCACAATTGATGACGAAGCTTTCCGATTTTGGCGGCAGGAAGCTGCACTGTTGTATATAATGCAGCTCTGATTTGGAGCAGGCGCGTCGTAATTCCTTCGATTTAACGCGCCGCAGTGTCATATAGGCCCATTTACGTAATCGCATGACGGCTAAATGAACTTCAGTTTCATTAACTCGCATCTCCGGTTCCAGCAACTCGGCTATCTTAATGTATGCCTGTGTGCGTGCTTCGAGGGATTTAAACTGCGCTACTGAGCTGTCATAGAGCTCCGGAAAGTTTTCGAAGGTCTCAATAAAAGTGGTCGTCATTTTGTTGATCTCCTTGAAATTTAGCTAAAAACACATTTGATCGATATGTAGAATATTAAGATTTGTTTTCAATTTTAATCTTACCTGTATTACGTCCGAATGGACATTCTTATCGTCGTCTTCGCTGTCACTTTGTGAATTTTCAGGTGCGATCGAGAGGAATTTACATTTACGAAAGTAACTTGCAGGCATTCCAGTCAGCGGCTTATACTCATCCCGTTGTCTTGCTAAGGTGAATTGTCTAAGCAATTGCTCTATGGACTTTTTCAGTTCTATTCCTGTGAGAAGCACATCGGCTTTTTTGCCCATGCCTTCAATCATTGAGTTGTAGGCCTCCGATTCGAATTTCTTATCGCCGAATTTTGAATCATTTGGATTCCACAAGCATGTCTGCTTCTTGAATTCTTCGATGAAATGTATCAGACGTGGATTGTGGCGTGTGAAAGACACATGTAACTGAAATCGGTTTTGGTATGTTAATATGTATCTCATAGTTAGTAATACTACTATATATTAATAACTAATTACTTTTTACCTTGCGCATTATTGTTGAACTTCGACTACGTTTGGCCTGATGCGCCCGTTGTTCACCATCAGAGTCAGTGGAGCTGATCCAATCCTCGTCATCATTATATTTGGCATCTGACGGATAATGATCCTAATTTTTAAAAAATTGATTAGTTGCTTAAAAGCGTATATATTCGTAGATTACCTGAGTAATTGTTGTAGCCTCTACCGTCCGATTTTCATTCTCATCGCCAGAAATGTCTTGTTCAACGGTCTCTGATATAGAATACATACCATTATAACTAGGTGAGGCAAGTGCTATCGTTTCACTTGGTGATTGTAAAACAAAATTGTCCATAATTAACTCATTGGACTCCTGTAAAAAGAATATCAAAGAATACCAAATGAAAATAGAAAAACCAAGTGCCTAAATGCAAGTTGCTTACTTCAATATTCAGATCGTCGGTAGGGAACTGTTCGTAATCATCTTTAAATTCACTGACACTATTGTCAGTGTCTTCGTAAGCCTCAAAATTCTCCTCTCGGGCATATAAGCTTTCATTTTCACCTTGGGCACTTCCCTCATCTGCATCATCCAAAAGATGTTCATTGCGCGTATGCAACACGAACTGTTCCCAGTCTTTCAGGTCACTTTCGATCGAACAATATATGCACTTTAAGTGAAACTCTGTGTAGTTGGTATTGGTTAATACGTTGGCGCATATTTCCATTTTTAGCGCTTTCAGAAAGCCCCAAAAATTAATATTATTTTTATATACGGCGTATAGAATGAAACAAGTCCAGCTGTGCATTCAGTAGTGCTGAGCAGCGTTGAAAACAAACCGATTATCTTGCAGTATATCGATAGCATCGTTTCAGTTAAAACAAAATGAATTTGATTTTTATTCTTACATTTATTAAGTAAAAGTTTTGTAACTGTAGCACATCAACTAATTGTCTGCTCTGGAACTAAAGTTTCTGTAGTTTTTTGTGCATTGTTACGCACAATGTTGTGCGTACGTTTCAAGTGCGAGTTTAGACCAACAAATTGTGAGAATCTGGCTTCACAAAGTTTACAAACAAATTTCTTAACCTCAGCGTGTATTTGCCGGTGTCTAATGAGCGAATGGCAACTGGTAAATCCTTTACCGCATGTTGTGCATATCTTATCACGTATGTTCAGATGGCTCTTGATGTGATCCGACAAATCGACCTTTTTCAAAAAGTCCTTCGGGCACATGGTGCACTTAAATGCTCTGATCTTTGTGTGTATAGCTGTGACATGCAGTTTCAGTTGAGACCTCAGTCTGAAGGCCTTGCCGCACAGTTCACACAATATATTGTTACCGGTGTGGGTGCGTATGTGCAGACGAAGATCCGAATTTACAGCGAAAGACCTTTCACAGTAATTGCACTTATGTGTCTTTCCAATATGGACACGTTGCACATGCGTTGCTAAATCGCCGCGTCCCACAAAACTTCGATCACATAATGAACACTTGAAGGGTAGCTCCCCAATGTTATGGACCTTGCACATGTGCGCCTGGAGCACATGATCCGAGGATGTTTCCTGCTGGCAGAGTTCGCAGATTAGCTTCTGTTTGAACATCTTGTGTGATAAGAAATCGCAGGCCTTCAAGTAAAACTGTTCCGACTCATTGCCCGTTTTAAGATTGCTCTTTGTACTCTTGTAGTACCACTGACGTAGGCACTGAATGGCGAGGTAGACATCGTCGCAGCTTATTCCACGACCGTGAGGCACCAAAGATTGAGCAGTCATTGCTTCGTAGGCTTGCTTCCGCGAAATCATGCTGGAAAACTCGTTGTGTTTACTATCGTAGAGCTGCGGAAAGTTGGCATACATCTGTATAAAGTCAGTCGTGATCTTGTTCCTTTTCAAAAAGTTTAACTGCAGATAAGATAATTTTTAGAGAAAGTTAACTCAAGTTGTTATTTGTCATTACCTGAATTATTGAGTTCTTATAGAAGTGCTTTTGATCTTCGCATGCTTTTAAAAAATCACAGCTTGTGAAGTGATTGAAGGCCACAGAATTTGGCTTTTGAGTACCATTCATTACACGTCTCTCCACCAAATTATATTGAATATGCAGCTTTTTGATGGCCGCCTTAAGAGTATGTTCTGAAAAAATGACATGTATTTTTGTCTTCAGCTCTGCGATGAGCTGCGCATAGGCGGCTTTGCAAGAAGCTGAATCCTTGTATTTGCTATAGCCAGGATTCCATAGACAGGGCTGACTTTTATATGATTCAATGAAGTGCAATGTGCGCGGATCTCGTCGAAAGAATGATGGATTGAACTAAAAAAGTATTGGCGAGTTTTAATAAATATTTGACATTGACAGGAAATGTATTTACCTTGTAAGTACGCGAATACAATGCCGGCTCCTGATCCACTTCGTCTGCCGATTGAGTATTGGACTCACTTGATATTTCAGCTGTTTGATTTTCACCTAAACTCGAATCCGACAGCGATGAGGAGGGTCTTGACATATCCACCTCTGATGGTTCCTTCAAATCTGTGCCCTCCTCCTCAATGGGATACTCATTTCTAGCACCATTTTCTTCGACAGCGATTTCCTCTATATCCAGACAGCTTGAATTATCATTGCTCCTCAAGGCGTGCGTATTTTGAAAGTGTAGTACGAATTCCTGCCACTTCTCAATCTCAATGTCTAACGGGCAATACGAGCAGCGCATTAGAAAACTTTCGTATTCTCCAGCTCTGCTCAAGATAAAGCCGCAGGTTTCCATTGTCGTGCGTTATTTATGTTCACCATTTAATTGGAATAATAAACAAATGGAATTGAGCTCGCAACATCTGGTTTCTTGCAGGGCTGCCAACTCATGCGACTTGAATTGTGGAGAGTATCCGGCAACGCTGTTGCCCGCAGTAGTGTTTGTTTACATGGCAGGCGACCGGAGTTAGGCTCTTGTAATGCTCGAGGAAACCCCATCGCAATGGAGGAGCACAAAAGTCACCTAACATACACATTATATATGCTAACATTATTTCTGTGCGGCACTCTGCTCTTTCTGATTGGCTTCTTTCCCGCTTCATACAACGTTGCAGAGCAAGAAAGTACCGTGCCAATTGACCGGCCAACAACACTACATGGAGAAAAGTAAAGTTTATCAGTAAAATTATGTTTATATGTATAGATGTATGTATGTGGCTGGTGACACATGTGCTATAACTTTGCACTTTTACAGCCTGCAGATCCCGCCAGCCAGTTATGACTCATTCATACTGTTCTTGATTGATGCCTTGCGCGCGGACTTTCCCAATGCGTCCACTATGCCTGCGGCCCATGAGAGGGCTTGTGTCAAGCTCAGTCTGCACGTGGACATACCGACAGTGACGATGCCTCGACTGAAAAGCATCACGACAGGCACACTGTCCAATTTTATAGACATTGCACTCAATGTGGGCCACACGGAACAGGTTGAGGATTCGCTGCTGCATCGTCTAAAAGAGCGCAATGCTGTTGTTTCCTTTGCCGGTGATCACACCTGGGTGCACCTGTTTCCCAGTGAATTTACGCGCATTGCCGCCAATAATGATTCATTTTACGTCAACGATTTCTATGAGGGTGACAGAAATGTTACCAAAGTGCTGGAAACGGAGCTGGAGAAAAAAGACTGGAAGCTGCTCATACTACATTATCTTGGCCTGGATCACATTGGACATGTCGAGGGCAATGAGAGTCCAAGAATTAACCACAAGCTCGTGGAAATGGATGACGCTGTCAAAAAGATACTGGATCACAAGGCAAATATTCTGTGTATAACTGGCTATACAATGTCTAATCTTATCAAATATAACCCGCGCTCATAGAATATGCCCAACTATTTACTTCTGCTGACTGGTGACCATGGCATGGCTGATGGCGGTGGTCATGGCGGCAACACGCCCGCCGAGACCTCAGTGCCACTCTACTTGTACAGCAATAACTGCAGCAAGTATGCGTAAGTAAAGTTGGCATTTGTTTTTCACATGAATTAATAATGAATTACATAATTTTAGAGCGAGCACAAAGCGTTACAATCAAATTGATTTGACGCCAACGCTGGCGTTGCTGCTGTCCATTGAGATACCCACCATGTCCATTGGCTGCCTGATTCCCGAGATGCTGCAAACACTATCGCTGGAGCATCAAATGTACGCCTTCTTCTACAATGCGCATCATCTACTCAACAAGGCTCGAGTCAAGTTTGGACATGATAATGTTCAGCGTAGTGGTATGAACCTCCACCTATCAAGTTGTATTTATTATACTTCATTTATAAATCATGTGCAGACTACTATCACTGGTATCAGGAGGCTACATCGCTGCACAAGCAGCTGTTGCAGCCGCTACGCCTTGGGGATGGCAGCTTTGCTAGCCGCGTGCATTACGAGAATGCCAAGCTGAATTATTTGCGCGTGGCACGTGAGATTAGCGGCCAGCTGTCCGAGTCTCTTGTGAAATTCGATTACGGATTTATAGCCGTGGGACTGGCGCTCACTACGGCGGTGCGTGATTACCATTCTTAGATAGTATATTTTAACAAGCTCTTTCCTTACAGACCTCATTGCATATAGTATTGAGTATGTTATTCATCGATATGGCAACGGAGCAGTTGCAATTGTATCGCCTGAAAGTGGGTCAGTTGCTGCTCTCGCTGGCAATTGGGATTACACTGAATGTGGGTAGTCATTTGCTGGACTTTGTGCTGACCAGTTCCATGCTGCAGGGCCTATTGTTGCTGTTGCCCATTGTTGCCGCCGTTTACCTAACAATTGATGTGGCGCAGGCGTTGCTTAAGATTCTTTTGCCGCCTCTTTATTCGCGACACATAAAGATATCCATACCGCTGCCGGTGCCACTGCTGGTGTGCTATGCCATACGCATCCTCACACTGGGCTCTTCGTCCTTCATTGAATTTGAATACAAGACCTGGTACTATCTGGGCAACACGCTGCTTCTGCTCACCGCCTTGAAGACACTCCGACGCCGCATTACCAAAGCGAATGTGGAGCTGGATGGACGGCATTTGCACAAGATTGCCTCCACTTGCCTCTGGCAACAGCGCAAGATCTTCGCGGTGCTCATCCTGCTCATTCTAATGCGTTATCTCCACAGGCTGGCGGCCATTAAGAGCACACTGATGGTCTTCTCATTAATGCTGTTTTGGGCGCGTCTCCGCAAGTTCACCAATACACCGCAGGCTGTTTTCAATGGCATCGCCTTCCTGATGGTGTACTGCTTTCGTGGCTTGAACGGTCAGGTGCAGTTCTTCGAGCTGCCCCAATATATGGTGTAAGTTTTGAATATCTAATATTAGTCCAGTGATTGCTGTGAAATAAGAAATGCTTCCAAGAATAAGGAGAATGCAAATTAAGAGTGTTATTGGAGAGAGTGGAGAGAAATAAAGCGCAAGTGGGAGACGGAGATTGTAAATGGAGTGCAAGTAGGGAGAGATTCAGATCGAGAAAGAACCGGCAGATATCACAGAAAAATTTAAAATCCAACTTTGAATATTACAAATATCGTATCACACACATTTAAAAAAAATACTTAAATCATCTCTTACGTAAAAGAATATTGCGCGCCTCTCGAAAATCTCGTAGTTGAATTAAAATGTTTTTATTTATTATATTATTTTAAAAATAAATAAGCTTAAACATTTAAAATTTTGTTGAGGACCTTTGAGAAACAAGTGTGAAGTATACACATTTTTTTAACCGATTGATCTAGAATTAAATCAAAAGTGCATAATCTTGAATATATATATATATATATATATATATATAACATATATTCAACATATATTCATATATTAACATATATTTATATAATTGCAGGGCACGCTTTATGTTGCCTGTGCTGGTACTCTTCTGGTGCTGTCTGGCGCTGGTTCTGGTGCTTGGCTATCGGACAGCTCTGCCGCAGCAGCGGGAGACAGGACGCAGCTTGCTGGATGAGCAGCCGAGAAGCAATCTGCTGAAGTTGCTGCACACGAATTTGACCTGTTCGCTGATGCTGGTCGCACTGCTGTACAAAGTGCAGAACATAGTGTTGCTGCCCACGCTCCTCATCACGTTGGACGAAACGTACAAGCTGTGCGAGGCTTATGGGACAACAGCGCGTAAATTCTCGGTGCGATTGGTGCACGTCTACAAGACGATAATGACCATATTTGTGGCGAGAATGTTTTACTTCTACCAGGGCAACTCGAACAGTCTGTCAACGATTGATCTAACGCCCGGCTACATTGGCCAGACCAGCTACAATCCGATCATTGTCGGCTTCTTTGTCACACTGAACACATACAGCGCTGAAATACATTCCTTCCTCTATCTAATTGTGCACACACTGCGTGCGGATCTGCGCAGTGTTGGCATCATGCAGCTGCAGCCCTCGTATGCCCGTGCAGCCCATTCCTTGGTGGCGCCTCTGTATGCGGGCCTGGTGCTGCTGCCGGCGGCTTTCTACCTCCTGCTTATGGTTGGCTTTCGCTATCATTTGTTCATCTATTCCGTCTTTTCACCGAAAGTGCTGTACGATTGTTATACTGTGTTGGTATTCTATTTGGTATTCCTAACAACGAGTTTGTACTTTAAATTGTTTAAAAATGAGGCTTAAATATTAAATAATTTAAAAGCTTTATAACCTAATCATCATTCAGTTGCCCTCCACACGCAGCGCGTAGTGAATGTCATCGGGACTAACGTTGAGCAGTATCTTCTGGTAGAGATCATGTCGCGAGTGCTCGCTAATGATGAGACGCTCGGCGCCCAGCTTGGAGCAGAGATGCAGGGCACGGCCGGGTGCAGGCAGTGCCAAGCCCATGAATGTCACAATTGTCTCCAGTTGCGTGTAAACGCCCATAAACGTGGTCTCCTCGACGCCGGTGCGTGTGACTTCGGCGGCAACGGCTTGCAGAAACATCTGCTCCAACCGCGAACAATTTTTGATGGCCTGCACTTTAGCGCTGGCTATCATCTCGGCCAGCGCCTGCTGCACATGCAGCATATTCACGCACTTTACTCCCGCCTGCTGCTCGGCGGTGTCGGCAATTTCCGTCGCACGACGGCAGATGTCCAAAGCACGTCGCGCATCTCCCGAGACGGCGGCCACTTTGCGTGCCACCAGCTGCACAGCCTCGCCCTTGAATGCCTCGGAACCGGCCAGACGCGCGGTGACAATCTCCTGCAGCTGCTTGTGCGTATACGGCTGGAAAGTGAGACGCGTGAGACCCAGACGAGATGTGACCTTGCCTGCAAAATTGAAGCGGCGGTGATTAGCTGCTGGGTGCGTGAAGAACTGATTAATATTCTTACCCATTAGCAGGCGCTCTGGCAAATCCATTGTGTTGGCTATGGTAACCACAACTAGGCGCGCCGCCGTTTTGGTTGGCCAATCGAGCAGATTGTAAACGACATCCTGACGCCGATTGCACAATATATCCAGCTCGTCCACGAGGAGCACAGTGGTCACACGACGCGGTGCCGGCGTTGTGAAACGCTTCTCCAACAATGTGTGTGCATGTTCCCAGGACACAGTTTTGCCCGTTAGCTGCTTGTAGATCTGCACATAAGCCTGTCGCGGCTCAGTCAGCCGCATACCATTGATCTCCAAAAAGTCAAAAGCGGGCAACTTATCTTCTGCCGCCAGACGCTGCAGCGAGCGGATGACACCGGTAACAGTGGCCGTTTTGCCAGTGCCCGGCACACCGGATATATACATACAGCCACCGCACTCATCCTGAATTTTGCCCTCCAGAAAGTTGAAGATGTTGTCGAACTCCTTCTCGCGACACGGCAGACTTTTGGGCACTACCGACACATGCAGCTGTTCGCGTGCCAGCTGCAACTGCGACTTTTCCGTGTCGTTCACGGGCTGATGACGCTGCTCCAGGCTGGGACTGAGCTCACCGGCACGTATTTTCTTCAGCTTCTGCGATGGTGTCAATGGAGCCGCCTCCTTCAGCTTGCTTGCCGATGTCTGCCGTGCACGTGTCGGTGTCTTTTGGCTTGCCTTGCCTGGCGTGTAATCCGCATCAGCCGCTTCGTCAGTGAGCTTGTAACGACTGCGCTTCGGTGTCGATATGATGTCGTTGTTCTTGAAGATGCGCTGCTCCACAATATTGGACAGCTGAATGCTGCGTCTGGGCGTGCCATCAGCTGCAATCCAAAAGAACGAGTTTAATAAATAAACTAATTAAAGATTCATCAAGTAATCTTAGACTTACCCAATCGTGTCGAGGCTGATTTCAAAATGCTTTTGCGTCGCGTGGAGGGTGTCATATCGGTGCCCACGGATTCTAGTGGGTCTTTAGACTTTTTGGTGGGCGTATGATAGATGTCGCCATTGGTAACACCCAGACGCTTGCGTCGCTGCGTATTTGGGGTTTCAGTGATGTGCGATCCGAATGCATCCAAGGGATCACGCTCACAATCAACCGATGCTAGACGCACCGATTTCCTGCGCTCCGAGATGCGCAACTTGATTTTCATGTCATTCGAGGGCGTCTTCGGATCTGGCGTTTGCTGCACAATCGAATAGTTCAAGCATTCCGAGTCGGCGGTGCTGTCACCGCCCTTGTCCAGGCTGAGATTTAGATTGCGACGCGCGGCCGACACACGTGATTTGGGTGTGGAGGCTTTGGGATTCTTTTCGGTCAGTGGTGAGGCCAACAGATAGTTGGCATTGATCTCTGGCTCAACACCGTCGGCACAGACTGCTGTGCTCAGGCATTTTTTCTTCTCCGAAAGACGCACCACACTGCGGCCACCAACAATTTTAATGGGCGACACTTTGTTCTCGCTATTGAAGTAGTTGGCATTACTGCTGACATCCACAAACTCAACAGGCGCCTCACCATCTGCCGGCATGGAGACGCGTCGGCGCGATCTCGATTTGGGCTCGGAGACACCACCATCTCGGATGGAGCGTCGTTTTTTGGCCGACTTTGGTTCATTATCTAACTGAATCTCGAGCGGAATCAGGCGATATGCGTTGCACACTTTTAGAAATTTGTAGCGTGTCACAAACATGGGACAGTTTGCCGGCACTTTGGTCTGTTTAATTATCTGCTGAGCTGTCTTCTTCGAGTTGCTCTCCACTACGAGGCACTTGCGTAAAATGGAGCCCAAGGCGACGTCGTTGTCGTACGGACGATGTTCTTCAATTATTTCCACGTCAAAATCAATGGATAAGTCGTCCTCATCGAAATGCTTTTCCGGTATGGCCTGGGGGCGTGAGTACCACTGGACGATAGCACGGCACGATTCTTTGTAGGTCATCTCCCGCAGTTCGTACAGATGCACAATCTTGGCGATGTCACAACCCTCGACGGTGTCCGGTTCAGCTGCGTCCGCGTTGGCCACCAGTATGTAATCGCCCACCCTTAACGTCAAAGGTCCGTAGACGCACTTCTTGTAGAAATACACGTTTCTGTGCTCTAAACTCTTGACGAATGTGTTCGGCTCGTGACTGCCAATCCAAATGACCTGCTGACCAGCGCTAATTGCATTTTCGTTATTAACCATCACGGTATGTGTATATAGTCAAGCAAATATTCTTAGTCAGCTATTGGGTTGTGTTCTACTTTTACTCTGTTTTTTTCTTCTCTCTTTTTGTTGTATACAACAATAACAATCAGCAGTTTGCCGCGCTGAGCATTGGTTTTGGCGCAAAAATTACATTTCAATCGAGCGCTCATCGATACATAAATGCAGAGATATATCGATATAATTAGGACAGCCCTGGTACTGTGCTTCGCCGTCTCTCGTGTGTTATCTGCAAATGTTTATTCAGCTGACTTCGCTGCTTGTATTGTCCGTCGAAGCTGAATAAACATTTTCAGATAACACACGAGAGACGGCGTCAATTTCAATGCTCGTAAGACGAACTTTAATTGCCAAATGCGTTCCCATTCACAGCAGCGCCATTATGTCTCCCACATGTGCGATAAGATGTTTAGACGCTGCAAGGAACTGACCTGCCACAACTTGCGACTTCGTCAGCATTCGGGACTGCTTCATCACACGAAGATAATGCATGGGGCTCATCAGATCATCAGTTAGGCGTGTATTGATTGGTATTGGTATGCTTATGCTTTTATTTCTGATTAGTGGTAGTTGAGTAATAATGTTTTCTTTGTTGGGTACGTAATGAATACAAATATCAAGCAAATCGAATCAAACATTTTGCATTGCATGCATAACAATTTTTGTTGTTGTTGAATTCATTTATATATTTAACATTTATTATGAACGTTTTTTATTTATTATTATTATTCTTCGCTTCTATTTTATGGCCTGTGATTTTCTGTCCAATCAAATAAAACCGACAACGAAGCATAAATGACTTGTTTTTGTTGTTAATGCGTGTAGGGTCTATTTATGTTTGTGAATAATATAAATACGCAAATCAAATCGTAAAAGTTCGTTTGTGTGTGTTGCTTAAATTAAAATCAATCACAATCCATATATACATACAAAATATAATACTAAAAATGCTTACAATTTACTAAATAAATGAATTAAATCACTGGTAGCTTTCAACGGAAAAATTATGAAACTTATTGAAAGCTGCTTGCAGACTAAACTCAGACAGTACAAAATCAATGCTTGCTACAAATATTAAGCACATATTCATAGTTGAAGGGGGAGTGAGTGGGGTTATTGGAGAACACCAAGTGCAAGTGTTTTTTTTTCCTTTCTTTGTGAGAATAAAACTAATAGATATTCATATAAGATGAGTTAATGCATAGATAATTCGCAAATTGCTATCCGGTTATCTATTCAACCTCGTGGAAACGGAGAATGGCACGTCCGGGTATCTCGGAGTTGCACAGCTTTTGTATGACCTCGGCGGCCTGCTCGCACGGGAATACCGAATATGGTGGCGGCTCAATCTTTTTGTCTGCCACCAATTGTACCAGTTGCGCCAGCTGCTCTACAGTTCCATTCGATATTGGTATAATCTCCTGTTTATATTCATTGGAGAGCCGGGAGAATTTCGGCAAGAGCTTCTCGGCCACCTCCTCGCTGATGAGTATGACACCGCCCTTCGACAGGCAGTGCATTGAGCGATGCAGGCTGCGGGACGTTGTGCCAAAATCAATAACAACATCAATAGAACCACCGCACACATCCCTGGTGCGCTCAATCAACTGGGCCTCGTACAGACCCTCGTTCCACTGCACAACGTTGACACTGCAGGCGAAAGAGGAACAACAATTTCCATTTAGTTTTCATAGTTTTTTCGTAATTGGTTTAAGTAAACCGACTGAAGATTTTTTATAGAGTACCTAATCAATTCTAAAATACTCACTTCTTGATCTCTGTGGCTAGGCGAAAACCTTCGTCCCGGAGACTGGCGACTGAAATCTGCACATTATTTGCACCGGTCGATGCAAAGTGATAGGATGCAATGCGAACTGCCCAGAGAGCCAGGCCACCAGTGCCAACTATCAAGATGCGGCACTTCCTCTCGGGATCAGTGGCAGCACGTTGCTTGAGGATCTGTGTGACGACAGTCTGTGCCTGAAAGACGGCATTCATTGCGAGCAGTGCACCGGTGGGCAGCATCGCTGCCTCCTCCATGCGCAGGCTGTCCGGTATGGGAACAATATGCGTCAGATCGGGCACCACCATCAGCTCAGCATAGCCGGCGGGAGTCTCATCGAATGGAAAGACAATGACACGCTGTCCAATACGGAGGCCACAGCTGTTGGCCTCTGTAATCTCCGAGCCGAGTGATTCAATGACGCCAGCCACCTCGAAGCCCGGAAAGAAGGATCCCTCGCGAAAAGCGGACGATGATACCGATGAGATGGATGTCATCGATGGACAATAATCACTCAATTCCGAAGACACGGATGACATGCTGGTTATCGAATTGGATCGATCCCGGCGACGATAGCAGGCGCCGGCGCACACAATCTTGATGCGGGCGCCTTGTGCCGGTGTATCCTCAATGGGCACGAAAAAGTTAAAGACACAGTTCTTGTTACCCGGTCCGGGTGACTCAATTGACACTTGACGGCACAGTTTATTCATGTCGTACGTGTTTTCGTGATGATGGTGTTCGGGATCGGTCGGCGGCAAGGCAGACGTCAAGGAGAGTGGATTAAGCGACAAAGAAGAGGTATCTGTTGTTGCGCTGTGAATAGAAAAATAAAAACAAGAACAAATAAATAAATATCATAATATAATATTATTAATATTATAAATACCAGACAATAACAATTTCTTATTGACAATATTTCCCAACACAAATTCGCATGTGCTAGATACAAAAAAAGCTTATATTCATCGAGAACTTATATACAACCGATGTACATATGTAAATATATACATATATATAATGTGTACGCATCCCACGAAATTATTTTTTGCGCGTTTTTATATTTTTTTCATGTAGAAAATCTAGAGGTCGTGGCAAGAGCAACATAATATTTGGAGAATCTTGAGATAGAAAGTATTTTCTTAGATGTACAAATATTTCTTTAAGTTAAGATAACATCCAAAGTATTTTGTTAACTTAAGAACATTTTTCTAATATTTGAGCACAAACAATTAATTGTATAGCGCTTAATTTCTTTGAACAAGTACGTAAGCGTTTATCGTTTACATAGCTCGATTGGGAACAAGGTCATTTTGTTTACAATTCGCTTTGGAATCTCATTGATTTTTCATTACAAAATATAAACATAGGAGGATAAGATTATAGGGAGCCATGGCGTAATAATATACAATTGCTCCCTAAGGTGTACATTTTCACATTGTGATACTTAACTTCTATCTAACGGACATGATAGAATAATCGTTGATTTAATTCCAATTATAATAACGTTTATTTTGATGTTGACAATTTTGTAATTGTTAACCGGACACGAGAATGTTTAAGTTCTATCAAAAGGTTAAGTAGACAGGTGTGTTTTCACATAAATATACAATAGGATATACTTTATTAATTCGATTGGTTTTGCTTTATTGGCATTCGACATGTTAGCGTATATTAATTATTGATCAATTCACTTGACTTGAATAATTAATTGTATGATTGCCCACTTGGCCTTCATTCAACCACTTGACAAAAAAATCGTATCTGTGAATTGGAATTGCATGAATTACTGTTATAAACTGATTAGATTATTCTGACATAATTATCTAGTGGCAGAGTCAGTATAAATCACTTAATATTCGCACTTGTATTATTTTCATGAAAGCACTTGGAAAATTGAGCTAAAATCAATATTTGCATTACCTTATTGGCTTAATTAAGCTGTGCTGCTGACTGCAAATATCGACCGGCATTTTCGTATTTATTTTTCTTCTTTTACTTTAGTCTTTTTCTTGTTGTTTGTATTGGGTTTTAATTGGTGATAATACACATGCAACTTTTGTAAGCTTATTCACTTTGTTTGTTTAAAAGTTCTTTCAACACTTTTTCAGATTTTTCTTTTCTATTTGTAGAGCAACTCGCACCAGCGTTGGACTTCTCGAGCGCACTTCCAAAGAACAACTAACAATTTTTCGACACGGAGTACGCTCTAAAAAGCAAAATAAACCAGCAGAGGCAGCGACAGCGAAGCGTCGCGGTTCTGTCAACACAGTGGTGGAATGAGTTGAAAAATCCAAAAGCTGCACATACACACAAGCGACAGACATGTTTGTGTATAACTAATACGTACACGCACACACTGCATGCACTGCATGATAAAGATGCAAATTATATATATACAAACATCCCTAAACTGATGGATATGTGTACACACATTCAAACTTACATATTTGTATGAGAAAAAATCTAATTTTTGTCAGTGTAGACAAACGTGTATGTTTTTGTTTATCTTCTGCTTGTATTCATTTGTTTGTCTGTATGTAGTAGACCGTGTTAAAAAATCTGAGCAAGTTAATAAAAACAAAAACAAAAATAGAATATTCCATCGACTACTCATATACATATATACACATTTATCGGGGTAAACGGCTGATTTATGATCAAAACAAACTTAGAGGCGACGCGTGGAAGTGTCGTCAAGCGGCCCTCAGATTGTTATTTTTAAAATGTTTTAATAATTTTGAAAAACATTAGTATCTATATTTCAAAGTGCAGTATTTTTATAGGAAATCTTGGAGTTAGTCACGCTCTCAGCCAATACGCTGGGCATTATATCAAATTAGAACACTCTAGGAATTGATAATTATTGTTTACAGTTTCAGTTTTGTTTTTGATTACTTGTTTCGTCCCAAAACAAATAAACCACTTTTTAGACATACACGCGCAGAGATTGTCCGCATATGTGTATATACAGAACAATGTGTGTACACAATTTTTGTTTGCTAAACGGGCGAGAGATGTTTGAATGAAAATGAGGGTCAACACAAGCACAACTACAACAGCCAAACACAAACATGTGCGTGCTGCGTGACTATCACGCATTGAGCGCGTGCAAAATTCACCAGCCGGTAACTGCTCTCTTTACTGTCGTCTCTCTATTTCTCTCTCTCTCGCTCTCTTTCTCGCTGTTGTTTGGGTTCTCATTCCCACCCTCAACTCCTGTATGACTGAGACAAAGCATATTAACCGTTGGTAGCATACGAGTAGCTTGTAGCTTATCGTAATGGTGCGCTAAAAACGGAATGCGGAGATAGAAAACGTAATGCACATACACACATTCATACATACATATAAATATATGTTTATATATATACATGCATAAGCATCTTCTTTTGTGCGTAAAAGTGTCTTTGTTTTTTTGTCGGTACACTTTCAATATGTACATACACACATACATACACTACATATATCCTGATAATAAATACATATTTACGAAATCAAATTTGGCAGCCACAAGGAAAACGGATGAGGTCAGTTGTTGACTTTACTTAATTGTCAACAGTCAAAACGTAAACACAATTAATAACGCATGTACACACTTTACTGCTATAAATTCTGTGCATATCTCTGTTGCAGATTGAGTCAAGAAAAAACGAAAGTGCCATAAAATTTGGGAATACTTACGACACATGAATTTATTTGAGTGTCTCACACACACACACATAAAGTTTAATTAAGCTCAATTTATGTTATCAATTAAGCTGCTCATGTTCAATAAATAAGAAATAATGCCAATGGCACTGCGGATGGCTCAATTGTTTCTCTTGATCCAGTGAGATCAGCATACAAAGTTATCTACAAATGCAAAGTAATTTATTTAATATTGATTGCAAAAACTATTGATTTGCGGTGGAATTCTCCACTCAATTGTATTGTACATGATTGATTCAATCAAATATTTAAATAATAGTGGCGCCAATGGGTTTAAAAAATGTGGTCCACTTACTTTTAATGGCATCACCGGGTTGCTAATAGACGAACAACTCATTTGCAAGGAGAAAAATCTCACAAATTATGCAGCAATGAGACATAAAATTTTATTGTAATCGTGTGCATTTAACCGGAGTGAACTGTACACAGGCCAATGCTATTTATAGGTCCTTTGTGTTGTTTTTGTTGCTTTCATTTGTGGCGATCAACAACAAAGCAGCGTCCACGTTTTGCGGATTGTGTTTATTGTTTTTGATAAACATTTAATTTACAATCGTCGATTATACATTTCGAGCATATATATTTGTGAATATAACACAACAACTATTATTAGGTTTAAACTGTCATGCTTTTGTTTTCATTGCCAAGAGGAGCGTTTTTCGGAGTGGCTGATAGGATGCCACGAGCAGTTAGTTTTATTTGCAATGCACTCGATTGTGTATTGAAAGAATTGTTTATGCATGGCAACGTTCTGATAAGAGTTCAAATATAACCATTGCAAATTATGTTCTGCTTGATGTACGCACTACATATATAAGTATGTATATTATCTACATATATATGTTTGTGTACGCAGACGCCCTGTTCTCGCATGCGAAATTCGTATTACGCAGTAAATGTTGCACGGCAACGCTGCGTGCCTCTATACAGGATGGTCAATATATACAAATTCAAATCCAAATCGAGGCCCAATATGTATATAATACATACTGAACCACAACACAAGCAACCGTTTCCAGATGCCTTGAAGGAATTGCGTAATATGGTTTAATTAGCAAGCTTACCTTGTATAAAATGTATAAATCGACCCAAGTTGAAGTTACTGGTTTTGCCAGCTTTTATAAATTTCCTTATTTATCAAAATAGTAAATGTCGCATTTGGTTTTTAAAATTTTTATTTTTATTTTAATGTTAACTTCACGCAAGTGTCGGTGGCGCTATAAAAATGTAATAAATTTCTGCGCTTGTTGTTTTCCTTGCAAATTCTTTTTCACTGTTATAGAGCACTTTTGCCACGCGGCTTGCAGTTCAGTGAAGGACACATTTGACTTTGAAGTCTCCTTTACTAAATACAAACGAAATAGGCCATGTAAGTGTAAATATAAGAAACGAGTATGCGCACTTTTAGTTTTCAATGTTTGTATTTCGAAGTTAACAGTCAGTGGTTCTTCTGCGATTTTCCAACACAGACTCTATATAGCGTTCGCAACACAGTAAAAGAAATGTGCATAGCAAAAAGCTAGCTGCTATAAAAACATGCCAAGTTTATTTAGCTTCCTTCAATTTTTTTTTATTTTGTATACTTTCTGCAAACAGTAAATTAGCCATTAAAAAAATAGTGAGTGAGATTCGATTACGATATTCTAATGACAATTCGCAGAGCATCCCGATTGATTTTCGCCTGTTTCAGAATATGTCCCTCGACAAATATATCCGATTCGTATTGCAAATAATTAACGCACTTTTCCACATACAACAAGGACTCCTCCAGCATTTCCTTGGGCGATAGGCTGGTCTGCAGTGCAACGCGTCGCGTATGCTCGGCAATTGCCGAGTGCAACTCAAAGCACAGCGTACCTAGCATACGCACTTCACCTAATTTTCACAAAATATACAAAAATAAAAACTTAATTAAACGCAGCGTATACGCAATGTGTGACAATTTTACTTACAGGGCGCAAGTATTTCATAGAGTTGGATCAAGTCTTTGGCATATTTCAGCTTAAGTTGCAGCTGCTCATCTGATAATATCATCAGCTCCTTTTGATCCTTGGCAATGAGCTGTACTTGCAGGATTTTTACCTCGCTCAGATGATAATGCTGTGGAGGCAACCATTTCTCATAGTGCTTCAGATATCTAAGTGTGTTAAATAATTAGGTTAATGATAATTAGGAAAAATGCTTTCAGTTTTAAGTAGAGAACCCAACAGACAAATTGATTTCCTGTATTTATCCGAGTAAACTTACTTGAAACCATTCTCCGCTGTTTTTTCCATATTCTGAATATCTTTGCTGGCGCGTTCCAAAATGCCGTCAATATATTTTCTCTGCACCTGTTTCTGGCACTCGATGCAACTGAAACCATATCAAAATTATAACTAAATGGCTGATAAATGTTATTATTAGTGAGAACACCAACCGCCAGCTGCCATTCCAGTCGTCCGCCTTGCTGGGCAATAGTTGACCCGCACACTTGCGATCCTCACACTTGATGGCGCTGTAGTTGGTGCCCAGCTCGGTGACGTCCAGACAGCGTTCACAGGTGCACTTGAACAGCTTCGTCTGCATCAGGTGGCGCTGTCGATCGGCTGTTCCCCAAACGGCATCCGAATAGCAAATGCTCAGATGTGAATTCTTCTTGATTTCTCTGGGTGCCCAGAGCACGCAGTGACCGTGCTTGTTGAAGCTCTTGGCCAGATTGGGCACACACGAGTTCTCCGTGAACGAGGCCGTATAGAAGACAGCCACATGAGGTGGATCCGAAATGGGCACCTCATGTCCATTAATCTGCAGAATGCCCACGGCGCGCATGATTTCCTCCTCGCTGAATTTCTGTGTTCGAAAGAATCTGTGAAAGGTAAGTCAATATATAATAATAATAATAATCTATAATTATCTTATTTACTTGGGTATGAACTGTCCAATGCTGGCCAAGTCGGCCTTCCATTGATTGGAGCCACGTCGGGTCTGCTCCAACGATTCCAGCTGATAAAATTTCTCGGCATTTGCCGGATTTGTAGTATTTAGCAGCAAACATCTCACCGTGCTGACGCAGGTGTACAATGGATGTGGACCATTGAATTCGGTGACATTCACTTTCTGGCCACGTTCCTCTGTCAGCTGACACTCGGCCCGGTGCTCGTCCAGCAATGGACACTCGGGTCCACACAGTGGCCAGCCGCACTTGTCGCAACTGATGTGATCACTCGCCTCGATGCAGTTCAAGCAGCCCATGCAGACCGGTGCCGAGATTTGGGCTGGTCCACGCATCAATGGCGCCTCCTTCAGCACTATCTCATATGGCCTGATGTTACGTGTGGCAATCAAGTGGCGACCCAGCAGCTCATTGTGCGCTATCTGCAAGCGGCAGCAGCATTTTTTGAGGTTAGAATTGAGAAGCAATTGTGATTTGATTATTGTACCTTAAATGGTTGGCAGTGGATCTTGTGCGCCTTCCAGTCCTGCTTCTGATGCTGCACCGAACAGTAGGCGACCTGGTTGCAATTGGAGCACTTGTTCTTCGTTGGAGTCTCACACACATTGCACGCATTCATTTTTTGGCCGTGGATGCCTCAAACGACGACACTTTCTAAAGGGCGGCACACACGAATTATAGATATTTTCTTTGAGAGAACATACACACAACACACACACACGCACACACACAGAGTAGTAGTAGGTGTGGTGCATATGTTGGATGCACACACACGTTTTTGTTCTCTATCGCGCCGTGTCCACAAAGTGGGGCAAGAGCTCTGAGAGCAGAGCATCAGCAGCTAACTGAGAATCAGGGCTCTATAAATAGACCCACACACGAACCATGTGGACCAATGTGGTGCTGCACACACACACATTCCCTTGCCACTGGCATCTCACATTTCTCCGCACCACAGCTGATGGAAAAGTCAAAATTAAAAAAAAAAATAAATAATAATAATTCCGTTACAGTTAAACTGGATTCATTGGTACATAATTGAATTTCCAAATAAAACAATTAAATATACGAATTTTGTAAAGCTATAAATTGAAATTTGAAATACATAAATTCGAAATTCGAAGCGACCACAGTTGAGCAACTTAAATAAACTTTAAAAACACAATTTTAACAAAATATATTAAATGGAATTTGTGATCAGTTTAAGATATTTTATTTTGTGTTCGCACCGTTAAACATTTGCTACATTATATACAAATAGATCCTTTTTTTAGACGAGAGGGGAGGGAGGAGAGGAGGGAAGGATGTATACGTGGAAATGAACACAAAACACAGAATGTCCTACAATTGCGCTTATTGTATAATTTTCATTGTAACCAGCCATATCTCGTCTGTTTGGTATACTTGGTGTGTATAATAATATTGGTTTAGCTTTATAGATACAATTTTTAAGTTTCTTTTTTTTTTTCTTTCTTTCATTCTTTTTTTTACACTGATAGCCTCCACCCCAGTTGAAACAGTGAGGTATTTAACTACATTTAATGCCTAAACTTTGATTTTGGTCTAAACATCGGCCGCGTTTGACTCTCATCACAAAATGCATCCGCCGTTGGCCGTCTGCTGGCAATCATGGCTGTCCCGGCTGTCGATCATATATCAGTCTCTTCATTGGCACCATTCGCCTCGCGCAGCATCACAAATTTCTGCAGTTTGACGTTATTGTTCTCCTTGTTGTTGTTGTGGTTGTGTGATTGGTTTTGGTTATGGTTGTGGTTGATCTTGCGCAGCTTGTTTTTCTCGCGCTTCTTCTCCCGCGTGCCGTTCACCTGGAAATTGTCGCTTTGGAATGGTATGGTGTACTCGTTTTGAAATGCAGTTCCTGCTGCTCTCTGATCCTTATCCCTACTATTATCGTTGGCACGTTCGGCCTCCCCCTCAGCGCCTGCATCCCCATGCGGATTGTAGTGACCTGAATGGGATTTCAAATACAATTATGAGCAGGAGACTTAATTTAAAATCGAATGCTGCCTGGTTACTCACCCTTGGCGCCAAACATCTCTGTGTGCTGTTTGGCGGCATTGCGATTTCGGCCACGTTTACGCATATTGAGGCGCAACGCTGCAATCTTAATGGATTTGGCGTGGGATCGGCTGCGTCGGCTGCTGCTGTTCGTGGAGGTCACACTGCCGTTGGACACAACTTCTGGCTTCATAGTGGGCATATCTGGCTGCTCAATTGGCACTGACACTGGCACTGGCAATGGGGATGAGGAAAGCGTTGGACTCTCGTTGTGGCTTCTGCCCAAATTACTTTCAGTATCCGAATGATTGTATGGATACATATCCGTTGACACATCGTCATCCTCATGCAAGCCATCGTCATCGTCCTGATCGATAATCTCAATTTCGTCTGCCTCATCGTCGGATAACGCACCCCTCAGTATTATTTCGGGTCCGCCGCCATAAATGCCATGAAGGAATCGCCAGAGTGGCGCATTTAATTGCGCATAATCGGAGCCAGCGCGCACACAACTGACGGCGCATCCATTTAGCATACTGGTATCGGCAATGCCCTCATTATTGATCGGTCCCGGCTCCTTGGGCGTGATGCCACGCAGGAATTGCTGCCACGCCCGTGTCCAAGGCATGGCAATCGCATAGATGGCCGACGAGTCCAACTCGCTGGGCTGCGCATTGTATTTGGTGAAGACGGCCAGTTCGAATTGCTGCCGCCGGATTAGAGCATCGGCGGCACGCTTGCAAATATCGCACTCGAACATTATGTTGACGGCCGGACCGCCGCCAAAACGATTGTAGAGGAAATCCCACAGCGGTTGCGGAATGGGCACGGCAATTTGGCTAATCAGCGCCGCTTTGGAATGTAGAATGCCGCCATGGGGACAAAGCATCTCTTGATTGTTAATCGGTCCCGGCTCCGAGAACGTTGCCAATCGCGACAGCCACTCGCGTGTCACATAGAACTGTATGTCGCCCTCGTAGAGCGGATTCGATGTGGACAAATTGATGGCCTCCTCGCGAATCAATTTCATTTGGGGATTGTGTTTTTGGTAGAATAGCACATAGGCCTGACAATTCTGCACCACATCGGGCGTCACCTCGGTCACGTGCTGATCATCGAACTCGTACCAGCGTCCATTGAGCGCATTCCGGGCGTAGCACGTGTAGTGCCCGCCACCAACTGTGCCATGATGACAAATCACCGAGCACAGATTGTAGGTGGGCACCAGAGATTTGCATGCCTTGTGCACATATGGACGCATATCGAATCCCTCCAGCGGAAAGTAGACATGCGACGAGATCTTCGAGCTGTACGAGAGATCGTGACGAAAGCGCTTCAAATGGATGCACAGCACCTCCGGCAAGTTGAGCACCCGCGAGTATTTGATGCCCGTGCGCAATTTATTGCAACGTTCACAGCTGAAATTGTTTAACAAATAGAAGACTTTAAACTTTTACTAGAGAACTTAGGCAACAATTAAGCTCACCTGTACATGTTGTCGCCCTTGAGCTCGTCCGCACTGAAGAAACTGGCCATGCAATCGTAGAGCGTGACGGACGGACCAAAGATCCATGAGCGCACTATGTTCCACATCCAGGCGAGCCAGCCCTCGTTGCTTCGGGCCGATGCCAGGTCGGCTGCATTCAGACTCTGTACACTGAGACTGTGCGTCTGATGAAGCACATTGAGAAAATCTCTGGTGGGTATCGGCAGCGAAAGATCCTGGAATGTTTCCTCGCGCGTCGAAATGCGATCACAGGTCAAACACTGCACCGAGGACAGCAGTTTGCCATCAAATACATCGCTAATTATTGAATGGGCCGCCTCCACCGGCTTCGCTTCCGATTTAACTGTCTTCGGGCTCTGTTGTTGCTGCTGTTGTGCACTGGATGCCTCTGAAAGTGGATTGCTGCTGCTGTTGCGATGCGGTGCCAAGTTGTACTCATTGCTCACGAACACCTCCGAAGAGTTCTCCGACAGACTGCTCTCGCACGTATCGTACTCGCTCTCCGATGGCGTTGGCGAATGGCTTGATTTTGGCAGCGCATCCTCATCATAATAATTCTCATCATCGGTTTCGTTTTCTGGCACCTGCTGCTGTTGCGGCTGCTGTTGTTGTTGTTGTTGTGTTGCTGTTGGTGTGCTTATTTGCTCCGTCAGCTCCTCGTGCAGCTGATCCATAAAGCAGCGCAGGAACTCCTGCGTATCATGTTGCTGATAGCCACGAAACATCGGATGCACCGATCGAATCCCATACAAAATGCCACGCGGCGCCAGATAATCTGAAACGTATCCCATTAAGCAGTTGTATTGGAAGCGGAGATTGGGATCCACTTACCTTTTGGTTCCTCCACTTGCAGCCACATTTCCTGCATGAGACGCTGATAGCTTTTGGCCAGGCCGCCGGGCTTGGAGCGAGGCGTGCTCGCGATGTGCTCGACAAGATCGCTGCAGTTAATGAAATAATGCGTCACCGGCGACAGATTGCTGAGCGCCTGCAGTGCCGAATTCATGTAACACGTATTCGCGATATTCTGCAGGCCCACGAGGCCCGTGCCTGAACCGGTGGCATCCTCCTCTACGCTCTCGTCGCGCTTGGCCAGCGAGTTGAGCGAGCAGCTGAATAGCTTCTCCTTATCCTGGTCTCGCATGCTCTGACTTCTGTTGCTTGTTGGCTATGCGATAAATTTATGAAAATGCTTTTTTAATCAAATTCAAAGTAAAGAAAAGAAGTCATGTAATCGAGTTTCAAGGAGAATCTCACCTTTTGACCGAGGTCCAATTCGGCGGCGTTTTTAGTTTCGATGTGCGTGCATTTTTGTGTATTGTTGTATCTGAAACTCATTATACGATTGGCCCTCGTTCGATTTGTATTCCAATTTTAATTGAGAATTTGGATTATAGCTCGTTTTTACCGTGTTTTTATTTATTTTTTTCTGTTGTTTGTGTTTCTTTGAACGCTGTGAGAGCATATGTGACTACTGCATTGACCAGGTTCGGTGCTGGAAGACCGAAGCTTCCAGGGCATATAAGCCGATCGGTATTTGGATCCACGAGTCTATAAAGGATGACAATTCCAAAATCAAAGAAATTGTTTTTATGCCCTCAGACAGTTCGTTCGAATTTAGAGATGGACGATACTTGCGCTGTTGTTACATTGTCACTATAAAATACTTGAAAGTAACGCGTCGAAATGGCGATAACAGTTATGTATATCGATAGTGCGCCCTCATTATGCACAGATAACACACTGTTTTGGGTGACTTGCAGACTGACCTTTGTTATTATTGTCTGCATTGCTTTACCTTTCTGACAGGCAGACGTAATGCTGGACTTTCAAACGACCCGCAAATAAATCTACTTTTTTGAATAAAACTGCGCGAAAATGGTTGTTAAGAAGCAGGACAAGGAGAAGCCAGTGACGAAGAAGGTGGCCCCGGCTCCATTGGCCGTGAAGAAACCTGTTGTCAAGAAAGCTGTCAACCAGCTCTTCGAGAAGCGTCCCAAGAACTTTGGCAGTGGCCAAAATGTGCAGCCCAAACATGATTTGCCGCGTGTCGTGCGTTGGCCCAAATACGTTCGCGTCCAGCGCCAGAAGGCTGTACTGTAGAAGCGTCTGAAGGTGCCACCACCAATCAATCAATTCACCCAGACCCTGGACAAGACGACTGCCGTCAAGTTGTTCAAGCTGCTCTAGAAATATCGTCTCGAAACGGGTTTGGCCAAGAAGCAGCGCTTGAAGAAGACCGTCAAGGCCAAGGTTCAGGGAAGGAAAGAAGCCCAGCTATGTTGCCGCTGGCACCCACACGGGCACCAAGCTGACCAAGCAGAAAAAAGCCCAGCAGGTCGTTATCGCTAACGATGTGGATCTCCTCGAGCTGGTGCTTTTCTTGCCTATTTTTGTTTAATATTAAGTTTGTTACTGTTAACTCAAAATGGCGCTGAAATTTGAATTTAAATTTCCTGCAACGCGATCTTCTCTCTGTGCTTATTAAAGTGTTGTTGAGTAATTTTATTGAAATGAAAACAGGTAATAAATGTATTTGTCAAGCAAAGTAATCGGTTTGGTAGAGTCTCTGTTAACGGTATGTTATGACATTGTTGTCCATTGCATCCAGTAATCTAGTAATTTATGTTTGCACCTCTTTTTAAAAGAAGCAGGCATTTTTGTCGTTAGTTAATTATGTTGTAGATGTCTTATTGTATATCGGCTTACAGCCACAATTGTTGGGCGCTTCATTTAAAAGTTAATTCAGCAAAACAATGTGTTCTTAAGCAAGAGAAATTAACGAAAATTGTAATACGTGTTTTCCTCTTTATTTTTCTGGTATTGGACAAACTGCTATCTTGAATTGTCAGTTGTTAATCGATAAATAATTTTTATTAAAGTATCGACGAGCCATCGGAAGACCTCCACAAATTTAAAGAGCGCCTAAATTTGAAGTAATGCAAGTAAAGATAAGTCGTAAAAATGTGTTGAGAGTAAAAAAACAGACAGAAGACAGAAGTAAATAATGTAAATCGCTAGAAATGAGACAAGCACAGAAAAATGCTGATAATTTGTATAGAGATTAATCTCTTACGTCGCAGCTGTATTGAACTATATAAACAAAAACACTGATAAGCTGGACAATAATAAAAGCAGTTGAGCTGGGTTTTTGCGTTGATCCCAAAAGAGTCGCCCATCATTCTAGAAAAACACATTCAATGGCACTCATCGTCAAAATTTTAGTGCTCGCTGCTTGGACGCTGACTGCGACTATTTGCAACGTTGCAGCAGGTAATAAATTCAAGTGCTTAACGCTTACTGCAAAGTAATAATTCATAAAAATATTTTTGATTGTGGTATATTGTAGATTGCGTGACAGATCCAGAGTCGATGCTGTGCAATTTAGATCCTGACATGGGATGAGCACGAATTTGTCATATTACCTACAAACTTATGCCTGAAGTGTTTATGAATAAATAAAATACATACAAAAAATTGAGTACAATGTGCCACTCATTCATTCATGCGCTCGCTGGGCGTTTCCACGCCCACAAATTACCAAAATCGTCGACTGTATACGTTTGTATGTATGGGTTTATATATATTTGTTTTGCTTACGTGTGGAAAATCGCATTAGACTCCCACTCGCAACAGTGCGAAGGATATGGGCTCCTCCGGCATCTTGTGCGATTGTCCCAGCCACTTGTGGGTCACTGGCCACTGTTGTGTCTCGCTCTTACGCCTCCTGCTCTGCTGACCGGCCAGCCATGTCGGGATGGATGAATAAACATGGACAAGTTTTCCACTTTCGGGGCGAAAGCTGCCACATGAAAAGAAACAAAAAGAGAAAAACCAAACAAAAAGAAGACGTAGACAGACTGGCAAAGTAAAAGAAAAAGTAAAAGTTTACTGTGCCGTATCTGGCATCTGCTGCGCCATTTTGCCTCATTTCAAATACATTAACATTTTGACCTTTGCCAAAAAATATAAGAAATAAAAGAAAAAGTTGCGCAGCGAATCGAATTTAATTTTAAATTATGTGTGCATTGTGTAAATCACATAGTCAGTGGCTGCAGATTGCATAGCTGCAGGCACACCTCTCAAAGTACGGTAAATGCAGGCAACAATCATTCACACATACGCACACACACACACACACACTCCCGCAAACACACGAGCAACAAATTGCACAAGGTTAATATTCATCAAACAGTCAAATTGAATTTACGTAAGCCAAACGAATGTCAAAAAGGCGCCCACAACGTCAAGACCCAGTTTGACAGAGACAGAGAAAGATGGAGTGAGAGAGAGAGGAACAGAGATAGAGAGAGAGAGAGAGAGAGAGAGAGAAACAGAGACAGAGAGAGAGAGAAAAGGAGGAAGAGCGACAAGTGCAGAGCTTGGAACATTGAACGTGTCAAGGTCAAGTTACAGTTACATCCATTGTCGACTTTTGTCTTCCTGTTGACGCCTGGCTTCGCCTAAGTGTGCCAGCAACAGGAACAACTTTTTATGTTTTTATGTTTTTTTTTTCTTTTTTTCTTTTTTTTTTTACCTTTTTTCGGCACTACTCACGTCGTGTGTCTATGTGTGTGTGTGTGTGGGTGTGCGTGTTTGAATGTGTGTGCTGTTAAAGTGCGCCAAGTCGTTAAATGAATTTCAGTGCTGCATTGAGTACACTTAGAGTAGCGGAGCCAAGTGGATGAGCACTGCGCACATTTTAGCAACGCGAGGGACGCTTGAGTAGTTCTCAATAGAGAAATCAGGCGTTCATTTGTTTGTCATTTGTTTGCTTATTGAAGTCTTAATTCTATTGATAATTTTGATGCTGTGAATGTATATATATATAATATATAATTAAATATATTCTGCTTGGGCAATCTTTTTGTAGATTTTGTTAATGAATCAAATGCGTTTCATATTTAATACTGTTAATATAATACTCAAATATAATAAATATTATTTTGATGAAATTAATAAGTAATATATTATTAACTGACAGCAAAATAACTGACAAAAAAAAGGAAAGATTTATATATTTTCTTGTAAACTTCAGATGTTTCAGAAAAACAGTAATAAATAAATTTAAAAAATGTAAGCCACAATATCAAGAATTATTAAGAGTAATCCTAACATTTCGTCTGCACTTATCAGCCTTATTGCTGTATATTATGAAAAACTTTTGAAACCGCCTGTCATTGCGTTATTTTTAATGGATTATATACAGTGAATGGGACACTTGACGGGGATTAGAGGCAAGTGGCGCAGTCAAGTGAGGCAGACTGTCCTGTGAGGCAAGTGTGGCCGGCTGTGTCCAGTCTGTGGACGTCAAATGAAAGCCAAACAAGTTGATGTGCATGACATAACTATAAACTACACTGCGCAACGTCAACGATAACAGTTCTTAAAGGCAAACTTGAAGCTGCAACAAACGGTGGCACGTGCGCGTACCTCCATCGACTGTGAATGCAAAATTCAAGACGTTTTTTTATCTATGTCTTAGCCCCCAATCTTGGCCATAAATTCTGCTGCTAAAGTGCTGACAACATCTAACGCCAGGTGGCGCTTTAATGGCACTAGAAAATGTGGCAGGTGTTTGTTTGATGTTGTTGTTGCAACGTTGCCTAACAATGCAAATGCAGCGCTATTTCGGCAACACGTGCACTTAGCAGCATCCGCATAAGGCTCGTAACTGTGCTATACACCCACACAGCCACAAAGTCTGTCGGTTGAAAGAAAAGCCCAGCTGTGGCAGGGGGTAAGCAGGTGAAGAATATGGGGTGGGTTGGTGCGGGTGTGGTTGACTGCTTCGTAACTTTGCTCACAATGCAAAGCAGTGAAAACTTTGAGTTTTTTTTTTAGGTGATGTCAATTTTGTATTTCCAGCAGGGCGTGGGGCGTGGGAGGCGTGGCAGTCAAAATGCTTTTTAAGGTTAGCGGGTCACGTGCTCTTCAACCGTGACTAGCTATATATATATAGATGTATATATATATGTGGACACTTCTTGGCTGAAATCAGTGTCGCATCTTTTGCAGCAGCCAGCTGAGAATTGAATTGAAATGATGCCAGGCGGCCGTGACACGACGCCCCAAATGCGTTGCCATAAATCAGGCATCAAAATTGACATTAATGTTGCCCCCGAGAGAGAAAGAGATGTAGACAGAGACAGCGAGACAGATTGGGAAAACATAACTGAATTCAATTCCGTTGGCTTTCTTATTCTATGCCAAGAGCTTTCAGCTTTCTGGCTTCCAATTTCGTGTCGTGTGCATCGATCACGCATGGAATATTTAAGTGACAATCTTTATCGCAGTGTCCTTTAAGCTCCAATCTGGTCCCGTCAGCACCCTCCCTCTTGTGGTCCTGGCACGTAGCAAATGCAAAACAAACAGCCAAAAATGACAACTCACTAGCTGATTGCGTAATCTGTAAACTGTTGTTGTGGCAGCTGTAACACCTGTCGGCTGCGAGGTTGCAAGGTGTGTGTGTGTGTGTGTGTGTGTGTGTTTAAGACTTTGAGCAGCTTTGGTTTGAGTGGTTGTTCTAATTCACATTATTTTATTCTTAGCTATATATAGAAATATAATATATGTAAAGGCTTATCAGTCATGCAACATTTATGGCAGGAATTTAAAATAAATCATTCGCTCTTATTTTAAGTGCTTAACTGTGTAAGTTTTAAAGTTGACTGACTGAAGGCCTATGTTGACTATGTAGCAGGCCTCTTGTAATGTCGATAACATGCCACTAGTGATCTAGTACTATGACTTTAACATAATATCTGTAACCTGTAATTTGCAACCATATACTTAGCATTGATATCGATCGATATCGATCTATCGAGATACAATCAATAAGCCATTTCTGCTCCAAAAGTTTGAAAAAAAATGGCAAAGCGCGCAAATTTTATTACCTTTTACATACAGTAATTTTGTAAATTTCCCTTTTAGTAATATATATATAACAAATAATCAACAATCAGATCAAAATTTGTTAACCATCCTAATTTTCGCAAGTTGTAATTAGCAAGCGTACCCTGAGGTATATGTAAATATATATATATAATACATGTATGAAATGGAGGTGGTAGCGTTAATTAGATTGCCTGTGCTATCAACTATTGAGGCTGTGGTTAGCTGTGTATTAGCGTCTCTAATTTGAGTTGTATCTGCATTTGATTCCAATTTGCATATGCGATTAATGTTGATTCACTAACGCAGACACGCACCTGAATATCTGTCTGATATGTTATGCAAACATTACATAAATTCAATTAATTACAAACTGCGGTTTGTTCTGCGCCACGTGCTGCAAAACATAAATTCACAAAATTCAACTATAAACAGTCAACTGTACAATGAAATACTCTGGAATTACTTAAAAGTTCGATAATTACTCGATAATTTGCTATTTTAGTGCATATCCTTTGAACACAATAGAATTTCATAGGGGAAAACTTTTTCATTATCGCAAATTTAAAGTTCAAATTTCAAAGATGAAAGTCAATAATGAAAAGGACGCTGACATCGATGCCAAAAAGATGAAACTTGAAATTGGAATATAATGTTTGTTAAACGGAATAAAGTACTTTGCTCCAGAATTGCAACATTTATGGAAATATGCATTTAAGTAGAAATTGAATATGCAAATCAAATTTTTACAGCATGCATTTACAGTTTTGATAATAACAGGCAATTTCTGCAAAACTTGAGTTAATATTCATAAAAATTTATGCAGCTCACTTTTATGAGCAATTGAATATGCGTAAAAGTTTTCACGCATTTTCAGCAAAATGTAAAAGCTCGTGGAAATTGATTTAAAAGCGGAGTTTGGTGCAAAGTTGAATGTAAAACGAGTCAAAATATTTTTATTCTCAAACTTCCAGATAAGTTAGTTAGCAGAACTTTGCTTTTTGCTAGGGTAGTAAAAACCGCAGACAAAACTAACTCAAAACCACATGGGAAACAACAACAACAACAACAACAACTGTTAACAACTATTTAGTACGTTCAGTTGGTCAATGCAAAGAGTGCTTTTAGCCTGTGCACATTCTATATTTAGGCCTGGCCGAAAAATAAAAAATAAAGGGTTCATCTCGAGGGCATCACAGTACCGTTTTTTTGGAGTGTCTCCTCATTGCTATTAGACCTTTGGGGGATGCGAGCCATGATATTCCCCAGTGCCTGTACATTCATTAAATTATCGACTCTATACGAAAATAAACCAGTCAGATTCACACCAAGTGGCTATCTCTCTCTCTCTCTCTCTCTCTCTCTCTCTCTCTCTGTGTGTGTGGGAGCGTGCTGAACATTTTTCAAAGCACAATTTTTTGCGCCCAAAAGCCACGACTCCATTTTGTCACACTTTATGGCAGCACTCAAATGCTATGCTGTTTAATTTGCATACCATTGAAGAGAATTCAAATAGGTGGGTGGCGGGCGAGTAGTGCAGGGTGGGTTTTAGGTTCAGCGTGTTGCATGTATTGCACAACTGTAAACCTTTCAGCATTCGGCTTTTAGTTTCTCGTGATGTCATTATGAGCCAGCAGCTCAGTAAAATATGCAAACAAACCTAAACCACATCCACACTTTAAGAAAAATATGTTTTTAAAGGCGAATCGTAAACATATCTTTAAAAAGTTCTCATCCTGATCAGATTTCAAAACAGTTGCTTTTGTAGCAAGCTAATAGCGACGCAGAACTAAACATAACATAACATAGCATAACATATTTAATGTAACATGCAACCATATTATATCGATATCGATATCGATTGATACGATTGGTGTGATCACCAGCTCGAAGAGAAAGAATTGAATCGTTGTGAACAAAGCACAGTGAGATATTTAGTTTTGACTGCTACAGTTTATCATTTGAAACATGATTTTCAATATTTATCAGAATATGAGAGGTGTAAAGAAAAATATACCTCAGCTGATTTGAGCCTCGATTGAGTTTTAGCTTTAAAGCATTCTCTTCTACTTTTTTTGTTTAAAAATTAAGAGAAATCTTACTCATAGGAAAATGGCACTCGTAATACACATACGACTAGTCGTCCAACTAGTTGTTTCTCAGTGTACTCACGCACACACACACAACATTTAGCTTATGCTGCCTGGCATAGTTTCCTGTCCACGTTGTCAGCAGGGGCATAAAGGAGAAGTTGCAGCCTGGACCGCAAAACGTCGCATGAAATCAACAGTTTACCTTGATGTGGTGAGCGATACGTGGCCCAGGCTTAAATAGCTTGCAAAAACAACAAAAACACACAGTTAACACACACATAAACACATATACATGCATAGAGTTTGTCTAAGGCCAGACAGATACAGAAGAGAGAGGGACGCATGTACAAGAGCAATTACTCATGACAATAGTTGGAGGGTGAGTCGAGTTAGTCGAGAGGGACCGGGATTATGAGTTACGGCCAGCATATCCGTTGCTGTAACCACACACACGAGCCCCCCAGTAACCCCCCTTCGGTCACGCTTACCATTTTGTGTTTCGGTTAGCAGGCTACATTTGCTTATCATGCGCTTGGTTTGCCCAAAAATCAAAGCGTTTGCATTCTACATACGAAACAATCTGGCAACGCTACCCCAAAGTATATTTACTAATTGGCAATGCCAGAATCGGTATTGCAAATTTCTGCTGCCTATTGGGCACACAGAAAAGAAAAGCGTAAAATGCAAATCAGCATGCAGCTAGCAGCTACAATAATGTGGCTGGCATCTTTGCAACCACAGCACAATCAGCATGCATGATTTAACATGACTCGAGCCATTTTGGCAGTGCCACAAATACACACACACACACACACACACACACACGTAAATGAAGACACATCTGCATAGCATATGCAAAATACAGTTGGGGACCCTAAAATATACTCAGAGTAGTATAGTAGAAGAAGGATAAGTTGCAAGCGATACACTCACAGCAGGCAACACAGCCGCAACATAAGCATAACCGCCTGGGGAAGCAACTGGGGCATATTTTGCGCCAATTTCCATACACATGCAAGCAAGCCTGCCGATCGGCTGACTAAGTAAATGGCAAGCAGTTGGCAAAATTCTCAGTGCCTCAGTTTACCCTCCTCCACTCCAACTGAGCCACTCAACATAACCCAACAGAAATTCGACTTTGATGCTATGAATGAAAATGCAGTGCTAAACAAGCATAGCAATCCACAAAACACAAAAACAAAAAAAAAACAACAGCAACGAGCAACAGAAGCTTGCAGCAGTCAGCAGGCAGCTGCCAGTAGGCAGCAAAATAACACTAACGCAACGGGAGCTAAAAGAAAATTAAAAAGTAAACACAAAAGTTCACGTGCTCTGCATGTGTCTATGGAAGATGGCAGCGAAGAATGGGTTGTGGGTGGGAGTGAGAAACGGCGTCAGAGGGCGGCATCTAAAGAAGACATTTAGAAGCTGCGCATTCAGTGAATTCGGGAGAGCGCATGACCGAGTGCAAACTAAACGAGAGTATAAGAGTGAGAGAATGAGAGGGAGATAGAGCGCGAGAGACCATATCGAAAGCAGTGCAAAATTAATGTGCGTTTGCATCGGAACTTCTCTTCGTAGATTTGTTTACAGTTATAATTGGATAGGGTTGCATAAATATGACATGGCAGTTTGCGGATTTGAGAAAATATATTTTAAAAATTAATTTAGTAAATTTTTTCGTTAAACACGTGAAAACAATTTTAAATGGATTATATTGTTAGATTATTAGGTTTTATTTCTTATTTTATGTTCAAATATTGTGAGTGGATTTATGTTTCGATAACCTTCACTCTATAATATCCCACAAACAAATGATTATTTATTATCCTTTCGAATTCCTATTTGGCAGACATTGTAAGGTGAACGCTTAGTCGTCAGAGTCTATTACATACTCTCCCTCTTTATCGCACGCACCTGACTTCAAGGATTTACTTTGCAGTGAGAGCAACTGCTATGCTTGCACCTCCTTTGCTTGTCACTCCCCTTCCCGATAAAGCAATGTGCGTATTATTTATGCGTAGACATTCTGTCGCCGCATGCTCAGCTTTGTTGCTGCAAATACAAAGAGCGCATGCAAAATCAAAGAAAAGCTGGCTGCAAAGTCACAGACTCACAGGGAGCTAGAGTAAGAGGGAGAGGGAATGATGGAGAGAGAGGGAGAGAGAGAGAATGAGAGAGAGAGCCTGATAAAGTAAGACTATTGAAAGAAAACCAAACGTAAACATTTTATGAAGCGCGCGCTCTCAGTAATGTGTAAAGAGTCGTGGCGAGCGGACGTGCGCTACGCTCGTGGACCGAGCAACGAGCAACTATTTTATTTTCCACTTGCTACACACACACTCTCACTCACACACAAGCACACAAGCAAGCGCGCGCAAAACGGAATGAAAAGCAATCAAAACGAAATGAAAAACGCGCAATTGTGCACAAGAATGGAAATACGAAAATAAAATTATAACGACACTAAATTAAAGAAAAGTGAAAAATCAATGCGCGACCAAAAGTCGAACGAAAAAACTGAAGACGCACAGATACACAAATACAAACTGGCTGCAGCCACGCACACGTGTGCTTACAATCCACACACACAAAGACATACACCGACACGCACAGGCGAATCGAAGCGAATGCCTAACAAAGTGAAAGTAACGAAATTAGCAGCACAATAGGCAAACAAATAGTGAAAACAAGCGCATAAAAAAAGAAATGCACACAAGCGGCTTAAGTGCCTAAAGGAAAGGCAAATCGAGAGAAAGAGAGAGAGAGAGAGAGAGAGAGAGAAAGAAATATTGAAAGTGAAATCAATTTAAAGTTGCAAAAAATTACTCGTGAACTGCCGGAATTGCTTTACAAATTGCATTCCCTGGCACCGTTCGAATGACAAGAAGAAGCGAACGCGGGCAAGAACAATATCAACAATTACCGTTACTGCGAGTGTGTGACCAAAGAAATTAAGCGCTGCGTTTAAGCGCAGGCAAGCAACAACAACAACAACCACAAGAATAACAACAACAATAGACGGCAAACGGAAGGCCGCATGGCATAGAAACGTGCGCAAGATAAACACGCAAAACACAAAAGCGAACTGGGTCAGTGTGTGTGTGTGTGACTGAGTGAGCGGTGTGTGAATGCGTGTGCGTGCGGGGAGCGGCCAACAAGTCCAAGTAAGATTAAATGGCATCGCTGGCGTGCGCATGCAAAAATGTGTTGCATACTTAGCAGCAAAATTGCAGCAGCAGCAAAAACGGTAAGTTAACTGCATGAGTGGTTACTCATGAGTGTGTGAGTGAGTGTGTGTGTCACGCAAATCCTTGCGCACCTTAACAAAATCCGCTACGCATATTTACCCTTGAAAAATATTGTGCGACAAACAAATAAACAACGAAAGCGACGGCGAAGAATGAGGCCAACGGCAATGGAAAATTGTGCTAAAAAGCGTCGGCAATTTGATGAACAAAGAGAAAGAACCGGAGTAGCAGCAACATCAGCTGAAGTAGCAGCAGAAGTAGAAATTGTACTAGAAGTAACCGTTCAAGTAAAAACAATTGTGCGAATTGTAGGCAAAAAAGAGCAAAGGGTGTAACTGGAGTCAAAAGTAAAATGGCCATCGGAATGCTCAAAATGTGAATGTGAATGAGGAAGAAGCAGAATGGCCAACAAAGCTATGGCAAACAAAAATAACAGTAAAATAAAATATCCTTGCCGCACGCCCACCCACGTGCAACACGGACACGCAGCGCTCGCAATTTTTGTTTGCCATCTCCCCCCATACCCTCCATCTGCTGGCAGCCCCACGGGCTAACTCATTTGCCATTTCGTTTCTATCTATGTGTGTGTATGCGCGTGTGTATTCCTGATGTGGGTCATAAATGTTACTCCATTTTTATGACCAACTTGCACACAACGCGCAGTAAAAAAAGAGAGCGAAGTGGCTGTAGAAAAAAAAATACGCATTGAAAGATACCCTGCATTTGTCAGTTGAATTTACTTGAATTTTTATGTCAACTGCTTAAGCTATAAGTAAATGGAAAACAAAAATAGACAAGTAAAATAAAAAATTGAAGTGCGTCTTTTTCTCTTACATAAAAAAATATACCCTTTCTAGCTAGATGTAAGGGGTGTAGGGTATACAAAAACAAATGAAAGAGCTGCCAGCATAACCAAATAGCGATTTCTAAGGTCCTGCAGGAGGGCAGGAGCGTATGGTTTATGAGTGTGGGGGTGAGCGGTGCAGAAGCGGTAACCAGAAGCGAAAAGACCATTAAATGGTTCGCCGAGCAGCGTCAGTCGAACTTGTGTGTGTGTGTGTGTTTGTGTGTGTGTGCGTGTGCGTGTGTGTGTGGGTCTGTGTGCGAGGGTGACTCAAATAACAAGGCAACGAAAACCATTAGAATGGATGTGTATTTGTATGTGTGTGTGTGCTAATTGACTGATTGTCAAGCATCTGACTTAGGGGTAATGCGAGTCAATATAATATGCATAAAATACACACTAGCTAAAGGCTAATGTGCATACGCGTTTAATAAGTAGTTGAGCATTTCTCTATTTATAGCGCATGGAAACCCTTTTTGCTGCTGCTGATCTGGCAACCCTCATACGCAGCCTGAGCTCTCGCTGCCTCTCTCTTTCTCGCTGCCTGTTCATTTGACGTCATTATCCAACTGTTGTTTCGATTTGCTCGTTTGCCTGCCATGCGTTTTGTGCTCGCCGTTTGCTGCTTGCACATTTACTATATATGTATGTGTATGTGTTGCTGTTGTTGATTTCGTATGCCGACGCTGCTTGACTCTGCGTGTCTACCGTTATTATATAGCATGTCTGCGGCTAGGTAAAATGTTGAGATTTGTTTGCTCCTTCAACTCCTCGTCCAGTTGCATTTAACAATAGCTATTGTTGCTCCCTCTCTCTTTCTCGTTTCTCTCTCTCTCTTTCTGTCTTTCTGCTGCATTCATTTGAGCGCCAATTAGGCAAGAACCATTGCGACAGTTTTCTGACATTTTGGTTGCGGCTCTTGACAGTAGAAAAGTAGTTGTCTTTGTGTGTGTAGAGACATGTGTGCCCATATATAGAACATAACCCCCCCACCTTTCCTTTCTCTCTCTCTCTCTCTCTCCATCTCTCTCGCTCTGTTACTCTTGCAATGACTGTCATTTGTGGTTGGCGTTGGCGTGACCTTGGAAGTGTGTGTGTGTATGTGTGTGTTAGTGTGCAGCGCATGGAATGCAAATCCATTGAAAGCGACAGGCTGCAGTTCAAGGCTGCTTTTACGTTACGCAAGCGCTACACACACACACACACACACACGCACACACGCACACATAGATAAGCTTTTAATTTTGTGTGTGTTTGCAGCTTATCCTTGGGTGCCTTTCACGTTGCACGCGTTGCGTTGACAGCTGGCGGTGTCAGCTTTGCGACCCTTTTTCCATCACTTATGCAATCGCAGTCGACCGCCATTTTAATCAGCTAAACACAAAATTTCTTTAAAAATAACCCAAATATTTCAATTGACAAATTAAATTCGTGATTTGCAATGTTAACAAATAAATAAATAGATCTTTAAACTTACTTGTGTTAAATAGCAATGGCAGCTAAAGCATTATGGCCTTGAGAGCATACAAATTGAATACATTCACGTACATTTATTTTTATTATTTTATTATTATTATTTTATTGTCTTTTGGAATTGTCTCAAAATATAGCATACTTACACGTATCATGTTAAGACTCAACTTTTGCTGATGTATTTGCACATTCATAGCGAGATGTATTGATGGTGTGAAGTATTTATTTTAAAACAGTGGAAATCCCCTACAAATTGCAGTTTAAACCGGTTGACAATTGAGTTAACAGCGAGTAAACTTTGTTGGCGTAAGCGAAGTGAAGCGAATTGTGTTATGCAACTGACTGTGACCTTTGCAATTGACTGCAACTGTGTATAGTACACACATATCCTTGGCAGGAGTGTGTGCGTGCCATTGTTTCACACACACACACACACACACACACATCGAGCTTGGCTTGCCTTGCCGCTTGGCTTTTGTCTTTGCCCCAATGTCACTGCATATTTGAGCAGGTTTGTTTAATCGAAGCGCTCCCATTGCATACGTGTGTGTGTGTGGGGGTGTGTGTATGCCTCATATGTGAATATACGCCCGCCATGAATATTAGTTAGCATTAATGTTGCCACACACACACACACACATTGGCAATGGGCCACGCAACAATTTATTTAGCTGGATAGCTGATTGCGCTGACGCCCCCCCGACGCCATAACGGTTTTTATAAGCACCCCTCACCTCTCTCTCTCTCTCTTTGACTTCCTAGCGCGTTTAATTTCAATTTGTAGCGCTCATTTGAGTGCAATTTGTCAGTTTTTTTTAAATTGGAATTGATATTTGAAGCTACAGCTATGCTCCGGCATACAGAATGCCAAATGTCAACTTGACAGCTGACACAAATGCGAGACGCAGCAAAAACCAATTTGCATCACAACGAGCTACAGATGAAAAAGCATCAGATAATGTGGAGTAGAGGAAAGCGGGAGTGGGGACGTGTACTTTGCAAATGGGCAAAAACTAGACGCAATGTAAAGTGAAGCGAAACTAAAGTGAAGTTGGCTGCTCATTAGGCTGCCTGGCTGCTGTGTGTTCAAAGAGGGGGTTTCAAATTTGTTTCTCTTTACTGAATTTTGATTTGATTTCATTAGAAAAGTTGTTCGGCCAAAAAACGTTGACGCTGGAGTCAGTGAAATATACTGCCACCAGTAAATATTCAAATGCGAACAAAACGAATAAGAACAAGAACAGCAGAGAAAAGGGAAGGATGCAGGAGAAAAACTGCATTCACAGCGACTAATTTGGTTCGAGTTATTGTTGTTGTTGCTGCTGCTGGTGGTGCTGCTGGTGGTTCTGCTGCTGGTGCTGCTGCTGCTGGTGCTGTTGTCCCAAACGCCATTTTGAAAACTCTGGCACGTGCCTAGTGACCTCGTCGATTTCTTTTGTTTGGCCAGAGCGTTGGGTAGAAGTTTGCTCAGCTGATTGCGCTCTTTACACCCTGTAAAAAAAGGAGCTTTTTTTTCTGAACAGAACTAGGCGCAAATTAGTCCCATTTGAAGACTTCATGTAGCCGACTGTAACATAAGATCTGTAACATCGATTGGCGTGATCACGATCTTGAAGAGGAAGAGCTGCATCGTGCAGAGGTTGCGCAGAGGTGTTTGGAAAAGGTATAAAATGTAGTTTTGACTGCAATATTCAGAGTTCATATTTTAACTTGAGCTAGTCTTAAGTGCTTACAAGGTATCTATGTGTTGAAAACGTACTAAAAGAAGCTCACATTTTAGCTTATAATATTTGTTGCTCTCATTTTACTCAGTGTACTAATAAGTTTTCTACTAGTCAATTCTATTTTAAAGTTAAAAGCTAACAAAGTATCTAACATTAGTTCACATTGTAATTTGTAATATTGGTTATTCACGAGGTATCTATTAGCCCATCACTTGTAATAACTAACAATACTGGATAATGATGAAACCCGCCAACAGTTAGCTACAAGCATTTTCCGCAGCTGGTTTGGGGTACCTTCCAATAATGTCCGTTATATTACACATAATATATTACATAAGTCGTTTGCCTTAACTGTTTTCATTTATTTTCGGCCCAAATTACACTGCAAACAGAAAATGTTTATCCATATTTGATGGACTTAACGCTGGCACACGCAATTTCTGTTTGTATTGAGGTTATCAGTGATATTAAGAACAACGAATGTGTGCAGTCGCGGACATGGTGTCCAAATCAGGAAAGTAATTATGGCTTTGATCGCTGATGGGAATAAATTAACGTGTATAAGAACAATTTGTGATTATGCAAGAAATGCAAATAATCAAAATAGAAAATTGCACAAAGCCGCAATTGAAACTCACGAAATCGTTGGACTAGAAATAAATATATGGCTGGAAAACGGAAAACGACAGCAACTAAAAGCAATTTGCCGTAATCGAAACTAAATCAGCGGAACGCAAAGCCGCAATGCCTCGGCGGAAAAATATAGAAATTTCCAAAGCCGCAGATACGACAAAAAATACTCCGAAACAGCATTTAAATAAAGCAGGTAGACATTTTAATACCCTGCGGAACTTAGTAATAGATTTTAAAAGTGGCTATTTAGAAGATGAACTATATTCATTTTGAATGATGATGAATAAGATTTATTTGAAGATTATGCATATTAAAATAATTAAAAATTTAAGAAGTATTAAGAATAAATAAACATATGATAAAATTAAAAGTCAGAAATACTGTTGCAAGTATTTCAAGCATCGGTAAACCCCTTAAGATTTAATATATCATTATTATAACTTGGTTAGGTTTAACGGTTGTCGACACGTAAATTTTTATATAAAGCATAAATTCATTTTGTGGTCCTACTTCAGAGCTTTGCTAATGAAATCTTTTAAAGCCAATTGATAAGGAAATCAAGATGTCGCCGTCTTTTCCAACTTTTCCAACACTAATGTTATTGACTTTCCCTAAACACAATTACCGGCATAATGAAAAGGGAAAGAAAGACTATTTTATTTAAAAAGGAAATGGGCAAGCTCTGGATGCAGTGAAGGCGATGACCAAAGTCAATAGCCGACGTTGCCACCAGCTAGAGAAAGACACTGAGAGAAAGAGAGAGACAGAGAGAGGGAGAAAGGTGGCAGTTGGGGTACATGATAAGGGAGAGATAAGAGAGGTAGAGCGGTCATTATACATTTGCTGTCGCTATTTGTGCTTTGCGCTTGATTTATGCGCATTGAGGTAGTGAATGGAGTCGCGCCATATGAATACCGTGATAAGCAACGACAAAGAGCACGAGGAGAGGGAGCAGCGGCAGGTGGGGAGGGGTAGGATGTTACAACGGGTCCAGGTACGAACCGGAACGAAAACAGTGAACCCAGACCCAGGAATATGTAAATGCCGCACAGAAATGTCACAAATAAAAACGGATGCTGTACAGTTAAAGTAATGGAGGGAGCAAAAGTGTGTGGCAGAGATAAAGAGAGAAAGAGGGATAGCGAGCGAGATGGAGGTAGGAGGTGAAAATGTGGACAGAGAGAGGGAGAGAGAGAATGTGGGAGTTACAGTGTAAACAGTGGATATAAATCCAAGAGTAGTTGTATGTTAAATCATTGTTTCAATTGCCACAAACTGTTGCAGTTCGAATTGTGTGTGCTTGAAAAAGGGATGCTGCAAAAAGGGTAAGCCGATATTTTGTAAATGTTTTAAGCAAATGACAATTGTTGTCACTGCCCGGGCAATGTTTGCATAGCGTGCACAAAAGCCTAAACAAAAGTTTTGAGTTGTTGTGCTGGTTCTTTGGGGCCCTAAATCGGATTGACGTAAAAAGGGTAGCCCAAAAATTAACAATACAATTTAAAGCAGCGATCTGGCAGCAAACTCAAAAGGATGACAGCAAAACACACATACAGAGGCAGCCAGACAGCGGGCGGCCATTTTTCGTGAGACTTTGGATGATTGGGGGTCGACTTTGGGGTTGGGCTTGTTGGGCAATAGAGACTAGTTGAGACACATTTGCAGGCTTTGTGTTGCCCCGAGGCAGGTTCAAAGGTTGACGCACACACTTGACAATGACTATCGTTTGTTTAGCTGTCAATTGTTGTTGTCCTTCACACACACAGACAGTTTAATAAAGGCTTAAAGTTCCGAATGCCAACGCAATGCATGAAGGCAGCAGAAATAGAAGGAATAAAGTTCTTATATATGTAGATATATTAATGAAAAACTTTTGGCAGTCAAGTTAAATGAAGCATGATGATGCTCAATACTGCTCGACAATCAGATACCCTGTATGCGGCTGATGAAATTATAAATTATAAAATTCCGCTAAATATGAAAATCCTATCATAAACATGACAGCCATAAATATCCAAAAAGATAATTAATAATTTTGCTGTCTCCATTTCAAGTGTTTTATTTTTTATTTTTTACTTGCTGCAATATATTTCAATTTCCGACAATTGAAATTATTTCAGGGAAATAGTTTTTAAATTTTTATGGAAATAACTTTATATATTTTATTTATTTCTAGTCTTTCGGAGCAAGAATGTGTATAGATACGAATATTTGATGGCTGTGGGATAAGCTTGCATAGCTTTATTTTATTTGTTGTCACAGTTTTTCCGATCAAGAATGTGTATACATGTATGTATTTGAATTTTTCATGCCTGTGGCACACAACTGCACAATTTTCTTTTGCTTGCTTTACAGGGTACACAAAATAAAAGTGAAAACTTTGCCGTCGTCTTCGTTATGTTTGTTGTTGTTGTTGGCTGGGCGTAGGGCCAGGGCCAAAGCCGCCACGCCCACATTGCGTGCACAAACTCTTTGACATTGTCATAGTCTGCAGCCGTGTCCTCGTCCTCGTCCTCGTCAATCTTGCCATACCCTCAGCGCACTTGCTCAGCCCTCTCGCGTCTTTAGTCTGTCTTGTTTGCCGCCTTGGCGTGCATATTTTGGGACAACCTTTATTAAATTTTTGCGCTTGCTTATAACTCAAAATGTAAGCAGGCGACGACACTGTGTGGGCGTGGCAGTGACAGCAGCTGCTTTTTGTCGGCAAATAGGGGAAGGGGAGTGGCAGTGTAACGCCTTTTGTCCTGCTCTCCGTTACGCCCCGCGTGACGGGACGCAGACATTGCCGCCATTTGGTTGGCGTATTTAGATTTTAATTTGCGATAGCAAACTTCTTAATAGGATTTCACTGTCGCGTCTTTTCGCTTGTTTCCCCTCTCTCCGAAAAAACGCACACCTAGACACACACACATTCACACACACACACACTCATAGACAGACAGAGAGACGCACACATATTTAGCAGACATGAAAAATGTATATTTTCAACATTATTCGCATTTATGTTGTCAGCACGCATGGCAAAACTCCTTCGCATTCATTTTCTTGCAGTTGCTGGCATTTTTCCTGTTGCCCCTATTATGTAGAACGGACACGCTTCACCCAAGCCCCCCCGCACTCCACACTAACTCCACCCTAGCCCCTCAATTGATTGGACATTAGTTAGTTGCCTGGGTGTGGCGTAAATGGGGGTGTGGCTTTTGTCTAAAAATTACGGCAGCTCTTCAGGCTTTTAGGCCTTCTTAATTGTTTGCCTTTTGTGCTACTGCTGCTACTACTGCAGTTGCTACTGTTGCAGCTGCTGCTGCTGTTTCTGTTGGTCACGCAAATCCCAAGACCCAATAAAAGTTCCCAATTTCATTGAGAGACAAGTCTCTGGTGAAACTAACTAAAGGCTTTCGAGTTGAATACTTTTATGGTTATTATTCTAAATTGGGGAACCATGAGCCTATAGCTCCTCCATCAACACCAGCTCCTGCACGACTACTAAAATCTTGGTTGGATTGAGGGTTTCTATGTCCTGAGATGACATAACATGCATCCCTAAAATGCTGCATCTTTTCCTAGTTAAGGCGACACATTCCGCAAGGATGTGCAGTGAGGATTCCTTCTCGCTTCCATGTTTGTGTAATAAGAAAACAGCTTTGTCATTGCAAGCATATAAATTGTCTGACTTTTTAGCAATAATAAAAATTATTTAATCAATTTCAGATATTTTGAAGCTCTAATGCAACAGCAATACGGTTAAGAAACCTAAAAACCGCTATTTCAAATGGTTTACAACTTTAAAATCGGATCAGTTTATATAATTAAAGTAAGATAATTGCAAAGAGAATTTAGTCTGCGACTATCAGCACATATTTTTCTTTTAATCATTTATTTATTTATTGATTTATTTATTTTTGTGTTGCACAACATTCCAGCAGGTTATCCACACAATTGCTGTGGCATCTCATTCTTACTTCATAAATGATGCAATAAGCTTAATTGGCTTGGGAATGAGCATAATATAGCGGACAGCAGAAGTCTGTGGGTGCCGAGAGGGTGGAGGGGATGGGGATAAGTGACGAGGAGAGCAGATAGGCGATTGTGATGGGCGTTCATTGTCTTTTAATGTATTGCGTCTTGTGATAATCAGCAAAAGGTCGCGCTTAACTGACGTATATTGGATAATAAACGCAGACAAAATCCAGCCAAGCAGCTAACAAAATTTATGCTGTCTAGACCGCATAGAAAACAAATAAATGCCTTAGACAGACACACCGATATATGTATATCTATATATTTACATATGTACATATTTATATTTGTATGTATCTACAGTCTGGCCAAAGTTAAATTTAATTGAGCAGACATTTATCAATCCAATCGTACAATACATAATACATATTCAAACAGAAAGTTAACTAATTACTAAAGCACAACAACAAAGTTACTAACTACAGTAACATCAGTTGGCCGACTTGTTTCCGTTTCATTTATAATTACAGGGCTTAAACGGAAAAACAACGAATACATATGAAGTGTGCTTTGTACAGCCATTTAGTCATTTGAGGTTTTGCCAATCTTAATTGCTCAAATTAAAGGCAATCAAATTTGAATTGCTAAGCACTCCAACTAACCATTGAGTAGCAGCAAAGAGTTGCAACATATATTCCATTAAGTATACGGCAAACGTACGACAAACGTTTATTTTTTGAAGTTTTTTTCCTTTGGTTCTATAAATATGACTCGTCAATTTTGCAAGCAAAAGTTGAAGCTCGCTTTCGTATTCATAAGAAAAAATGCCAAATGCAGTCAGCCTTTTGTGGCACAACTTGCTACGAACTTCAGCTGCAGTTTCAGATGTTTTTCACCCGCGCTCTCTCTCTCTCTCTCGCTCTCTCTCTCTCTCTCGCTCTCTCTCTCTCTCTCTCTCTCTCTTGCTGTGTCTCTTTCTCGTTGACTCAATGTGTGGCACTTTACATAAACGGGATGTGCGAGAATTGGATGAATGGCCAGTCAACTCTGGACAGCTGTGCCACTTGTATATTGGCAAAGCTATATACATATGTACATATATAGATATACTATGTCGCAGCTGCACTAAATTTGTAGCATACTTTATGGCTGCGATGAGTTTGTAGTCTGTGTTTGAGTGTGTGTGCAGGCTATGTGTGGTTGTGTGTGTGTGTATGTTATTTCCCGCTCATTGGCTGCATGTGACGCCCCTGTTCGAAAAAGTATGTCAAGATTTACGCGCATCGCTAAAGCAATATACAAAAAATAAAAATAAAGTAGAAGGGAGTGGAGTGATTTTGTTCGATGATACCCTGTAAAAGTGTACAGAGCATTGCCTCGGAGCAATAACTAACATCTGCTTGGGCTATTCATAGTTTATTTTATTGCAATCAGTTGGATTGCGAGAAAATAAACAGCTATGCATATAAAGACTATAAAGACACCTTTATATTAGCCTTTGATATTATGAACGCTTTCAATATGAGTAACATTTACGAGCTTATTTATGGTGCCACATTTAGCGCACGCCCCATTTTTACAACTATGCGAAAAAGGGCATCACAGTAAAATGAGTGTTGTAGTCGAGTGTGCTCGACTTCGAGAATTGCCTGAACCCCGCTGTTAAATATATTTATCTAGTTTTATTGCTAAATTTCCCTTTCAAAAGTGCTGCACACTCAAATGTAAACTGTTGTCATTTCCTATATTTTTATTTAGAATACAATATTGTAGCAAGCAAGGCAATATCGCCTCGGCGATAGATTTTCATCAAGAATATATATGCCTTATGAGCTTGGAGTTGTCTCATACTTTTGCGCCAAATGGTTATACCCTTTGTACCCATTTTTAATGGGTTCAGGATATAAAAACGCAACCAACATGGCGCTGTCTATTTCTATCTGCTTAAGTCTGTGCGTCTGTGTGTGTGTGTGAGTGTGTGCTGTGGGTGTGCCTCAGCTGAGGACACGCAATGCCAGAGAAGGTTGTGACGTCGCTGGTCACGAGACACTTCACGGCTAACAACGCGTCAGTCAAAGTCAACACACACTTCACTTTCTTGCTGTGGTTGTTGTCGTCGTCGTTGTTGTTGTAGTTGTTGTTGTTGTCTCGAAAGGGAAGTGAAGCGATGCGAATGAAGGCGGCAACAGCAATGGGCTTGCTTGCTTTGAGGGAAATGAAAAAAATTGTACACTGTCACTTTTTGACAACTGATGCGCACACACACACACACACACACACATTCACATACATATGTATATACATACTGACATGTGGATGAATGCGTTGTCATATTTTAAAAGTGTTGCAATGCCAAGCGAGTGACAAACTCGGAATATTTCACACGCCTCTCTTTTGCATATTTACATTTCGACACATACACACACATATAAACACACATACCTACACTCATGTACAATCAAATCCGTGACCATTTTGATTTGCTACCCTATCACAGCAGCCTCAAAACCCCCTTCTCCCCCGTAAATGGGTACATCGAACAACGGACCAAATTGGAGAATGGATTATTTGCCATTCCGTTGATTCAGTCGCTTGTTTTCATTTGAAATTTGCGCATTTCCGTGTTTGCGCAATGCCGACATGTCTGGTGCCATTCGAGGCGCACACAAAGCGCAGCCAGCTGACATCGGACAGGCATCCTTCGTTGCTTGCTGTCGACGTGCCACATGCCGCGCGCCTTGTGGTAATTAAAAGCGCTTGCACTTGACTTGCTCTGCTCAGTTTACTCATTGTTTTTCCTGTTTGCTTCGAGTTGTGTTTTGTTGGCTGTTGTTCATATTCCAGCTGTTGGTATTATTCTTGTTGGCTGTGGTTAGCAGCTGCATTGTTAATACCCTTGCTGAGGATATTCATGACGCCACAAGGTATACATAGAACTTCTTGATTAAATATCAAGATAATCAGCATTTTCTTACGCAGGCTCATTAGCGTTATCATTAGTTCTAAGCACAGCCCATGCTTATTATTGAAAAATATAATAGAGGGTATCTCGTGCAACATAATTAAAATTTTTTATTATTCTCAAGGAAATTGAGTCTCTGTGTGTTTGTCCGGAACAAAGTAAGCTTCGTCCGTTTTGTTTGGTTTGTTTTGTGGCCACTCTTGAAAGTTTGCTTATTAACTTACTTTATTCAGTTGTGCACAACACTTGCACATGCACTTCAGACATAACGTATACGCACCATTGGCCAATGCTAATTTTCATACTGCTGGCCACAGGCGGGTGTCCAGGAATCGTCTGGTTCGCAGGCAGCGCGTAGACGCTGAAAAGAGAGTGCATATTAAAGGAGGTATATGTTATATTAACATATTGAATATAGATTGAGGCATCTACCATCCATAAACTGCCACATGTCCTGGGCTGCTTGTAGCATGCATACAAAGCCCAGCCGGGCAGCTGCAACAGGCCAATTGCAGCCAAGCAATAGCCAAACACTGAAATTGAAGTAATATATATTTATGAATATATATACGGAATATATATATATTGTATCTGAGCAATCCTGCAAATGGAATTTCCCCGTTTGCTGAATCAATCTATTTATCTTACTGTCTAATCTGATTTAGTGACTCCCAGTTAATTTCAAGCGACAGAAACGTTGCACGATAGCGAACAATTTATATTTGGGGAAATGTTGAGCAACATTTGTATTATGAATAATAAAATAAATAAAAATAAGCATTGTAAAAGAACATTAAATCAGATATGTTTGAAATATGTTCAGCAGAGTAAATCACTTTCTGGGAGTGCTATAAATTTAAAATAAAAGCTGATGGGAATTTTTCTTCTTTTTTTTACTTAAAATATGTCATTTGGTAGCTGCAGGTCTAGGGCTTGAAATTCCCGACGAGATGCTAAATATAGCGGAAAACATGAAGCCAGCCAAAGATATATTTTAATTAGAATAGAGCTCACCAAATATTAAGTAATATATTGCTTTAAATCGCTTACCGTGTGCGCAATGTGGATACTCGACACCTTTGTACGTAAGTTCATTCATGTTGAGCAGCATATAGACCAGCACGGCTGTCATCAGTCCGGGCGTAATGTAGGCCCAGCAGAGGCGCCAGTACCAGCCCGTCTCGATGCCCATCATGAACTTGATATCGGCGCAAAAGCGTCGCAAGCCTGCCAAAAAAAGCATTAGATAAAATTGAAGTTGGGTGTCCAACTTCGTAATACTCTGATACCAGCTGATCACCTTGGGTGAATTTCGAAGTACGATATCTCTTGCTCCAAATTGTAGATTTTTTGTCAATATTAGCAAGAGGCTGCTAGTAATCTGCACTTCAAGTTTAGCTTGTCGTTATCTGAAGTACCTCATCAACAAGATACTAACTAACTTTACTGACCCTAGCTTTGAAATTTGATAGTCATATGTGATTTTATCGATATATATTACAAGTTCCAAGACACACAAAACCAATATATGCCCTTATACCTTCAGTATCATAGTATAAATATCAAGAAGGAAAATAGACAAACGCACCATAGAACCAGGCAACGGCGAGCAGCTCTCCAATGGCTAGTATCAGTGCCGTAAAGGACACGCCGTAGAAATCGATCAAATTCACAATGAACTGTCCACCGGGTGTCACATAGACGACGCTCAGAGCAAAGCCCAGGGCAGCCAGGCCACCAGCGAGTGCCCAGCTGGGACCCGCTTTCTGGCCAAATTGGTCGCGGATGACGCGCAGGATGCAGGAGGCCATGCCAACGGTGCTGCCAATGCCTAGGACAAAGAGCATCAGGAAGAAGAGGAGCGCAAACATCTTTAGGTAGTTGTGCTTTAGGGCGTAGACAGCGCTCGGCATTCCCAATAGCTTACCTGTGGCACATACTCGAACTTGGCAATCGCCTCCGGATATGAGATGAAGGCCAAACCGGTGCCACCCTTCACCACGCTCCCAATATCCGTAATGCCCGTCTCTTTGGCCAAATTGCCCAAAATGCCAAACGTAATGCAGCCGGCAATTATTGATGAGCACGAGTCCATTGTGGTAATAATGACAATATCGCTATGGCATGGCAAATAAATAATATAAATCGGGAGTGGCTCAGTTCACTGCACCACCTACTTGTACACATTCCGGTTAAAGTTGTTGTAGGACGCATAGGTAATCAGGGTGCCAAAGCAAATGGCCAGCGAGAAGAAGACCTGGGTAACAGCTGCATACCAAACGAGCGGATTGAGCAGCTCCCTCCACTGTGGCTTAAAAAAGAACACAATGCCATCCCAGGCACCAGGCAGCGTCAAGGCGCGCAGCAGCAGAATCAGTAGTACCACGTAGGGGAACACGCCCAGAAAGTAGGCGGCCTTGCCGCTGCTCTTGATGCCCCTTATCAGAACACCGCCAATGATGAGCCAGGCAACGGCCAAGCAGGCCACCAGTTCCCAATTGGGCGCACCCAGCCCATCCTCGATGTTGGCCAGCTCATGCAGTATTTCACGCCTGTTTTTTTTTTTTAAAGTCAAAAACACATTAATTTGGCTAAAAATATTATTAAAATGAAATACAGGAGAATAAGGCTCAAAAATGGATAAAAACCATATCTTAAAATTTGAAATTGAAGCAAATATTGGTTAATAATTAAAAATTCTTGCTGAAATGAACCTTTTTTAGGGTTTTTTTATGCTCTTGTGGTGGAAATTATAATTGAGTCGTAAGGTTTGTAAAGCATTGAAGAGTATATCTTGGACACCCAAAGTATATATACTGTTGATCAGCATCAGAGTCGATGTAGTCATGTCCATCTGTCTGTCTATTTCTATCCAATCTAATCTCTCAATTTTTAAGATATTTTGATGAATTTTGACATATATCCGACAATTTGCTGCAGACAGCACAAAAGTCGGCGCCGGCTGGATCGGTTCACTATATCATATGGCTTTCATAGGAAGAATCGTTGAAAAGAGGAGTTCTTGAAAGAAAAACTTTTTTTGCTAAGATATTAAATCACAAATAACACAATATGAGTGTTATTATGCTTCTAATATGTGGGCAACAAATTGTTTTGGATCAGACTACTATATCAGGTAGCAGTCATAAGACTCAAATCGGACTAGTTTTCAGAGAAACGTATATATATATATATATATATATATATATTTGTAGGCTGAACTTAACTTACTCAAAGTACAGTTGAGCAGGTGACATTTTGCCAGTGGCATTAGGGGCAGTGCTGCCATTGTGGCAGTTGTCACCCCAGCTTTCGCGGCACTCGCTCCAGGGCAGCACCGTGCTGAAGGAGGCGAGCATGAAGCGCAGTGTCAGCGCCATAATGCTTGAGTAGTAGGTTAGGGAGGCGCCTGTGGCCAGCACCTGACCCGCTGCCACGCCCTTGAGTATGGGCGCCAGATCAAAGGCGCGCAGCACACCGCCGCCACGAAACTGACCCAAAGAGATCTCCAAATAGTATACAGGTCGTCCAATTACCAGCAGTGCTATTAGATAGGGTATCACAAATGTGCCGCCGCCATTTTGAAAGGCAATGTAGGGAAAACGCCAGATATTTCCTAAGCCGACAGACAACGAGATGCAGGAGAAGAGAAACTCCAGACCATTGCCCCACTGCTCCTTCGGCAACTTTGACGACTCCTCCTCCATCTCCACCTCCTGCTTGGAAACAATCCGTATCTGTGGCATATTCTACTTGTTTGTTGGTTAATTGAGTCCGAGTCGCTGTTGAAGTGCACACTTTGAGGTCGCGTGGTCGACTGATATTCTATTGTCGAAAGATTTCATTGTGAAATTGTTTTCCAGCTTATCTGGTTCTATCTGGTTCTATGCTGTGCTTAGTTTGACTTTAAACTGAGAATTGTCGGTTGCATTCCGCTTAATTGACACTTATCACAGATGCTAAATGGAGAGGGGCAGGTTGCTGGTGTCACTGGGAGATGTGCTAAGTGGTTGGCATCTATCTATTATAATATATTTATATCTACATTCATTGTTATTTTAAACTGTTCGGTCAGTGTAAATGAGGAGCAGAAGTTCTCAAATTTAATCTCTAATTACATAAATCGTTTGCCATTAATTAGCATTCATTTCTATGTTGACAATTTCAATTGTAGCTTCACAGATGTATTTATTATCAAGTAGTTAAGTAGTTTTCCGTTTTCCTTTCTCTGCAACTGTTCGAATCAGTTTATGGGAAATGCTGCTCGCTTGTCAGTTAAAACTTTAGACAATAAACAAGCCGGGTTAAATCTGATGATGATGTTTGCTACACTTGCTCTAAAAGTTGGAGCCGATGTTTAAAATAAAACTAGAAATATTTTCTTGTTTTTAGAAATAATTCCTAAATATTAAATAAATTTCTTTTTCATATTCAGAAATATTTTTCGTAACAATACAAACTATTTATAAACGTGGAAATGCAAACTATTATTTTTAGAAAAAGATTTAGAAAATAGTTCTGAAATTTTATTTCTCGTCTGCTCTAAAAATGTAAATATTTTAAATAAAATTGTATTTATAAACTATCTAAAATTTTGTTGGTAAGCAATCAAAATTTAATGCTATGGAACTGTATACAAAAAAAAAAACGCCTTTGAAATTGGAAATAATTTTTATAAATATTTAAAGAAAGCATACCCTAGAATTAATGAAAGAAATAGTTTTAAAATAAAGCTTAATTAACCATTTGCAATATATTTGTATCGTTATAGATGATATATAAATAGCAATGTCTGTCACGATTGACTTACCCACTAATTGGTGATCCAAGGAAGCGGCAAGAAAACTACACAATCACAAGTATGTTGGCCTGATTATATGTATGTAATAGTTATAAGTGTGTTATAGTGAAAGATGAGTTTTGGTTCTGCAAGGTAATGATTGACTCTATAAGGCAACGACTTATTTCACCGATGCGCCGACAACTTTACTTTCTGTAGGTTATCGGGACTTTGAACTCGACTTTATCGTTCTGCTGCTACGACTCTGGTTCATCCATTAATGCTTGTGCAGCCGTTAGATCTGTTAACCAGAGTTGCCACCCAACCAAATTAAAATGTTCCACTTTCAGAACTCAAAAAAGATGTTTTGAAGCAATGTCAATGCCAATGAAATCAGTTTTATATGATATAAGAAATCTTTAAAGCTCAACCCACTCACAGCGCAGCAGCTGCAGTTGAGAACCTGTGCAAACTTTTTAAGTATCTAAGAGCACTTTGTGGTAGGAAAGGGGAGCGGGGGGGGGGGGGGGAGAAGGAGGTTAGGTGAATGGAATCGTCTCATTTTACAGCAGGAAGCAAAAGTTGGCAACACTTTTGGCCGCCTGACAGCTTCGAAAGTTTTTAATAATTTTCAAGAGTTTTCTAATTAACATGCCGCGTGAAAGGCTGCCAAGTTGCAGCTGCCACTTTTCCGTTGCAAGCCAAAATAGATGAAGACGATAGAGTTGACAAAGTGGATGGGCAAGAGCAATGGGTGGCAGGACGGATGGATGGAATCAAAGTGCTGGAGATGCTGAGCGTTCGTTACGGTGACTGTTTTAAATGTGTTTTTAACAACTATCCCCAGATTTATGAGAGTTAAGTTGTGGAAGCTGACTGGGGAAATTGTGTGTGCTGCGAGTCTTTTATACCTCTTTTGTTTTCAAATGCTTTTATTTTATTATTATTATAATTATAATTTGCTTTTTTTTGTGAGCATCGTTTATTAACTCACATAAATTGCCATTAGCTGCTGCTCGAAACTGAGTTTAGGTTTTTTTTTTTTCGTTTTGACGGCGAACTTCATTAAACGTGGGGAGTTGGGCGTTGCTTCACTTTTAATTGCCGCTGAAAGTGTTGCAACGTTACCGTGCCACAACACGCAGATTATGCCAGCCAGCTCGCAAAACAATGTTCGCAAAATGAAGCAAATAAATGTTGAAACTTTTGCTGGGGCATGCGAAAAGCTAATGGGGCGCAACTGAAGCACGTACATACATATACAGATTACAGCTACACATGTGTGCGTGTGTGTGTGCGGGAGTGTGTGCGGCTGTGTGTATCAATCGATAACAACCAAAGTTACAGTTTGGGTAACATGAATTGCAACAAAAACTTCGTTCGCAGGCCCATCAACAACAACAACAAAGCTGCGGAGTGTGTCTTGTGTGACCAGCAAATACCCTGTACAAAATTAGTGTACATAAAGTTCACTTGCGACTCGCTCAAATTGGAAGCAAGTTTATAATCAATATTTACATTTGGCTGATTGCTTATTTTTCTAAATTAACCAGCTGCTCATATGAATTATCTTATGTACCCTTAGCCTTAAGCTACCCTACATATATGTGTTTTAAAGTTGCTGGGTATAATGAGTATTGCAATTAGTTTGACTTTTTGTTGCTGTTGTTGTATTTCGACAACAAGCTTACCTTTAAAATTGATTTCAACGGACTTTGCAGCAACTTCCGTTTCCGCTCCAGCTGCTCGTGTACTTATTAGTCAGCATTGTGTAAGTTGCACAATGTCTCTCTCTGTGTGTGTGTGTGTGTGTGTGTGAGTAACAACTTTTGCCATTTGCCATGTGAGCCATGTATGTTTCTTGAGTGGTTGGAGGAAACGTGTCGAGTTTTTACGTTAGCTGACAGCTTTTAACAACCTCGCTAAGCTCTAACATGTTATATCACGAAATGGCACACCTCGCTCAACACACACACACACACACCTGCTCTGCAACACAAACACCATCCACTACAGATATTGAAAGTGCAAAATCACTCAGCGTACATTTAATTTGAAATTAATTTTTAATCAACTTCAATTGAATTAAATTGCATCGAGTGCTGCATTTGCTGATAAATGAATTTTGAATCAATGCATTTAAAATTAAATTGTCGGGGGAGTTATTTCCCCTGCTCCTCCCCCCCCCCTCTCTCTCTCTCTCGACAAAAAATTCCCTTGTGGTTGCAGCTGCGGTTTAATATAATAAATAAATAAATTTCCTAATGCGTATTATGCATAATGAATGTGAATTTAGTGCCGCACGTAGCACAAGCGGCAAACTGCGCGTTGCACATCTATTGGTGTGGGTCACCAACAACAGAATGTTGCAAGAAATATGTGGCACTGTTTACTGCTACGCTCAGCATTTGTTTAGTGGTGTTTTACGCACGTGCCTCAATTATGGGGCAGCATTCAGCTGAATGCACCTGCCACAAAAAGTTGCTGCCGCAAGCACCAAATGTCAAGGGAAGTGGCACAAACGAAGACAAAGTCTTTAACCCAGTTTGGCACTGCAACCTGCAAATCCTGCAACACTTTTCCCCTTTTTCCCGTTCATTTTTCATTGTTGCCTTTGTTGATTGCATTTGGCTTGTTTGCCGCACGTAATTGTTGCCGCACTCTGTTGCAGTGCAGCTTTTCTTTGGTTGCCCCGAACGCTGAAAAAGTTATTAAAATGAAAAGGCAAAAGCAAATCGATTATGCCGAGCTTACCCTAACCTTTGTCTTAGCTCCGACCCAAACAATGCAACCAACTTTTCCACTGAAACTTTATCCAAGCGAACAACAAAGCTGTAAAAAAACCAAAAAATAACAGGAAGTAAAATGAAAAACTTTAAATTGACATCGAATAGCAATACCAAAAGCCGCTACGCATGCACGCCACCGCCAGCCCACAACCAACAAGAACAAAGTCTTAGAAAACCACATTCGCATTCACAACGACAAAGTGAAAAGTTTGGTGTTGCAAGTTTTTTCGGTTGCCTTACAATTGCTCAAAAATGATAAGCTCCTGCTAAGGCTATACTTTTTGTGGTGTACCCTGTAAACTGAAGAGCGCAAATTAGGGTAGCTTACTCCAGCAACTACACTTCGCCAACTACTCTTTAATTTGTCTTTAAATATGAGCACGAACACCGTATTAATGGTTTCATTATTTTTGTGATTATTTTTTAAGTTAGATGTGTTTTGGTCATGCCTATTTAGAGGGCATTTTCTGGTCTTGTTTTACTAAACTTTTTTGGAATTTTCTTTTATTTTGTTCAAAGCCTCAACGGAAATAAAAGCAAAGCTGCTGCAAATTACGCTTTCTTTGGCGCTTACTACATGGTTCATGCTCTGATACACTCCCAGAGGGTATTACAAGTTTGTCGTCAAATTTGTAAAGCATTGCAGAAGACGTCGCCGACCCCATAAAATGTATATGTTCTTTATCAGCATCAGTGAACGATTCAATATAGCCATTTCCATCGGTCTGCCTATTTCTGTTCAGTTTTGAAACTATCTTGATGCAACTTGGCATACATATGTTTGATTGTTGCAGGCAGCACAATTTTCAGAGGTGGCCGGATCGAATCACTATATTATATAGCTGTCACAGCAGCGAACAGTCGAAAGATGGGTTCTTGTAATGAAAACCTTTCGTTTTATTCAAATTAATCCATATTATTGGTTAACACATTCCTAATATTTGCAAAAAAAGACATTGAAATCGGATCAGATTTTCTTATAACTGCCATAGGAACAATCTTTGGGTTTCTTAAAGTTTACAGTTTATAGTTTACATATCGTTAGCTAAATTCAAATCTGCACGGGTATTTCATCTTCGGCTTGCCTAGGAAAGACGGATTTCCTTGTTTCTTATTCGTTTCTCGTTTGCAACTGCTGCATGTGGCATGTGGCAAGTGGCATGTAGTCTGCTGCCTCGGCAAGTATTTTGTGCTCTTAATGTGAGTTTAACAGCTGAATTGTTAGCTGACATTTAAATTTGCCACGCAATTTGCATTTTTAAAGTCCTAAATTTACTTTGTCTAACAGTGTGTGTGTGCCTGTGTGTGTGTGCGTGTGTGTGTGGGCGGTGTGTGGGTGTGTACTTTGTGTTTATGTGCAGAGAAAATTATGCAAATAATAAGAATTTGCTGTCTCTATTACTTGCTTGGCAAGTCTAATTTTTGGGCAAGTTTCGTCAAGAGCCTCAAGTTGTGCCACCTTTCGTGTTTGTGTTGCATCTGGCTGTTGGCATGTGGCATGTGACAGGTAATTTCAATTGCCATTTTAACTTTAAGTTCTGTTTAATTTCATGTGACACTTTGTTTGCATTCTTATGCACTGTTGCACCTGCTGGGTTTGCTGCTGTGGCATGTGCAACGTTGCCAGGCAATTAAATATGAATTGTAATTTTCTTTATTTGCTTGCCTAGTTTTATACTTGAGAGAAAATACCAAATGCTGCTACTCGGGCACGTTGCAATTGTCTGAAGTGGCGGCAGCTTATTGGCTGCCTTATAACTTTGGGGCAGGAAATTTCAAGTCGAGTTCAAGTTTTCCTTAAAGCACTAAAGCCAAAAGGCCAATTTACATGCAAACAGCAGCAGAAGTAATAGCAACAGCAGCAACAGCAGCAGCACCAGCAGCAACAGCAATTCCTGCTGCAACTCTCGCTGAGTCAACATTTTGTGGCAAACTGTGATTTGTTAAAACAACGAATTTCGCATTCATTGAAACTGTCACCCGTCGCGGCCAGCAAAAGCTGGCTGCTGTCAACTCCAAACATGCCACACTGGCCTGTGGTCCGTCGCAGCGTGCAACATTTGTTGCAATTTGTATGCACAATGACAGCGACTCATTTTGAGAGTGCTTTACAAGTCGCCAAAGCTGTCCGCAATGCAACCAAATAAAGAACCCTTCCAAACTCACAAAAGAATAAGCGATAAGGATAACAACAACAACAACAACAACAGACAACCACAACCTTAGCAACTGATTTTGGGTTGATTGTGGAAATAACAAACGAATTCGGGAATGCAGAAAAAAGATGGCAAATAGATGAATTCGACTTGATTGTTTTTTGAAAAAGTAAATTGAATAAAGTCATTAAGTTGTGCAAAGAGTATATATATAATATAAATACATATATAGAATATAAATGGTTTTTAAGCAGTATAAGCTGCCGATTCGATACAGCCATGTTCGCTTGTCACTCTGCATGAACAAACGGATCTGAGAGACTTTGAGAGATAGAGACTTAAAATTTGGATTGTAAATTTATTTATTTATTTCTTTACTTCCTTTTATCAATGTCCTAGCTTCGCCCATATACAATATACATCAAACATAAATATACAAATTTTCAAAAACACAGACCTCCAATCAAAATAACATTTTCCTTTGACAGATTATTGATAAAAAGTAAATACTTCATCGGAACTATCAGCAGTCGCAAGCATTTGCTGTGTACATAAATTATGTGAGAGAAAGGGACAGCGAACAGAACAGTTATTTTAAACGATTTAATTTATACTACAGCTGGGCACAGTCGAGCTCTCTCGACCAGAGCTTTGTTAGTATTTCTTTTTTTTTAATCTGCTATAACCAAAATTAATTCCTTTGCATTTTTATTTATTTATTTATTTATTTTGAGTGAAACACTAAATAGCATTTGCTGGTCGTCAGCTGCTTCTTTGGTAAGTTTAACAAATGCGAAGCGTAATTGCTGCTGAAGCATCATTCGGCTGTTGCTGCCGCTGCTGCTGCTGCCCATCCACGTGGCGTATGCGTAATGTGGTGAAATTGGCCAAGTTTTGGGGTGTTGTTATCAAGTGTGTGACAGGCGTTAACTGACACTTGGGTGCCACGCTAATGTCGTTTAGCATACTGAGCCCTTAAATGGCATTTATGTGGAGCTCATCGTCCCTCGCTCAAGTTGGATATTTTCAAAGATGTGGGAGTTGCCAAAGTGGCTGAATGGCCGTCCAGCAAACAACATCAGAATGATGCCTGATGGCATTATGGGTCAGTGGTTTTTTGGGGTGTGCTAGTTTTTGGGTTTTTGGAAAATAAGACGCCTTAACCAAGTGGATTTTATCAAATGCCTTCAGTTATTTCTCTGTATTAACCTGCGTTCTGCCACATTTTCTAAGGGCACAAATATGACAAACGCCACAGGGATTATAGAGGCAAAGCCGTACAATTTTCGTGCAGCTTAACTGTTCAAATTCCTTCTAATAACTGTTATTAATGCGGAACTTTAGAGGTGCTTTTGCTGTTGCCGTAGCTGTTGCTGTTGTTGCTGTTGCTGTTGTTGCTGTTGCTGTTGTTGCTGTTGTTGCTGTTGTTTTTGTAGTGCGAGCTGCTATCTAACTACAGTTCTATGGAAGCAACTTTGCATTTGTCCAGTGTCTCGTTTTCAAATCGACTTTGCTTTTGCTCTCGCTCTCGCTCTATCTCTCTCTCTCTCTCGCTCCATGTATGTATTTGTGTGTGTGTCATAGCGTGAAAACTTCCACAGCGCTTTCTAGCTCACTCTCCCTCCATCTCTGTCACTCTGCTGCTGCCTGCTGCCTGTTGCCAACCTAATCAACTGAAGTTCTGTTTGCGCTTTTCTTGTGTTGTTTGTTTAGTCTCAACTAGCCACGAACACAAGATATGCGTGTGTGTGTGGGGAGGGGGGGGGGGGGGAGTTTTGTTGGTGTGTGAGTGCATCTGCTGTTAATTTTGCAAAAGCCCTTGATTCCTGCTTTCCTGCACAAGAGCCAAACGTAGTTCATGCACATATTTCTCGCTGCCACACACTTAGATACACTCCGCCCTCTCGATTATAAGCTGTAATTACATTTGCTGTCTCTGTCTCTCTTTGTTTGTGTGTGTGTGTTGACTGCGCGTGTTTTGTTTCAAGTGCCATTTGTTTTAATTAAAATTTATTTCAAGCATTTTAACCATAAAGTGAAAACACAATTGATGCCTGTGACTGACCTAGCTAATAGAAAGAGAGGGAGACAGAGAGAGAGAGAGACAGCATGCTATGCAAGCTCAAGTCAAATATTTATGCAGTCATTCATTTATATATACATATATATTTTTATGCATGGTTTATGGTGCAATTTTGGATTGGTACGCGCATAAACGTAAATAAGAAAATAGTCAAATATCTCGTTTTTTAGCAAATGGAAACATGTGCCACTAAAGTGAACAACCCACAACAACAAGCTGCACAAATGTTTTTCCCTTTTTTGCCGTTGCTTGTCATGTTTCTGTCATTGTATTGTTCTTTCATGCACAACATGTGTTTCTATCTTGCCGACGGCATCGGGTTGAATAACTACTTTAACATGCTTGTAAACTTATGCAGTCCTGGTCGGCTTTGAAGTGGAGTTTTCAGGACTACAAATATATTTGAGTGACAACACATTTGTGACAAATTTCGATATATTTTTTATTGTTTTGAAATTTGCATATTTCGATTTTATTTTTTGCGCCCTACACTTGTGTGTGACAGCTTATCAAATCATCATCTTCTTTTTTGTCTATTTCGTCTATCGTTGCGTATTTTATTGTTTTTCGTCGTTTTTTATATTTTTCGCCTGTTTCAGCAAATTTTATTGTTTTTTTTTGTTGTATCTTTCGTCTATTTCTGTAGTTTTTAGGTTATTTTTCTTTGTATATTGTGAAGCAAATGTGTTAATGGTTAAGATAAGCACATATAGATTTTTGTAAATCGCAACGAGATCTAGCTATAAGTTCAGCTTGCTTCATATTGTTGATTTAAAATTTGTTTATCACTTAGCAGACCCTTTGCCACAGGCTAAAAACAATTTCTTTAAAGGGTATCTCATCAGCGGATTATCATATTTAATGTAATCATGCTTGTTGTTGTCCACTTGATTTGTTTGCCAAAAATCGTTTTTATATTGCGGCTGAGAGACTGATAGATACATGACCACAACAAACTTTGTTAGACTGTGTTTGTGCACAAATGCGAAACACAAGCAAGGTGGCAACCATAAAAAACGACCACACACATACCACACCACACCCCCCCACACACACACACACACACATCCACCCACACACATATAAGTATTTTTCAAACTCTCATGTTTCCACAATAAAATTTCAGCATAACAACGCGAGTGGGTCTTTGTACTTGAGTAAATTGGATCTGTGCAACGGGGCAAGGGCTGCTATGATTACACTCAGAAGGGGAGGCGGGGTGATGAAAAATTAAATAAATATCTGGCTTAAAGCGAGTTTAAAGCAATGCATAGCAAGGACAAGGTGTGCCACTCACTCCTCCTACCTTTACTCTCCTCCATCTGGCTCCCTTTCTCCCTATTGTTGTTGTGGGTGTGCCATGATCCCGAGCTGGCTCCCAGACCCCGGCACAACATTTTAGGTATTCATGTGTAATCCATTTCGAAATTTGCATGTTTAATGGGCTGTGAGGAATTCTGTTTCTCTCTTCTACGTTTTTAGTGTTTATTTTTTGTTTTCTGCTTTTGCTGTGTTTTTTTGGTTGATTCGAGCAGGCTAGAAATTTAGCCAAGAACTCTGACATTCTCCTTGACTTTTTCCGCGTTTAATTTGTTTGAATTTTATTTTCGCTTTAATTTGCATATGCATAAATCCAGTCATTTATAAATAAAAACAGCTGCGTATTTTGTGCATTGCAATGCCAGCTGAGGCCACACACACACTCAAACACACGCACACGGAATACATTTTGTTTATTAGCACAGCAGGTGAAACAAAAGTCTTTTGTTTAGCGCAACAATCACGCATGACACTTTAGGCCATTGTTGCACAGACCAATATAAATGCGGCTTACAGCTTGAGAGCCGTTAATTAAGCGCATACAATATGCAAGCCAACTTCTTGGCCACATTGCTGCTACTCTCGCTGGCCGCACTCACCCACTCAGCTGGGACCACCAATCAGAGTCACAATGTGACATGGGGCACTCGCACGTTTCGAGACACACATCTGCAGCGGGACATCATCACGGAGAAGTCGGGATTTTTGCGCGTTGTCACACGTGACTATCACTTTCAGCAAATTGTGGGTTTCCCCGCAGCAACCGCTCTTTGCAGTAGTTTTAATTTGAGTTTTCTTTTTGACTGTTAGGGCTTCCAGCGTCGCATCACCCAAATTGTGGTCACTGATCAGATCAGGAATGGAAACGGCGGCTTTGCTCACCTTGTCGCCGGCGGTCCAAATTCCCACTTTGCCAAGATACATTTCAAGAGTCAGCGCAACAAGGGCTTCAGTTTCATTGTGGATATTTATGGCATTTAAATGATGTACTTCAAAATGTATTTAACACACACGAAGTGATTTCAAAATACTGCTGATTAATTACAGTTTACTTAATGTTTATGTTTGGATTATTTTAATAAGCATAATGAGCGCTTAATCCCAGTGGCTTAACTACCTGTGTCTGGCTGGATGGGCGTGTTTGTTGTTGCTATTAAATGTTAATTGTTGCGACATCCACCTCTAATGGATATGTTTTTATATACCTCTTAGTACACTGTAACACACATTATCAGTCAGCATCAGCAGCCGCATCGATCTACACTTGCCCGTTCGTCCGATTATAGCTAAAGAATGCACACTTAGAATATAAGCTAAAGTAAGGCCAACACTTGATGACAGGGTATTTTGTAGTCGCGCTCCTTGTTACTCTTTTGTTCGTACTAGTTGTATATTTGTTTATTTGCTGGCATGCAATATTAATACTTCACAAATAGCCAGACAGCAGCATTACTTAGTCCCATGTTTATAGTATAAACAACGCAAAAACTGTTGTATTGAGTAATGGACTGAGGGGATTGTGAAGGGGAGGTGGGGTGGGCGGGGGCGGTGGTGGGGGCCGGGTTGGTTGGGGCATGTGTAAAGTATTGCCCTTTCAACTAAGCTTTTAGCTAAATGCAGAGTGACCTTCCATTTGACTTTCAAGAATTCAAGTATTGCTTGCTGGACTATTTCTACTATTTAAGTAAGACAAATTGATTATATATTTAATTGGGTTTTTCTATTTAAAATATTCATATCTGGCTCATAGTTTTCTTATATATATCTTTCCGTCTGATGTTTATCTTGTTCTATGTTTAAATTTATTTTAAATTGTTGCCTTCCTTTCTCTATTTGGCCTTCAAATTTCATCACTCTCTCTCTCTTTTTCTTGAACTTGATCAATTACACTCTTTCTCTCCCCCTCTTACTCTCTTATTCTCCTACTCTTTGTCTCTCCTATTTCTCCTACTCTTTCACTCTCTCTTTCTCTCGATTTTACAAACTTAAACTTTTTGTTGCTCACGCTGATATTTTCAAATATCCTGAACATGTAAAGGTCAAAAAGTTCTTTAGTTATAATTGGATAGGAGGAGGGAGGGCACAAAATTGGTTGCTGTACGGTTTGCATTGAAGGACATGCATAAAGGTCAGTGAGCAGTTTGGCTTTGTGTCTAAATTGTTAACAAGGTTAGCTATAAATACAGTGCAAAATATACGACTGAAAACCACAAATTAACAGCAGAAACTGCAATTACAACCGAATTATCTACTCGACTGTAAATGCAGCCAACCATTTGTGCAACTTATTTTTTGTAGAGCATGTGGGCTTCGTTTTGGTTGAGGGAGCAGCCTAATGCTCAATTCCAATTCATTAGGCAGCCAGAGCAGAGAGTGAGAGCGGGGCAAGGAGCAAGGAGGCACGATGGGAGATAAGGGGCTTTAAATTAAATGATGCAGCCGCAACTTAAATCGAGCAAATGAGAAAATATTACCAAACGTATAAGCCACAACTGGCTCTTTGGCATTCGCCAAATGCCAGGTACTTAGGCTTAACCCACAACCCACCCACTCCGCCCATTACAACCACTTCAACCCACTGGCCTCACTGCAGCTCAAAAACTCACAACAAATCCAATCAATGTAGCAGACAGCCTCAGCACATGTATCGCATGTGTGTGGGTGTGTGTGTATGGGTGTATGGGTGTATATAAACTCATATGCAAATAAGCGCTGGATGCCATATAAAATTTAATGTGTTGCCTGCCTCAGACTTTTCTCTCTCTCTCTCCCTCTCGCCCCCTTTCTCTCTGTCTGTCTGTCGATTTTTGGTTGTTGCTTTTGCTGCTGCTGCAGGCTGTTGTTGTTGTCACAGAGTGTTGGATTTAGGAGCAGCCATTGATGCGTGTGCAGCCCATCAATCGTTAGGAATTAAAATTTTATTATTCCATATGCGCAGCAAAAGGCGACAGACCCTAAATGCTTGCATACACTGCGTATACATAATACGCAATACGCACTACGCAATACGTATACGCCTTGGTTGCTGTACACTTGTGCTCGAAAACGACTCTTGCAATATTCGGCAATGATCATTTAAATGCAAATGCGTTTGGCCATCAAATTTGAACTAAGCATAATGCCAGGACTCGGCGTCATTAACCGTTAAATGGTGGTACTACCCAAAGACTATGTTGCGTAAATGCTTCAATTAAGTGCTGAGCACAGAGCACTCCTCTCACATCTTCTTGTGCTGTTTGCCTGGCCTTTGCAGCCATTTTGGTAGTTGCTCAACGCCAGCAGTTTTATTGCTTGTTCGTCCTTGCCGCACACATACATACACACACACACACACAAACTAGCTAGTGACAGTGTTTTTCATGCACTCTTGGCTGGCATTCTGGGATAATGCAGCGACTCAACGAACATTTTACAATTTACACCATCCCCCCCCCCCCCCACACACACACACACACGCACACAGTATTGAGCGCAGTTTGTGCCACTTTGTGACCCCATAGTTCAATAACAAAATGGTACCTCAATAGCCGCACAACACTCAATGCCACCCTCAGAGAGAGAGAGCTGTAGGCGCTAACAGCACCATAAATTATGCAGGTTGTTTGTTAGCGTTCGATAGAGTGTAAATTATGGCATAGTTGCCAGCTTCGTTGCAAGCCAACATACCCCACATGCACATATGAATTTGTATTTCTACACTGAGAAAACTAAATTTCATCACATTCAACTCCTTTTGCTTAACAGAGAGCTCTTTATTTCACAATTAGATCTAAGTTTAGTTTAGATCTGCATTCAATGTGGTGTTTTACTTACATAAGATATAAATGATGATTATTTTGATAGCCTTTTAGAAGCTATTTTATTTTTGTTTTCACATTTGAAATGCATGGAAGAAGATGTCTCCAATCGCATAGCCATTTATATACATGCGCAAATCTACCTCAGTTCAAAATAAATCATGCTGACTCTGAATGCAAGATAGTAATCCAATCACATAGCTGCTCTAGGAACTAACTGTAGATATATGATTCTTAGTATTATTTAATTTATAATATGTTTATTTTTCTCGAATTTCGAATCAGACAAAGTCTAACAAAATGAAGTGCTTCAAAATGTACGCGATTTTCTTCGCTCAGCTCGCCTCGAACATTCTCCAGTTGAATTATTTGTATATGCAGCCTCCACCATGCACAGAGAAATACCATAATTGAGCAGGTTGCGCTCTAAATGGAATTTATGTAAGCCTATTAATTCCAATTACTATTTTGCTTACACTTTCGCATTCTCGTTTTCCATTTGTTTCTTTCTCGCTGTCTGGAAATGTTTGCTTTCCTTTTTGGGGTGGCTTTTTTTTTATTTGTCAAGCACTTCAAAGCCAAAATCCTATTAAGTTTAAAGAGCTCAGAATCATATCTTGTACATATAACTTTATTTTCTTAAAACCCTATATATATATATGTATATATTTATTTTTATATATAAAGTGACTGACGATGTGCTGTTTTGCTTGCGCAATTAAATGGAAACTTTTCTACGGCTTTTGCCTTAGATCTGACGCAAGGCTCCAAGTCTTCAGTTGTGTGTCCTTCCATCCCCTCATCTTCATCCCCTGCATTCCCCTCACACATACACGCACACACTCTCATTGCATCAATGCAACTTGAAGGGTTTTATGCAGATTTCCATTTGACTTTGTTTCAAATGTGCACACACAAAAGATAAAACTCAAGCGATTCCCTTCGCCTCCTCTTGCTGAATCTGTCGTTCATTTCACAGCCACTTTTGCTATGCGCCGCCTGTTATCCATTCTTCTTCATTGGTCCTGACCTCGATGTGGTTGTGCTCCTCTCCTCTCCTCACTCCTCTTCCCACTCCTCTCTTTTTCGGTTGCATCTTCTTGTTTTTGGTTTCCTTGTCATCGCGTCTTTGTTAAGCGTATAAAGTGTGAAAGTACATGGAAAAGCATTTTCCTGCTGTCCCGAGAGACCTTTGTTTTTCAATTGCAATTTGCCATATTTGTGGCAATTGTTTCGGTCTCTTGGAAAACCCCCCACATCTTCTCTATCTCTCTTTCTCTCTACCTCTCTCTCTGGTTGCAATTGTTGCAGTTGTCGTTGTCTGCCACAAAAAGGTACTCTGAATTTCCGAAATAAGCTGACTGTAGCTGTAACCACAGCTATTAGCTGCCGGCTGTTTTATGAGGCAGCATGCATATACCCTATTCCTAAAAAGGAAAAGTGGCATATGGGATTTGTGTAAAAGTTTCTGTACTAAGCGAAGTTGCCAAATACCTGAATCAATCTTAAGCAGTTCTTAATATTTGATATATAGTGTGTGGCATATCTTGTCTTCTATTTTTATTGAAAATATGTATAATTAGCTAATTGCGAAGGACATTTTGACAACGAGCAGTTCCCTTTCGCATATCCTATGTATCTGTTTTATTTGTTCTCTTCTAAAAAATATTATTGATTTATTTTTTAAGCTCTTGTTTAGCAAAATGAATATTACTTAGCTTTCTTGCATATACATATATTTAATGCCCCGGAGCAGACAATATTGCAGTTGGCTGCAGAGTATTTGACAGCTGTTTCAGGTTGTCGGGAAATTTGGCGGAAACTGTCAGCTGTGTGTGCACTCGTTGCACGCTGCACATTGTTGCGTTTGCTTATCAGCTGGCAACTTGCATTGTTCTTCAAATGATTGCTGGCAGCCATTCCATTGTGTCTGCTATTTGTAATAGTAATTCTGTTTTGATTTCTGGAAAATTCCTCACTTGGCATAAATTTAAGGTTTAATGCCCCAGCGGCTGCCCTTCATCGACAGTCATCAAAGTGCAGCGCTAAATCAAAGCCAAAGACAGAAAGAACACGCTAAATATTGCGTATTTAAAATGTCAAATGCAAATCAATATAGAAACTAGTTCATGCATTGGCCCTTTGCCCATTGCGTAACTAGTGCAGTCATAGCAACAGTTGTCGATAGTATTTAATTTAAACTTTATTTACATCATTCAATTAAAAGCGGCAATGCCTGCCGTACTATATCTTTTAGTCAACTTTCTGGACCTTTGCCCCATAGGTTTTCACATAGAATTTGCCAAACATATACATCATAATGACAGCCTGAGCAATTTGCACCATAAGCAGAATATTGGGAATGTGACAATCCTTTTGTAGCCATAAGAACACTGGATAACTAAATAGAACAACAAATTGCACGATTTGGATAATTGTTATATACTTCTTCCACCAAATGTTTGCTTTGAAGCCAGGTAATAAGGCCGACATGAAATAATAGAAATACATCACTGTGTGCACGAATGAGTTAATCATTCCAACGGCATTGAGTTGACCACCAGTGCCATAGAAACGCATTATCAAATAACAGACGGTAGACACCATAACATGATGGTACACATGGAGAAAACTAATCTGCTTCTTGCTCTTGCGCAGCACAAAGAACACCGTGTCCAGCAGATCTATCAGCTTGTTGATGAAGTACGCAAAGTGCACATAGCGCTCCAGATTCTTGTGCTCGTGGCCAAGCGGAAAGGGTTCCATACATCTGAAATCGCATATGCGCCGTATGATCAGATAATAAAATGTCTGAAAGGAGGGTCAAACTTAGGCTGTAGTTTTGCACTTTCATTTTGTTAACAGAAGCGGTACTGACAACACCAAAAAATATTCCATTGTATGCCACCTGGCCGAGATTGTAGAAGTGTAGGACTCTTCTTAATTCGTAGGGTTCACGATTCTTCATATAGATCTTTCCAACCTTCAGCACAAATATTAAATAGGTTCCGAGTATCGTTATGATCGGCCATGGTGAATTGGTCAACGGCAGCGGGTTTGGATCTGGGTGTGTCGAAAAATATTGTTTTTAAAATATTTACTTTTGAAATACGCTGCATGTACATATATGTCCTACCCGGATGAGGTGTATCAAAAATTCCAAACATCCCTTGATTTAATTTTGAAGCTTACGTCGATTCACGTTGCAATACACTTTACGAATGAAAGCGAAATTCGAACTGCAGCCATATCTAGTTCAAAAATGCAGTACTAGAAATGAGTTCGATACTTGAGTTCTTTTTCAACAATTCATTTTGTAGAGTCTAATGGAAATTTCTGCTCTTTAGATTGCGCAAACTTTTGAGTTAAATTAAGGCCTAGCACAAGCGATCAGAAAGAGATTGAGAGATATGAAGAATAGCGGAAAAAAGTGGAATACAATAGAATAATACCTGCGAGTACATTCTAGATCCAATTTGGATCATTAATATTAATGAGGCACATTGATTGTTTATTTGAATGCAATGTATGGTCTACATTAAATCGTCGTATTTTATCACAATACATATTTAACTTAAATTATAAGCTTAAGTCCACATATACAAAATGACCTTGTACTTAGAGTACCACAAAACAACCACAAAAAATATCAAACACTGGAGTTGAGAAATGCTCGCAGTTGCTCTGCAGACTACAAAATCAAAATTAAAAACACGACTGTCAAAACCCAAATCTAATATCAAAAGACGACATGTAAACATTCAAAAAAACATAGAGTAGATACTCATGCTAGACTTAACTGCAAAACATATACATATATACATATATATCTTCTGCGTGTCAAATATTGAATACGACAATTGAACAATTGCAAAAATATCAGATGCTTGTCCCACTTGGTGATACAATTAGAATACCCTCAAGAAGTGTATTATTTAAATTAGATACGCAATGTAAACAAAGCGAAGTCGAAATCCGCGTTTGGCTGTGAGTTTTGATTACACTGAAACTGGCTGGTCGCTTAGAGACTTGGCTTTGGGGTATTTTATCTACTATTCAAAATGCAGATTCATTAAAATAAATGATGCATTCAAAAGGCTAAGAAGTCAAGATAATTAAGCACGTCGCACGGAAAGAATTCGAAAGCAAATAAATCATTGATTAAATCTTTAAATTATGTACATATAGACACAAAGAATATTCAATCGATAAGCTTAAAAGGACTCTGAACAGTAGTAGAAAACACTAAAGAAGTATTATTTAATGTGAAATCATTTTATTGTTGTTTCGCATTTTGAGGCTTAATGTATATCTTATAGTAGAAGTTACCAAACATGACCAGCAAAGCAGCAGCTTGAAAAAGCTGTATGTATTGCATCACGATCGGAAATCGGCAGCCACGATTAAATAATAACATTAAAACCGATTGCGTCAACAATATAACGAATTGGACTATCTGTAGTATGGTGATGTACTTCTTCCACCACAGGCTGTTCTTCACACCCGGATACAGGGCCGAGATGAAGTAGTAGTAATACATGACGGTGTGTACGAAGGTGTTGCATAGGCCCATCGTAGCGTATTGTCCTCCAAAACCGTAGATATTAATCACCCAATACGAGAAACATACCATGCTTACGTGATGATAAACATGGAGCACAGTGATCTGCTTATAGCTTTTCCTTAGCACAAAGAACACGGTATCCATCATATCCAGCGCCTTATTGAGGAAGTATGCATATGACGTCCAGCGTTCGATATACTTTGCGGGATTGTCTGCCGGGAGCGATTCCATGCAACACAAGTCGTAAATCGGATTGATGATTACATAATTTAGGGCCTTTAAATAATTTTTTGCTGATATTACAAAGTTTTATATATGCAATGTGCTATCTACTTACATAAACAAAAATAATTGCATTGCAGATCATCTGAAAGGCATTATAGACGAGAAGGGCGTTTTTCAAATTGTACGGTTTACGGTTTTCCATAAACCGTCTGCCGATATTCAGCACAAACAGCAAATAACCCATAGTGATCAATGCGACGGGCCATGGTGAGCTCAGCAATGGCATTTGTTTCGCCCAAGCATCTGAATAGCAGATTGTGATTAGCATCCTTTGAGTATCGATTATGGATCGTTACATATTGAGAGTTGAGTATTACCTGCTGGCGGATTGTCGAAAACTGCAAACACTGTCGAATTCATAGCACCGAATTTGATTGAGAACCGATTGCTACTCGAAATTACGTGCAACTGAATCGATCGCTTCAAAAAGTACCACAAGTGTGCCTAAGTGTTCAGATATATGTAAAACATAGTTTCTATTTAGATTCAAAGGTTATGCAATCACTTGAATACATTATCTCTGTAATGTTTAAATATATCGTATTTAATTATCATTTAATACGTTGAAATACATTCCATTTGATTTTTTAGGTTTCGCAGTGAAACACTTGAACAAACAACAATGAAATGTCAACATGGATATGTGCGACCTTGTCCAGAGCGACAACAATGGGAACAAGAGCAACAACATCTTAAGCGACACATAATGTGGCAAGCACTTGACACAAAGCGAGCACGTTTATGATCAAAAGCAGCAGCAGCAACAAATCTAATTACACTGGGTTGCCTGATGTTGATGCTGATGATGATGATGGTGATAATTGGCTTCCTTGTTTTGGCCAGCCGGAAATGAGCAATGCTTTGTGTTGTGGAACAATTGAATATGCGTTCGAGAGCATAGCGAAATGCAGCTTAAATCTTAAAGAGATGCCGTACACAAAGCAACAAAAAGCTAAATAAACGAGTGCAACTGCAACTGCAACTGCAGCTGCTAAGAATTTAATTAAGCGCACAAAAGAGTTGGCACAAAAACAAAAAGAACAAACAAAAAAAGAAAGAAAATAGGAAAAGGCGCTCAGTTTCCTAAAAAAGGCAGGAGTGGTCGTGCAGTGGCTGAGCCAGCAGCCCATTTCCTCGGTTGCCATTCAGTTGAGTTCATTTTGAAAGCAAAAGCCGGCGGCCAACGACCCCAAAGCAGGCAGTAGGCGGGGCTGCGGCACGTGCTGCCTGCCCGGTTGGCTGGGCTACCAGTGACACTGGCCAATTAGTCGTTGGTAATAATTTTGGCTCCATTGACCGATATCTGGCTGCCACACTGATGACTGCCGCCAAGAGACGTGCAGCAACCGGCGGCAGCAGCAGCAGCCACAGCAGCAACAACGAGCAGCAGCCACTGCAGCAGCATCAGCATCAAGTGCAACACCATCATCATCATCATCATCGACAACAGCAGCAGCATCAGGATGCGGATCAGCAGGCGAATGAGTATCAGCAGCTGTTGCAGCATCAGCACCATCCACATGCAACATACCACCACCCACAGCAATACCATCAGAGACAACACCAGCAACATGCGTCACCACATCGGCAACAACAACAACAACACCAGCATCAACATCAGCCATCTGCATCAACAGCAGCGGCATCTCTGCGCGATTGTTCTGTCAAATTGCCGCTGGACATTCTGTGAGTAATCCAAAAAAAGAAGAAGAAAACAACCAACGAAAGCCCAACTGGCATTAAGCAAGCTGAGTTGGGTCTCGTTTAGATTAGAGCTCTCAAATCCCCATTGGGCTTCTTTGCGCTAGACGATTTGACTTGTTAAATACCTAAATGCCCTGTGTCAGCGTTACTCAAATAAAGGGTATATAGGCACAGATTAGATAGGAAGTGCAACATTAAGAGTTAGCCACAAACTAATTACTACTGACTTATTCAATGAACATAAAAGTAAATCGAAGTTTGCAACTATGATAGCATCTTAATGAATGATTTAAAAAACCCGCCTTTGCACATTTTGCACAAGATTACGGGATGCAGGGTATTCAGCAGTCGTCCGTTTCGCTTTAATGGTTCTTTATGAGATGGCAATGTCAAATGGAGCAAAAAGTCAGTGTGCGCACGTCTCGTGCTTTCATAAAATTTACATTTGAACGACTTGAATGAAAATTGCATTCATGTTAATGGCAGGTCCTGTCAATTCCATCAGCAATGCTTTATTTATATTCTGCAGGATGTACCACACATCTCCCCGCATGTCAATTAACTTTCGGAATAACATGCTTCCACAAGCACATATCCAATCTATGCAATTTCAAAGTGCTCACCCTGGATGGATATGAGTTGTGTTCAAAATATCACCTTAATTGAGAAACTTGGCCATGCAATTTGTATTCGACTGTTAAGCATCAGTAAGCTCGTTGGATTGTGGTAAAGTCATATTTAATTATTTGCAGAATACGCGAAAAATAAATGTATGTAAATATTTAGTTAGTATCAAAGCAACCGCTGAAATATAATGCGAGACGGATAAAAGGGATCATTAAAATCAGAGTTGTGGCATCGGCAAACAATGCAAAATCATTCACCAACATGAAAATGAGAGAAAATTACGGAAAACATAATTACATCATTATCTGGCATATTTACAATGCGGCCAACTTTGATGAGCATTTTTGAAATTCAAACCCTCTGTGGAAGGGTTGGATACATTTCATTAAGGTTTCTCAATGTTTATTTTAATGATTTAATAAATAAAAATGGACAATTCACTCATATTAAAGATGACAGCATTTTATCCACAAGGGATAATAAAAATGTCTTTTGAAGTGTTTTCATTTATAACGATATTTAGATCTGATTTCCTTAAATATTGAAACATAATTAATTTGAGATTCCATAATGAGATACAGAAAGAGCTCAGAGAAAGTAAAAAAAGTTCATTAATATTCATTGATTCTATAATGTTTTAACAATCAGTAAATGCTTAGCAAATAGCTTCTTTTAATGCAACAAGAAATTCCGGTTTTACTAGGTATTCTTGTAGAAAAAGGATACTTGCTGAAAATGGATTTCAGACAGACATTAAAATGATTTTTTTTTATGTTTTAAACATCTCTTTATGATATATCTTTATGAACAACTCGATTGTTCCTAGAAAATATACATTATTTCTTGCATACTCTGCGAGTTATGAAAATCTCTTTACCAATTTATATTTATGGCATCTAAATGACATAGGGGTCCGATTCGGTCCGATTGCAGATTGATGCAGATATATGCCAAATTGGAAGCTCGAAGCCTCGCAGCTGAGAAAGTTCTGCTTACACACACAAACTAGAGAACAGACAGTCGGATCAAGTGTATATATACTTTATTTGCGACAAAAGTCAGACACATTTTTCAATATTAATTAAGAAGCGACACAAATCATATTTAATGTGCAACAGTCAAGTCGACGGAGAGATAAATGTAAGAAGTTGGCCATATAAATTACACGAATGAAATTGTTGAGGGGCTTTTGGCCAAGTCTTTAAGCCGCATGCCAGCGAATTGGCCGGGATTTTTAAGCTTTTAAGCTGCCTGCAGGGCGACATAGCAACTTGCAAAAGGGAAAGAGGTGAGGAGGTATAGGGGCATGAGGCATGGGTGCATGTCAGTTTCAATGCGTGACAGCAGCAGCAGCAGCAACAACAACAACAGCAAGCACTATAATAACAACACGACAGGAACAACAATAACATAACACTGAAAGGGAAGCGTTGCGTTTATGCAGATGCCAAGTCAAGTGGCAAGCAAAAGAGGAGCGTGCAACGAGGACAGTCGAGTCTATATGGGTGTGAGTGTTTTTGTGTGTTTGTGTGTGTGCTGCAAATAGAAAACCTTAAGCATGCCGCAGTCACTGGACGTCTATGCCGAGACATAAAGAGAGACGGCAACTTTTTGAAGTGTGCGTGTGTGTGTACGTGTGTGTGTGTGTGCGTGTGTGAGAGACTCCTTGTGGAACTGACTCCAAGCTGCAGCTGCTGTGTCGTTACTTTTAATGAGGTGTCGCCGACGAAACTCGGCCAACAGGATGGAATGCCAGCTACCAGCTACCAACTACCAACAACCAACTACCAACAGCCAGCAGCATGTTGTTTGCCACCCCTCCCCTTTAGCCCCTCTTGCAACCATACGGTATGCCTCAACTCTTACGCCTGCTCCAGAAATGCAAACATAAATGCACTTAGACATCGTCTGACTAGCGGCGTCTCTACTGCGGCGGCATGCTGCAAATGAAGTCATCCATTAGACGTCGACGTCGACCTCGTCTATGTTAAGCAACGTATACACCACGTGTGCCCTGCTGCAGTTAGTTTTGCCCATAATGGTCTAAGCGGAAACGCTTATAATGGTATTGGGTTAAGCGTTGACAAGGCACAGGCGCTCAGGTGAAGACAGTCCGCATTTCTGGTCATGTATCGCTGCGCTAATTTCAGCAACAGTTTTTCTTCTTCTTTCCTTTTGGGGCAGAGATGGTGGCAGGTTCGGTGAGTCATCGGCATCGAGCTGGCTTTGGCTGCTTGTCGTTTGGGCGGCCACTTTAATTACTCAGCAGCAATCTAATTAGCTTAGCGACAGCCGACTCCCATTGAAAGTGGGCGGTCATTAGATTAATTGAGCACAGGACGAACACAACAACAACCACAAACGAACTTGAATCCTTACTAATGCTGTTCGCATCAATGGTCGCTTACACTCTTTCGCTTTTAAATGCGATCCTAATCTATAAATAATTATAATTTTGGGAAGTACTCATTTTCTACATATTCGATGAGTGCTCCACGATTGCCAATGATTGCTTTGCCAATAAAATCAATTTTCTGACTTTGACAGCCAATTATTGTTTATTTATCAATGCCTATTTTTGATTTTAGGCAAATTGCATTTTTATTCAGATTTCCTATTTAGTTTATTAAATTTTAACTTTAATTTAATTTTTTCATATTCATTTCTTTATGTAAATTTAAATTGCTATTTTAGAAATTGTATCTTAAATTTGAGATTGAACTAAAACTACTTTGTTCTCGCTGTGGTCTTTGATTGGAGTCATCTAATTAGGGTTTTTAGTTCTCAAGTGACTACTGTACCTCTAATGCACTTTCCACTCTCGTTTCAGCTGGCTGCCGAAGTCAGCGATGCGTCCGGTGGGCACAGATGCTTCGCACTCGGATTGCATCCTGGTTGTTGGCGTCTCCCGTCCAAAGCTGGCCGTTGTCTTTCTAACGGTTATGCTAATCTCACTGTTTCTCACGTTCCATGTGCTGTACGACAGCGCCGTGTACAACATACAAGCAGCACAGGCGGTGCACGAACGTCATCGCCTTTCCTTGGCCGCATCCGCCTCGGCCTCATCATCATCATCATCAGCTGCTGCTGCTGCTTCTTCCTTTGCTGGTGGTACTTTAAATGCCAATCATTTGCCCGTTTTTGTTAAGCCGGTTGTCAGCTCGAATCAGCTAAGTCATCCCATGGTCTTTCCCTCCAGCCGCGTCCATTTCCCCAAGACGAGCAGACGCCTGCCCCAGGTGAGTAATATGCCAAGGCTCCTTGAAATTGTACAACAACCTCGACAAATTTATAATTGCTGCCATTTGCATTTGCGCTTCAATTTCAGGCACTGATAATTGGCGTACGCAAGTGCGGCACTCGAGCTCTGCTGGAGATGCTCTATCTGCATCCGCGCATCCAAAAGGCTGGCGGTGAGGTGCATTTCTTTGACCGGGATGAGAATTACTTGAAGGGCCTCGACTGGTATCGCAAGAAGATGCCCCACTCGTTTCGGGGCCAAATTACCATCGAGAAGAGTCCCAGTTACTTTGTCTCGCCCGAGGTGAGTCTCCCATCCAACCAACATTCAACATCCAACATCCATCCCAGCTTACACTTTGATGTTCTAATTGGCAATTAGGCTTGTCCGCTGCACTTCGTGGACAATAATTAATGATTAACTGGCCACTGTTGGTACTTGTACATGCAACCCATGGGCAAACCCACTGAATTGACATCTATCAAATTAAACCGAAATGTTTTGGATTCTCAATGAGAGATATTTCCCTCTCTCTTTCTCTCTCTCTCATTTTGTCCGTCTGACAGCTTGCCTCATAGTCAATTTCCGTATTTCTAGTTTAGAATCCGTGTCGGTATCCAACCAATTTTGGGAACGGAAATGTTTGCAAATTCATTTGCCAAACGGCGTCATCAAACACACGACGATTCTGCATGCCCACACAAGTCTTTCAATTTAGTCCGACTCTGTTTTCATTATAGTTTGTAATACCCTCTGAACTTGAATGCAAGAGATTACCAAAAAATGGACACATTTACGATGGTATTGCCTCAAGATTGATACTATATTCATGGCTTAATCTATCTTTGTTACGTTTTGAGTTCTTAAGGTTCTTAAAAGTTCTTGCATATTTTTTATTATTATTTTGTCCCGAATTTGATTCCAGTAAATTGCAGGATATTTTTCAGTCGAGCACACGTTCAGCCATCGAATCTTTTGATTTGTTTTTTGTATAGATGTATTTGTTTTTTTTTTGTGTAGTTGCTTTTTCCGCCTGTTGCCCGCAAAGTGACTCTGGTGCTGATGCAATTTGCTGGTCGAGCCGGAAGTTGCATGTGTCAGTGAAATTGAAGCCTCCAGCTGGGAGCAGGGACGAAAAGAGCAAGAAAGTCAACGCGGAGCAGTTGCTCGCTTTTTGGTTGTCATGCCAATGCAATAGTTCACACAGCTTATGCTTTCAATTTGCAACTGAGCCGTAGTTTCCAGCTGACCCTCTCCCATTCGTATCGTTGCATTTGTTAAATCTTCATTAATGCCACGATTAATATTGATTGGCATCTGCTCTGGGAGCGAGCGAAATAGGATGGGAGACTGCTTTTAATCTGACAGCCTGCCGTGGCTCCCACTGGGAGCAGTCACTGACCGAGTAGCACTCTCATTATCCCTCTCTCTCTCTCTCTCTCTCTCTCTCTCTCACTCACATTCTGTCTCTGTCACTATCTCTTTTGAATAATCGTATTTTATTTAAAATTGCGCTCAAAGCGCATTTGCAGTTTAAAATTAGCTACGCGCCCATAAATAATTCAGAGATCCCAACGGTGTGCTTGCGCCTCCAGCTGCACCCAGTGGGAGTCGCTAATATCCACCCTATTTGTGTGTATGTATATAGCTGTTTATCCGTGATATATGTGTAGATGTTGATATAGCACCGTTTCTTGGCACACTTTAAACAAGAGGCCGTCGCGACGGTTCTCGTTTCTTGTTTCTGGTTCATCAAGATATAACTTTTGCCAGTCGCCTGCACTTGTTGCATACTTTGCCGGGCGCCCATTGAAATTGATTAACTTTATTTTGCTCGCCTCGGTGGTTTTTTTATGCCCTATACACAATCCAAATTGTAAATGGGGTATACCACTATTCATAGGCAGCAGGAGACCATCCGCGGCTCTTAAGTTTGTCTGCAAAAATACCTTAACCGTAGCCTTAACAGAGAATATAAGAAATTTCAAGGTACTCATTATGTACCATTAAAAAGGAGTAGCTAAATTCAAAATATATAATTCAGATGGAAATATAGTATAAATTAAAACTGGGAGCTTTAAAGTGTAAAATCGTATATTTCGATAAAGAGTTTAAAAAAAAAAAACAAGAAAAGTTAATCTCAGATTTCACGTGAATTAATTTGTTCTTAAAAGTTGATTATGTTATTGAGTTTATTCGCATTTATTTAGAACAAGAAACCGGAATTCTGTGAAAATATAAGAAACGTTCGCTGGCATTGATATTTGTCGTCTATCGTCTATCGTCTATCGACTATCGAATAATTAATTTGCGGTGCTTTTCGACATTTCATTAAATTGATATAATGTAGTTTTATGCTAGGTATTTGGTAGTCCATCATCCTTGCGCCTCTGTGCCGCAGATGTGCGACGACGCCATTGTGCGGTCATATTTTCTAGCTAAATTAAATTATTCACTGTACAGTGGCTGCAGCGAGCGAGCGCAAACTGCTCTGGCAGACTGTAAATTCATTAGCTGCTTATGTTAGTCACGTTATATTATGCCAATTATTTTATGTGGAGAGCTTTTACCGTACCATGTACCATGACATACTCGGTTTCGTTCACAGGTGCCGGAACGTGTGCGTGCCATGAATGCCAGCATTAAGCTGCTGCTAATTGTGCGTGAGCCCGTGACCAGAGCTATATCCGACTACACGCAGCTGCGTAGCCATGCCGCAACGGCGATACTGCCCCTGGCCGAGAGCAGTGCACCCGGTTCCGGATATGGAGCCAAGTTGTCAACGCCAAAGTCGTTATACGCCAAGCTGCATGCGGTGCACGAGTATGACAATGCATTGGGCAGCGGAGCGGGCGCCAAGGAGACCTTAACGGGCAGCCGAGCACTTGGAGCAGCGGGCAGACGTGCGGCAATTGGAACAACCACGCCCACTCCAACGCCAAGTGCCGCCCAATTGGCAGCCAAGTGAGTGGAATCAGATTACCATCAGTTTGCCACACCTCATTTGCTTCTCTTGCAGATCCTTTGAGGAGCTCGCCATCTTTCCCAATGGCACCGTGAACGAGGCCTATCGTCCACTCAGCATATCCATGTATCACATGCACTTGCATCGCTGGCTGGAGGTCTTTCCGCGCGAACAGCTGCTCGTTGTCAACGGCGATCGACTCATCGAGGATCCGCTCTCACAGCTAAAACGCATAGAGGCCTTTCTGGGTAAGAATGCAGATGTCAGTCATACAATCTGTATTCCTTTCTAATATGTCAAAACTTCTATCTTCGGTATGAAAGTGAAATTATCACAACAGATCAGATAGTCACAAAATGCTTTGAATATCAAAATATGAGAAACTAATCCATTGTCCAAAACGCTTTCCTTTGCAGGCATTGAGCATCGTGTGCGCAGCGAGCATTTCTACTTTAATGAGACGAAAGGATTCTATTGCCTGCGCTATGACAATGGGGATCGTTGTTTGCGGGAGACCAAAGGACGCAAGCATCCGCATGTGGATCCTGTCGTCGTGTCACGTCTACGCAAGTTCTTTGCCGAGTATAATCAACGCTTCTATGAGCTGGTTGGCGAGGATCTCGGCTGGCCCGAGGAGTAAATGCAATTGAGAAAGATGGACTGATTTGAGAGGCTAATAGGAGTAAAAGTATAACAAACCAACCCCAACTCCAATAACAATTTTTCACTTGCACTGCGACGCATTTCGTTGAAGGCGAAAAACGTAAAGAGTCGATGCGAAATGTTGCACAGAACGCAGAATTCTCGGCTGCTGGAATTGCATTTGCTCCAGTGCAGAACGCAATATTTCTTTGGCTGTCTGCCAGCCGGCTGACAGTTCAATTATGTGAACTTTTGGCTCCCGCAAAAAATCCATTTAATCCCAAAATACAAAACGCAGATTTTCACTGCAGCGAGTACGCAAATGGAAAGCAAGAAAAAGCAAAAAAAAAATAATAATCTGCGTGTATTTTGCCTGATGCAGATGGCAAGTGAAAAATAAATACAAACATTCCGAATATTCGATGAAAATATAAAATAAATAACTCGAAAAATAAGGACATCAAAATGAAAAGCAATATCTACATGATGTGCGAAAGTTGCGTTGCATTGTCTGCATGTGTGTGTGTGTGCGTGAGTGTGTGTGTGAGAGCCTAAAATTTAATTAAGCAACTAAATGTGATTTTATAGCAAATAAGCGAGAAACAAATTGACATGAAATGCGTTTTGCAGGGAGTCTGCAGCCAATTTTTGGGACAAAGGGCAAACCAAATAAAAATAAAAAAAAGGAAAAAATCGAGGAAAAAACCGTCGGCTGAATTAAAAGTGTGCATAAAAACAACAACTAAACGTACTTACATATACATATATATACAAATACAAATAGAAATAACTATAACTAGTATCTATCAAAATCGCAAGCATATCGGAGCTACTCAAGCTAAGTATTTAAGAAAAGCTAAACAAAAAACAAAAAAAAAAAAGATTCAAGGCTTAACGCCCGACCGAGGTTAAACGTAACATATCAAAACATCGTAATGAATAAATCAACCAACCATGAACTCAAAACATATCAGCAAAATGCTTACAATATACTATATACATAAGTATACATATATATATATTAAAATATGATATACAATTAAATGTTATACGCGGTAAAGAAAATGTTGAGTTGAAATTCATTTTGTTATTTATTATGGTTAGTATAATTTGGCAAGAATTGCATTCGAGTCTCATTTTGTGAATTTGAACTAGTTTGTAGTGTTTAAAGAAAAATACCAAGTCCTTAGACAAATTACTAGTTAAATGCACTGCCTGAAAAAAAAAACATATCAAATATATATATACATACATATATTGTGCACTAACATTATAAAGCGTAAGTTTTTTAAAGCATTTTTTAGCAACAATTATTTTTGATTCCTAGAATTAATTGATAATGCTAGGTAAAATAACTGTGTATACATATCAATAGCAGTTTAACTAAGATTTAACTATATTACTTATACATTTCATGTTCTTTCGAAACTAATTGTGAAGAAATACCAAACAAAATACTAAATGCATATCAACTCAATGTGAGCAATTTAACTTAGGCTAAAGCGAAATCCGAAAATTCATTTAAAAACTATACATTAATGCGTGTGTAATACCAAATAATAATCAGATATGATGACCCAACGTTTCAAAACTTAACTCAACTCAGTTAGTTCTACATATTGCCTTGGTTCTTATATGTACTAGTTCTTAGGGATCTTCAGCACAGAACTCACAGAAAAAAGCGCTTAGTATGACTTTTTTATAATACTTTAAATAGACATAGAATTGTTTAACAATCCACAATCGATGTGATTCTATCACCTTGAATATCACATACTGAACTAATGCATAACAATTTTCAATTGAATTCAATGCAAAACGATGACAAATGAACCACGAATGCAATATTAATTCACAAAAAAAAAAAAAAAAAAAAATACCAAAATAAACAAAAACAAGACTGAAGGTCCTCCGCAGAATGAGTTTTAAATGATTTTTCTTTTCGAAAGAATAAAACAAAAAGAAAGTACCAAAACCAATCAACCATTTACAAGTAGCATGATATATATTTGTGCAGAGACAACGAACGTTTATAATTTGTTATATTTTTATACAATGAAACCGAAGACGAAAACAAAAACAAAAAACCAAAAAAACCAAAAAAACCTAAAAACCAAATGATTAATAAAATACCAAGTTTGTTTTTGTGTGCTGAATTTAGTCGTATATATTAATTATATATAGTTGGAAAACGATGAGTAGTTACATTTATCCTTTTAACTACGCCAATTACATAAATAGTACATAAATAAATACATATCAAGTGTTTAACTCAACTCTAACGCCTCCATTGACATTGATATATTGATGTATTGTCTACTTACATTTTAAATGTGTGTCTTTATTTTTAAAAAAAACCACATACTTACAAACATACATACATATCATGCATAAGCATACAACTTGCTAATCTATAATGTACCTTACAAGACAACAAACTATGTATATTTCTTCAACTCTCAACTCTTGACTCTTATTCAAATTTTCGATGTACATGACATAACACGATACAAACACGAATAACTGAAGCAAATCGTTAGTCGATAAATTCAATAAATTGAATGAATCCAAAGAAAAAATCAACATTTTAAAATTCAAAAACAATTTTACGCATGCAATGAATAAATGTATTAAAAACCTTGACTATAAATAATTTACTTTAATATTATTTATTTTTCAACTAAAGCGTGGCATTAAATTGCACACTGCATATGCCAAGGGTTAAAGTTCTTGAAAGCTTTCTCTCTGTTAAGACACAAACCATTCCGAAAGCTTTACAGTTATAATTGCTAATCATACATATTTTGCGACTTGGCCTTGATACGCAAGCTGACAATAAATTGCAGAACGTTTCAGTCATAGTTCGCAGTTGCTCCAGTTCGGTTGCTGTATACACAAATTTTCTTGCAAAAAGCGCATATTACAATTAACAAAATATTTCTATATTATTCTAAAACGTATTTGTAAGATTAATTTACTTCAAACGAAAACTATCAACGATGTGGAAATCTATTGAGCGTTATAAGCATTGTGCTTTCACGCAACAGCTGTTCTACAACAGCCGTCTATTCTCTCTAGGCAGGGAGCTTAAACAGCAGGTGAGTGTGTAACAGCTGAGAGCACGAGAGAGCGAAGTTGAGAGCGAGCGTGCTTTGTTTACAAGCAATCAGACCCAATGGGAAATTTGCTTACGCACAGACTATCTTGGAATTAATGGACACAAAGCCGACGCGCACAGATGAGGACTGGCTGCAGGCTGAGCCATACGCAGCAGTTCCAGGACCCGGAACTTGGCGTCTTCTATCCTATTTTCTGCCAGGCGGTGAGCTTTGAGGTATTAGTAAATACCACAAACTTAGCTCATGTGGCTTGTTCCGCAGGTAAACTTCGCAACGCAAATCTGATTGAAATGAATCGTCGAATGCGTGAGATGTATGGCGATATTTACAGATTACCAGGAACGATGGGCAGACCTGATGTCATCTTTACCTATAATCCTAAGGATTTTGAGATTACATATAGAAACGAGGGGGTTTGGCCCATCCGCATTGGTCTCGAGAGTTTCACCTACTATCGCAAGGTTCATCGTCCCGACGTATTTGGTGGCATAGGTGGTCTGGTCTCGGAGTAGGTCTAAAGGAGCAAATTAATATCAATCTGGAATCAATATAAAAACAGCTTGAATTCAAATTTAATTAAAACTTATTTTTCCTTAACCCACAGACAAGGCAAATCATGGGGGGACATACGCAACAAAGTCAATCCGGTGCTGATGAAAATGCAGAATATCAGACAGAATCTGCCACAAATCGATGATATTTCCAAAGAGTTTATTGTCAGGTATGTGGCACATACCAAAACTAGCAACAAACTAATTCCATATGTCTTCAATAGGTTGGAAAGACTGCGTGATCCGCATACGCATACTATCAAAGCCGATTTTCATGAGCAGATCAAGATGTGGGCATTTGAATCCATTAGCTTTGTGGCGCTAAATACACGCATGGGCATGCTCACCGATAACCCAGATCCAAATGGCGATCGCCTTGCCCGGCACATGACGGATTTCTTCAACTATAGCTTCAAGTACGATGTGCAGCCCTCCATTTGGCCATATTATAAGACGCCTGGCTTTAAGCAGTTTCTGCAGACCTACGATCACATTACGGAGATTACAACCAATTATATTGAGGCGGCCATGGGTCGTTTTGAGCGGGATGAGCATGGTGGCAATAAATGCGTCCTGGAGCAGTTGTTGGCTTTAAATAAACAGGTGGCTGTCGTTATGGCCATGGATATGTTAATGGCTGGCATGGATACGGTAAAAGAGAATACTACAAGTAATAAGTCCGAATATATTCGTGGCTTATCCATACTTGCAGACTTCGTCGGCTTTTCTGACCATACTCTATCATCTCGCCCGCAATCCCTCGAAGCAAACACAGCTGCGTCGCGAACTGCTGCGCATTCTTCCCAAAGCGAATGATTCTCTTACCGCAGAGAATACGAAAAATATGCCTTATCTACGTGCCTGCATCAAGGAGGGTCTGAGGATTACGTCCATAACGCCGGGAAACTTTCGCATTACCAGTAAGGATCTGGTGCTATCCGGCTATCGCGTGCCACGCGGCACTGGTGTGCTGATGGGCGTCATGGAGCTCTCGAATAGTGATGATTATTTCACAAAGAGTGAACAATTTCTCCCGGAGCGTTGGCTCAAGCCGGACTCGGATCCAGAGATAGATGCGTGTCCAGAGGCTCGCTCTCGCAATCCGTTTGTGTATCTACCCTTTGGTTTTGGTCCACGCACCTGCATTGGCAAGCGCATTGCCGAACTGGAGCTGGAGACGCTCTTAACGCGTCTGCTGCGCTGCTACAAGATCAGTTGGCTGGGCAAGAGGCCATTGCAGTACGAGAGCACTATTATCCTGGCACCGCATGGCGACATTCGCTTCAAATTTGAGCCAATTGCCGAGAATTCGTCATAGCTCTTGATACCCCATAATTCGACCTATTACAATTACAATTGCAATCAAGCTTATAATCTTATATAAATGCGTATTAATTTCAAACGATTTACTCAAATATTACTAACAATAGTAGAAATGTAACGAGTATATAAGGCAAGCATAGTAGGATATAGGATTAAAAGAAAAAGGAACTCTGGTTGGGAGTGCAATCGGCTTAGCGTCGGTTGCGTCCACGGAAACGCTGATGGGAATGATTGAATTGGCGCTGCTGTTGTTGCTTGAAGGGCTTGCCCGCTGGATGGGTGTCCTGTTGGTTAGCGTGGTAGAAGCTCTGCCTGGCTGCTTCCTCCGTCTCGGAACCAGCTGAATGTATTTCATCCAGTTCAGAATTGGGTGTGGAATGAACTGCAGCCGCTTGACGATGGCAACATTGAATGATTAAAGTAGACTGGATATTATACGGAAGCTACTTACAAGGAGCCGCATTAATGGCAGCGTTCTTCAGAAGGGCCTGGGTGCCAAGACTGCTGTTTATATTGTTGGGTGAACCTGTAGAACAGCAAAAGTATTCATATAAATATCGAAAAGAAATCTAGAGTAGGTAAGTTCTAGTAAGTTCTCCTCAGAGTGCCGAGTATTATGCAGACTTGTTGCAGATTAAGGATATATTATTTTGATTTAAACTATGTCAGCTGTGACATATAATGGAAAAGATTTTGCTTAAATATGTTAGTCGACACTTTACATAAATTATAATAAGGTTAGTGTATAACCCGAAAGGGAGGCATGCCAAAGAGTGCGAACCAACCGATGGGACTATAGAAAATATCTTCAGAGGATGTAGCGGGCGTAAGGGTTTCGACAGTGGGATGATCTGGGTTAGAATAGCATATATCAGATATCGTAGTTGTGGTTGCATTGTGGTCTTCTGTCTGCTGTGGTAACTGTGGCTGCTGCTGCTGGCAGGCCGTGATCGTGCTGCTGCTGTCCGTGTCGCAATCAGTATCGTTATCGTTATCGTTATCGTTCTCCGTTGAGGGATCAGGATCAGTGTCGGGCTGGGAGTTAGTGTATGGAGTGGAATTGCTTGTGGATTCAGAATTGGCTGTTGTATTTGAACATATGCACAGAGTAACAGAAAAATAGGCAAAATACTAACGTTAATAATGTTAATAATAATGTTTAGAGCAATTGAGGCACATGCAACACTGCCGAGTTACCTGCAGCGGCTATATTATTGTACATCTGTGTTTTCATCAAGGCGGCGCTGAGATGACCTTGCGACGATTTCAATTGCTCCGCTTTCGCTTCCGATTCCCTGAGCTGTACTGCTGGGACTAAGATATAAACCAGGAAAGAGAGACAAATAGAAAGAGAGAAAGAGAGAGACGACGTCAGGGCAGTATTTTGGCCAAAAATTCAATACAAATTTATTTAATCTGAATTTGTTTTTTTTTTCGGGGGCACAAAAAGCAAAAATGAATAATTATCTTCTTTTTGGGCACAATTATTTCTGTATTTCAGTTTATCGCATTTCGTTTCACAGCTGCCAAAAAAAAAACTTTTTGACTTAAATTGTTATCGCTTAAATCGTTAATCGATACTTTCAATTTAAACTAGACTTAGCACCTAGGTGTGTGCATACAAAGTTAGGGAGTGAGAAGAGAGCGGAAGATAGTGTGGCAAGGGAAGGGGGACGAGTATGTGTGTGTGTGTGTTTGTGTTTGTGTTTGTGTGTATCTAAATATTAAGAACATTTCAGTGTCCATTACCAAGTTCCGTCTGCTCGCTGCTGCCGTTGGTGCCATTGACAGTTATCGGCTTTTCCGGATTTTCCTTGTTGCTCATTTGTGCCAAAATCTCACCAAGCTGTCATTAGAGTTATATATATACATATATATATTTGATTTAAAATTAATTAATTTGGAGTTAGCTTACGTTCTCGACCAATTGATGCTCCTCACTGCTGGTCATCTGTTCGCTTGAGTGGCTGTCGCTGTCGCAGTCGCTCATTTGGCTGCTGCTGCTGTTGCCGCTGCCCTCCGCTTTATAGGGCACGAAATCGGAATCATCCTCGGAGTTCTCATTGGCATATTTGGTCAACATCTCATTGATGGTCAAATTCTCATCCGCATTCGACTCACACTCAAGCGATCGCTTCGTCACGCTTTGATTCACCTGCTTATTTATTTGAGATTGAGATGGTAGCCTGCTTAGTTGATGATTGTTGTAACTTGGTTTGGATGGCACCCACCTGTTGCTCCGAGCTGTGCATATTGAATGCCCGTCCGCTATTCTCCCGCTGCACGCCCGGCCGACAGATGGCGCGATTGAACCACTGACTCAACTTCTGGGTGAAACTCTTGCCGGGAGACATCTCCTGCTGGCGATGCCGCATCACCTGCAAGCCATGGACGCGAACGGCGCGCAGCTTGCGACGACGCGTCTGTATAAAGTAAATCACATCCGTTGGCGTCACTGGTCCATTGCCAATCATCAGAGCGCCGACGGAGAGCCACATGCGGACTAGGCGCAGCAGGATGATCAGCAGCAGAAATGGAGCCCAGGGCAACGGACGCTCAAGCACAACGGCACTCGAATTCTTATCTGTGGTAGCGAGAAAATAAGTCTAAGTCTCTGGCCTAAAATAATAACTGCAAATGCGATTTATTTGGAATAGGACTATCACATTTGGATATATATGTGTTATATACATATGTTTTACACATAACCAATTCATCCTTTCACGCCTCTAGAAAAATGTTCTGGTTTTTATTCAAAAATTATAAAAGCAGGTATTTCTCTTAAATAAAAATTGCTGTGTCAGCTGTGCAAGCATAAATAGAAACCTCGTGGAAATTGGACAAATGTTTTTTTATATTTAAAAAAAAATAAAGAAATAAAAATCCTGGTTCTTAGAAAGACATAACGATCCGTTATAAAAATACACTTTCTGATTCAGCTGATTTACCCTTGTCGCTATGACGATTTTCTAAAATTCAGCAAACATTTTTTAAAGCTAATTTGCTTACCGTGCGGCAGACTCCATTTGGTCGTATCCTCGATTAGCTTCAGGCCGCGATCGACACGCTCAATGACCAACTGGCCCAATCGGGTGCTGGCGAATCTTTCGGCCTGCTCACGCACCTTCTCATAGAAGCTGGCCGGTCTCTGAAGTTCGGTGACTTCATCATCGTCGATACGATCGCGCTGCGTATGTTGATCTTTGGCCTCTGCCTCTGCCGTCTTCTGTGACATGCTGTTGATGATGATGATGCTGCTGTTGCTGCTGCTGCTGCTGCTGCGGATGCTATCACGATTAAATGCTCTGGATTAATGGGCAATTTTTATTGCAATTTTGTAAACATATACGTATGTTAACAAAACAGTGATCGTTCGAATATTAAAAAGCGTCGTTTGCAGTGGTGAGCAGGTACTTTTATTTATTTATTTGATTTTTTAAGCTTATACTCTTTTATGCTTTTCTCAGTAATATTTCTATTTCTGATGTAACAAGTTTGTTATAATAAAATTACAAACTTTATAGTTATTCCAAAAGTATATGAGAAATATGAAAAAGAATGCCTACTGTACTAAAATCTATGTTTGGCGTACAATTCGGGATTATCACAGCTCGTACAGGTATAAATCGAGCTCAATCAGCATTTGCGGCGTGATTAGGCGCTGACAACCCCAAAAACGACCTATACTCTTACTTATAAGAGAGTGTAGCTACTATAAGTCCGAGGCTGACACCGTCTGACATCGCGGCATCTCAATGCCACCGCCTACATACAGGCATATAGACATATATATACACATACTAATATTCGTATTATCAGCTGGCTTCATCGCATCGCACTTTTTATACAGCTCAACTCGAATTTTGTTGTTGCCCACGATTTTGGCGGCTGTCTGGCAAAACTAATTTAGACTATCTGTAGAAATTGTGTGACTAACAACAAAAATCAAAACAAATTAGGTAATACATATATAAATATATATATATATATATATACATATACACATACATACATTTATATTTGTGTACTTTGCTCAAGAACAGGGAATACTCTGAATAGTTTTTAATTTAATTCGGCTTGGTGATAGGTAACAATATAACTTGGGGCTGCCAAAGATTAAATACCAGATGAGCAATGTTCGTTATCTTATGCTACAAGCCCGCAGGAATATAGACAGACATAATATAAAATTATTTTCCTACTAAATATAAGTTTCCGTTTTATTTATAAGTGTGGTTATATAAAATGTAGGAATACTAATTCGATAAACTGTTTCAATAATTTCGGTTTTATTGCATTACACATTGTCAGAAAAAAATCCTTCGTAAAAGGCATAAAACATAGAGGTAAGACAAAAAAATTGATTGATATCTGGTTATTGTAGCTTATATACAAGAACTATTCAGCCACTTACCAGAAGTTTTAGTTTCTCAACTTCTAATCTGACTAATATTGCACAGCATTTGAAATTATTTGCAATAATCTTTTACAAAAATAATTAATATAAATATTTACATATGAATGGCATTTAATTTGATATTTATAGCGCTTATTGCATCGCCAAATACACGAAAAAAACGTGAATGAAAAACGAAAAATTTAATAACAAAAATAATACAATTATCAAAAATTTATTGGCGGGATCAAAGTGTATCGAAAACCGTATGCAAAATCAACGACTGCACACATACGCATATACACATATATACAAGCACACACACACACACACAAGCACATAGACACAGACAAGAACATACATAAATTGTGGGCAATGAAGAAATGACAATGCGAGAAGGAGAAGGAGCAGATGAATGTAAACGGTGCATCGCGAAAGTAAAAAGTGTAAGGCGCAAAAACTAACTGCGACGTTGAAACGCAGGAGGAAACGAGCTCGTCGCTCCGTCTCTGCCGCCTACACATTGAGATAACGGTCGCAACAGATTAAATGGCGCACGAAAGGCAGCAGCACAAAGCGCACAGCCGATTAAAAAGCATGACTTACCGGTCTCTCTTTTGAACTCTTTCTTGCACTTTGACGAAGAATAGCTTTTCAGTTTGTTGCACTTTCAATTATCAGTGTGATTTTGCAAACCAGTATTTAAGCAATACTTTTCTTTCTTTAATAATAAAGAAATTATGTGTGATGTGTGCGTGTGTTTTTAAGCAAGCACTAAGTCAAAGTCCCCAAATATACCAACGAACGGCTGCACAACTCCCGAGTGACTGACCAACGGACCAAGGCAACGTGTGCCGAGCGCCCTCGAGCCGGCTGTTCAGCGATCAATAGAGCCGATTGTCGTTATCAGCTGCTATCGAAGAGCACCGAGCAGCGAAGAGCAACGACAGCTGCTCTTTCGAACTAAGTAAAATGGGCTTAGGCTGCTCTCAGTGTGCGCAGCAAAGAGAGGTAATTTGCAGATTTATTAAGCGGGTATAGCTTAATACAAGTTGACGAATTTTCATCAGCTTGCTGCTGGGAAGCTGTAATGTTAATCTTTGATGATACTCCTGTATGCAAACTTGTTTGCTGGAGCTTCTAAGTCAAGCTTCATCAAAAGCTGTGCGCCAATGTCTTATTACATATTGCATGCCTGTAAAGCGCATAAGAAAGGTTTCGGCAAGACATACAATGTGTATATAAGCAAATATTTCTAATCGAATTCGTAAGGGAGTCAGTCCCTACTGGATTTTGTACCTTGGCACGAATTTACTGGAGCGTTGTCAAAACATGCCCTTTGGGCGAAGTGGAAAGCTCAAGCGTTAGAAAAATATTTATAAAATAAAGTCAAGCGTAAGCGTGTAAGGTACTGGTATATAAAAAAAGATTGCGTTTAACTTAAAGTGTCTGTTTCGCTTTTTCTGATGAAAGAAAAATGTTTAATTAAGCGTAATATTCACTCACCTGCCACAGCGCCGTCAAGGGTATAAGTTTTGGCTCATCTTATTGTGCCGCCAATTATTATCCCGTTTACTGGAGCCGGCCATCAGTCACCAGCCAGTCACAAAGCCACTCAAGGCGTTCGGCAACGCACTCAATTGTCTCTCAGCACAATCAAATGCTGAGAGAGCTTTCGAAGTGAACGAGCGCCCGAAAGCTCTGAACGAAAATTTAGTTGCGCAAAAACTCTCCACGTTAGCGGACGCGACGGAACTGATGTCAATAGCGAAGTAAGCGCGCAGCATTGTGAAAGTAATTCAGCGAAGGCGCCGTTCATCTCGCGTGTGTTGTGCAAAGCTGCTGCTGCCTGCAGGATAACGGGACAGCCGTTGCAGCACAGCAGCTGTAATGCAATTAGTTACAAATATTTTTTACGAGCGAGTGTGTATTTGTGTGTGTGGATAGAATTTAAAATCACAGTCAGCATATTAAGCAGTGCAAAAAGCTAAACAAAATTCAAGCGGAGCAGGAGCAGGAGGGGTGTGAGGACGAGCCCGAGGAGCTAGAGACATGTGTCGATGTAACCAGCGAGCAACGAGCAAACGCGCAGCAAACAACTAAAAGCTGGCGTAGCGGAGTATTCCTCATCCCGCATATGCCTCCAAAAATCATAGTTCATTTGTATTGGTGCCTGCTCGCGTGCCTGTGAACACACACACTCACTCACAAACACACTCTGACTCACACACACGCGGCCACTAAACATGCGTAAGTAATGAGCAAAAAAAAAAAATTCACACACACATGCAAAAAATAAATGTTTTCCGCCATTTCAAAATTTGATAAACAGCTTTCGACCCCAAAAAGGTGTCGAAGCATCCCAGCTTGGCAGAAAGTGTAACGGGTTCAGAGAATGCCGTGCCCTCTGCTGCTACGCCAAACAGCTGCTCTGCGTATTCACATGTACAGTTATCTATATATGCATATATATATATATACATTTTTTTTTATTTTTTTAAGCAGCTTACTTGGATGTTGCCGTCACAGTGGACCTCGCACCTTGCCATCCGTTATCCTTTAGGCCCCAGCCAGGCAACACTTGACTTGGCTCTGTTTGTAGCTGGTCTCTAAACTTTGAGCCGCACTTGAGTGGTTGGTTGGGACTGTGGTTGGGGCTGTTTAGCATGCTGCCACACATTACTGGGGTCTATTTTTATGCGCTGCTTGGACTAAATTAGTTCGCGCATAAATATTGCGGCACGAGAGTGGCGCCAACAGTTAGCAAAATGATTGCAATCAGCTAAAAGTTTGGATTTTTGATATTTTTATATTATAAATATTATAAATATATGTATGTACATATACATATATAAATATATATACAAATTTAGAATACATTCTGATGTATCTTTTATCTTTATAACCTTTGTCTTATAAACATTTTTATGTTTGGTTAAAACCCATTAAATTTGCTTACCAATTTTTCAAGCTTAATTAATTGAGCAATAAATAAATAAGATAACATATTAATCCCGCTTTACTTTTATAAATACGAAAAAAAAAATGTAATTTGATCAAAACTTGTATATTTTGTTACAAGCTGAAAATATGGAAATGCTCTCATTTTTTTCTTTTTGGAGGAGGTGGGTGTCGGGGTGGGAAGTCCCTTAAAGGGTTCAGCCTCACAGGCATTTCCATTCACGACCACGCGGATATTGTTCATCATGGGGTTATGGCGCCTTTGCATGTCGCTGCGTTTCCGCTTCCGCTTCACACACATAAGCACACACACACCCACACACTCACACCATAGGGGAGAGTGAGCTGACGGTGCTTACATGACCATCATTTGCTGTGGCTAATGTGTATGCAACATATGTATATCACCTCTCCCCCCCCTCAGCCTCATCTTGGCACTCGTAGTTGTCGCGTGTCATTTGACTTGATATTTTTTAATTATTGCTCGCGGCCCTTGCGTCCATTTGTCGCAGAGCGCAAATAAATTGCTGCATTGGCTTGGTGACTTGTCGTCTTTATTTATTATTATTTTTTTTTTTTGCTGCTACTTATGCGCTCATTTGAACAGTCAGCAGCATGCTGCGCCTAGGGGTAGCCAGAGGGGAATGAGCTGTGACCTCGAGGTGTCTTTATCTGACCCGCTGTGTTTGCCCCGCTGTCTATGCTACGCAGCATGTCTGCCGCACAGCCAGACACCATGAACTTGGCGTCGTCTGCTGATGCTGTCTACTGATTGAAATTGCAACCTATTCACACACACACACACACGCGCACACACGCGCTCATTCGCAAAATTTGAATCCAAATTGCTCAATTCTAACAAGCAAATTACAAGCAAAAAAGGCAGCCAAAGATAAAAGCTTATTAATAACATTTACAAGAATTTGTTCGAGCAACCAAATTTCAAATATGGGCCTTAGACAAACACATAAAATAAATGCCAAGTGAAATTTGGCAAACTTAACCTTCGTTTCGCTGAGTGTAGCTGTCTGTGTCTTAAATACTCGTCAAAAGTTTGTAGCTGTTGAGAAAGTAAATGAAATTGTGCTTAAGCCCTCTCATAAAACCCTGTGATATGAGGGCGAAAACATAATCACTGCATTGTTAATCAGTTGCAGGCGTTAATTAAGCTGGTCAGCACAAAATAAGCCATGAAAATCCGTGCACTTAAAAGCCTCAGCAACTCAAGGGTCGCCTGCCGCCCAATAAGCGCAATAAACTCAAAGTTGAAGGTTAAGCATTAAGGGCTTAATTAGTTGCGAGTGGGTCAGGATAATGGATCAACATAAGTGTATATACTTGTTTAAAGCTGTATATTAAAGCAGAATGACAGACGTGACAGTTAATGGTTTCTGGAGGCAAGTGGGTCAATACTCGGTTCTCGTTTTAATTAACTCTTTGAGCGACACTTTTGGCCAAATGTCACAAAACGTAATAACAACTTTGGAAACGGAAAACAGCTGACAAAGTCAGCTACAACCAGCGAGTGGCAAATTGCAAGTGGCAGCTGAATAAGCAGAAAGCTGTTTGTAAATTGAATGTCAGCTGCTTAAGGCAACAAATTGCAATTATTTGCTCCAACAATCTTGCCTTCCAATATGCAGAACTCCTTGCTGCCAACTAGAAATAACATGTTGAAATTAGAAAAGTCGAAAAAGTTCGCTATTATATATATATAAACTATAGATTTGTTTGTATATGCTGAAACGATTAAAAATGTATTTAAGGGCTATAATGGTTCTCTGTAGGTAACAGGCGGAATGGAGCTTCTCTGACCCCATAAAGTATATTTATATTTTTAATGAGAATCAACAGACGTTTCGATATAGCCATATTCGTCTGTCCGTCTGTACAAATACGCGGATCTCACAATCTATGTGAGTTAGAGACTTCAAATTGAGAACGTGAGTTCTTTTTACATTTTCGATACAAATCGATTTCTGGTTTCAAATGGCAGCGCATTCCAAGTTATATATAAAATACCATTATTGATCAACTGTAAAAATGTCTGTAAAATTCGGATAGGAAACTCGGCGTAAACATGTGTGTATTTCACAGCTTCTTTATATTTGCGTTTAAATCGATCTAATATATGGAACTGTAATCACATTGAAATAGATTACAATACGGATGCACATATATATTTAGATAATTCACACAGTATTCCCACAAAATATTCTTTGGACTCGTATTAATCGATTTCAAAACAATGCTGTAAGCTGCTGGTTGTTGATTTTCTAGCAATAGCTTTGCCTGATTGCCTTTCATTAAACTTGTTTTACAACACGCGCGTGAATATTCGAATAGCTCATTCGAGTCGAACAGAATGCACAGAATGCTCACATTGCTTATACGCCCCACAGGCCCCTTGGTCTATTTTGAAATCCGCACTTTGCACTACTCGCTGTCTTCGCTGCTCTTTCCTTAACATTTGCACGTCGTGTTTGCCAGGTTGCCGCAATGTGTTGCAAGTGTTATGCATTTCATAGTGTGTTGCACGCATCGAAAATTGTAGCAATTTGCGCTTAAGTGGTTTCTGCTGAATTTACTAAGTTTGGAGGCAAAATAAAGAAAATAAATTGTATCTCTCTATCGAGCGAAAATAACTGAAACCATCCACAAAAATTGCCATGAATTATTCAAGACGCGACAAGGCAGAAGGGAAATTCATTTACACAGCACTTGACAGAAAAAGTGGAAAATAACAATATTCCATTTTATCCCAAACACAGCCGAAAATTCGGGTAACTTTCCTCGACTGGCTGTTTGCCTAAGCGAAAAGTTGGCAAATACATGTGCTAATATCTTATAAGATAGCATCATAAATATGAATAGCAGTCTGCTTCCATATGGCGGACAGCCGAATGAAATAGCTGAACCATTTCTCTTTAAAAATACCTCTCAACATATTTAGATTAAACAAAAAGCAAAAAGCAAAAAAGCAAACACACACACACGCAGTTCAACATTGTTTTTATCAAGATTTGTGAATACTTCACAAAATAAACGTCATTAAAAAACGCTGCCAATATAACTTTGTACAAAATCCACTAAAAAGAAACCGCAAGAAGTATTTAGATTCGCTGGCAAATGGAACAGCGATAAATGCACATTTGATAAGAGCTATAAAATAGGTTTGCGTGCTGGCCAGACATGCAAAGTAAAACATCAGAAACAACCATAAGACGCAATTGGAACAACCTTTTAATTATAGTTAAATAATGGTTTTAGCTCGGCGTTAAATTATATAAGCTAAGGTAACGGTTAAATAACTTGATTTGGCATGTATTCAGTTGAAGAATCATGTAATAGATTCCAAAAAAAATTCGGTTTTTATTAAAGAACGCTAAATATAGATATATGATCATCTATACATACACTAAATACATTCTGAACTCATTCTAAAATCGAAATAAGGTTTTCTAATTCAGGAGCGTTCCTCCCTTGAAAAACAAGCTTAAATCTGAGGCTAAGAAGTGTGTTTGGCCATTGTTTACAAATTCTTGTGAATAGGAACATTCAAAATATTGGGCTGCCATGTAAATAAATAGTCTCGAGCGTCATACCCCACTGGCACATCCTTGTGTCTAGGATATAACGAGAATCATTAGCAAAAACAACGGCAACGATAATATTAACAGCCAACGCGACAAGCTTTGTGCGTTGCTAGACAGCCACATGACGCCAGGCGGATACGCCGTTTGGGGCAACAACAATCAGAGCCAAGCAACGTCGCCAGATGACGTCATCTGCTGCAAAAGAAACACTCGCCGAAACAAATAGCAAGAAAAACCAAACCAATGCGAGCATAAAAAAATAACAAAAGAGCATACAAACAGCCAGAAGCTAATCGACAAACTGAATACAAAAGGAGCACACCCCGCGCCACCCCCTAAAATACCCTACCAAACATCCAACAGTAGCAGCAGCAACAGCAACAGCAACAATATTAGAATGTCTGCCTCAACAGGTGAGCAACAGCAGCAAATTAATAATAAAGGCTAAAAGTGGTTTTGGCTCATGTATAACTTACACACTCAAACCCACACACACTTACACTCCTATCGCCTCGAGTATCAGTTACTAAATAATTGATTGTTGACCTCGGGCTTGATTTATTGACTAAACCAACACTAACTAAAGAGGGAAGAAATGTATTAATAAAGGCCATGTTGCACATGTCGCCAAACCGATTCAAACTTGATATTCCTGCTCGAGTGTGAGGCATGTGTGGCAGGCAGTGCCGCAGGCAATTGCATTACTTGATTGCTTCAGTAATTTCGATTTAGATATGAGCCCCGTTTTTTTTATTGGATTATGTCCTTTACCTTTTGATGCTGACTTAGCTAACGGAAACCGGATACGTTCGCATTTCCGGGCCAATATAAAATGTTGTAGAAACCGTTCAAGAAACGGTAGATTCCACTTTTGTATTTGTAGTTGTATCAGTTGTCTGGATCAGCAAAAACTGTCAAGAGAATATTTACTTAATAAGATATCCATTTACCATAGTTGTGTCAGCATGCAGAGTATTCCCTATTCAGCACTTGCAACAAAATGTTCTCTTTCGCTTTTAAGGTCTCAAATAAAGTGCAGAGTCATAAAAAAGAGGAACTCATCAAATTGGGCAAGATGCTGCTCGTTATTGACATTATTTGGCTAACGGTAATAAAATTGAGAGAGACGCCACTTGTCTGCTTCCAGTTGCCATTTACCATTTACCATTTATCAGTTGGCAACTTAATCCCGGCCATGTTGCGTATGTGCGCTAATCGCCAAATCCCGGCTGACCATGCAAAAGTTTTAACAGCCAGCATGAGCTGAATCAGGGCTGGAACTTTGTCGCGTAATGTTGAAAGTTGCCTAATCGCCGTCAAGAGTTGCAAATTTAACGAGAGCGCTCCAACTGAGAGCGCTTCTCCAGGCAGTTATATATTTCTCTTATTGATTTTCATTTGCTTATGGGTTGGTCAGCAATTTGTTAAAACTTTATTTAATCTCTGTGTGAGTGTGTGTGTGTGTGCGTGTGCACACTCAATTTGCTGTCTACACTACTTGACAAGTCTCTTTTATTCGACTAACTAGCATGTCTATGAATATTACTTAATTCAAATATATTCATACAAGCTGTGCACAACATAATGGTATTGCTACTCTTCCCAACTTTTAGTCTTTTATATCTTTGCCAAATATTAATAATAAATAAAATAATAAAGGCAATTTTCTATGATTTCTGTTGCACTTACAATGTTTATAAATATGATATGAAACTCCATTTTTGCTTATCGTGCTTAAGGCACAAAACACATCTTCAATTCAAGCATATTACATTTTAATGACGCGCCCTAAATTATGCAACAAATTTGCAAACTATTTACACTAGTGTCGCAAATATGCGAGCATGTGTCCAACGCTGTTCAGCATGTGCTCAACTGTCATCTAATACAATATTAATGCTCTATAAATACGCGAAGTTGGCTGAAAACAAGTCCCAAGTGGCCGTTTGTTAGACTGGGAGCCTTTAAATGGCAAAGGGAATAACGATAATTTCAATAAGTATTTACCAGCGAGCGCTTACACGCACACATACACACATAGTCTGCATTAAGTTAATTAAAATCTAGAGGGAAATATTTAAAAAGCTCTCTGTTGTTGTAGAATGTTGTTGTTGTTGAGAAACGACACAAGTTTGAATGTAATTAAATGTTGTCCTTGCCATCTTGGCATTTTTTTGGTTATGTAAAATGTTCGACAAATCTGTGCCCTTTGCTTGTCCGTCCTTTAAGGCACATGTGCAAATGCCATAATAATACAACCACATACATACAGTGGGACAAAGCTCAAAGTAATCAGGGTCAGAGAAAAAAAGGAATTGCCTGCCATAAAGTAACCATTCATTATTTTTCAGAAATTCCAAAGACCGATGGTAGGTATATATATTAGCCACCAATATGAATGGATGACCCTAATAAACTGGGGTTTCCCCACCTGCTAGGTAGAATTATAAAAATGTAGCATACTTCAAGGTATAGTTTTCATTTGGAACAGTATAAACAAAATAATATATTTGGCGTATAATAAATTAAATAAGGATGTTAATACTTAGTATGATATCCTTTGGCCTTAACTACTTCCCTTAACCTATTATTCATCGAAGATACCAGCTTCCTGGTAGCTTCTGGGCTGATTCTGCTCCACTCATCCCGCAGAGCAGTTTTGAGGCCTTCTTTGCTGGATATGTTGTGTTTCCGGATGTTATTTTCCAGCACAGCCCACAAATTCTCTATGACATTTAAATCTGGAGACTGAGCCGGCGGAATTATCATGTGGGGGCAGTTTCTCATGAGCCAGGACTGTACTATCTTGGGCTTATACTTGGGATCGTTGTCCTGGTTGAACCGGAAAGTAAGTCGGATTCCAAGCTTCTCGGCACTTTGGACTAAATTTTCCTTTAGTATGTTGAGGTACATATTCTTGTCCATTGTTGTTTCAAAAATCACCAAATTCCCGAATCCGGCTGACGAGATACATACCATGCCATATCACTTCCTCCACCATGCTTGACTGTGGCCTTTACGTGTTTGGGATTCAGGTCAGTATTGGACTGTCGCCACACATAATTCCGCCCGTCCGATTCAAAAATGGTGAATTTGGACTCATCTGCAATTATGACTATGTTCCAGAACTCCAAATCCTTGTCCAAGTGGTTTTTGGCGAACGTCATCCAAGTCCCTATATTTTCCACGCTTATAAAGGGCTTTGTTCGTGGTACTCGGGCATTAAAGTCATTTTTCCGCAGAAACTTGCACACAGTTTCCACAGAGCACTTTTTCCCCATTTCATCCTCCACCTGTTGAGCCACTTTTGGAGCCGATAGCTTGGGATTTCCCCTTATTTTCCTGGTGATCCTTCGCTCCTCCTCTTCGGTGGAGATCTTGTTTGGTGCCATTCTGCCCTTGCCCCCAATCCGATTTGCGTCGACGAAGCGCCGAATGATGTTATACACAGTTGAGTTGCTCAGACTGACCATTTCAGCTATTTGGCGATGTGAATATCCGTTTTGGAAGTGTTCCAGGATGAGTTTTCGTAGTTCAATGGTAGTCTGTTTGTCCATAGTCCTTTTTGGCTTATTGCACCCGAGATGCAGGATAAAACTAAACTGACTTCGAAGGATTGGTCTATTTATACCGAAAATACTCAACTTTAGGTTAAAAATCCGGGTTTTATGGCACCCAGGTGTCCACAATGTACCTGATCCAAATGAAAATTATGCCGTGAAGTATGCTACATTTTTATAATTCTACCTAGCAGGTGGGGAAACCCCAGTTTATTAGGGTCATCCATTCATATTGGTGGCTAATATATATACCTACCATCGGTCTTTGGAATTTCTGAAAAATAATGAATGGTTACTTTATGGCAGGCAATTCCTTTTTTTCTCTGACCCTGATTACTTTGAGCTTTGTCCCACTGTATGTACTTACGTGTATGTATTTATAAATATGTAAATATAATTTGCATACATAATAAAATGCAATGCTCGACATTTTTGAAAAGATTTTCATTCATAACAACAAATGCCGCAGGTGCGGGCTGTATATTTTAAAAGCTTTTGTTTGAGTGCGTAAAGCTCGCTCACGCAGACACACGCAGACACATACAGTTAGCGTGCTGCAACCGTGTGCGAGCCTCCAATTTATGGCGCTCTTGTTGAAAATTTGGCTTGCAGCAGCGCAGCATTCAGCATTAATAATGCATCAGGCAACAGCCGCAAAACCAGCAACATCCCACCACGCGCAGCACACACGCAATCACACACCAACACACTGCTCATGTTCAATGGCAAATACTACACACACACACACACACACACACGTATATACAGAGCAGCTAGATACAATATTTGTGAAGTGTCTGTGATGTTGTGTTGGTGTGACCTATAGATGGCGCTAACAATAACAAATGCCAACCAGCACAGCTACAAAAGGAGCCCACGTAGCAGTCTTTTAGGAGCACTGCTCCTGTGCAGTTCGTGGCGCGCTCAACGCTCGCGAAATCCTATTTTCTCGCATTTGAAAAATGTCTATCCTGTATTTATATAATATATGCGTATCTATTTTGGTGCTTGTGCTCAGTGAAAGTTCATTGAAGTGGTTCGAAACTAATGCAATAATATAATTTAATCTAAATTTACTTTGCGTGTGGTTCAGGGATGCTGTCCCATTGGTGCCGCTGTCGCATTAATTATTGAGGCATTGCCTGATGCATGCCATGCAATCAAAGTCGCACAAGAAGCACCAGAAGCAAGCAATATTTGGGCTGTGCCGCAAGTTAAATAAAGTATTTCCAGTTGCAGGTAAAGCATAACAGTAGAAATATAACGACTGTGCAATACTCTGTTCTTGGTTGAATAGCAGACAAAAGTTATCAATATTTAGTTTGAACTCTCAACAAATCAACAGTATTTCAATAATCCAAAATAAAGTCGGATGACTCTAAAACTGTAACTTTAAGATTTATGATTTAATTAGACGATGGCATAGATTTCAGACTTTTATTGATAATAATTTTGGTGGTGCTTTAAGTTGAGCAACCACTGTGGCACAGCATCTATGATATGTGCCAGCTGCTTGTCATAGAGAACTTGAAATATAGAGATGTGAGGCCGCTTTCTCTTTCTCGGCAGCAGCAGAAATGATGTCATGTGCCGGCTGTTTGTGGTAAACAGTCATAAATGTTTTGTGCGCTGGATCGCAACGCATCCAATTTTTGTTTAATCGATTAGCGAGTTGCCACGCACTCACCTTAATCCACGCCTCCTTCTGCACTTGCAGCTCGCATTCATTACTTGGAGCAGGAGGACGAGCTTCCTGACGGCAATCGTTTGGCCGGCGCAGGTAGCATTGACGCCAGCGGCAGTGGATCACCGCCCAGTGGTGTTGGCATCTCGCCGCATGGTTCGCCGCAGCTGCAGCCGCGTCTGGGCAAGCATCTGAGCAAGTCTGCCTCGGAGCTGAATGGTCACGACTGCCACAGCAACACAGAATCGCCGCACATATCCCCGAAGCGGGCCAAGAGCGCCGCCTCGCCGCAACTCACTGGTGCTGGCAGTGGCAGCAGCGTTACGGGCGTGGCCAGCGGTGCAGGCGTGCTGCAAAAGACGCACGGCTTCTTCAATAATCTGCGGCATCGCTGGAATCGCGCCAAAAGCAAAGATCGCATCGGTCGCAAATCGCCGAGCGACTTCCTCGAGGAGAGCACCGACTATGCCGCCGACTACAGCTCCGAGAGCAGCTCCGTAACGCAGAGTCCCCGGCACAGAGCCACCACAATTGGTTCACCGCTGGCACGCGATTTCCGTGCCACAGCCAAAATGGCGCAGGTCATTCAACGCTTCGGCGGCTCCATGGAGGGTCGCATCGACGAGCAGCCCGAGAACAGTGCCAACGCCACAGCCTCAACCACCCCGCAGCAGCAGCTGGACGCCCTGCAGGTGAGTCCGCTTGCCATCTTCCCACTTCTTCGTCTTCTCTCTTTCGTTGCAATCACTGCATTGGGCATCATCATTTCGCGGGAAAGGATACTTTCCCGATTTTATATATTTCATTTGAGAGCTAAGTTAGTCCATATATCCATGTTAGTTATGGATATAACTAACTGGATTTAGCTTCCTTGGGAACTCTTGTTCAAATGAGACCTCTCTCTTAGTAATATGTTTTAGGCAGAGAGTAATTAGATAACCTTTGTCAAATAGCCCCCATAAAAAACGATAATTAATACAACAAGTACTCGTTTCTCAAGATATCTCAGTCGTAATGCTAAGCATATAAAGAAATGCAGCCTCCAATAATCTTATAGATTGTTTTTAGTTTTATTCTGAAGTTTGTAACGCATTGAGATGTTTCCGACAGCATCACTAGTCGAATCAGTATATATATATATATAGCCTTCTTGGAAGCGATACTTCAAATGATTATTTCTTGTATGAACCACTTTTCTGTCTACAAAGATCCAACTTAAACACTATCTCATGTAGTATTCATAGGAACAATCGTTCGGTTTTTTAAGTTAATAGTAAAATGAAGATAACAAGAATACATCTGCAAAGGGTATACAATCTTCGGCTTGCCGAGGTTGGCTTTCTTTGTAGTCCATTTTTTATTTGCGTTAATCAATTGGATTTTTTACTTTGCTGGGCAACTAAACCGAATTTTTCCATATTTATTTTACGCTTCTTTCTGCAAAAACTTGACGCACATGCAACGGCAAACATCTTTATCGATAACGATACAAAATTGCATTGCTATTGCAACTGTTATTGCCACTGTCAATGCCACTGCTACTGGCACTGCCACATCACTAATGCCACAACATGTAGGCCGATGAGCTGCGTCGCAAGCGGGAGACACAATTACGACAATTCGTCTTCTTTCAGCTGCGCGTCCATCTCAAATCTGGCTGCGACCTGGTGGCCATGGACAAGAACGGTAAGCCAAATGGCCTCAAGCCCCAGACACGCCCCCTTCCTCGCCCTCGTCCTCGCCCTCGACCACCTGTCAGAACTGCCCGTATGGTGTCCACTTACATTTGTTTCTGTTTGTTGTGTTTTTACTCTGCGCCAGGACTGAGCGATCCCTATGTCAAATTCAAGGTGGGCGGACGGCTGCTGCACAAGTCGCGCACCATTCACCGCGAACTCAATCCCGTGTGGGACGAGGTCTTCATTGTGCCCGTGGAGGACCCATTTCAGTCAATTATGGTCAAGGTGAGCAGTGTGCACGGCCCAAGCGGTGCTCGTAAAATTTTTTTTTACAACAGAAATGAAATGAAATGAAATGAGAGCATTTCAGCTTTTGTACTTCAGTTTTTCATAATGCAAAACAACACCTGGGAAAAAACATTTTGAAAAGGTGGCATAAGATCTTAAAGTATGTGCACTTAAATGTTTTTGTTTTTCAGTTAATTAAAGTTGACTTAAGCTATTAAAGCTAAGATTTGAGACTAAACTGGGTGAAACTAAAGTCTAAAAAAGAAGAAAACTGCATAAAACAGCTTATAGAAAATCTTTAGATAATGCTCTTCAGTTTAGTATAGCAATCGGTTTTAGACATTTTAGGATATTTCGAGAACAATTAAATACAAATTAATTGAGAGATGAATACTGTGAATAAGTAAGTAAACTGTTCATAAAGGAATCGTATATAATCGAAAAGTCGTAGTAAAAATCGCGGCACGTCGCCTAAAGTGAAAATCGATTTCCCAATGGGAACATAAACCAAAACAACAACAACAACAACAACAGTAACAACAGTAACAGTTTCAGCATCAACAGCCTCAATAATTGTCAGCATGACATTCAATTTGGCAAATTGTTTCCCATTCACTCAAATGCAAACGGTAAACAGCAGCTAACCGAAATCAATTTCCTCTTTGTTGGCAACACAATTCCATTTAGGTCTTTGACTACGATTGGGGACTGCAGGATGATTTCATGGGCTCGGCCAAAATCGATCTCACCAAACTGGAGCTGGGCAAGGCGGAAGATATCAATCTGCAGCTGTGCGATTCGCATAACGGTGAGCCGGGCCTCAGCATGGGCGAGATACTCATCAATCTGACGCTCTGGCCGCGCAGCCAGGAGGATAAGGAAATGGTATGTTCTCACTTTCAATTGATGTGCTTGATTGTCACAATAATAAATTCAATATTACATTTATTAGTCGAAAGATAAATTAATCAGGATATCAACCAGTCTATCTCACTTCCGGCTGTGCGACCTTTCCCTTTTCCCAACACATTATTCTGCCACTCTTAATTGTTGCAACATTCGAGCTTAGCTTCCGATTGCGCACAGATTTATGAGTCTACTCTCAGCGACTGTTTGAGCTTGTTGGCGCCAAAAACTCGCTGAGTAAGCGACTCAAGCTATGCCCAGTTCATTTCCCGTCCCCGCCTCCAACTGCTCCACATGCTCGCTGATTAACTTGCTACAGCTTGCTTGCTTATTGTTCGGGTGAGCTCCGCTCCCGCTCCCTCTCCGTCTATCACTACACCCTCCCCCCTTCACCACCCATTGCGGCGCTGCTTTGATCGCTGCCGGTGCCAACTGCTCTTTGCAATAGCACGTAAAGCGCTCAACTTAGGCAACAATGAGGCAAATGTAACAAATGACAAAGGGAATTTACCCCGAATCACAAAGCAAACACAGCAAATGAAATGGGAAACTAGTTAATTGCTGCACATCAACTGTTTAATACTCTTTTGAGCACACGGATGCAGCTCAAATTGGGTATGCTGATGCAAGTTTATCATCAAATATATATATTTATTATGATTTAGCTGGAAATTTATTACATTTAATACAAGAAATTACTTAAATTATTAATTATGCTGATATTATTTTTACAAATTATTTCACTCAGCATCAAAATTGGAACGCATTTTAGAATAAGCCAAGTTTAACTTATTAGTGACAAAGTAAATTGGCTTTCTAAAATTTCGAACAAACAAATATCAAATTCCGGGTTACATAAATTATTGTTAATTACATAATTATTAAGCATTAGGATCTCAGAGCACTAGCTAAAAATAGCAGCTAGCATTTCAACTTTTTAGGAATATTTTCTATTATTGAGAAATCAATTTCATCTAAATCTAAAAATCTAAAAACCAGAAAATTTGATTACCATTCCTAAAGGTTATCATCCACACAAGTACGCATGTTTAGCTGAAATTGCGTATTTAAAAACCCAACTCAAAAGTCAGGGTTATCTTAATCTTAATTCTTTTTGAGGGGAAAATATAATGCCTATCACTCTCACTCGCTCTATTGTACTTGCTCCCACGCGCTCTCTCTCACTCTCTCAAATATGGGAAATCAGAATTTAAGGTAAAGTGTTCGTTTGAGAATGTCATAATTTAGTTTGCCATTAGTGTATACAAAATGCAATGTCATTAAAGGAATTTGCAACATAATATGCGTATAAATTAATAAATAATGCGAGTAATATAAATTAATTAATCAGCGAATGTGGCGGGTTGCTTGCTGGCGACAATCGAGTTCACCTTTCATAGTTTTGGGGCTGTGTGGCTTGACACCAATTGTTATCAGCGCCTCAGTCACAGCTTGAGTGGCAGATAGCGTGGCAAAGTGTGTCTACAATTGTATATGCCCCTTCCAAGGCTATCGGCATTCAATCGCACAGAGAACGAGCTGAACGCCAATCGAAATGGCTTTAGTCATTGCGAGGCGCTTCGTCTGCCAAGTGGGAATCTTTGGTTTGTGCTGCTTAAGCGGATTATGAGCAGGTCCGTTCCAATTTATCACATGTTGCTCAAGCGACTGCGGCACCATCACTGCCAGTTGTGCGATCAAGTGGACCAGCGCTGTGAGGAGCTAATGGAGGTTAACTCCAGATTTTTATCATTGTCCTAACGAGCTATGCAATTGAAGTTTTCCATTTTTTTTGGTATGTGTTACAGCACTTTCAGCGCAACTCGAAATTGGCCGAGTCATCAAAGCGGCTTAAGTCACAGATATGGAGCTCTGTGGTGACAATACTGCTGGTCAAGGTCAAAGAGCTGCCACTAGCCGAAGACGGCAGCAAACTGAGTGACACACACTTCAAATTCAGGTGAGCAAACAATTGAGTAAACTTTGCAACACTTCGTGGTTCATTAAGCGAAATTTGAGCTGCATTTTGAACTGGAGTTTTCTTTTGGAATTTAATTTAAAATGCGACTTTAAAGTAGCGAATAACTGTGGAGAACTGTTAGATGAATCGCTGATGAATCACTGGCGTGACTAATCTTTTCCAGACTGCGATTTATCTCTTATTTAATAAATCGGCAACTATTCCAACTTGTTAGCAAATTTAAAATGAAATATTGACTTTATTTACACTTACAGGCTGGGCAATGAGAAGTACAAGAGCAAGTCTTCCTGGACGGATCGGTGGCTGGAACAATTCGATTTGCATCTGTTCGATGAGGATCAGAATCTGGAGCTGGCGCTTTGGAATCGCAATACGCTTTATGGCAAGGCCAACATTGATCTGAGCGTATTTCAGCGCGAGACAACGCACGGCATCTGGAAGCCGCTGGAGGATTGCTCTGGCGAGGTCTTCCTCATGCTCACCATTAGCGGCACCACAGCTCTGGAGACCATTAGCGATCTGAAGGCGTTCAAGGAGGATCCACGCGAGACGCAACAGTTGCTGGATCGTTATCGCTTCCTGCGCAGCCTGCAGAATCTGCGGGATGTGGGTCATCTGACGGTGAAGGTGTTTGGTGCCACTGGACTCGCTGCTGCTGACATTGGCGGCAAATCGGATCCCTTCTGCGTGCTGGAACTGGGCAATGCTCGGCTGCAGACGCAGACCGAGTACAAAACACTGACGCCCAAATGGAACAAGATCTTTACCTTGTAGGTTGACAGTCACGAGTGCAAATAAACAGTGAAACATTTACTCAATTCCTGTTGCTTCACAGTAATGTCAAGGACATCACACAGGTGCTGGAGATTACAGTGTATGATGAGGACCGCGATCATCGTGTGGAATTCCTTGGCAAACTGGTCATTCCGCTGCTGCGCATCAAGAGCGGCGTCAAGCGTTGGTACACCCTCAAGGATAAGAATCTCTGTGTGCGTGCCAAAGGCAACTCACCGCAAATCCAACTGGAGCTGACCGTCGTCTGGAACGAGGTGCGTGCCATCTGTCGGGCTTTGCAGCCCAAAGAGGAGAAACTCATACAGCAGGAGGCGAAATTCAAGCGGCAACTCTTCCTGCGCAATGTCAATCGCCTCAAGGAGATTATTATGGACATACTAGATGCAGCGCGTTATGTGCAGTGAGTAATCCCCCCTTTCCAAACAGAGACTGGCGGCAGTAACTAACTCTCTTATAATCTCCCCTTTAGGAGCTCCTTTGAGTGGGAGTCGCCGGTGCGTTCGAGCATTGCTTTTGTGCTGTGGATCGTTGCCTGTGTCTATGGAGATTTGGAGACAGTGCCGCTAGTGCTGCTCCTAATCATACTAAAGTAAGCGTTGCTAGAGTAACCTCTCGATAATTATAACTTTCAGATATTGGTTTGGTTTGGTTTGTTATATTTAATATTATTTCCTACTGCAATCTTTCTTTTTTACTATTGTTTGCTAGAATTTACTTACTTTCAAAAATATTATTTAACAATCATAAATATTAATTCATTTTTGTAAATTACATAAATTAGAATTATCCACAAATCAATTCCAGAAAAATACCTTATATAGAATACTATATTAACTTATTATATACCCTTTCTAATCTATATACAATTGTAGAAAATGGCTAATAAGATTGATAACCGGCACCACAGATGCGAATACTGGCCACTATGACTACGAGTACGATGAGGATGACGATGATGACAAGGAGAAGGAGGAGAAGAAGTCAATTAAGGAGCGCCTGCAGGCCATATCGGAGGTCTCACAGACCGTGCAAAATACCATCGGCTATTTAGCCTCCCTAGCTGAGAGCACCATCAAGTAGGCTTCACTTCCGACGTTATCAACTCAGCTCAATCTCTTCATTTGATCCATTTTAGCACCTTTAACTTTTCCGTCCCCGAATTAACCTGGCTGGCGGTGGTGCTGCTGCTGGGCGCAATATTTGTGCTGCACTTTGTGCCGCTGCGCTGGCTGCTCCTCTTCTGGGGCCTAATGAAGTTCTCGCGTAGAATTCTGCGACCCAATACCATACCGAACAACGAGCTGCTCGACTTCCTATCGCGCGTCCCAGACAACGAGGAGATTGTAAGTGAAGCAAATCTATTCAAAATAGGGGATTAGATATCCTGTCTGAGTTTAGAATGTGATTATTATTGAATATTTGCTAACCGTCATGTTTGTTGCAGAATCAATACAGGGAGCTGCCACCATCGGCGCCCGCAGATCAGGCGCGCAACAATCCGAAAAAGAAACTGAAAGGCTCATAGTCTATATGCAGCGCTGATGCGGCGATGGGGTCGCTTCAACATAGCGCAACTACTGGTCCACAGCATCTGATGCAACAGATGACGTCACGCTTCCGCGCCAATACAAATCAGCTGAAGCAGAAGTTCGGGCAGGCGAAGAGCCTCAGTCTGAGCCAAGGCGATAAGTCCATTTAAGTATATTATATATATATACATATATATAGATATTATAGATGCAATTTTCGGCACCAGAAAAAGTTCCATCATGAAACGTAACTCAACTTATGCACCAATGTTTTGCTTAACTTAAGAACTTAACTTAAAAAGTATTTCAGGATATGTTTAACTCTCTAACTTAATAAGAAAGCGAATCAAACCATTTACACTTGATAGATACACTGAAACCGGAATTGGCATCAGTTCTGTAAATACACACCAACACCAACACCAACAACAACAACAACAGCATATTGTACTTTATACTTACATATATATATATTTATTTATATGTATATATACATATATGTATATACATCCAGTGCGTGTACCTAAAATTATTTTTGAACATCTATTTGTATTTACCAACAGTCTACCAAAATGCTAACCGAGCAATTCCTTTGCAATCGTATATGAGTATGGTTAATTATTTATTGTATATTTCAATTTGTGATATTTTTCAAAGAATTGCAACTAGACATACTATGTGGCTTATCCAAAATCTACTTACAAACTTAAATACCTAAATATATATAATATATATATATATATATACTTTTACTTCAGAAGTTCCCCTACGATATGAATGTATTTATGTACTTATAAATTTATTGCCCTCGATTATTTAAGGCTTTTTATATGCATACCTATCTATATACTATATAGCTAACCATATGATAGATGTATTTATCTATTTATTGTAATTATTTCATCTGCGACAAATTGTTTAAAACATTTTCGAATACTTACCCACTAAATGCATAATTGTGAATGTTTATAGGAATACCATAAGATTTGCCATTTAAAACTCCAAACTCCGAGAAATGCATGACAAACATTTAGATAGTTAAACTATTTTATACTCCAGCAACAAAGTTTTTATATACATACATATATAAATAATGAACAAAAATGCCCAATTATTAATATTAATTAATAGCACCTAAGTTAAGTTTGTTATTTTTCAAAATATGACAACCAAATACAATACAAAAATATTTTTGGATTTCGCTCAAATTCACCAAAAGCTTTTTTCTTTGCTGGCCGTCAAACTGTAAACGTTCTGACTCTCAAACTGTTAGCTTTCGCTGTGTAACTTTGTCCGCTGTAAGCTTTTTGTTTTATTGCTTAATTGCTGTTTGTTTTGCTCATATTCTGTTTACTTACAAACGGCGAATAACTCGCTTTTTTCTAACGCTTTAAATGAATTCCACATGTTTCCAATTGGAAAGCTCTCGACTCGTGCTGGAAAATTAGCTGTGGGCCAAACATTTGCGCTGCTGGGGGGGTCAGTTGCTGAGCAAGATACTAACTAAAATCAAAGCAGCTGTTTGCTTATCACTCGCCAATTCCCCTCGGCGTTTAATTTGCCAGTTTGTTACGCAATCGAAGCCAGATAAAATGATATGTGAAAAGTTTAGTAAATGCATTTCTTAACATATACTTTAAGCAAGTTAAGCACAGCGATAGAAAATGCTCATATATATATATATGTATATATATTTTTTATATATAGAAAATGCAAGTCAAAATCAAAATCAGAACACGGGAAGCCTTAAAAGTCGTTATCTCATCCCACCTGGGATGGATTCGCTTATCTTAGCTAAGGCTATAAATGCAAAACTGGTTGGTCTGAAGCCATTGAAAAGCCTCTATTTTTTGGGGGTCAGGTGACAGCTGCTTAGTTCTTCTCGTTCTTCATGTAGTCATAGACAACGGAGAAGTCCTTGCTGCCCAGGCCCTGGGACTTGAGTGTGCGATAGATTTGATGGGCCAGTGCACCCATAGGAATGGGCGTATTGGATGAGGTGGCCACACCGGATGCCAGACCTAAATCCTTCGTAATCAAATCGGTGGAGAAGCCGCCCTTGTATGAATTGTTCGCAGGAGCTGTGGGCGAAATTCCGGGCACCGGATTATAAAGCTCCGAAGCCCAACAACGGCCCGTCGATGAGTTGATAATCTCAGCGAAAGTCTGCGGATTGAGGCCCAGACGAATGGCCAGATTCATGGCCTCGGAGACACCAATCATGGAGATGGCGAGCATCATGTTGTTGGCCAACTTGGCAGCTTGGCCCATGCCATAGTCACCACAGTGGGTGATCCGCTTGCCCATGCACTCGAGCACCGCCTTGACGGCATTGTATTCGTCAGTCGTGCCGCCGACCATAAAAGTCAATGTGGCCTGCTCGGCGCCGGGAACACCACCCGAGACAGGCGCATCAATAAACCGGGCACCCTTGGCACTGATGCGCTTCTGCAGTGACTTCACCAGCACCGGATCAATGGTGGAGGAGTCAATGAAGATGGTGTTCTTATTAACACCATTGGCGGTCATCTCCTCATACGAAGCATCCACAATATCATTATTGGGCAGCATGGTGAACACAAAATCCGAATTCTGAGCCAACTCGGCGGTCTTCGTGTAAACGGTGGCACCCTTTGCCTTCAAATTGTCACAGGCGGGCTTAGAGATGTCGAAGACGTGCAACTTGTGGCCGGCCTTTATCAAATTGCTGGCCATGTGGCCGCCCATGTTGCCCAGGCCAACAAAGCCGATGTTCTTGGTGCCACCCTGTGTGGCCATGCCACGGACCAGAGTCTGGTTCCAGGCATTCACCAGCGACTGGGACACAATGCGTAGCGACATGATAAACTAAAATCCAAATAATTTATATTAGTATCATATTATGTAATATCTCCCAATCGGATAGGAGAAACAAAAAAACCCATACACACCCACCTGTAGAAACGTATGAAAAGAGAACGACTGCTAGAAATGTTCTACTTGATCAGGCGACGACCAAAAGCACACTGATCGCACAGCCAGCGAGTGTCACGTAATGCGCCTGTTTTCCAGTCCAACGGCAACAGGCTTGTCAACTGCTTGCACAAGTGCCTAGTGAGAACCGCTGCTTGTGGAATTTATCTCAGGTTTTGGTGCTTCGGCAACTCTGTTCGATCGCAATGCGCTCGCCAACTTCCAGTGGAAACAACTGGAACCAGTTGGCAACTTCTTGTTTCTTGATTAGTATTCCAATTGAATAATAACACGCGCTGCTGCAAAACCGGCAAGCTTATCTTTATCTTTTTCGGTTTCCAGACATCGTCTGATGCTCGACGCTGGGGCTGGAATGGAAAAGTAGGCGCGTCAGCAGGCGCAACAACAACAAGAGCAACAACAAAGTGGGCGTGTGTTTATAGTTTTTGCAAAAGCTGCACAGTTTGAAAAGCGCTGACTGCGCAGCTTTTGCGTGTGACGAAGCTTCTGTTCATTCCACTGTTTGAAATCTATTTATGTATGCGTATACTCGCGCTTGCGTGTATTTATAGAGCTTCAATGCGTGTGTTTTATCACTTGAACTTGAACCAATTTGCATTGTTTTCATTTCTCTTGTGCGTCTTTAATAAATCAAAAACATGCATTCGAAAGTTTTCGATTTGCATTCCATTTGTTATTATTTACTACTTTTACTATTATTTTTATATATATATATATTTTACTTTAAGGTAAATTTTCATTCTTATCATTTGTTTTTTGTGCAATTTGCTTGTGATCCACACCAATTGCGTCAAATATCGTGCATAATTCAAATCGCACGCGCAATTTCCAAATGATTTGTAAAAAACCTAAATCGGTTATTGTACCTCGTTACAATACCCGTTCCCAATATTTGCCCTTCGTGCTTTGCCCAATACTTGTTATTACAATAAAAAAAAACACTATACACACATTTATTTATAAATATTTATTTCATTTCTTTTGCTATATCGTATTCCGTTTGATGATCAACTTTCCCACCAGATGCGCCAAAATTGTAAATATCGAGCTTGAGGCTGTCGTTGATTTAGTTATGGTTATTTTTGTTGTTGATGTTGTTGCTGCTGCTGTTGTTGATGTTGTTGTTGTTGTTATTAATGGTTGTTGTTGTTGTGGCTGTTGTTGGTGCTCAGATACGGCATGCATGAAATTGCAACTGGGGCTGCGTTTCGCAAATTTCGGCCACTTTACGTGTCGCTTATGCAACCGACGCAAACATTGCTGCCGGCGTCACCGTCGCGTCGCCTTACAAATCTGTTGCATCGTTATGGTTTATCAAAAAATAGCAAGTAACACGATTTCGCCAGCGAGAGAACCTGCTCGGCTGCACAGCCGCCAGCACTGTGAGAAGTTGCAGGAGATTGAGCTGATCTTAGATGCCTGATTCTGTTTCTGTTTATCGCATTGTTTTTGCCATTGTTATGCTAGTTTTTATATTGCTAACTGTGTCAGTGCGTCTGCAGCCACCAAAAAGTGTGGGCAGCCCAACTCGAGGCATCGGCCTCCAAGCGAAATTCAATTGAGGAGTGCTACAACATTTGCGGCAACCATTAACGAGGACATCAGCATCAAAAATCATTTATATCATAATATACTTTACATAATCGACAAAGCAAAGCAAAGCAAAGCTCTTGTCAACTTGTCACTCAACGGACGAATGGACGAACGGACGGACTGACAGCAACAGCAACGACACCTTCTTATCTAACACACACATAAGTCTAAATGTGTGCTTAAAGTGCAATTCAGCGTATGATTAACATGAACATGATCAACAACAACACAAATGACCGAGTGAGAGCGCATTTTTAAACATTTTACGGCAAACAAACAAGCCACAATTAAGAATGGGCACAACAGACGTCTAATGACTGCCAGCTACCCTGTAAAACTTACTTAAATTACTTTATTGCTTTCAATATGTCAAAAATAATTAATATTTTTTTTAAATCTAGATCAAACCAAACATTTTCAAAATGTAATTTGGTAAGTAACTTATCCGAAAAGCTAACGATTTCGGATTTTATTTTTGCTATCATATCTGAAAATGCGGTTTTTGTAAAAAACTTTTAGGGGAATTGATCAATTTCTGATACATTTTTTAAAGTTAAGACTATCATAATGAAAAAGTAATAAAATACTCGTATTTCATCACTTTAACGATCAGTTAATTTAATGAAAAACAATTTTACATTTGAAAAAACATAGGTCGCATATACCCACTGTTTAATTGTTGGTCGGTATACTTTAACACAATACGCACTAGGGCATGAAGTGCGGCATATGACCAGAAAGGTGCGCTTGGACAAGCGCTGAGCTGCTCAGCGGATCGCGTATCGAGTATACGCCGCGTTGTGCTCTGCTCATTAGGCGAGTCCACGTTGCGGACTGTTGTTGTAGTTGTCGTTGCTGTTGGCACTGTTGCCATTGTTGGTGTTGCTGTTGTTACTAATTTCCATGCACTGTAATGTCAAAATAGATGCGCACTCAAGTTGTATGGCAAAATGAAGTTTCACTCGATAGCTGCGGGCAGCAACCGCAACGCACCCACAAAAAAAAAACAAACAACTGAGAAAAAAAACATAACAACAACATTCACAACGGAGCACAACCAGATGCACTTGAGATTGACAGCGACAAGGAGTCGTTGGAGTCGAGGAGCTTGAAATTGAAATGCAAATTGAAAAAATGTGAGTTTTATTTGCCAACAGACATGGCATTATTTAATATACTGGGATTAGAGTGTAAATGTGTAGTAGACTAAGCCAAGCCCAGATCGTGTATGCGGTGTAAATAGTTTCTTGACCCGATCACGAATTTTATCGCATCCATGTTAATGAATGAATGCGTGACTGCTCTTTCACTGCATGCCGCAGCGTTGATCTTTGCAACTAAGTGAGTTGATACTGGGCGGACAGACAATTGTCATTGCGGTTTTCGATATCCGGTACGCACGTAATACGAAATTACAATTTTTGTTTTTTGGCAGTGAAATTTTCGGTAGCATTAATGCTTCCCATCAAGTTTTAATTATTTGTCCAAAACGGAACCAAACGAAGCGAAAAACTCACGCACACAATTATTAGCTTTCGCCTGTAAGTCTGTAAGTGACAGACAGCTTACGGCCAGCAGCAGTTAACAGTTAACTGCGAACAGTCAATAGTTAACAGTTTACCAGTTCCCAGTTCCCAGATCCCAGTTGGAGTTCCATTTCCACTTGGCACTTGATTCCACTCGATTCACACCTTGTGGTACCTACCAACCATTAACATGCCAATGGATTGAAGACCACTCCAAAAAATGAAAAACCAACACAAAAAAAACCGTACAAAATTGAAATGCAATGCAGTCTGTTGCTGCACCAACTAGGGAAAGGAAAGTGAAATTAAACAGATATCTATATACATATCTATACATATACGTATTTGTGTTTGATTATTGTATTTTATTTTTTTTTTATTTTTTACCCCCTTCGGTTTCGATTTGTTTTCAATTTCATTTGGTTTGCTTGAATCTATCTAAGGCCTTTTAATACGCCACATGCATAATTATTACGTGCACACACACAAATGCACATACACAGACACATAAACACACACACACTCACACACTCACAAATTGGTGGCAAGGCCTATGCTATAGTATAGCATACTCTCATTGAATGCAGTGAAATTGAAAATCATTTTGAAAGCGCTTCAATTATTTGTTGCCCGACAAAACAGACATTCCATGCCACCGTTTACGCTCGTAGCAAATGTTTTGCCACAGTTAATATTTTTTTCTTTTCGTTAGACGTCATATTACAAAATTTTAATTGCAGCAAGCAGACTGAAAAGTGACCAGAAGTTAAATGATTGCGGCAATTGCAATACTCTTCTAAAGTGCCACTTTAAATAGAATTATTTCATTGGACTGCCTTGGAATCTCTTGAAATATACAATTTATATTTAGAATGAGTTTTCACATGAAAATGCAATAAAATAATGTACCAATAAGAATGATGTAAAAACCAAGAGAATGTTTTAAAACTCTACCTAAAGTATTTTTCAAGCAATCCAGAAATGTGTGTTTTTTATGGGAATTTAGGATTGTGTTTAGTATTTATTTTATACAACACAGATATTTGATGTATTTGGAAAATGATGTAATACATATCCAACTGAATCCACATTTACGAAAACCAGTTGCAAGACAACTGCTTGAGTAGAGCATGCCCCATATTAGAGTAGGCTAGCAGGCAGGAGAGTTAAATAAAAATGTTTAGCTAACCCAAATCCGAGACATAAGGAAGGAAACTTCGGCACCACACAGATCTGCAGTCATGTGTGGCTTGTGTGGTGTCTCTGGGGCACACTTGTAATCCAGTTTGTGACTAGATTCCGACCGCGTTTGACCAATCCATGGCGGCAGCAGGAAGTGTTTTCAAAAAGAGTCCCATATACATAAATGGCATTCGTAAGGCATTTTGGCACTAAAACAGCCAAAGTGGGGGACAGGAAAGCCGGGACCCAGTCTGGGGACCAGCACAAAAAGTTGTTTTGGTTTCGTGCACCAAAAGATTGGTGGCGGCACTTGCGATGCCTCGATGCGTCGATGCGTCTCCTGGCCAAATGTGGTGGAGCCAGGTTGGATTGCGTAATGCAGGCCGATTTATGTCGGCTATTGACCGACAGCCTGTCAATGTTGCATCAGCAACTCCAGAGTTTTCTACTTATGCAAAATGTTTCAACTAAATTCTACAACTAATTAAATTGGTAACAAACGATAAGCGTAAATAATACAAAGACTCCGACACATAACTTAATTAGCTGTGGGAAAACTTGGCCAAAAGCGGTAAAAATCGCTCGAATTTTATGCAAATCTCGTTAATCTTTTCCGCATACGTTTGGAAAAACTGAGCAGCTTGGGAAAATAGTTAGATACAAAACTGAAATAAAGCATGAACGAGGCTGAAGGTCGCTTTTGCAGGCACTCGACGTTGTTGTCATTGTTATAGATGTAGTTGTTGTTGTTGCTGTTGTTACCATTGTTGTTGTTGTTGTTATTGTTGCTCTGGCATTTGGCATCGCCTTGGGCGTGTGAGCTGGGCAAAACGCCCTGCACATGCAACAAACGAGACTGAGACGCCAACACCTGTGAAAAGGTTAACGTGTCTTGCAACTTGCTTTAATTGTCGACAGCGATCGATGCTCAGTTGGTCTATAAAAACGAAAGGGTCTTGTTCTGCTTCTAGACAATGGCCCGAATGTCTCGAATGGACAGCGGAAGCAACTTAACGCATCAATGCGCACAGCGGCGTCTTCTTGATCATGTCTATTGGCCAAAGAAAAAATTAATCACATGCAAACCGCATAACTTAACTGAACAGTGATAACTAGCAACCACATGCTACATGCCATATACCAGATGCGTCTTGCCACAACTCATAACTCTCAACTGCAGACATTTTCGTTGATGGAATTTGCCACTGGCTGACTTTATGACTTTGTCAATGCACTTTTCATTTATGGCTTTTTTTTTTGGTTTTTGGGTAATTTCGACAAGTTGTGAGACAAGTCTGGTCGTTATATAATGTACACACAATTTGGCCAACTCATTTGCCTAGTTGGGCAGCGTGTATTATAGTATATGGTAATTAACTTAATTTCCACGATCCATAAAAGTCTCGCGCAAAACAATTGCAGCAGCTGCCTCGCAGCGGATATGAAGACAAGACTTTAGCCAAGTTTTTGGCGCTGAGAATATTTTAATTGTCTTAAAGAAAAATCTTCAGAAATGACGCAGGAAAATAACGTTTAAGGCCGATACTTGACAAGACAAAGCGACGTTAAGGCAATATAAATGAAGGCTGTAAATTGTGCATAAGGCAGGACAGACTGTGATTATAACTAGAATCAATCATTTATAAATGGTTTACTTCAAATATATTACACTTAACTGCTCTTTCCTGGTCGTGGTTAGCGTGGAAAACATTCCGGAAATATGATTTATATGTATTTTACATATTTATTTTGTTTTTATATGGAATCATATATATTATATCATTTATGGTAGCCTACATTAGCGGAGTCCAAATCAATTAAATATTTTTACAGCCTTATTAAAGAAGCACTTTATGTAGCTGAATTTCGCCTTCAAAATAGCTTTGGCACTTGTTTTTTTTTTTTTGTTATTCTGAACAATAACTGAATTAAAGCCGTAATGAAATTCACAGTCAACTTCTTATGCCGCCTACAAGGGCTCTGAAAAGTAAATTGAAAACAAACAATTTAATCAAATCACAATGGAATTTATGTAACTGAGAATCCGCTTGAAAAGCGAAGGCGGCCTTGAGTACCACATGCCAGTTAAAGCCAATTAAAGCTTAACATACGGATCTGTGGAATGGCAATGAGTCAATAGCAGAGCAGTAGCAATAGTGCAAGTGGTGTGGTGTGGGCTGAGGTGGGGTGTGTGTGTGTGTGTATCTGTGTGTGTATCTGTGTGTGTATCTGTGTGTGTCTCATGATTCATGAGCTGGGAGAGCTGCAGTTGAGAGCTAAAGCCAAGTGCACAAATCGATTTACTCGGCGACAATTGCAAAACTAGCACAAAACTTGGTCACAGATCCTAAGATTAAGCTCAGCGGCATTTAGTGCATTCAACTAATTCGCAAGCGAAACATTCCAGTGGCAGAAGAACAAACCACTTGGGTTGCCCAGCCAGTTTGTTGCCTAAGTCTTTTGTTTGGCGCAGCAGCGGCAAACAATTGTTGAGCCACACATACGCTTGTGCTGTTTGCCACAGTTTATTGTGGCCCGTCCAAACGACACAGCTACAAATTTTTAAAAGCCGCTTTAGACGCGAACGATTGCGTCGCGTCGCAGCTAGCAGCACTGCTGCTGCTGTTGCTGCTATTGCAGCTGCTGCTGCTGGCGTTGCTGCTGCTGCTGGCGCTGCTGTTGTCGCTTGAAGAAAACCAAACCACAAACCACTCTTACTTACTTTTGGCCACAGACGCTTTTCATTTCTTCAGTCTGTTAACGGCACGCCAGCGATGTAGACGCGTTAGCTCCGGTTAAAATTCAACTATAACTGTAACTGTAATTTGTAACTATAACTGTAATTCAGCGTTGTAACTGTAACCAGTGTGCACAGTGGTACCAAGTGCTCCATTTAGCTGGATCGAAAGTGCGTACGCTTCCTGAACGAGTTATTGTTGTATGTTTAATGTTTTGTATGTTTGTTGTTTGTTGTCGTAGTGCCTTCTAGTGGGATAGATATATGCACGTATACGAAAACAGCAGGCAAGTGAAATTTTGTTGAACGCGTTCATTGCACCACGGATTTCTCGACCCGCCCCGATCCACGCCAGTTGACTGCTGTCCGAGTCGCGAGTCGCGAGTCGCGTCTGCTAATTCCGTAAATTAAACAAAATTAAAACATTAATTGAGTAAAGCGGTGAAAGAGAAGAAAATACATTGAGTAAACCGCTGTCCACTTGCAGCAGCTAAAACTGAAGCGGTAAGTAGCTGCCGCAGAGGAAACAGCCAAAAAAGGCAAATAGAAATTTATCGGCTAACACACTTAAGCACACACATACTCTCAAACACACACTCTCGCACACACACACATTAGCTTCCAATTGACTCTTCGCTGAGGCAATTTGCTGTTTATTTTCATGCTCTAATTATTTGGAAATCTGATTTTTGTTTCAATCTTCGCCACTCGCCAAGTGGCATGCAATTTTTTTCTTTTTTTTCGTGGCAAGAAAGATGCGCTGTCAATATTTATGTGTAGCTCCGACAGCGACTCAATGACACAAAGACTCATAAAGATAAAGATCAGTTAAGAGTGCGGCATTCTACTGGACAAATCCACATTAACCCAATTTTCACTAGAGTGAAATTTTCGGGTGAACAAATTTGATAGAAAGAAAGAAAAATCTTGCTTGTTTATCTAACAATTTACATAGCCATAGATATGCGACCAAATGGCAGACATGTGGACATGATGGCAACAGCTTTTCGCTTTCAATGGGCCATCATTATAGTCAACAACTATCCATCAAATGTGTGGCATGCCCATAACGAAACTAATGTCCAGCATTTTTTGTCATTTTCGGCATTTACCTGCCGAACATGAAATTAAAAGCGAAACTTGCTCTCGATTCATGTTTCATTTTTATTTACTCACATATGGAATTATTTATTTGTTTCTTTATTTACAAATATATATGTATATATACATTTTTTTGCTCATTTCTTTTTGTTTGCCATGCGTTGTAGTCGAAATTAAATACTTTCTAATTACAATAAACGCAGGCAATGTCCGTCCAACGTTTTTAGCCTTTGGCAGTGTCTGAAATCACGTAGCCGACGCGTCGGCCGATGCCAATAAAAAAATAATAAAAAAAAAAACAAAATAAAAGCAAAACAACAACCAAGTCGCGAAAGTGTCAAGAAAAAACAAAACTCAGACTCACTTTTTCTTTATTGTTATAATTTATGTGGCGCTTGATGTGTTTGTTTGGCCTTCTGACGCCATTTATTGACAGCCACTGTGCGAATCCAATCCATAACTGAATCCCAGCCCTTTGGTTCCCTCAGTTGCTCCCACAAGCCGCACGACGCGTGCCGCAATATTTGTTTTGCCCAAAGAGCTGCTGAAACGAAAGTGAAACGTGCACATACCTCCACATAACCACACAGACCTTACCCATTACACATTAACCATTACCCATTACACACATTTCTCAATGCCAGAAGCTACTCCTCTGCACGTGCCAATCGTGGTCAATTGGTGTGGTCTCTGTTGCCAGAGATTTCGACTGCCGCAAACGGCTGCAATTTGTGGGCCAATTTATTTGAATTGCCCGCTTTTTATTGGGAATTTTACTACTCTGTCTTCGGTACTATTACAACTTCACAATGAAGTTTCCTAGTTATCAGGGAAGTCATTAAAGTTGGGGTTTATTATTACCATCGTTTTTAATTTGATAGACTCGTAACCACAAAACAAAACTCGGTAACTTGTTAAATCGAATAACCTTCATTTGATAGAAAAAAAGACCAGCGATCTTTTTAATTGTAGTGCTTTGGGTATATAAATTATAGATAAGGAAATAAAATATTAAACTTATTACCAAATCTTATTTGAACTAGTCGGTTTAATGCAGAGTTTTCTAAACAAATCAATTGTTCCATTTGGGAATCGGATTTTCGGATCTTTGTATAGGTTATTCAAATTAGCGATACAGATTCAGATTGATTTTTTCTTACAGTCACAGTTGATAAAATAGAAACGGAGCGTTTTCTCTTTGTATTTCATAATCGAATCCACAACACTAACAAATGCTAATGGCAATCAAAAAGATATTGTCGCCCACCAATCATAATTTATGCACATTTTGGTTATTATAATTATTATTGCTACTAACCCCACATCATTAGTATTGCGGGCTTTAATGGCATTTGCCTTAAGTATTACAACATCCAAGCCGAACCCTCATTGCTCGGCAGTTTTAATCACCCGAGCCTTCAGATACCCTATCTATAATTGTCCGAGATTTGCTTGAGTACATTTAATGTTTTCAACATTTCCAAGCAGTTTTCTCTGATTAGCTGCCTTTTGATGGCAATTTTGATGTCATTTTTATTCACTCTCTCCATCATATCACATTATCAGCTACGGCTAATCTCGACTTCACACTTTCAGCTTAAGTAAATGTGCAGCATTAATTATTAAATTTGAAAACAAAAGACATAAGACACAAACTTTCCAGCATTATGCATTAATATCAGAGCTGAGCTAATACACTTAAATATTGACGCATCGCAAAGACAACTATTTATTTAAATATACACTGGAAAATACTACATAAATACCGCTCAGATCAAACGAAAAATAAATTCAATTGGCTAAAAGCAAACAAAAACCAACAACAAAACGCCGACGGCTGTTGTAATTGTTGTTGTAGTACCAGAGCATAAATCGTGATCTGCTGCTGCTGCTGCTGCTGTTGCAGTTGCAGTTGCGATTGCCCCCTGGGTGCATTTATATGTAGACAGTAGAGTGCGACAGTCGGTGCAACAGATCGACGCTTCGACAGTTGATTAGTCAGCAAATGTCGTGTCACAAGGCGGCCAATTTAGTTTCTAGACCGGAGTCTAGAGTCTGGGCCAAACAAAACAAGTTGGGGCTTGCTCACTTGGCCTAGCTATAGGAATAACCATTTGTTAGCCAGTTGAAGTTTTTTCTTTTTTTTTTTTTTGCTGGCCATGCAATATTTTCTCACAGTCACGCCAGCGTGCCTCGATCTTGTTCGTTCATATGGATGTGGATGTGGATGTGGATTGATTGCTAATGCGCATTTATAGCTGCATCTGTATCTAAATGGTGTCCAAATGCAGACGTTTATGTAGATTTGTGTGCGGATCGAGCAGCCATTGCATAAGATATATGCCAGAATGGCGCGCGCACACACACACACACATACATATATACGTATGTAGCTCTCAACTTTTGCTTTCTTTAGCTGGCTGCTTCACTTGACTTGGTTCGCAATTGGGTTAACTTGGCTGGTTGTCGCTTTTGCTTTGTTTTGTCAGCTCAACTTTATGGTTTTTTATTTTTGTTTATTTTTCATATACTCGTTAGTACGATGCCGTTTTGATGGTTGCTCACTTTTGCAATTGTCACATTGTGTTGGGCCCAGTTTGGCAACGCAAAGCCGCCAGCTTTGTAATTAGCGTTGCGCATCTTTACGCAATTGCTGCGAAATCAATCAGACCAGCCAACCTACAAAAACCAACAGAAACAATTAATAATTAAATAATTTAGTAATTTACAGCGTCAACTGTAAACTTTTAGTCATTAACCATCGTCGCACATCCGCTTTGTCGATACCTAAGCCTGGCACAAACGTTTTTGTTTTACCCTTGCCAGCTTCCTGTTTGTGGCCCAATCGAGCATGAGGCAGAGGGAAGGGGCAAGGAGTGTTTGTGTTGAATACCGTTGAATTGTTTACACGCACTTTCCGTTTACGCCCAAACACTTTCGCTTTCAAATGCAAAGCACTGAAGTGAGTCAGCATTTAAATCGTTAAGTGGATTCAACGTAAAATGGACAATTTTTAACGGATATAAATTCATTTGAGAAATTGAATTTTAAACTGTTTTAAATTGTAAATTGTCTATAAGCGATTTATGAGATTGATTTCAGCGCTACAAGCTGCATTTGTTCAACACGTTAATAGTCTACTGTAAAAGATAACAATTTGAATGTATCGAATTTGAAATTGTTATAAAATAATCGTGTTACAAGTCGATTATAATCTACAGCAAAACAATAACAATTGAATTATATCGAATTTTAAATTGCTATATGATATATATATATATAATATATGAACAATCTAAATAGATACTTTAAGCAAGATAGTAAATAATGCTTATGGAACCAAACTGATCTCAATTTTGGATAATTAATAACAATGCAACAAATGACAAATGATACAAACATGGTATGCTCGTATGCCCAATCACGCATTCAAAACCATAATTTTGGAACTTTCCAATACGCTTGCCGCCTAATGTTGAATGCGTAACCCTCGTGGGCCATAAATTCTTGGGATTGCGCAAGCGGCGGCTGCCTAACGAGGCGGCATATTTGGTTTCTGAGCAGGTGCCTAGCTCGGTTGGGAAAGCAAACGAAAATGAAAGTTGTGCCCGTAAGCGGCGTCAAATTTACATTTCGCTTAACAATTTCGAGCATTTCACGTTTCTCATGTGCGTCGCGGCATAAAATTTGAGGAATTAATCTAAACAAGAAATTCGACAAGACAGCAAATCATATTTTTTTTTTTTTGGCACTTAAATTGGGGCAGCCTTCACCCATGGGTTCAGCACGCCCCCAAATTTTACCAAAAACATCAAAAACAACAACAACAACAGTGCCGACAAGAAAATTTCAAATGCATTGAATTTTCCGGCAGTCAAACGAGCAAACCGCCTGCCGGAGCTGCTTGGGGCACTGGCCAAACAATTTTTTTTTTCTTTTTTTTCGTATTTTGAGCGGCAGTCAAAGCCATAAAATGCATTTCATTGTCGCTTTCGTTTTCAATGGAGTTCAATGTCCCGACCACGCTGCGCATAAACTTAACATTGTCGTTGCCCCTTTTGGCCTCGACGGGGCAAAGGGGTGAACGGGGGAACGGGGCTGACAGGCCCAATAATATTGCCATAAATTTGACTGCTGCTAACTTTAACACAGCTCCGGCTGAGTAATTGGCTAAACCAAGCCAGTCAGACAGACAGGCACAGATTGCGATTTTCGACTGGTGAATTGCAGTTTTTGGTTTTTTTTTGTAAACTGGTGAGCCAAATAAAAGTATCTTTGATCTGCTTGAACCCAAATGTGTAACGACATTAATTGTTGCTTTTGCTACAGGTACAGCAACAGCCAAGATATGTATGCTCTTAATGAAGCAGATAGTCAGACAGTCAGATAGCTAGTCAGTCACACTTGAGGCTCTCAGTTAATTTTTAATGGGCCGCCGATTGTGCAATCAGTTTTCGAAAAATCGAACTCGTATTTTTTGGAATACGCTTGGATGGTGTAATGTGATTTTGTCACGAAGTACATATCAGAAGAGCTTTTCGACCCCGAAAGAGTATACACAGTCACCAATTATAAAATGTGGACCATCAAAGAAACAATTAAGCGAGAAATTTGGTTTTTTAAAAACAAATTTCTACATTTATCTGCTTTTAATTTATGGCAATCATTTGGACCATTTGACCAAAGTTGAACTGGATTATTACATGGCTATCTAGATAATTCAATTAGTGTCTAGTGTATTTTCTATCTTTTATCTATGAATCACCTTGCAACAAGGGTATTTTTTTTTACAAAATTCGTTTTAATCAATTTTGGCAATTTTCCCATTACGACAATTTTTCATATGTGTTGCAATCGAGGGCATAGCATTTCAATTGATTGGCCGTCAATTTGGCAATTGCCAATTGGAAAAGTTGGCATTTGTTGACTCATAAATTTGAGCACTCGGCTCAGTTGCCGCCTGCGCCCAAAGACAGACGCATTTTTCTGGTTGGGCCCATTACCAAACGTGCAGCCTCCGAGTCGCATTGCGTTCGACTTGCTCTGATAAATTCAGCACTGTTTCAACTGCACTTTTGCGGGCTTGAATCATTTGGACACATAAGTATCTTTATCTGCAGGCGTTGCTTCAAGTATTTCAGCAAGTCCCACACCCAAGCCGACACACAGCTGCTGCAGAGGCCAACAAAGCGTGGCAAACAGCGCGAAAAAAAAATCAAAATTAAAACGAAGGCGTTGATTTTGTTGTCCATATGCAATTAAAAACTTAGCTCGTATTCGAGTTTTATATTTTTATATCTGTGTTGATATTTGCATTCGTATCTGCTGAGTTGCAAAATGACAGCCACACTGAGAGGGCTTCAGTTAACTACTTATTGTGCATTAACTGTTCAAGACTATCATTATGTACAAACATATACTCAAATGGAGAAACACATGACTTAAGATTTAACAAGCACTTGGAACAATAATGTGAGCATTGCAAAAATATTTGATTTGCTTGAACAAGTCGAATATATATATGAGAAATATGCTGAACAGTAATTAAAACACTCTTTTTAATGGTATTTATGGGGCTTATTGTAGGTAGCTTTAAAATAAAATGCATAAGAGTATTTCAGGTTCTGCATTATAAGCTACCTTTTCTTTTGCTCATTATTTTGTAATGTTTTCAACACTAATTCGACATTATTTGCATATTTCTCTTTGCAGTCTCCCCCAGCAACAACAAAGTATATAAAAACATTAAGAAACACAACGAAACTCATTTGGACACTTGAAATTGCATTGTAGTTGCCGCTGTTTATGGTGAGTTATTTTTTTTAGTTTTTTATGTTATGGGCGCGAACTTGTTGACGATGTGGGCGTGTCGCATTGAATTGAATAGAGCCACACACACCCAGACAATCGAGACAGTCGATGAAGCAATGTCAATGTCAGAATATTTGATCCAATTACGCACAAATTGACATCGGTTATAGCGACGTAATTGAACAGGGTCTTTAGGCTGGAACGGATTTGTAAGCCGCTTATTGTTTTCGTCGAGCACGCCTGAACCGAACTGGTTAAGCTGGGGCCAAAAGGTAGAGCACATCCGGCTGGCCAACCGCAGCGCCATTAAGCTGACCAGCAACAACTGCAATTAATTCAAGGCTAAGCTAAATCAAAATAAAAAAAAAACCACAAGATCGAAACGCCCACAAACCATATTGTTAACTTTCTTTAAGGCGATCAGATGTGTGCTAGCAAAAGAGAGGGAAATCCACTAAAAGTTACGACAGTCTTTTAACTGAGGGCATTGTCACATTTCACTTTCATTGAAAGATACACAGGTTCACAGATACACAGATACCAATGCACACACAGCTATACTATATAAATGCATATACATGCATCAATTCAAGTGCAGGCCAATGTCTTTTTGGAGTTACTCGGGTGTGACAACGGGTTTGGTAAGCAGACTGCCCCCACCACGCTCCACCGTCGACTCCTCCTTCCTGCTGACAAAACAAAAGTGACCGCAAGTGTGTCTAATTTCTATCATTTGGCTGCTAGCTGTCTTTCCGTCTTTCACTCTCTCTCTTTGCCTCCATTAATCTCTCTCTCTCTCTGTCTGTCTCTCTGTGAACTTTCTTCTTTCACTGTGCCACCTGTAGACTTGTAAACCCGCACGAATCTCGCGCGCTCTTGCTCCTAGGCGCCGTTTTAAGTTCCGTTTTTACTGCTGTTACGATACTGCGCTTTATCTCTTTATATCTTATACCCTGTACATATTAAAATGAGTACAGCAAGGGTATTCTCAGTTGTAGCTGGCAGAACTAAATAATCTTACATCTCTTATCGAAATTGACGATGCAACATTTAATCTACCTGCCAGTCTATGTTTCGATAAGATAAGTATAAATATGATGATGACTCTATGACTCTATACAGAGTATACCCCAGTCGTATATTTTCAACTAGATCATTCTCACTTGTCTTGCTTCTTTTTGCAGCTTTTGCTTTCGTTTAACCCATTTAATGGGAAGCCAGGCCAGGCCAGGCCGGGTCTGGTCAGGTCTGTTGTCTGTTGTCTGGTCTGGCCATCTTGTGGCATCCGTTATAAACAAGTGCATTTCTCATCTCAGCAGCGCTAACAATAACAACACACAGACATACTCTTATATGTATATATGTATATATATCTACATATATAAGAAGACTTGTGCACATTTAATGCAGTGAAAAAGTGAAAACGAAAGTGATCACAGCTGCAGTTATCCAGTTAGTTGATCAGTTGCCGACTTGCTGGCTTGCTCAGATGATGAACCCATCCATCTGTCTGTGGTCGGTTGACTTTCGTTTTGGACTCTTGTCTATATGATGATGATGCAATTAAAGCTGCCCAGCCAAGGCAAATTAACATAGCATTAATTTATGCAAATTCAGTCAGCGGTAGTAAGGAAATCATTTGACAGTCGAGCGGTTCGCCGCACATTCAACATTGATCACTGTTCAGTGATCATCATTGTAGCAATTGTAATTACAGACACTGTGTGGACTTGGTGCAATTTCTCGCAATGACCAAATGGAAACAAGTGCACGATTATGGCAATTTGATGGCAGTTATGGACAGTTAGCTAGGCCGACCAGTTACAGTTGCAGACTTGCTCAATTGCCAACTACATTTGGCCAAGTCCAAGACCGGCTGCAGCTGCAAGCCGGCAATTATTGGGTTGCCATTGTTGTTGTTGTTGTTTGAGCAACCTTTCACCTGCCCCGGCTGAGCAACAGGTTTCACATTCCAGCAAATGCAAATCAATAGAATGGTTGCCCACTGACCTTGCTTCCAACGTTGCGCAAGTGTCGTGACTAGAATCGATTATGACAGTAACCATTTTGATTGAAAGTGATCTCTTCGGAACCAGAGTTACTCGAACTGCTTTTAAAATGCAAACCAATTCCTCAACGTAAATCTGAATCTGTGATGAAATTGTGATAAATGAAGAGGTCAAAAGTTATCAGAATTTTCTCGGAAACTTCAAAATACTTTTTAGTTGGTAATAACTATAGTTAAATATTTGTCGCTTCATCTCGTAGATGTATTCCACTTGTTACATTTTTATTGTGCTCCCTTGCTGGGAGTATTATAATTTGCTGGAGAAGACATCTGGAATCCCATAATTGATCAGCACCAGTAACTGAGTCCATTGGTCATTCTTTTATTAAGAAAACCTTCAACTTTTCGTATCTCCTGCCTTGGCCACATGATGCTAATTACATCTTTCCCCATCTTCTTCTGTTTCAATCCAGGCACTTTGGCTATGAAGCGACACATGGAACTCTTAGCCTTTTGGCTTGGCCTATTGGCCACGGCCACCTATGCGCAGACACAGCAGGAATCATCCACGAAGTGGTCGCGACAGCTGGAATCTATTGGTGGCTCCGATACGGATTCCTTGGATTGGGTGCCACTGGCGCAGCCGCTGGATGACAGCAGCAAAGATCGCTCGAGCAATGGACGCGTTCTGACCTACTCGCAATCTTTTCCGCCCAGCGCTCGTTTTGGCGACCTGAGCAAGCCAACTGGCGGACAATTTGACTTTCCTTTTAATTTCCAGCGTTATTCGAATGGAGCACCACAGGCGTTGCCGTTGCGCCACCAGGGACCACCGCCACTGAAGAGCAGTTCGATTGGGCAGGAGCCCACCTCGCAGTCGTTCTTCAAGTTCGAGATGCCCTTCCACAGCGAAGGCAATCAGGCGAATGCGCCACCCACACTGCAAACAGGATATCAGATACAGCATTCAGCATTTGGTGGCGCTGGCCTGCCTGCACCATCCTCGCTCTTCAGTCCTCCCTCATTCTTCGGGCAGCAGGGGCCGCAGCGTTTCTCCGATTTTCAAACGCTGCCCCAGAAACCGTTGAGCAAGCCTTTGCACCAGCAGAATTATATACAGGATGTACAGCCTCTTAAGACACATGGCAAAACCCTGCCCACTCAGGCTTCCCTGCAAAGCGTTACACCCCAAGTATTTCCCGTGGATCCCGAACCGGAAAGATTGTTTGGCGTGAACAAACCGTCAGCGGCGTCGGCAGCATCGTCTGTTAACAATCAGCAGGAGGTGCAACTGCTTTATGTACCCTACGATACCTTATACAATCAGCAGCGTCAATCTCAGGGCTCCTCGGGTCTCGGCACGAGCAGCAACTTTGAGGTAAACAAGTTCAATGTCAACGCTGGCCTGCCCGCTGTCAATCCCTATCAGATCAATCAGTTCTACACCCAGGATCCGAGTGTGGGCAGCGATTACTTTAGCTCCGGTACCACCACAAGGCCCAGCACCAGCACCAGCACTACCACACAGCCCCAGCGCATCTTCCAGAGTTTCGGACAACAGCAGCAGCCACAGGCTCAGGCTCAATCCCAGTTCACCACTGCCAAGCCTAAGCCGAAAGCTCATCAGCCACCGCTAGCCATGTTTCTTGTGCGTCCCAATGCGCGACCCACCCAATCCGATGTGGTTGCTGCCCTGCGCAATGCTCGCTCCATTTCGGTCATTGATGCGCCTACGAAACAGACACCCGAAATTTTTGTGGGACCCGCCGGCATGCCAATACCGGATGGGTATGTCAAGTTCGACCTGCCGTATCTCTCGCAGCTGACGCACTCGCGTGATCTCGGCGACGTCTCCTTCTTTGTGGCACCGCTCAGCTATCGCACGCCCAATGGCTTCAATAAGATTCTACTGCCTGAGCCGCATGTCGGCTCCATTGTTATCAATCGGGCCAAGGACAGTTCCCCCATTCAGGAGCAACCACTGCGCACACAGCGTCCTTATGCCACGCCACCAGATAGCACACGCAATCCCTTCGAGAGCACCACACAATCGGGACCAGCGCCCACCCGTGGCAACAAATTCAGCTACTACTATGTGCAAGATGGAAATCAGGAGGGCGCTGCCTCACCGCCCAAGCACACCGTCAAGCAGGAACGCCATAAGAAGAAGCGACCTCAGCATGTCGCCGTAGAGCAGCCCGTTTATCGAGCACCCGCTAAGACGGCCAATCCCTTCGACACGCTCAATCAAATCGGTGGCGATGACTTCTTCAGCTCGCTGAGCACAAAGGCCGGCCCCTCGACGAGCAGCTCAACCAGCAGCAGCACCACCACAACCACTTCGACCACATCAACATCAACAACAGCTACTCCCCAGACGATCTTCACCTACGGACCGCGACCACAGGTGGAGTTCCCCAGCTCAAATGGCCAGCTCTATCCGCAGTTCGAGACAGCACCACAGATTGCGCAGGAGGAGCTGCCACGCCTCACGACGCGCCCAACCATTTCAAGTACTGTGCAGCAAGAGGAGCACCGCATGAAGCAGTATTTCCGCCAACAGGATGCCTTCCGCCAGCGTCCGCTAACCACAAATCCACCTTTCGAGCAACTGCAGTACACGCCCACTTCACCGGACTACGATGTCCCGTTGCCCACAACAACCCAAAAGACCAAGCATCGGTTGAGCCTCTATACGCCCGTGACCACCTCCGATGTTGGCTACAATGTGGAGCAGCTGGCGCCGGTCAATCATCGACCCAGCTACAATCAGAACGAGGTCTTAGACAGCAGCAATGTAGACTATGAACCGAATCCGTATCATGTACCCTCCGAACTTCCCGCGTTGACACCTGATATTCCCGGACTGGTTAACAATCTGCAGGAGAAGGATAAACTTGCTGCGCCAACGACCCCACTGAGCGAAACCGAGCCGGAAACGCGTCCCACTCGCCGTCCAGTGTTGCGCACGCGCAAGCCAGCCGTCTCCAAGGTGGTTACGACCTCATCGGTATCGTACTCGGAGTCCGATAGCAGCTCCAAGCAGCCAACGCATCGCATTCGTCGTCCCTACGGCAGCAGAGGCAACGTCGACAATGTCGAAGAATCTCCGAGTACCACAAGACGTCCGGCCACCGCCCGTAATCCTCTACTGCGCAATCCAAATCGCATTCGCTACCAGCCTACCAATGAGGAGCGCCACACGCTCAAATCCAGGAAGAAGCACCCCAAGGGTTCGAAGAATGACAAGCCCAGTGTGGATCAGGATTTGGAATATCAGCGCGACGTGTTGAATCAGAATTATCCAGTGTTTAAGGCACCATCTCGTCGTCCCACCAGTCCCACGGCCATACCCGGTGCCTATGATGTGGGCATCACCGAGGGACCCGCGTCGGAGACGCAACAGGTTTACACTGTCACGCCAAGCAATAGCATAGACCAGGGCGAGCAAGGATCAGTCTATCCACCCAGCCTAGAGCTGGAGCCCATGCAGATAGCACAACACTACAATGAGTTCTCAAAGGACAACTACGGACCCGGCTACTTTCCCAACCAGGAGGACTTTAACCCCACAGAGGCCATTGTCCGCAACGAAGTGAGCCCCATTTTTACCACACTGGCAACAACCACACCACCCCCCACCACGACTACCAGCACCACCATCAGGACAACCACTGAGGCGCCTGTGACAACAACGACGCGTCGTTCACCCTTCATCCGTCGCAATTATCCCAGAGTACGCACCACCACAACAACGGAGCCATCTGTGACCACCACAACGCCTTCAGAGGAGCGCCCATCCGTAAGCAGCCTTATCAACTAATTGTTAATCCCTTGATAACTGAAATACTGCTCCTTATTACAGATTCGCTCTCGCCTGCCGCCACGTCGGGTGGTCAAGGTGCGTCAACGCCAGCGTCGTCCGGCGCATCCAGCCTCGTCGACAGCTGAGCCCGAGGAGGCAGCGGAGCCCGTCACTCCGAGGCAGCATCTGCGCAAACTGAGTCGCTACCATCAGGAACAGCCCGAGAAGGTGAAAGAGGTAAGCAAGCAGCCCCTCTTAAAGACTCAATTACTAATAGTTCACTTACAGCAAGCACCACTGACGCCACGTCGCCGCTATAAGCAACCTTTCCAGCTGGAGGGTCAGGAGTCTCAATGGTCACCAGCCTCGGAGACGGCCAACAGCAACAGTGCGAGCAACACAAACAGTTTCAAACCCCTGAATCCCAAATATGGCTCCGGCAAGAGTGAATCACACAATTTTGAGAATGAGCCGGAGATTGTGACGGCTGGACCCACGGATCAACCAGAAACCTACGAGTTTAACGTAGCTGCCAATCTTGGTGGATCCGCTGGACACCGAACGACGCCCTCTCTGATGGCGCCCAACTTGAAGTGAGCTTGTGCATAGCTGTGACTAATAATTGGGCAAATCTGATAACCTTTCTTTTCATTGCAGACCCGAGAAGTCGTTTGCGGAGCTACTGGAGGAGGTGATGGGCAAGGCACCCGAGGAGCTGGCCACGGAGTTGCCCACCAGCAGCACCATTGGACGCGTCAACAGGCGTGGCAAGTGGAAGAAAACGCGCGTCTCGAGCGGCACAGATGGCGAGAATTTCGAGACAGCCGAATCACAGAATCTGGGTCCACAACTCTACAATTCGCTGTACTCCACCAACGCTGAAACGGAGGAGAAGCAAAAGGCGACAACACCACTGACGCCAACTACCGAGGAGCCAACCACTGCCGCTGAGGTTGAGATGGTGACCACCACAGTAGCCGCGCCCAGCACACCCGAGGAGTACGAGGTGACTACCGCCAGGACACCGGATCTGACCACCCTGGCGACAACGCTCGCGATGAGCGGGGAGAGTGCCACCCGTCGCATGGACACCGCAGCCGATGTGGATGATTTGGAATCGCAGCCGAGCATCTTCTCGGAGGTGCGACAACAGCTGCACGATCTGTTCGCCATCCAGGAGAACGATGATGAGGCTGCCGCTGGTGCTCTGGCAGCTGTCGGCAAACGTCGTCAGGAGTACACGAGCATCAAGCGGACGAAGCCAGTGCCGCCCACAGAGAGCAGCACGCTGGCAGCCACTGAGATGCCGGCTAGCAGCACTGCTGCTACCATGGACAACTTCCACAAGGATCTAATGGAGCATGTGGTCTATGCAACGTCCACCTCAACCAAAGTTACCTCCGAGACAGAGATTTGCTATCGCGGCCGCTGCATACGCTCCGAGGATCTGCCCGCCAATCACAAGCTGCACTGAGCGTAGAGGGAGCCCAAATGCTCCACATGTAAATACATATAAGGACATCGAGACGTGGGCAGGATATCGAGACGTGAGGCTACGCCTGCATTTTGACCGGATCGCGTAGTCAGCACAGCACAGCACAGCACAAAACGCTCCAAAGTTTCCACTTCTCCGCCACAATTTCGCTAGTACTTACTTAGCTTTAACTATACGAATATGTTTTATAGCTTAAGCGAATAGAGATTTATCAATACCTACATATATACATATGTACTTATCATATTTTATATGTACTCGAAATTTGTAGTAAATGTAGTAGTTCAAATAAATTAGTAGCGTAGAATACTCTTACTTAATTCATATTACCACATAGGCAGCATAAGATTTGTACAATATAATAATGAGAACTAACAAATAAACAATCGAAATCGTTACATAATAAAAACCAAGTTGCAAGTTGCTATATCTCTGAGAGGACTCATAACTTTACCAAAAATCCTTAACCTTTTTGTCAATCTAAAATGTTGGCCCTTGTGATATTAAGTCACAAATCTGAAAGGATATCATAAAATTATAGTATTCTTCTACAAGGCAATTACCCTGCTTTAAAGTTCTATATTTTCTGAAACAGGACTCAAAACTGATTTATTTGTTAGCATCTCATTTGTCACTTTCTGTGCATGCAGAAAGTTGTTTTTTAAACCTTATGACAAGCTAAATAAAACCGCGATATTCTCGTACGTCGTGATTTGATGAATTACTAATAAAATCGAAAATCAGTGAGCAGTCACACTTCAATATGCCAAGTTATTTTTATGTGAACATATTTGCTGTCATAGTGTGCAGAGCCAGTTCTACTCATGATTATAAATGGTATATAAGTGTGTGTACATATAGTATTATCTGCAAGAGATCTGAAAACAAAATAACAGAAATTTGATGACCTTTAGAAATATATTGTTTAGAAAGACTTGTATATAAGTCAGAATATGAATGCAAAATGAGCAATAGAAATACTTTAGATAATTCTTCCTATTGAAAGATAAAAAATATATTGAATGGTCCCGGAACTGCGATAAGATAAGTAGGTGACATAACATAATTTCAATATAGAAAACTGTCGTTCTCTGTTTCTCGATAAGCACACAAAAAGCGTTTCATATTTATTAAATATGTATATAATAATTAGTCATGTATAATTAGCATTTGTAATAGTTTCTATATTATAGTATAACATAAAATAGCGACGATCAATTCCATATAATACCCAACAATAAGGTACATCAGTTTCATGCGCTCTCACCAAATATGGTAAATTCGATTATTTAGGAATTAATTAGAGGCGCCCGTTCAGCTTCCTCACACTCATCCCCGTTCACATCCCCAGCCGCATCCCTCGGCGTGCGCTGCTGCTGTGCACCTGGGCTATTCCAGGACTGCACATTAAAGCGTCCAAACACAATGAATACCAAGTTGCCGAAAAAGTAGGCAAACGAGGTGATGTAAAAAACAATGCGCCACTGCGAAGGATTTGTCTGCAAGAAACAAATGGATTAGTTGCATCGACAACCAATAGAAGTGGCTAACTTACCTCATCCCTGACTATCAGTCCCACGATCAACGGCGCTAGAATACTCATCACATTCGCTGCACAGTTCGTGATGCCCATCAAAGTGCCAGCGAAATTGGGCGACAGATCGATGTGATTCACATGGAAGCCCAAATAGCAAGCGGAATTGGTTGCCACCGCCAAGCAGAGCAGTGCAATTGCTAGCCTCACATTGCCCGCTCCTTTCGTGATGAAGCCCAGCCCCAGCAGTGCCAACATGGGCAACCACATGCCCAGTGAGTTGAAGAGCTTGCGCGAAAAGCCAAGGGACATTATACTGCCGCGTCGCTTCAGCACATCCGACAACCAGATGAAGCCGCAAGTGAGTATGATCATGACAAGGTATGGCAGCGCCGAGAGAGGTCCATTGTTCTTTATGTCCATGCCCAGCACGTTCTTCATGAAAGTCGGAATCTGAGTGAGCAGCGTCCAGAATCCCCAGTTGTTGGCACAGTGGGCCACTAGCAGCGATAGGAATGGTAGCGAAGTTAAAATGCTCAACCAAGGAGTGCGTAGATTCTGTCGTGGTTCAAACTCCTCGCGGCCCGCATCCGAAGCACGTCGCAGCTGGCCCGAGGTCTCAATGTAGCGTCGCTCATTGGGCGTAATTGTGGCATGCTGCGCCGGCGTGCTGGCGCAGAAATATAACCAGATCATGGCCCACAGGATGCCCGCACCGCCGGATATGTAAAATATGCTCGGCCAGCCCAGCGATGAGGACGCAATATATCCACTCACAGACAGCATCACCACGGTGCCGAACTGTGAGCCCGAATAGCAATAGCCGACAAGGCGTCCGCGCTCATCCGCCGGCGCCCACTTCGAGAGGAATGTGTGCGTGGAGGGAAAGATGACGCCCTGGCAGAGACCCTGAATGGCGCGCAGCATTACAACCATTTTCCAGCCACCATTGAGCGCTAAGTAGGGCGTCAGCAGTGCCAAGCAGGAGCAAATTGTCACACCAAAGAAGATCATATATTTCGCTCCGAATATGTACGATAGATAGCCGCCCGGCACCTGCGTCACCACATAGCCCCAAAAGAAGCTGCTCAACAGATACGACTTGATGCTCTCATCCCAATCGAATTCGGGAAAATCCGGATTCGTTGCATTCTTGTCCGTCATGGCCACAATGGCCACCGATAAATTGACCCGCATTCCATAAGCCACAGCCAGACCAAAGAACAACAAAATACATTGCAGATGACGCACTCCGAAACGCGGTCCTGCAAAAGTAAACCCGAATTATAATTATACTTATTTTATTTATGTTATGCTCAGTTTCCAGGTTGAGTAATATGTTGAGAAAACTATTAATATAATTTAGCCGGACTTTTGAAGTTATGAACACTTCTTTATTCTGCTAATATTTAGTATAACCATTTAACTGTGCTTTAAACAATAATTTGTGAGCAAATAATGATTTATATTGATATATGCAGATTAGAGTACAAGAGACTATAACTTTTCGACTCTAAAATGGCTCTTAAATTGTGGGAAATTTGAGATTTTAGGGGAGTTCCCCAATTATTTTGTAATTAACATTTTGCAAAGCTCTAAGCAATAGTTTAAAGACTGTGTCCCTTAGCACAAACCCTAGATTATATCTGATAGATATTGGTTCTGGAAATCATTGTGACGTGCATGTCGTAAAACTACGTCAAAGGTAAACACGTCTCAAATCTCGAGATAACAGCACTAAGATACTTTGGTTTTTTTAACACGCAATAATCCAGGAAAATTAAAAAATAAAATGAATGACTGCAGCGAAAGTGATGGCTCACCTGTGTTGCCAATGCTGTCATAGCCTGTGCGACTGCAGCACTCAAAACAGCGAAGAACCATTGTTGTGCGTGTCGCTTTTGAATTATTGCCGTTGCTTTGTTGTGTATGCAATGGCGTTGCTTACGATTCTAATCATTTCGCGCAACTGATAAAGCGACGCTGTTAACATAAACTTAAATGCGTGGCTGCGACGCTGATTACTTTGTTATTACTTTGCTCTGGTCAGCAAGCAGCTGTTCGGCGATGTTATGTGAATGCGATAGGCGCAGCTATCGCTACGAAAAATATCGATCAGCAAACACAGCTGGACAAATAGTGTGGCCTTGTTTGCTTACCGATAGTAACACCTATCGATTAGCACGTTATCAAATTCAAAAAGTACTCGAAGCAAAAAGACACGATTTTGTTGTTCTGATTTGTACACAAATCTGCAGCCCGGTTTGATAGCCGACTTTCTATATTTGTACATATATGTATGTCTTATTTTCTGCCTTTTCTTAGTTCGAATTTTTTGTTTTTCATACATCACAAGTTGGTTGTTTGTTTATTACTAATTTAACTAATTGACTAATGATTAATAACTATGATAGTTAAGGTATAGTTTCACTTTAAAACATAACAATTAATAGAGCTGCGTGATTAGTTACTTACGCTATTTACATTGTCAACTAGATTTTTATACTTATCCTTTTTTATTTTTTTTTTTTGTTTTTCTTGTTTAGTTTTCCTTTGTTTACATAACCATTTTTATGTATATTCTTTTATGTACATTTTAGGAAAATACTGCAAATAATAATTTATGCTGCTTATAAACTAAACAATTATCATATGTTGTTATTAATATCGCTAATGGAAGCACGCGATCGTCATTATGGCAATTTCCGCTCTTATCCCTTATACCAACTAATTTACAGCAATTGTCTTACAAATTTAGCACTTAATTCAAGAAAACAACAACTAGGACAACCTCATGCAAAACTATTGTTTTCCACATTTTGTGAACTTAGCATGAGGATGTCTTAAGTCAGCTGTTCTGCTTAAGATTTGGCAATTATAATGTGGCCATTATGCTGCCCTGAAGCCAAGGGCACACCGGCCTCCGCGCTCTCCTCATCAACAGGCTCTGGCGAGTCCCACCACTGAACGTCGGTGCGTCCAAACACCACAAACAGCAGATTTCCAATGAAATAGAAGAAGGACGCTAAGAAAAATACCGAACGCCATTCGTCTACATTTTTCTGTAAAAACCAAATAGAATAAATAAATTAGTTCAAATTATTTTCAAATAACTAATTATCAAGAGGGTATAAGCAGATATAAAAAGTGAGCAGGTTTAACTATATCTGTTCTTTAAGTATCAATCCTATACTGCATTTACCCAGAATTTTGATAGATAGTCCACTTACCGGATCTTTGACGATATGACCCACAGCGAGTGGTGCCAGGGCACTCATGACATTAGCCGCCGCATTCGTGATGCCCATCATTGTGCCCGCATAGTTGGGCGACAGATCGATGTGGTTGACTTGAAAGCCCAGATAGGTGGCTGCACTAATGCCCACTGTTAGGGTGAGCAGCGCGACAGCCAAGTGCTCATTCTCTGGGGGCAAATAGCCCAAGGCAATCAGAGAAAGCATGGGAATCCAGTGGCCGACTGAGTTGAAGAACTTTCGATTGAAGGAGAGCGACAGAGATTTCTGATTCTGCAGCACCTTGGACAGCCAGACGAAGAAGAAGCTGAGTATCATCATGACAGCGTAGGGCAGCGATGAGAGCAGCGAACTGGACTGGATATTAAATCCATAGATGTTTTTCATATAGCTGGGTATCTGTGTGAGCAGCGTCCAGAAGCCCCACATGTGCGTGCAGTGAACGATGAGCAGCGACAGAAACGGCATCGAGGTAAAGATGCTGCCCCACGGAGTTGGTGCCATTTTGCGCGCATCCTGCATTTTGCCCACCGAGCGAGTCTCCTCAATGTACTTGAGCTCCTCGCGCGTAATGCTGCGATGCGTTTCCGGTGTGCTCGAGGCAAAACGCCACCAGAAGAGCACCCAGAGGAAGCCACAGGCGCCGCCACAATAAAAGATGCCCGGCCAGCCGGTAAAGGAGTGTGCAATATAACCACTTGTGGCCAGCGTTACTATCGTGCCAAACTGTGAGCCCGAATAGCAAATGGTGCTCATCATGCCCCTCTCACTGGCCGGCGCCCACTTGGACAACAGCGAATGCGTGGCCGGGTGCACTGCGCCCTGTGTTAAGCCCGCCAAGAAGCGCAGAGCCCCCAGTCCCTGCCAGCCGCCCACCTTCAAGGAGAGCGGCATGAGGAGTGTTAGAATTGCGCAGGCTGTGAGTCCCAGCATCAGCAGAGTCTTGGCTCCATAGCGTTGAGCAATATAACCGCCAGGGATCTGGGTCACAATATAGCCAAAGAAGAAGCTGCTCTGCATATAGGATTTCTCAGACTCCGTAAAGTTGTAGCTCTGCAAGAAAGGATAAAAGACACGTCTTAAGCACAACTCCGCCTCAATCTCTCTCATTGCAGAGAATACCTACCCACTCGTTGACTTCCTCATCCAGTCCAGTTTGGTTTGAATGCTCGGACATGGCCACCAGGGCGACGGTGAGATTGACACGCCACGCATACGCCAGTGACAGGCAGAAGAAGCACAGGATGCATTGTACGTGCCGCACGCCAATGATTCTGTCTGCAACACAAGCATAAATACGGCTGATTAGCTAAGGCAAAGGTGCACATACAAATAAGGCTAATAACATTTAAGATTTGGACCACAAAAAACCTTCATTTAGAACTTTTCAAACAAACAATAACTGCCGAAAACAAAAAAAGTCATCGTTATTAGCCAATTGATAAAATCTCTATAATATTTTGTGCACTCTGATTGCTGTCCAGATAAATAAAAATCGTATTTTCTTCTTCAATCAATCAATTTTATTGTTATTACTTGCAAAAATTTGAACTGAACAAATTTGCAAATTAGCATGACTGCCGAAATTCAATCGTAAAAATGTTCAAAATGTTCCAATTCTTCCACCCTCTTGTTTCTTTGGATTCTCTTTCCAGTATATTGTTGAGAATTGCAATTAAGCAAATTTGTTAGCTGCTCTGCTGCTCTCCGGGGCGCAACCTGAGAAAAGTGTGGCGCTCTTATCAATGCCAAGATACATGTATTCCTTCTCTCTCTACCTCTCTCTCGCTGTCGCTCTGGCTCTCGATATCTTTCTTTGTCTCTCTTCCGCTGTTGCTCCACCTTTGTAAGTCTCTTTGGCTTGCTTGTATGTGGGGCGCGTTTATTTATAAAACACTGTGTCAAAATCTTGTTGTGGCTGCTCACACACTCACACACACACACTCGCAATCGCACACACATACATATGCAACGCCCACTCGTGAATGTAAATTACTCGTGAGACCTGCGCGCCTCAATGAAGTGCAACACATCGGCCGACGGTGCTGTACCCATAGCGAAAACCAGCTATCAGCTACCAGCTCAGCTACCAGCTAAAAGCCACACGCGACCGCCTCCTCGCATTGCATCGGCCGTCCTCCTCCCGCTCGCCCTACCTGAAAGCGCATTGCTCGCCGCTCGTTCGACCCAAAGCAGCCGCACGTGACGATCTCTCTCGGAGGCAGCCAGCCGATAGCCATGTGCAGATGTCAGTTTATTGGCCACCGAACACAGCTGTTGGCGTAATGAAACGGCGAATTTTTTATAGCATACTCTGATCTCGAAGCGAAGAGAGTATATTGCTTTTTGGTCAATGATCATACTTCAAACTCGAAATGATTACTTGTATAAAACCTGAATATATCCCAAAGCTTAAGTCGATGAAATTCACTTTGAAATTCACTATGAAAGCCACTTTGAAAGTTGTGTGAAACCCAAACGGTAAAATCTCAAATAAAATTTTAAGAGCCACTAAAAATTAATAAACGATAAAACAGTGTATGATGCAGTCGTCTCCGTGCGACTGACGCTTTATTACTAGTTTTAATTTTAGTGATGTGGCTCGAGCTCAATCTCGTTTTTATTTTTAGACTCGCACTTGCCATAAATGGGCTTAGACTTAGTTCTTGTTGCAGCTGTTTTGAGTAAGTGTTGCACAACAACAACACCAATTTGCAACCTTGCAACGCGGCCTTACAAGGTAATTGCGTCTATTGAACTGCCCCATGGCGTTTTCTCAAAAGCCCAACAACCATAGCCAGCAATCGAAGAGTCTATTTATAATTATTAACTCGACTCAGTAACTTACAATTGTTGAGCCAAAAATACAATGACGCGACGCTTGAACTTTGAGACTTTACCAATTTGCAGAGACACGCCCCCCGCGCTCACTCTCTGTCTGTGCTCCAGTCTGGCTCTTTCTCGGCGTATTGAGCTGAATCACTTAATGGAACTGTGAAACTCTTTAAATATTTTTTTTTGTCATTCGCATGTGACACGTTTCTTTGATTCATTTGCGCAATGATTGTATTTCCTTCCCCTCCCTTCCCCACTTGTCTTGCTTATTCGCCCCGCTTTATATGCGAGGTGTGGACGCAACAATTTATGATCCACATACTGTTGACTTACTTTATTTAGTCTGCTATCTTGTGTCTATTTAAAATTTAATTTACACACTCTTACGAGACAGAGAGGGAGGGGTGGGGGAAGCAAATTAATTATTTGTGCTGATTTATAAATGGAAGTGCAACAAATTTCCAATCAATAAAACATTTATGTGCTGCTATGAAAGTTGATTTTTGATCGATTGTCAATCTGCTGAGGTTCCACAGTACTCCCATGGAGGCAAGTATACTTCGTAGACATATGAGCTATATATGTATATGTATGTGGCGTATTAATTCTGCTGCTGCTCATGGTCATGCGATAATTGGGTGGCGATCGAAGGACTTGGCGTATAACACACTAACAAATCAACAAACACTACCCAAGTGCTGATAACCGATAACGGCACCAATAACTGTACCGCCATAACGAGCACGATAAATTAGAACAATAACAACAAGAAATCATTTTGTATATGTATATATAAAAATAAATGTACAAGCAGTCAACCTACATACTAAGTTTTTGCTTTATTTATTTTGTTTGTTATATAGTATGTCAGTCTATCAGATTAGATAATTATTACGACGACTCACCGATGCAGCAGGGCCTTCTAAACATATACGTGCTAGTCATTCTGGACCTGCGTGCAACACCTCACGAGACCCTCATATAAACGTATTTACCAAGTCGCAATATCTTAATATATTGACTAAACAGCTGTAAATTTTATTGGACTATTTGTTTTACTGTTAATGGATTCTGTCTTAAGGTCAGATTTGATCTCGCTCTCTCACATTAGCTCTCTCGCTCTAATTAGATAAGCTTCGTTATAGCCCCGTTATTTGATCAGATTTTAAGTATTTGGTTTTTTTTTACACAATATGTTTAGTTGCTAATTTGAATTTTCAGTTTCATTGGCACTCGCTTGTGAATAAAAAAAAGCAGCAAACAAAGAGCAGACTACTGTCTGGTTGCGTTGCCGCACTGCCCCCACTAAACCGCCCCTTGCATCAGCCCAACACTTTTTTATTTTGTTTATTTTTATAATTTTCGTTGAGCGTGCTAAAAATTTATTGTCAGCCAAAACCGTATAAAATTGAATACAATTCGTTTCTTTTTTTCTTTTCGTTTTTTTTTTTTTGGTTTTGACTTTAAGACTTCAGTCGAGAGTTTTTTGCGGCAAAGAGTTGCAATTGCAGTTGAGAAATATTTTTGGATGAGCTGCAGTGGAGGTCGTCGTTTAAAATGCAAGCACATACATAATATATATATATATATATATATATATATATATATATATATATGTTTGTATATATGTATGATTTGCGGTTAACGCTCGTAAATCACAAAATTCTTGACGCTTTTAGCAATATTTCAAACTATTGCAAACTTCAAATGCAATTAACGTTCGCTTCATTTGCTTTATATGGCATTTGTAGATGCATGAATCGAATTGTAGATACAAATAGTTGAATCAATGTACATTAAATATATGTACATATATGCAAAAAGCCGCGGCTTTGAAGGCTCCGCATGGTTGTTGCAGCGGGGGGGTTGACTGCTGTTGGGGTTGAAGCTGTTTCCGGCAACAGGCAAAATTCTGTTTTATTTATTTACTTTTATTTGTATTTTGTTACTGACAATTGAAAATTGCACTCGGCGCGAGGCTTATATAAAAACACAGCAAGACACGTTCACGTTTAGGCAAATAGGCAAATAGTAGAGCAGAGCGATAAGAGCTCTATTAAGAATTTGAATTCAAATTAAAATTAACCTTTAAATTTTTGTTGTTTTTTTCGTTTTTTTTTTTTTGTTGTTGGTACTTACCATACCATTTCCCAGTTTTCACCATATTCAAAGTGGTGGTCATGTGTGCGTCGCGGGTTTTGTTTTTATCCACAATTAGAGATCTCTCTCTGTCTCTGTCTGACTCTCTCGCCGAGCTGCTGGTAGTGGAAATTTTAGTTTTCTTCGATTTTTATACAACGTGTTGCGACATTTAGCTGGAGCACATGTGCACAACGCGACACGGAGACGAAGAAACAGTGTTGGGCTTCAGCTGCTGCTCGACTCGAGTTGTATTGACGTATTTAAATTTCGCTTTATCGGATACGGATGTGAGATTTTTTCTATATATATATATTTTTTTTCTTGTTTCTGTTACTTGCGAGCACGCGTTTTGCTTTTAGCTGCAAATGAGTTACTGCAGAATGCTCAGACTCAGCTACAGCTACAGATACAGATACTTTTGGCCACTAGAGCGTATTACGCGTATTTTTGGGTTTTGGTTTGTTCTAGCGAGCGACTGCGACTGCTTGAAATACTTGGCGCGGCGATTCTTTTATAAATATGATCGCTCGCTCGGCCCGCTCGTGTTTTGTGGACGTCGCGACGTCGAGAGAGTTCGCTGCTGCTGCTGTTGCTGCTGCTGCTATTGCTGCTGAGCTGCCGTCGCAGTCGCAGTCAAAGTATCTGTCACACTGTTGCTGCTGTTGTTGTTGTTGCAGTTGTCGCACACACATGTGTATCGCGTGAATTCCATTTTCATTTAGTTGTTGCTGTTTGCTATCAGTAAAACCCGAACACGCTGCCAGCCACTCAGTCGTATATGTGGGCATACGCTTGCGTGTGTGTGTGTTGCCTGCTCTCTCTCTCTCTCTCGCTCCTTCTCTCTGACTCTTTCTCTGTCGGCTCTCGTATTTGCCGGCCAATATGTAAACAACAGCAACAAAGCGACAACAACGAGTTATCAGTCCTGCACTCTTCTTCTGCCTCACCCTCGCCCTCTCATTCCCTCTCTCAATACTTGCCTCTATATCTCTGTCTCTCTCCATCTTTCTCTCTCTGTCTCTTTTAGGTTTTTCTGCGTAATGGGTATTGGTTCTTCGTATACATTTGTAAATATCGAAAATTAGTCACATTCCATTTCCAGTTGGCTTTGTTGCAGCCAACAGATCCAGCTGGTATCCGTCAGATACGATTCAATGTATGTAGTACAACTTTCCACTTGGCTCATTTGCATATGATCGGCCCTAAGTATTCACTCTCTGCTGATAAGCTTTAAGCCGCCGTCGAGGTCAAGACTCAAGCGCTGCTGATAAACAACACAAACTCAGTATACTCTATAATATAGAATCTATTTTAATTACTCCTCCCATTTCTCTCTCTCCATTTAAGAAAAAAACAACAACAAAAAACTACTTGCTTATGACATAACACAGACTTTGACAACATTCTAACACTTTGACAACATGCAATGTAACAGACGTAAAATTTGATCGCGATAATATTTGGATTACGCAATCCGTGAGACACAAATTTGGCTCTGATGAATGCCCTTTCATCTTCCGAGTGTCATCAATTAAAAATACCCTATTGAGCACAGATCTCTCCAACAAATTAGATCACTAAGATGCAAAATTGAGGTCTTCTTGCTTATAAGCAAATGTTTCATCTAATTATTTGTGCTTATCAACTGAGACTTTCATTTTCGAGCGAAAACAATCAGCTCTTATTGCTGGCAAAATTCAAATTTCTGATGGCATCACAGACAGCACTGAAGAGCGAACGTTTTATTTTTTTAATGGGGTGTTGGCGGGTTGCAGATGTGGATTTTTAGCTGATAAGCGTTAGCCAAAAGAAGGTGACACGTTTTTTGGCACGTTCCCTTTGATTGGAGGCAGCTTTATCAGTTAATTACTAGTGGATTTTCGACAGATTTACGTGGCACATAATTGGGTTATAATTTCAGCAAAAGGCAAAACCAGTTCCCAGTAATCCATAAAAAAAAACGCTGGTTGAAATGGGACACGCTTCGTATTATTCTGAAAGCAAAACAGCTATAAATAGTAGCAAGTATATCACATGCTTCGTTTTGAAGTGAGCTGAATTTAGTAAGATACTTCAATCTGTCATTTGGGGTTTGCGATTGAATAAAAATAATCAATCTAATCATGCGCTCTTATCGCGTACAGGATGCGTCACGCCCACAACGTCCAGCAGCGCCCCTCAGAATGATGAATTTGTGCACTGCACTATCAACGGCTCTTATCAAAAAGCGCGCAGCTCGACATTTGACAAATGGAAAATAACATATAGAAATCGACGAATCGGTTGACGTCAAGAGTGAATGTGGGCAGCCAATACGGCTGGAACGGGTTGCACCGATTCACAATGGGCCACACCAATCGCAGAGTGCAATGGGCAAATTAAAATGCAGCATGTTCGCCAATGTCAAGCAAATATGGTAATTTGGCTCCACAGACACAGAAATATTTACTTAAATAGTAGTGGAATTTTACAGCGATGCCAATTGAAATGTGATAATGAAATACAACATACACAAAACCAATTCGCTTACTTAGAGCAAATAGCGCATACGCCGTGTGTAACAATTTGACTAGATAAACAAGGTGCACAAGAAAAAAAAGCATTCTTCTCCAGCAGACTCGACTAGAAGCTACCCTGCAGCGATCGACACTAGGAAAGGTCTATGCTTAAATGTTTACTGCTCCTTAGGAGCACAATTATGGCTTTATAATTTTAACTCTTGGTTTTTTAGTCACTTAGATCAGCACATACTATGCTAGTCCGCAAAGCTCTTAGTAAGGATGATGCTTAAGTGTTTACAGCTTCTTAGAAGCATACAAATTTGAATTATTGCTCTTTTAGTCACTTAAGTCCGGACATGCCGTAGCCAAGATACTGAGTGCTGAGTCTGTTGCTTACTTTTGATAATACCCATTTTATCTAATTATTTTATTTTTATCAACTGACTCAGTGACATTGAGTTAACAATTTGTGGTGTTTTTCCATGCTCCCGAAATTCCGCACGTGCTAATCGGGCCCAAAAAAAATGTATGGGAAATGTTTGACAGGCAATGGCTTTGTACCAGTCAAATGTCTTGAGACAATTGTTTGGGCAATACCTTAAAGGCTTATGTCCACAGCTTTTGCTGATTAGAGTCACAAAAATTTATGTATATTTTTACGTAAATTTCTATCGCATAAATTTGCCAATCCAATAGCTGTGTGTCATCTATCAGGCTCAATTGAATTGGATGCAATCGATTGATAAAGCTCAATTGAGACGAATTAGCGGCGATCATGGAAACTTTTCTTACAATACATCTAATACTTATGGCCATCAGGTGTTAATCTGACCACAAAAGCCGCCACATGGCCAATTAGGTAGCCAGTCCGTTGATGGACACTTTGCTTTGTTTGACTTCTGTCTCGGGGCATCAATTGTTGCCCTCCACAGCTGGCAGCTTGTCAAAGACGCAAAATTTATTTTGAGTTGCTGCCATGCAATTGAATAAATAGAAAATCATTTTAATTGCACATGCACTCGCCACACCCCCACGTCCCCACGCCCCCACTGCCCACCCTCGCCATTCTCCTACATTTGCCATTGCTCATGTTCCCCTTGTCGTTGGCCTCCTCTGAGCAACATTTCAGGCAGTGGCTGTGGCAGTGTGGGCGATTAGGTGTTGTCGTACAACTCACGCGGCCCGTAGTTGCTTAAAATAGATGTTTTCATTTCCAATACTCGCGCAGACACTTGATTTTTCACATTTAAAATACACTTACAGTGGGCATTTAAATTGTTCATGCAACACACAAGGGAAATAGCTTTTTTTATTATTATTTTATTATTATTACTAAGCAGTCCTCTTCAAAATCATATTCATATTGTAAAGATGTTCTTCAAAGATTTACTAAGAATATGAATAGTATCATTTTTATAGAATTTCATTTCTAATTTTAGTTGCTAAACAGTCTCACAAAAATAATAAAGTTAGAAATCAAATCTGAATTTTGAACTAGACAAAGCATAATTCGATTAAGAGGTAATCTATACTATGTAAATATTTACATATTTTTCAATTTACTCTGAAAATATGCTCATCGAAATGGAATTGACTGATCTACATTTTGAAGCGGATTTTAGGTGAGTAGATTACGGATTAATCTCGAATAATATACAAAGTACAAAGTACGCTTATGCCTTAATAACAAACATTTTAAAATGCCGATCTTTAAAGAATAATTAATTTAAGTTCAAAGTCTTAAAAGTCTCATATTTATTACAATTGCCATGGTCACATTCTATAATTCCAAAAATAACTACAAATTAAAGTTAATGGAGAGTATATTTGCTTCGACTAATTGCTGGCACTTCGGATTGTCTGGTCCAATTTAGTTTTTCCTCTAAAAATGTGCCAAGATGTGATCGCAGCGCTATCATCTGAACATAGTATGTACGCTTTGGGCAGAGAAGAGTGCTGAAAAAATGAACACAAACACACATTGAAAAGTAAGATAAATACTCATGAACTTGGCTAAGCAATATCGTTAGTTCCGCCACCCTTATTCGAACCGAGCGCAACTTTCACCACTGGCATTAAACGGCGGAAACTTAGTCACTGGACAAACGCTGTGATTAGCTTTCGCTGGTGCAGCCTTATCTCAGGCCCTTATCTACAATCCCTCTTTCCATGATTATAATCAGCAATTCGGTGAACGTACATCTGCAAATACCTATGAAGGTGTGCTATGTTTTCCTTCGGGGCCTCTGCGACTGCCACGACTCTGATTTATTACTGTGACATCATGCGACACGGCACCAAACTGAAAGCGCTAATTACACAGTTGTTAAAGCTTATTTGCATAGATTATTTGTTCTACTTGCACTCGTGCTCACAACTTCTGCCACTGTCTATGAACAATAACTTTTCTAACTAAATTTAATCACACAGAACTTAATTCATAAAAATTATAAGCATGACAAGGCATATCACAGCCCAATCACTGTTGTCACGTTTACCCAATCGTATTTGTTCTTTGTTATAAAATGCCTTAATATTATATAAAAAAAAAAAAACGTTTATATACTGAATATTAATTAAGTTTTATTATATTGTTAAAAACAACGAACTGAGAAAAATAGCATTGAATATAATTTGCGATAACCTTAGCGACAAAGCGAGGAACAGAGAGAGAGAGAGAGAGAGAGAGAGAGTGCAGTGCAGGAATAACGAGCAGGAGAGAGAAAAAGAGTAAGAGCTATCGAGAGTCAAAGTCAAAAGCGCCAACGCTTTGCCGGCAGCTTTGGCGCCGCGATGTGTTAATTTGTTTGCCATTTTAATGCACACATATTTGCAATACACACACAAAAACATTCACTCACTCAGTCACTCACTCACTTATGCATCGACATTCAATACAAACCCACAGCTGCGGCGCACCCACTCTATCGCTCTCTTTAATTATGGTCGCTCTCCTCTCTCTGTGTGCGAGTGCTGTTGTTCGCTCTCTTGATCTTTGATCACGTTTCTCACACGTTCGGCTCGGCATGCAGCCGACGACTTGCACGTTCACGTGATGCGCAAGTGTACAAAAATCAATCGGCTCTCAGCTGACTCTCAATGTTAAAAACGATAATTTCTCCCCAGCGCCCGTACTCCCCTCAGCAAACACGTTGCGAACAAGAGCGCACGAGAGCTCTGTGTGCGTGTGCGTGTGCGTGAGTGTGTGTGGTTGTTTTTTTGCTGTATTTGCTCGTATGACAAAATGATTTGCAAAATTCGATTTTGGTATGGAGTACAACGCCTCTGGAATGACGTAGACATAGAGCCAGCAACTCAAACTGAGAGATTCCCAGAGACAAAGGCGAGAGAGAGAGAGAAATAGAGAGAGGGAGATGTGTAAAGAGGGGTGCCCCTGTCCATATACGATTTCACCACTGACTTTGGCGCTCATAAACCTTGATTCATGCCGAGTTGGCGGACAGTAAAGTAGGTACTTCAGATTCAGATAATGTTCCATTTAGGCCCATTGTGAAGTCCCCCTCGCTGCTTCCCTCCCTTCCTACCTCACTCGGCACCCTCTCTGCAGCAGCTAAAAATATATATATTTATATATGTATGTATGATAAACCCAATTCTATGGCAGCTAGTCGAATTGTGGCGCTCTTTCTGGCTCTGGAGGTGATGATGATGGCGCCTGGGCTGCCAGCTGATAGGAGAAGTGTGTTATTATTTGCACTGTTGAATTGATAACATCTTGCTGTACGCCGCAACGCACCGCACCGCACCGCTCCGCTGGAAATCGTATAAATAACTGCTTTAAAATTCGTATTTAATGGATTTCATTATCTTTTAATTTCGGTATTTTTGTTTCTGGCTGCTCCAACAAAGGCGAACCTCACGCTATCTGCCCCCGGCGCAAGTGGCGTGCGGGAAGTCTTTGCCGTTTGTCATTTTAACTTTTATACACGTGCCACTCTCTACAATCGGCATGGAAAGAGCCCAACAGCAAACCAGTTGCGAAATTCTTGCGAATCCTTTGCAACACCCTAAGTCTTCTTTATTTATGTCCCAGACCATCGTTCTTGAGCTGAGTTCATTGCTGTTTTAAGTTTCATTTTGAAATGTTCGGCCTTAATTATTGTTTCCCATAATATGCTTGTAATCGCAAATATTTTGTCATATCGTTTACGTTTTTGTACATATACATATACATATACATATGTATGTGTTTAGGTAAACATACGGTCCATATATTGTCAGTATATTCAAATTGAGCTTATCAACAGGTTCGCCTCACACGACCACAACTTCCACAATGCAGGAAAACAGTTGCCATAAAATATGCGAAAAACATTTTATTTTCGTACTTATGAAAGGGGGATTATGGAGAGGGGATTTACTGCATAAAACCCGAAATACCGTCGAAGATTAATATTTATTATTGAACCATAATTATATTGATAAGCCAACAATTTTATTTAACTGGTGTCTATATTTAGCCACAAAATTATAAATTATATATTGGTTTAAGTGTATTTCTAACAATTCGAATTCATTTTTAAAATGTTTCTTCAATTCAAGTGTATACATGTTATCACATAAATATATAAATTTGTATTTTGGTATTATTGTAGTATGTGCTTCTAAAGTTGCCCCATCCCCCATCTAAATATATATTTATTCATTGTTCATCGAGTTTTCGCTTGTATTTCTGCTTGGTCATTCGCACAAATTAATTATTGTTTTCAATGTGGCCCTAAAAGTATGCAACACTTTATGCATACATTAGTAGTTCAGATTAATTCCGCTAGGTGCGTCAAGTATATGATCATTCTTTTATGCTATTAAATTTGGTATGTCTGAACTAACTTCCAACAGATGCATATCGTTCATTGCCCCTGATTTAGTTGATATGCTCAGACCTAAGAAAATGTAAAGGCTGGGACCAAATACATTCACAGATCCCTCAAGTGAAATTATAAATTATAATTATAAAGTTTGAGGAATATAACCTTTTTTAAGAAACCATAAAAAAGTCTCAAGGATGTAATTTAAATAAATTGACATTGATATACAAATTCAAATCTTATTGTTTACATTTAATATACATATACAAAAGAATCTTATATAGATACATTAGCTATACAGAATTAACTCATCATTAAACGATGAGCCGATATGCATTTAATTTTAAACTATATTTAAATGTTTGATCGATTCAATTGATTATTTCACTTAATTTGAGTCTGTGACTCCAACTGTGTCTCCGTAGTATCAGCTCCAGGTTTCTGCTGTTTGGCTGACGGTTCGTTCCACGGCTGGACATTGGTGCGTCCGAATATAAGGAAAGCACCGTTGCCCACCAGATAGATGCCAGCAGCCAGGAAAAATACCATACGCCACTGGTTTGGATTGTGCTGCAAGGAGGGAGTAAATAAAGACCATTATTATTTCCATTAGTATTAGATTGGATGCAACCCACCTGATCTGTGACAATGAGGCCCACAAGGAGGGGAGCAGCGAGACTCATGCAGTTTGCGACGCAATTGCAGATGCCCATTACGATGCCGGCATAATTTGGCGTCAAGTCTATGTGGTTTATTAAAAAGCCCACGTGGCTGGCGGACATTATGCCCACGGTAAGAGTGATCAGCACCACGGCCAGTGTGTCCTTATCCTGTGGCACATAGCCCAACGCAATCAGCAGACACATGGGACCAAAAGTTCCAATTGAGTTAAAGAACTTGCGATTGAATGAAAGTGAAATGGAATCGTTCTTCTGCATTAACTTCGAGAGAAAAGCAAAGATGAAGCAGAGCGTCAGCATTGCGGTGTAGGGCAGCGCGGATAGTAGTGCATTGGCCTTTATATCCTTGCCCAGGACATACTTCATGTAGCTGGGAATCTGTGTGAGCAAGGTCCAGAAACCATAGGCATACGCCGATTGCACAACAATCAGCGCCAGGACAGCAGGCGATCTGAAAAAACTCATCCAGGGCGTGATCTGGTGATGATTGGGCAGCTCTGAGCTGTCAGTACGTTCGCCGGCTTGTCCCAGCTCAATCAGTGTTCGTTCCTCCGCTGAAATGCTCTTCGAGTCCGCTGGCGAACTTGCGCCCCATATGTAATACATGATGGACCAAACGCAGCCAACTGCGCCCGAGGCATAGAAGATGCTGGGCCAGCCGCCCATGGAGACGAGCAGTCCACTTGTGGCCAGCATGACGATTATGCCAAACTGATTCCCCGCATATGTAAAGTTGCCCATGGATGCTCGCTCTTTAGGTGGCACCCAAGCCGAGATCACCGTGTGGCACGAGGGAAACAGAAATCCCTGGCACAAGCCTTCCAGCAAACGCACTGCGCAGAGCAGTTGCCAACCACCCAATCTGGCACAGAGTGGCGTCAACACTGTCAGCACGGAACAGATGGACAGACCAGTTAGGATCGTAACCTTACCGCCAAAGCGACGTGCCAAAGGACCTGCAGGCACCTGGGTGATCACATAACCCCAAAAGAAGCTGCTCAGCACCAGGGATTTTATCTTCTCCGACCATTTGTACTCCTGAAAAGTTGAACCAATATTTGATATCAATTATAATATAACATAATAAACTTACGGGAAACTCAGCCATTGCCACAACAGCAACGGAGAGATTAACTCGCATGGCAAAGCCCACGGACAGAGCGGAGAAGAGAAAAAAGATTTGCAAGTGCCGTATGCCAAATCCGGTGTCTGTTGAAATGTAAGAACACATTAAAGATTCCATATTCACCTCTTCTTATAGTGATTTATGTATTAAATTTTAAATTAAATATATCTGCTCTGCAGCATACTAGAGTTCGTCCCTAACCCTAACACCCTTATATCTTAAGGTCCTGTCATCAGTTACATACCTTCATCTTCAAATCGTCGATTCTTCAACATTTTGATGCGTTACGACTTCTGTGCTTTGACTGCACACCACAAGGTCTCTTCATAAACTAATTGTTGGGTTTCAGATACGAGTTGTTTGGTAGTGCATATTCTGTATTTGTAACTAAATAAATCACGGGCTTGCTACACAGCGCGACTAATCTAAATATGCTTATTTATATTTATATTTATACTTATATTTATTTCCATATTTATATTTTGATTAGATTATGTCGCCCAAGCTTTGAAGATCTTCACAGAACAAATTATTACAATGCGATGACTAAACGTTTATTATTTTAGAGGAGAGTTCCACCTATAAAGGAAGGAAAGTTAGCAAACCAAATATCAAAGAGGAAATATTATTTCGATTGAGCATAATATTCAGTTTTTATGTAATTCTACAGATGGTTTATTTCATAAGCAAACATTTATTTGTATGTGGATGTGTACAACAATTGTTTGGGCTGCGACTGAATGAATCACTTATAATCCAGCAAGAGATCACCGTCTGGAGCCACCACATTCCCCCACTTGACAGCCGAGCGATTGGAATCTATCGTTTCCTCAATCACCTTCATTTATCACAACACTCGGATTTTTGTGATTCCATCTGGAGTACGGCTGTGTGACGCTCCTTAATGGGTGGATCATTCCACTCCTGGATATCAGCACGACCGAAGAGTAGGAAGAGTCCATTGCCCACCAGGTAAATGGCGGCGGCGACAAAGAAGACGATGCGCCACTGTTCCGCATCGTGCTGCGAGCAGAGATAAATTAATAAAACCTAAATTCAAAGAAGCTCCGTTAAGAAGAGACCACCTTATCTGTTACAATGACGCCCACCAGGAGTGGTGCACTGAGGCTCATAATGCTGGCCAAGGCGTTGCTGATGCCCATCAGCGTGCCCGCATAGTTGGGCGACAGATCGATGTGGTTCACTTGAAAACCGAGGTGGATGGCAGAATTGAGGCCCACCGTTAAGATGAGTAGCACAACAGCCAGAGTGTCCTGATCCTTGGGCACATAGCCCAGGGCGACCAGCAGGCACATGGGTATATATTGTCCAATCGAGTTGAAGAACTTGCGACTGAAGGCGAGAGAAAGCGACGCATACTTGTCCATCAATTTGGAAATCCAGATGAAGACAAAGCCGAGTCCAAGATTTGATATGTAAGGCAGTGAGGAGAGCAAGGCATTTGATTTGATATCCTTGCCAAGGACGTTGTTCATGTAGCTGGGTATTTGCGTTAGAAGTGTCCAGAAGCCCCAGGCGCTGGCACAATGCGTTGCGATGAGTGCCAGATAGGGTGGCGAGGCGAAGAAGCTCAGCCAAGGCGTAGGTTGTCGATTTTGTGGCAGTTGTGATTTCTTAGTGTTTTCGCTTGCCTTCGACAACTCAATCAACTTGAATTCCTCTGCCGAGATGCTTTTGGAGTCGTCTGGCGAACTGGCACCCCACATGTAGTAGACCACAGCCCACAGGATGCCACAGGCACCAGATGCATAAAAGATGCTTGGCCAGCCACCAGCCGAGGAGGCTAGTAAACCACTCACGGACAGCATAGTGATTGTACCAAGCTGAGCACCACTATATGCGCAAGTGGCCAAAGTTGCCACCTCTCTGGGCGGTATCCAAGCTGAGATAATCGTATGGCACGATGGGAAAAAAACGCCCTGACATAAGCCTTCAAAAAATCGCAGTACGCAAAGCAGCTGCCAGCCACCCAAGCTGACGCACAGAGGTGTTAGGAAATTCAGCAAGGAGCAGATGGCGCCGCCAGTCAGGATCGTTACCTTGCCACCAAATCGACGGGCCAAGGCACCACCGGGCACTTGGGTGGCCACATAGCCCCAGAAGAAACTGCTTAGTACCCATGACTTCGTCTTCTCAGACAATGAATACACCTGATTGAACAGGGAATTGCATAAATTAAGCTGTCTTTTTATCGAGAATTTACTTACAGTAAAGTTGGAATTTATTGAAGCATCGGTCATAGCCACAACAGCCACGGAGAGATTGACTCGCATGGCAAAGACAACTGCTAGGCCGGTGAACAGCAGAAACATCTGCAAGTGACGTACTCCAAGTCCAAGTCCATTGTCTGCAAAATCCAAAAGAAAATCAACAGTTGCCCAGCACTATTTCAGAATCTTCCATGATCAAACATTGTTTTTAAATTACGTATATAATTTTAGGTAAACGCTTTTTTGTGATGAAATTCTTTTTGCATGCAAAGTACTCACGATAATGCCAGTGGAAATTTTATCGAGATATCTCGTCTAAAATTGAGCTGAGACTACTGAAGGAATCAGATATATTCTTATCTGCTTCTGTGCACTCAAGTGTGGTAAATTAAAAGTAAATCATCTATGATTTCAAAAACACAATGTTAAATCAAATAAACACTGTTCAAGGTCAATTGAGACTTTAGATTGATTAAACAAATATTACACTTCTGAAAAGCGTTGGATTACTAATAAGGGATAAAGTCCTTATCAAAATGAGTACCTTCATCTTCGAAACGACGATTCTTCACCATGGTGCTGCTGCTGCCTGACATGGACATTGAAGATGATTTACCTGTGGTACCTCGAAACTACTTCGTTAACTGAACAATTAACGTTTCGCTGCGTCCCTTATATGGGGTACATCTACGCATTCGGATCATCATTTGAGCGTGCGAGTAGCCTTGGGAAGATTAACACTTTACAACATGATTAGATATCAAGCGAGTGTGCTTAAGGCTGACAGACGCATTTAACATTCAGTTAGTTATTTCATTATTCAGCATGTGAATGAGTTACGAAAAGTCGAATTAGTGCACTTGGTTTAATTATGTCGTTTTCTTGATAGTTATAAATTCCTGAGAATGTCTCAAATTAATTGACTCTGTCGCGACGAGGACTATGCTTCTTCCTTTCTAGGAACTTTGGCTAGATAATTGGCAAAGTTTCTTAGCAGTAAATCAAATGTAAATATAATGTTATATATTGTATTATAATGGATGGCTAATTAACTACTTTGGTATGTTTGTGCTTATTGATGGCTCCATGCGTCTTTTTTCCACAGCTGGGTGCAAGTAAAATGAATCGATGCCGATCAGATATCGATACCTTACTGTTATCGCTACTGACTCGATTACTTGCCCTCAATAGTATCGGGGCAATGGCAATTGCCCGAATCCTTTGACCGCTTCTTGTTTTTTTATTTCCCATTCGAAATCCCCACATAGACTCCCTTCTTTTCAAGGTAAATATAAAGATAAAAAGTTAAGTATCTTTACAGTTACTGATAAAACTCTCCAAACTCTCTTTTTATTTACATTGTAGACATAATTTGTTGTTTTATATCTAATCTATTAACTAATCAACAAATATTGGGCGTAGCAGCCAAGCCTTAAAAATCTTTACTAGCAGACTTCGACGACTTTCTTTCCTGTCTGCAACTGGGGCACAGAACTGCTATGCATTTTAGGCGTAGGATCGTTCCACTCCTGAATATCAGCCCGACCAAAGATCAGGAAGAGACTGTTGCCCACCAGATAGAAACCAGCGGCAATAAAGAAAACAATACGCCACTGAATTGCATCGTGCTGCAACGAAAATAAAAATATATTAATATGTAAGATCATGGTTTTGAAGATCCTATTAACCCACCTGATCTTTAACTATAATGCCCACTAAGAGTGGACCAAGGATGCTCATCACATTGGCGAACCCGTTGCTAATTCCCATCAGAACGCCAGCAAAATTTGGGGAGAGATCGATGTGATTGATCACGAAGCCCAGGTTGATGGCTGCGTTAATTCCCACAGTGAGAGAGAGTAGCACAACAGCGAGGGTATCCCTGCCCTGTGGCACATAGCCCAATGCAACAAGCAGCAACATGGGAATGAACTGTCCAATTGTGTTGAATAATTTTCGGTTTAGAGACAGCGAAATAGATTTCTGCTTCTGCACCAACTTGGACAACCAGACAAAGAATAAGCTGAGCACAAGCATCACCGTATATGGAAGCGAGGAGAGCAGTGCATTAGCCTTGATATCCTTTCCCAGAACATTCTTCATATAACTGGGAATCTGTGTGAGTAGCGTCCAGTAGCCCCAGTTGGAAGCACAATGCGTTGCAGTCAGCGCCAGAAATGCCGGCGATGTAAGGAAACTCATCCAGGGTGTCGGGATGCTCTCTTTGGGTTGCTCCAATTTTGTTGCGACCTCGCTAGTCTGCGCCATCTCAATCAGCTCCTTCTCTTCATTTGAGATGTTTTTTGAGACAGCCGGAGAATTGGCTCCACGAAGATAGTAGCCCACCACCCAAAACAGACCCGCGCCGCCAGAGATGTAGAAGATGCTGGGCCAGCCAGCGAAGGAGGCGAGTATGCCACTCGTGGACAACATGAGGATAGTTCCAAAATTGGCACCCATATAGGCATAGGTGCCCAGCGAGGCTCGCTCACTTGGCTGCACCCAAGCGGAGATTAGCGTATGGAAGGATGGATAGAGAACACCCTGGCTAATTCCCTCGACCAAACGCAAAGCGCAGAGCATTTCCCAACCTCCCAGCCTCGAACAGAGCGGCGTCAAAATGGTCAGCACGGAGCTGATTGACAAACCCGTTACGATCGTTATCTTAGCACCGAATTTGCGTGCCAATATACCAGCTGGCACCTGGGTAATCACATAGCCCCAGAAGAAGCTGCTCAACACCAAAGACTTTGTCTGCTCTGACCAGTTGTACTCCTAAAGGGATATGGTGATAGTAGTATGTTAGGCATCGACTTAACTTTATTTTTACTTACAGGCAGCTCAGTCATAGCCACAATTGCCACCGACAGATTAACACGCATGGCAAAGCCAACCATTAGGCCACAAAAGAGCAGAAAAATTTGCATGTGCCGCTCGCCATACCCAGAGCCTAAAGTATGAACAATATATATATATTTGAGTATAAATAGAAAGTCAGCAATTGTGTTGAATGTATAATGCGACGAGCCCCCAAGTCAATAGGAAGTAATTCTCATCAAGCAGATTATCACTATTAAGATAAGTTCACACACCTAGTTTATGATGATCGCTTATCTAAAATAGTTTCTATGGTATACAAATGCTTGTACGATCCAACAATGTGACGCGGGTCTAGTGCAAAGAAGCAAATGTATAAGGATGACGTTGGTAGCTCGTTTCCTATCTGATATCTAACTCAAGTGCATTTGGAAAATTAAGTCGAAGATTTATGTAGAAATGAAAATAATCCATGTTGTTTCAAGTTGAGGGCTACTGACTTTCAGTTAACCTTGAAGCACATATAAACTGATTATACAGAGACACATTCCATCTTTGAACTAGACTTAGTGGTATGCAATTGAAGGATCTGGGTTAGGCTGCTTACCCAATTTATGTATATACGGTATCATTGGGCTACCTACCTTCAACTTCGAAGCGACGATTTTTTACCATTTTAATGACTTTAAAATGTGCTACTTAAAATGACTTCTCTATAGTGCAGTACTGTGCGCTTCGGAACCTTTTTACCAACTAGACGATATATATGCAACACAGCATCTTCCCAATCTTTCGAGTTTATAAATTTTAACAGTCACCTCGTCGCATTAAATGTGACAGTCGCTTAACTGGCAACACCAGCTTGACATATGTTAATATATCTTATGATTAGATAGCTACAAAGGCTAAAATTGCCAAACAGCTGGAAAAATTCTATACCCATTAGCATTTAAATAATTATATTTCAGTAAATGTAAACTTATAGACATTATTTCGACAACAACCATTTGATCAGTTGACCCGATGACACCTTGGTCAGAACATTGTCCCAAAAGAAGCTGCACAACAGCAAGGACTTAGTATTCTCCGCCAATGGTATTCCTGACGAGATAAAGCTATGATCAGTAGGGCACCCTATATTTTAAGGAAATTTATTTCTATCAATCAATACAGTTTCAACCGAACCCTATAGTAAGCCTGTACTTACTGGATAGTCGGGATTACCAGGCTCTGCATCTGTCGTGGCCACAATAGCCATTGATAAGTGGACACGCTGTGCAAATGCCTCACTTAGGGCGAGAAAGAAGAAGAAAGTTTGCCAGTGTCGAAGACCCAATCCATATTCTGAAAATAGATTGTGATTTGCAGGAGAAACCTACGCAATATTTATCATCAGCTCGACTAACTAATTATAACCCTGATGCCAGTATTTGAACTGAATTGTTTGACGCAGGGCTTCAATGGAATTACCCCAACCTGTCCCACACTGCAACCATATAATCATAAATCAATGGCAATTGTTTACCACCTTATTAGTAGACTTATCATCCCTCATCTTACGCAGGCGTCTGACCAGATAAAATTATCTACGCGTTCTTCCAGTGATTGATGACGAGGCTAAAAATAAAGAAACTTTAATTCTCACTAATTGTTTAGCTGACTCTCGACCATAAAACGGTCGTCAAAGTTGACGTTTTATTTCCATTGGCTAAGTCGCGTAATTTGTCAACGCTTTAAGTGTATAGATAAGGACTGCTAGATGTTGAATGAATAAATCTGTTTAAGATTACCAGTTTTATGCAAATTTCATACAATTCCATCACTTGCGGCTGACGCAGTTATAAAGTCGAGGGGCTCGTCTCTAGCAAAAGTCTCTTATCAATTGGGTTAGAACTGCTGAGGTCATCACTAATAACTTATCAATTAACACTTAGGCAGACCCACAAGTGTAAGAGCTGTGTTAATGTGCGATACTATTAAGTAATCAATATTTACTGAAATGGAATCATTTATGTCAACAGCTATTGACTTATTTACATAAGACTTAACAAAAATCAATAAGCGTTCAATCGGAACAAACGGTTATTCTCAAAGTCAATTTGAATAAACTAAAATACTTTGTCGATACTCTTGAAAATTGATTTAGATTTTTCCATGTTTATTTGGAGAGTGTTTTAGGGAAAAGGTCACAGATCTACATGTGCAACATCGAGTTGCGGTAACACGGACACATCTTGATCCAGAGCTTTTTGGCATTTCACTCCTTGACTAAACTAAAATAACGAATAGGAAAGCTCAAGTCGAGAGAGCTCGACTAGGAGACACCCCGAATCAAAATCTTTATCTATGTATATCTGTGTGTGTGTGTGTGTACATACTGCTGTCTGATTTAGTTAGTATTCATATATGGAATTTTATCCCGTTCCAATCTAGATTAACATTCCCAGGTATTTACGGACTCGATAATAATAATATATCAATTAAGTTATGATTTTAAGGCTATCGGCAATCGATGTATATCGATATTGAAAAAATACGGCAACGGCAAGCGATGAACGACGAATGGCGAATGGAGAATAGTGAATGGTGAATAGTGAATGGTGAGTAGTGAATGGTGAATAGTGAATAGTGAATGGAGAATAGTGAATGGTGAATAGTTAATAGTGAACAGTGAATAGCAACTGGAAGTTTGCAACTGGCAAACCAGCAACCGGCAGCTTTGAACATTGCAACAGGTCACCTCGGCGTGACAACAAAATGAGCTTCTGTTGCTCTTTTGAGATCTCAGCGACAACAACAACAAACTGTGAGTGACAACTGCAACAAAGTTGCTTTCAAATATTTAACACCAGCATCCAATTGGGAATTTTCTTGAAAATATAGGATAAGTTTCCCATAAGCTACGCAGAGAATAAAAAAAATGCAAATCAACAAAAAAATCGGTTCAAAAGTGAACTGATCAGCAGAAATCTTAGATGGACTCCATTTGATGAACCAGAATCAATCTTGAATAATGTTCATGTATTTAAGAACACAGATTAAAATTTGCAATGACTTTAGATTTTTTTTCTCAGTGTACTCGCCGGGTCGATGGAACAACAGCGAACAATTTTCACACTCGCAATGCATATTGTGGAAACGGAGAGGGCCAAGAGAAACGACAACTGGCCAAGAGCAGTTGCGACTGGCAATCGGAATCGAGGATTTGAATTGGTTTGGGGTTGATGTTAGTGTTGGTAATTGTGTGCAGTTGCAGATTGGGCATGCAAAATAAAACTTTTCCAGCGATTTTTTGTTTGGTTTTTTGATTAGCCTGCTCAGTTTTGGCTAACGAGCAGTTAAGTACACCAAACAAGTTGACAGCAGTCGACAACTGTTGACAGATAGCAGTTAACTCTTAGTTGTTAGTTGGTAGTGGAGTACGGCTTTGAGCATTAACCATTAACCAAATAAGCAAAAGGCACTTACTTTGCAAAATGGGATAATACAATTTTTATACTCTGATATCGAAGATCTGATATAGACGAGTATATATATATATACATATATACTAAGCATTTCATCAAAAATTGAAGATCTCCACGTAATACTGAGAACACAATCCAATAAATAACTAATTTTGAAATCAACCCACAAATAGAAAAGCACCCATAAAAGTACCTTCAAATTCAAGCGATAGTCAAATATAGTAGTCCCCTTGAATTTCTTCAGTTTTATAGATTTATTTCGCATTTCAGTTGATTGCTACGAATAGGTTCGTCGACAGTAATAAATTATATATATACACACCTTTCGAGATTTGTATTTTGCCGTGGTTTGTTTGAATTCCAGAACTCGTTTTTGAAATGAATCTTATTATTTGTATGCAACTAAATATGTTATATGTGTATACATATTTACGCATATATATATACACACATATATATATATATGTATATTTATATATGTATATATGCTTATTTAATTGTAAGTTTGGTATTATTCGTAATTCGATAGCTTATGCAAGAAACAGTTAAAATCGCTTATGGCATTTGTTATTGTTATAAACATTAATTTATTTATATTTCACATATGATTTATATGTACTATTTATAATAATGTTGTGCTTTAGTTTGTTTTCTTTTGTTTTTCTTTGTTTTTTTACAGTGTACCAAGTTTATGTTTCTATTATGTAGATTATCATATGAGATATTTTTATTTGTTTTATTATAAATTTTTTGGTTTTTTAATTTTTTTTTTGTTTGTTTTGTTTTGTTTTTCTTAATTACCACAACAAGCGTTTCCAGTTTTCTTATTTGATTTACTAACAATAACTATTTATATATAAATATAAATATATATGCATATATATTATATGTATATATATATATACGTATAAAACAATCGCGTTCTGAGCTTCGATTATCAATCAAAAATATATAAATAATTATTAATTGTGAAGAAACTTGACGCGAAATTGTATCGAATTCGAAGCTGAGAACGTGATTGCATTTATTCAAAATGGATTACCAATCTGTAAATAGTAGAAGATTTATACAGAGACTATATGCATATTTAAGCTATTAATACTCGTTTGGTAATTTTACATATCCGTTAGTTAGAGAGCGTTATCAAGTAGCTAGTTTTCTTGGGGTTTCTTATTGTTTTTGGGGGCAGATTTTGAGGTTGGGTCTTGGGTGAATGAAAGATTTAGAAATTGCAACTGTGCTGTTTTGTATATATATATGTGTGTGTGTATGTGTGTGTGTGTGTTAGTATGTGTGTATTTATTTCGCTGTAAACAATTTATTAAATTTACTTATCGTTAGTTTCATACAAATACGCAAAATGGCTGTATCGATATTTAGTGTTCTTTTTTTGCTTTTTTTATTGGTTTATTGTGTACACTTCATGCAAAAGAGGAAGTTAAAAACTGTTAAGTACATATAAAAAATATTATATATTTATTTTTACCGTTACACTCATACATACATATTTACAAAGCTACAAGACAAAATGGATTGGAAAACGATACGAATCGAAAAAAATAATACAGAGAGCCCTTACTAACAAACGAGCCTCTGGATCAAAGCTATTTTCTTTTGTCTGTTTAAATCGATTACTATCGATTATTATCGATTATATAATACTTTGTTGAATGCTGAAAGTAATGGAGAAAAAACAAATGCATGCAACAACAAGAGTTCAAATCTATATATATATATATATACATATATATATATATATATATATATATACATATATATTCATAATTTATTTATTTTTAATCTTATGTTCCTTTTTGTTTTATTTTCATTTTTGTTTTTTGAAATTTAAACAGTCTGTGTGTAAGAGTCCACTTATGTATATGTATGTATGTGCGTAGTCAAATACCATTATTTTTCCCTATATATATTTTTCGTTTCTTCGTGTTTTTACCCGTAATTGTAGTTGCAAATTTCAAATCAAATAGTACACATCACATTTCGTTAATGGAGGAGGAGAATTGCTTTTAGTCAAGTAAAAAACTCGAATCGATCGAAAACCAAAATCCCAAAATGAAAATGTAAACGCTACTGATTCTTGGATTTGTGTGTATGTGTGTGTGTGTGTGTGTGGGTTTGTATATATTGAGTATTATTCCTTAAACGATCGTCGATATATATATATATATATATGTATATGTGTGTGTGTGTGTCTGTGTGTATACATATATATTAAGTACATAAGTATTTATGTATAGTTGTGTAAGGTACAATATACAAACATGCATTGGCATACGTACTAGCTACATAATGTATGTATGTATATATGTATGTATTTATCTATGTATATAGACACAAGAGACATTAGTTTTCTATACGCGGAAGTCGGGTTTGATTTCATTATGTAAAGCTTTTTTCTCAAAAATGTCGTCGTTTTGGTGTCAAAACTGAAATGAATTTCAAAAAAATAAAGAACCAAACAAATATCAAATCAAAATTCGAATAATACTTACAACAAAAAGAAATCAACAAATCAAATCAAATTTGTAACTTGAAATTGCCATAATTATGTATTTTTTTTTTTGTTTTGTTTTTGTTGTTTGTGTTTTATTAATTGTTTTTAAGTTGCATTTTGTTTCCATTTATTATCGTTTGCTTGCTTACGATGCTAGTTTTACACACTAAAGAAAGTACAGCTACATGTATATTAATGGTATATTTGTTTTTTGTTTGTTTTGTTTTGTTTTTTTTTTGTTTTTGTTTGTTTTAATTTATACATATATATAGTATTTATATATATATATATATATATATATATACATATATATATACATATGTATATAGTGTATTATAATATAATTTTTCTTCGCATAAGTTTTGTTTTGGATTTAAAATATTTACTCATCATATCAGAATGCGCAAGCATTGAATTCTGATTTTGCATTTGTTTTGTTTACAGTTGTTTACAATTACAATTACAATTAAAAGTATTACCTTGTATAAAAATAATAATATTAATAAGAGCATACATTAATATTGTGTGATTGTGTGTGTGGGTGCGTGTGTGTGTGTGTGTATTTCATGTATGCGTGTAAATGTAAATGTGTTTGTGTATATGTGTATATGTCGCCCCTATCGATCAGTTATCGTTATCATTCTAATCGTAACTTTCTTGCTCGCTTCATAGTTAAAATAACTAAATGTAGTTTAAATTTTTTATTACAGCATAAGTTAATTTAATTTACGTACATTGAAAAATGTTCCACTTCTTCTTCAACATTCTCATCTATATTTATATATTTATATATATATATATATATATATATATATATATATATAGTTAATTTTTAATTGTGTTTTTTGTTTGTTAATCGCACGCTGCCAGCCGCAATCGAAAGGGGCGTGGCAGCATTGCTAAAGCGCGTGGTTCTGAAACGGCTGGAGCTGGGAAAGCTACCAATGCCATCCTCTTCATCCTCTTTGTATGTATATGTGTGTATGTGTTTGTGTGTGTATAAGTGTGTATGTTGAGATGCCAACTAACATTATTATTTGTATACTAAACATATTTTTATTAGCATTATCATTTAAAATTATTATCAAATATATACAGTTTGCTATTTAACACATGAGTTGTTTATAGTTTTTGTTTTCTGCTTCTTCTTTTCTTATTTTTTGTTTAACTTTTTGCTTATTAATTTAAGTTTTAGTTTTAGTTTAGTTGGTTGCTTGGCTGGCTGATTGCTCAGTGCGGGGCTGAGCGCTATTGTTTCATGTTTTTCGATTTTTCTGCTTTATATTTATTTATATATTATTTATATTTAGGCTTTTAGAGTTAGGCGATCTTGAAAATAAGACCTAAATCGTTACACACATTATCTAAAAATTAAGCGAACATTTTTGTTATTGGTGGCTTTGTTTTTCTCACTTTCAATCGTTTTGATTTATACACATTTTTTTCTTTTTGTATGTATGCAAGTTGAAGCAACTATATAGCAAACGAATTACAAATTACATAATAATCATAAGAGTTACTAAATCATAACGCCCAGCCCCCTCCCTCTCCTCTCCTTACTCTTTCTCTATCTCAGCCTGCCGCGTATGTTACACGAATCCTTGGGGATTGAGGGGAGCTTGATTGATGAGGCAGGGATTCTCCTCACACGCATCTTTCCTACACATATTCACACGGAATATTAGGCGGATATACATATAAATACACATATATATTCATATATGAAATTCTATATATAATCTATATATGTGTGCAGCTGACGTCTGTCTCTAAGTGGACGTTTGCTCGTTGCCGTCCACCTTGACCAGGCAGAGCGCACAGCAGCAACACTGCGACGACGACGACGATGACGACGAGGATGGCTGCAACAGTTGCTCCAATGCTAGCAGCAGAGGACTCGTCGTCCGTCCCGGACTTAGACTCGGACTCGTTGTCGCTGCTGTCGTCCGGGCCAAGCTGAGCGAGGTGCCGCTGGGCAGCGTGCAGTTGAGCGCACTGCAGCAAGCACCACCGACTCCATTGCCACCAACAGCACAACTTGTCATTATTATCGGATGTTAGCTGTTGTCCGCGTCTCATCTGTTGATCGTAGGCGTTGCATTCACGTTCACGTTGCTCGTCGTTGCATTCACACCACCTCCGCCTCCGCCTACACCTGCGCCACCCGATCCGTTGCCATTGTTGTTGTTGTTGCTACTGTTGGCATTATTGTTATTGTTGTTATTATTGTTGCTATTACTGTTGTTGTTATTGTTATTGTTGGTGGTGCCGGTGGGCAGGACAACACCTCCATTATTTGCACTAGCAATCACCTGCTCGACGGTCAACTGCGCCTTGCCCAATTGCTCCTTGGCAATTGTATCCACTGCTGCTACGCCGACAACATTGTTGCTGCTAGCATTGTTGCTACTCGTGACAAGTTGGCGTATTGTGGTGGTTTGTGTCGTAGTACCACCACCGACAGCACCACCCGTGCTATTAACGGTGGTGCCAATGGGTAGAGTGCGCGTGAGTATCGCCGAATTGCTGAATCTGTTGCGCAACACCTGCTGAAATCCCGCCGAACCCAATTGCATCTGCATCTGTCCGCTATTCTTCTGCAGCGGCTTCACATTCACCAGGCTCGTATACAGGACACGTTTCTCTCCTGCCTGGACAGGACCAGCACTCGTCTTGAGTTTCTGATGATGCAGTTGCTGCTGTTGCTGATGTTGCTGCTGCTGCTGATGTTGCTGCTGCTGTTGGTTCTGCTGCTGTTGTTGTTGTTGTTGGATGGCTGTCGGTAGTGGTGTACATGTCTTATTCAGCACCACAGTCGTGGCGCCCAGCTGCTGGGTGGCCTGACTGACGAGCGTATCTCCAGCATTTGTGGTTGCCGCACTACTCACGAAGTTCAACTTGAGATTGGAATTGGGAAGCTCCTTGTAGTGGAGCTGCTTCTGCTGACCTGCATTGCTGGCGGCCACCGCTGCTTGCAGCTCACTGGCGGTGGCAATGGTGAAGTTGGCACCAGCGCCACCGCTGCTGTTGCTGCTCGTGAGGAAGATCTTGTTGGCCTGCTGCGATGTGGCCTGCGAGGTGATAATTGCCGTCGCGGGCTGCAGACTGTAATTGTGATTGGCAGCAATCGCCGCCGCCGAGTTGGGCTTCTGCTGCTGTTGTTGCTGCTGCTGCTGCTGGCCCGACTGCTGCTGCAGATTCAGATCGGAGACTAGCAATGGGAACTGTGTCATTTTTATCACCTTGCTGAACTTTTGCAACTGTTGCTGCTGCTGTTGTAGATGTTGTTGCTGCTGCTGCTGCTGCATTGCATCGTTGTTGTCCTGCAAGGTGAGCTGCTCGCCGGCACAGCTGGCCACCAGCTCATCCTCCTGCTGCACCAGTTGCTGCAGCTGCTGCTTCGTCAGCTGAATCTGCTGCTGTGCCACCGCCTGCTGCCCCACCTTCCGCTGCGAGAATTTACGGTTCAGCAGCAGTTTGTTAATATCTGCAATATTGAAAAAGACTTATTAACTTGAGATTATTGAAACAGCTAAAAAGCGAAACAGTGCAACACGTAAACAAATAACGATTTCAATTTTAAAGTACTCTTTCCATCGGTATTCACTTGCTTAACCAACTCAACTTTGTAACAAACATCACAAATAAGCTAAACAAGTCAACATCTGCCTATATCACATTTTTCGAAAATTCTACCCTTATACAGCATAAAAAGTGTTTGCTGTTTAAATTTTCGTATTTTGGTATAGTTTGCTGAAGAGTGCATAATGAAAGTCTACAAGGACATCCTCACCGAAGATGAGATGTTTACGGATACGTATAAAATGAAATTGGTGGATGATGTCATCTATGAAGTCTATGGCAAATTGGTCACTCGTAATCAGGACAATATTGTGTTGGCTGGCGCCAATCCATCGGCGGAGGATGCTGATGCGGACGCTGACACATCGGCTGTAGAGAAAGGCGTTGATGTCGTATTGAATCATCGCCTGCAGGAATCCTTTGCCTTTGGCGACAAGAAATCATTCACCAGCTATCTAAAGGACTACATGAAGCGGTTGCTGGCGAAACTGCAGGAGAATTCGCCCGATCAAATTGATGTGCTCAAGAGCAATATGAGCAGGACAATGAAGAATATTCTGGGCAGATTCAACGAATTGCAGTTCTTCACGGGCGAATCGATGAACATTGATGGGATGGTTGCCATGTGCGAATATCGCAAAATCGATGGCGAAACTGTGCCTGTTTTCATGTTCTTCAAATATATCCATACTGACTAAATTAAGAATGTTTGAATAAAGAGTGAAAGTATGTAAGAAATGCATGCAAATAAAATAGCAAATAATAACAAAGTTCTTATGAATTCAACAAAGATACAAATACCAAACTATGCTCGAAAAGTGTTCGTCAATTGATTGTGTGATTGATGACTTACCTGTGTTTTCGGGTCCGTTTAGCTGTCGCTTCTGCGTCGCACGACTCGTCCACAGAATCTTGTTGCCCACAGCCGTTGCCGAATCGGCTGTAGTGGTGGAGAGCACCGCTGTGGTTGCCACCGCTGTATTTGTGCCGCTCACTTGACGCCACACAATCGGTTGTTGCTGCTGCTGCTGATGTTGTTGCTGCTGCTGCACCAACTGTTGCTGCTGCTGTTGATGGGCATTATTGTTGCGGTTGGGCGTGGTCACAATAAGGGGCGTGCTGCTGGTTGTCTGCTGTTGCAGCTGCTGCTGTTGCTGCTGTATCCCTGAAATGCTGTGCACCGCCAGCTGCTGTCCACTCGCTGTGTTGATGATGTTGACGCTCGAAGGTGCCGTAGAGGATTGCGAGGAGCTCCCGTCATCGTTCTGTAGCTTCACATTGGACAGTGTGATGACCGTGTTGGGCCCAATGGAAGCGTTGCCACCACCCGCACCACTACTCTTCTGTATGGCATAGGTGACCTTCTGGCTGCCCACAATCTCGCCACTGCTGGTCGTATATATCATGTGGTTGCCACTGCGCGATGTCACAATGCTCTGCGAGGAGATCACAGCCGGGGAGCCGCTAATATCACGCTGCATCTGGAAGAGCAATTGCTGTTGAGGTTGTTGCTGCTGCTGTTGTTGTGGCTGCTGCACCATCTGCTGCTGCTGCTGGGGTGTTGCCTGTCTTTGTTGAACTGTGACATTGCGAAGTTGCGCCTGCGCCAATTGATGCTGCAACTGTTGCTGTTGCGGCGTCAACGTCGACAGCGTCTGCGTCTGCAATGGACTGCTGCCGGTGTGTGGCGTTATTGTTACAATGTCACCCACAGCGGTGCCACTGCTGCTTACGAACTCGGTGCGCGCAATTAACTGTGTGGCAGCAGCTGGTGTGGCATTGAATTGATTGAGCAGCTGCTGCGTCACTGCCACCTGTGTGGGTGGCTTCTGTTGTTGCTGTTGCGCTGTGATCTGGGCGGGTATATTAAGCAAATGTGTTGTTGTTGTTGTTGCTGCAACCGCTGCAGTGGTCGTGTTGGTGGTAACCAGTGGAACTGGTGCTGCTGCAACTGGAATTACAACGGTTGTTGTGGCCACTGCTGTTGCAACTGGCACAACTGCTGCAACATTGACGGGCGGGCTTGGAGTTGCTGTTAATCTAATTGCTGCTGCTGTTGTTGTGGCTGCTACTCCGGTTGTTACTGCTCCTGTTGCTGCTGCTACTGGTATCAAAGGTATCGCTGCTGGTGTCGCCTCCTTTGGCTCCAACTTGATGGGCAATGCCAGCTCTGTTACTGCCGCCTCTGGCTGGGGCTGTGGCTGAGCCTCTGGCGCTGGTGTCTCTTCCTCCTGCTTGATAACGGGCGCTGCTGCTTCTGCGGTTGTTGCTGTTGCAGTGCTAAAGAACTGTGGCGACGACTCGACGCTCTCGGCCACGGTGAAGCTGGAGCTGCCAATGGATGCCGGCGGCCCGCGCTGATGAGCCGCTCGACGGCGCACCGTGCGCTTCAGCTCCGAGGAGGAGGTGTTCGGCGTCATCGTCGTTTTGCAGTCGAGCAGATTCTCGGCGTTTTCGACCTCATCGACGACAGCGGCTTCGCCGTCGAGAATGCCGTTCCAGAAGTTGGTGGCCTGATTGAGAGCCTTGGGGTCATCCATGCTGCACTCTTGCAGGATGTTGACCAGCATATGCTCGTCGCCCAGCAGATTGTTGATATCGTTGAGCGAATCACCGCCACTGAGATTGAACTCCAGCGCCGAACCTGAACCGGAACCGGTGCCCGAGCCGCAGTCGGAGCAGTCACCATTGGCACCGTTGCCTGCGTTATCCGGACTCCGATTGCTGCTGCCGCTGTCGCGAGCGTAGTCCAGCGCATAGGCAGTCTGCAGCAGCTGCGCATCCGCATCGAGATCCGTGTACTTGAAGGTGCTGCTCATGAAGTCGGCTCCAGCTGCGGATGATTCAACTACAGCCACATCAGCATCATCGCTGCACTTGCCCAAGCGACTCAGTTCGATGCTAATGGGCGTATCCTGAGTCCAGTCCACTAAACCACCATCCGGGCACAGCTTGCCATTGTCCTCATCTCCCTGATTGCTGTCCGATAGTTCGTCCGTGGGCGTCTTGGGTCGGAAGTGTAGCCAGTCGCGTCGAATTTCAGAGAGCAGCTCATTGCAGATGTCCAACCGTTGACTGGAGGTGGGCGACAATCCGCCCATATAGTCGTAGGTCTCGTTGTCATCGTCCGTTGGCGCGGCGGCGATACCCTCTCCGCCAGCATCAATGTGCAGCTGCTTGTTATGCAGCCGAATAACGTCGGGCATCTGGTTGAAGCAGCGCTGTTGGCTCTCCTGCAGCTGCAGCTGCTCCTGCTTTTGCCTCTGCTGCTGTTGCGCCTGCAGCTCCTTCTTGACAGCCGTGTGGCGAATAATGCTGCTCAACTGCGCCAGATTCACATCATCCTCAGCCTCGTCGTCGTCCAACAGATCCGCCGGATGTTGCAGCTGCAGCTGCTGCTGCTGCATTGTTGCCGCTGTTCGTATGCTGCTCAGTGGTTCATTGGAGTCATCGGCATCGATCAGTTCGCGCTTTATCGTCTTTGCCACATCCTCAACCGTTTCATTTACATTTACAGCTATTGTTGTGGCAGCTGCTGCAGTTGCTGCTGCTGTTGTTGTTGTCGTTGCTGCTGCTGCGGCTTCGGCAGCGCGTGCTGCTGCTGCTGCCGCCGATGTTGAGGCAACTGGCTGCTGCTCATTGGCAGAAACACCACTAGTTGCATCCTCGGCGTCCGCGTCCGCTTCCTCCACTTTTATCACATTGAATTTTTCGCTAATGCTAACATCCTTATTCATATTACTATTACTACTACTATTGTTGTTGCTGTTGTTGTTATTATTATTAAACACGGTGTTGTTGTTATTGTTGTTGTTATTATTATTATTATTATTGGAACGGTGGTGGTTGTGCTGATGATTTGCGTGTCGCAACGGCTGCTCATCGCAGATCTCCTGCTTCAGCTCTAGCTCCCGTTGCTCTGCCGGCTGCTGTAGCTGCAACAACTGCTGCTGCTGCTTCTCCGCACTCGTTGCCTCATCTGCCATAGGCAACTCTACGCTCTGCGCCGGCTTCGTTGTCGTCGCCTGCAATGCTAGCGCCAAACGTTGCAAATAGGCGCGGGGCAGCGGACACAGAGGCAGGCGCATAGCCTCGTCCGTGCACACGTTTTGTTGTTTGCCACCAACCACATCGCCTTCAATAGCGGCACTTTTGAGACGCTTGGCGGCATTAAGTTCTCGCAGCTGCTGCTTTTTGCGGCGCAGACGACGGCGTTTCATGCGCATATCGTAGGAATTTTGTGGCAACGTCACCGCTGAGCTGTAGACGCTTAGGCGTGACACATTTTCATCCTCTGTGCACAGCTCATCCTCTTCCTCATTGTCTTCCTCTTCCTCTTCCTCTGGCTCCTCCTCATCTTCACCCGGCTGCTTCTGCTGCTGCTGTTGATCCTCCTTGAACATAAACGTCTGCTCACTGCTATCGTTTGGCTCAATCTTGAGCAGCAGTTCGGGGGCTGCGGCACTGTCCGCAGTTGTCGTCTTGCACGTAGGCAAATCAACGACGGTGGGCGGGGAGCAGGGCTTGGACAGCAGCAACTGTTGCTGTTGCTGCTGGTGTTTCAGTGGCTTGCCGCTCTTCACAACACTCTCCAGCACCGTGTAGTCGAACTGAGACCACAGATCATCGTACCGACTGCTGGCCCGGTCAAGCAGCACACGTCCACCTCGCCCCAGACGCCGTCGCGCAAATCCAATGCAGCGTGGCCTGCCAGCAAAAAAATATAAAGAATGATTAGCAATTTGAAATGAGGTATCTAAAATATTAGAACGCACCTGATATAGTTGACCGAGGTGAGCGTGTAGCGGTATTTTGCCTCAGGCGCAATTGCCGCACCGGGCGGCGCTTCCTCCTCAGCGTTTTCATCGGGCAACTCCCACGGCCAGCGGCCCTCTTGAGCTCCTCGCATCTATTGTTGGAGTTGATGAAATGAGAAACATTGATTAACAATGGTTTTTAAAAGTAAGATTAACGTGTACATCATGAATCTTATAATTATTATTATTATTGTGTTAGATCAATATCAATATTGCCTGTTAGATCAATTGAGCCCCCTTCTGACCCTATAGCTCTTCCATCAATCCCAATTCCTGCACTAATGCAAGAATCCTTGTCGGGTTACCGAGTTTAAAACACGTTTCGCGACACTACATATCTTTCTAGTGAAGGGGATGCTGTGATCCGTTATGGTTTGCATTAAAGATTTTTTCTCATTATAAGTTTAGTAAGTATACTAAGATGACTCCTTAGTATTGTCTGTTCTTTCCCATGCCCTAAAAGTCATTTGGCTTGTCTGAGATCTGGTGTCTTATTCGAGTTGCTCAGCGCCCTTGTCGCCTATGCCCTTCTTTGTTTCTAAGATGCAATCACAATGTGTCTTTATATAAATATATAGTTCAGTCTATGCATAAATATTCCCTAGTTTATATATATGCTTACCCGCAGGTAATTACAGCTGGTCTTGCGTCTAAATGCAAACGGCGCCTCCTCCTCGCTCTCGGAGCCAAGCTTGTTGCCATTCTGGGCACCGATACCGAGATAGTCCTCCTCCTCGCTGTCCACATTCGACTCGATGGCTGCTGGCGATGCGCTCTGGCGATGCAGATGATGCAAATGGGACAAATGCGCCGGCGAAACGCCCGACGCTGACGACGCCAGTCCACCAAGTCCTGGCAAATACTGTTGTTGCTGCTGCTGCTGCTGTTGATGCTGCTGCTGCTGATGATGATGCAGCTGCTGCTGTTGCTGCTGCAGTTGCTTCTCGCGTGGCATTTTGTGTTTGCGCTTCTTGTACGGCCGTTTCTCCTTACGACTGCTGCTCCCATTGCCACTGCCAGCGCTGATGCCATCTGAAAGAATTACAATATAATGAGAAATGCGCGTATTTATTGCTGACCCACCACTTACCCATTGTCAAACCCGATGAGGTCAGGTACTGCGCAGACGATCCGTAGACCGAGTTGCTGTTGCCCGCCGCTGCCAAAACGCCTGGCGGCAGCACTCCACCGGCGGCCAGCAGAGCACCCGTCGCATTCGTTCCGGCTGCCGTTGCGCCTTGTGAGTATTGGTTCGCATACAATGAATTGTAAACGGGTCTGCAAAATATCCAACAAAATCAATTAGCATCAATAATAAGCATTAATAATCTTAAGTAAACAAAAAAAAGAAAAAAAAAACAAAAGTTGATGAAGTACAACTCTTAAATTTGAATTTAACCTATGCTGTCTAATTATATTCCATTCACTTGAAACGCACCTCGAGTTCTTGTATTGGGCATTGAGCTCCGAGTAGACAGCACCGTTAAAGTCGCGCATCTCGACGCGCTTCTCGAAGATGTTGACCGTCGTCTTGAGATGATCGCGCTTCGTCTCCTCGCGCCGCCGCACCATCTCCAATATTGTTGTGGCACGCTGCAGGTCGCGTCTGTTGCGCAGGCGGAAAACAACATGGACTAATTGAACGCAAGCACAAAAATTGAGATTTCAATTTGTATTTACCGCAGCTTGAGCATCTTCTCGTAGGAGGCCTCGTCGTTCTTGCGATTCTTTCGCGTCTGCATTTTCTCAGTTCGCCTTCGAAACGCCAGATACGGATTATTAGAGCTCGCCCCAGGTCGGCTTTCCGTCTTAACGATGAGGATCAGCGGATGTTGCTATACGAGCATACAAATTCAAAATTCATACAAAATGATTATTGTATTTTATTCCTTTAAGTTATTTGAATTACCGTCTTGAGGCGCTTGTTCAGCCAGTAGTCGTACACCGATATGCTGGTCTCATCGTCCAGATTGAGCAACGTTTTGGCCTCGTTGAGCGTGACGACCGTTTGCCCGGAGCTCTTCTCCAGCCGATCCATCATCTGTTCAAATCGCAGCTTCGTCAGCTGCAGGCGCTGCTGCTGATTTAACCAATCCTTGTCCGCAATGTCCATATCATAGTCCGGCACCTCCGTGTCCAAGCCAAGAGCTACAAATTGATATTGATTAGTATTTGAGGGATTCAATTGTTTAATATTTGAATCTTACGCTGCATGTGAATCATTTGGCGGGGCATTTTGTAGTCGGGCGGATAGTAGCCATCGAAGAAGGCCTGATCCGTCTGCAGCACCTCCGGCGTAGGTATGATGAGGCCCGTGCAAATGGCTCGCTGTAGATGATGCTCCTGTTTGGTGACGAGTGGAAAGTGTGTATCAGTTACACATGCTCAATTTGCATAATTGGGTTTGGGTTTTGGGGTTTGTCATGTGGACATGAACAACTCACCGACTCTTCCTCTTTCTCCATGCCACTGGGCATTTGTGGCACGGCTCGATTAATCGCCGAATACTCGGGCAAATCGGGCAGCTCCTCGGACAAGTAGATCGGCATCTGCTTGGACGGATCCAAGTGGCGTGCTCTAAATGATAGTTTCGACATTTTTTTGGATGTGGATGTGGGTAGGGTATAGTTGTATGGAACGTTTAACTGCTAAATGTGTGTGGAATTCTTTGCTTGTTGTTGTCTGATTAATAATGTTGTTGATTTTGTTGTTGCTGCTGGTATTTTTGCTGTTGTTGTTGTTGTTGTAGGTGGTAGATGATGTATGGATTGGCTTTTAAGTTGACACTATTGACGCTCTGATGTAGTGGCAACTGCCAATGCCAATGGCAGATCCCCCAACAATCAGTGGCAATGAGAACTGCAACGGATTCTTACAACGGCGATTCCTTGCTGCTGTTGCTGCTTCTGTTGCTCCTTTTACTGCTTTAGCTTGACACGAGCCTTCTCCTAAGAGTTTCGTTGTTCTCGTTGTTGCTGTTGCTTTTGCTGTTGCTGTTGCTAGCCTCGCAAATAGAGCGTCTATGGATGGAGGAGATATGCTGCTTTTGGGCGTATGCAACGGCGTCAATCTTAACGCCGAACGAGTCTTATTTGTTGTGGTTGCTGTTGCTGCTGTGTTTGACTGCTGCACTGCCTCCGACTGAGCACCGGGGCTGCGGTGGCAATGGCTGCTTTGCCAGCTAATATACGCAGCCCCTGTGCCCACTGCTTCCGTTCTCTTGCTGTTGATGTTACTATTTCTGTTGCTACTGTTGTTTGTTGCTGCTTTTCTTTTGTTGTTGTTGTTGCTGTTGCTGTGTTTGTGATTAACGGCAGTTGCTACTGCTGTATAAAGAGGAGTGTCCAACGTAACTGTTGGCTTACAACTCCTTGTTGCTCCTTCTGCTACTGCTGGGTTGCTTCTTCTGCTGCTGCTGCTATTGCTGCTGCTGTTGCCGTCGTCCTCCGCTGCTGCTGTTGCCGCCAGCTGCTGCTGCTGTTGTCGGCGTCGTTGCTCGTTGTATGCGACGAACAGCGTTGATAGCAACAACAGGGCCAAGGATGTGATTAGTTTATTGCAATTACGACGACAACGCAGAGGTAGCAACAACAATAACGAGTGCAGCAATTGTGTCGACGACATTTTTCACGTTGAAATCGAAAAAATTATGTGAATTGGCATAATTACGTTGATCAAATTTGCACATTTCAGTTCATCTTTAATTCTTAATAATGTTTGTTTTTTATTCTTATTTACTATTATTATTATTATTATTATTTGAATTTGTATTTTTATTATTGACGATTTCCAGTTTCCAGTTTTTTTTTTGTTTTTTAGCTTTGCTTCGTTTACATTTACTGTTAGTTGCTGCAGCTGATATAAATCTGCGAAAATGTCATAAACACAAAATTAGTAAACAAGTCACAGACACGCACAAATACATATAAATAAATATTCAAAGACTGGAAAGAGAAAAGAAAACAAAGCGCGCGCGGGAAAAATACATTTTTGTTTTGACAACTGCGACACATATACAAATATATATATATAATCAAATGCACACAAATGCACTCTCTAAACAATAAACAATAAACAAATCACACACACATGTATACACACACACAAGTGCACGCATTATTTTGTTATTGTCTGAAGCGGTTTTGAACATGATGAATCATTCGCACATTTCTTTTTCAACGCAATTCACTCAGTTTGCGTGTGTGTGAGAACAACAATAGAAAGAAAAAGAGCGCTGAAGAAAACAAGCAAAGAATTCGCGGTTGTTTTCAAAGCGCGCTCAACAAAATACAGAAAAAAACACACACACAAAACAAAAAATGCAAAATCATAAGGCGAAAAGAGATAGAAGCAGAAAAAGCCGCGCCGCCGATGCGAGCGTAAAAAAGGCGGAATAAACAAACACACACGCGGCGAGTTCGCCCAAAACAAATGCGGCGAATTGCACGAAGAAAAACACGAAGCCCATCCGCAAAATACGATGAAAAAAAAAACCGTAGCACTCTTCATGTGGGTTTTGTTTTTCGCAAATATTCGCTAGAACATTGAGATTTTGTTGCCGCGATATATTTTGTAGAGCTTGCATTAATTTTTAACGCACTTTACCGCATTTTTCACACAACTGCACGCACAATTTTGTTGATAATTCGCTGAAAATTTTACACAAATTTCACGAATTTTGCGTATAGCGTGGTTTTGCTGGAAGCAGTAATGGCGGCCATAGCCGAAGACTAACGACGACGCATATCATTCCCAGGCCGCGAATTGTTTGTTTGTGGCATCGGCGTTGCTTTAACAGCAGCTTCGGAGTAACGATAACAATTAATTTATACGCAATAGAAGAAAAAAGCGAGGAATGCATGCACAATAAAAAACTTGACATTACAATAAAATTATTTTGTTATTTTCTTGGAGATTCACACTGAAAACATGAATTATCGATGAGGTAAACAACGGCGTCAAAGACAATTAATCCGGCATAGAACTCTGCGACTCCGAATCGTGCACCAGTGCCGCCCTCTGGCGAGCTGCACTGGAATAACAAGTAAAAGCAGCGAAAAGATTTTTTTTTCACAAACAAGAAAATCGATTTACATTTTTCACGCACATTCTTTTGCACTTAATTTAAGTTTGCCACGTCAGAAATGTGTGGAAATCATGTGCTTCCACTGTATTTTTCTTTTCCGTAGCGAATTTAGCAATATTTTGACAGTTTCGCCAACATAAACGTTTGCAATTGTTTTTCTTCGACGGACACGTTTTTACTTAATGGCGGGCGGCCATCACGAATTGATACTAAAGCATTTTCGGAGTCGAACGCTCGTTGTATTACCTTGGAAATTATTTAGGGTAGCTCAAATTGCATTGCACTCGATCAATTTAAAGGGGGTTTGCGCTGAAAATTGCAAAATTTAATTCTAAATGGAATTCATACAACGGGAGCATGGGCAATCGGCTGCATTTGTTTATAAATTGTTATTATTTTTCTTTGTTTGGTCAGCGGACAGCAAAATGCCAGCGACTTAGCGATGGGAGCAACATCACTAAAGCGATATATCGATTCAACCGATTGGCAATGTACTCAGAATTTGAGACTGCTCTACTTGACGAACTTTCTGCTCAATAACGAGGATTGCTCACGACATATATTTTGAACAATTTAGGTGTGGAAAAATGTACTGCATTGGCATCGCCTTTTAAAGTTATCAGTGGTTTTATTTATGAAACATCTTCAATTTAATTTATAGCTATGGAAGAATAAATATATTTTCCTTAAAATTCTACAGCGCTGTTAATAACTTTGCAATCTATGGTAGACTTAGGAGCGAATTTTTAACAGCATTGAATTTTTTGTGGCATGAGTCTGGCTTTCTTCATCTAGCGTTAAGTAGCAAAACATAGTGCGCGGTGTAGTAGTAATGTTCATAACAAACATCTTTTGTAAGGTGCACCTTACCGTCTCATACAATACACCTTTTGAATTGAATAAAAATCACCACATTTTGATGCACCCGCTTTATAAGAGAACGGTCACACTGTTCATTTCAAAATGCTTTGTCTGTGAATTAAAGAACTAAGATTTCTTGAATATTTGTTTACAACAAAATATTTAAGCGCGATGAAACCTGATCGAAATAAACTAACGCGAAACATGGACGTCAAAAGCAAAGACAAGAGTACGATGCGCCAGCAAGCTGTGCATATTTAGTTGGTGCTGCAAAAGCTGACTTCAATTTTTCGCTTTTTCGGAAAGATAAGCAAAGGAAACATAATAAGAGGATTATTATATTGTTCCCATCCACAAATGAAGAAGTAGAGAGAGAAATTCACATTTTATGCTTTATTTGTAAATAATGAAAAATTATTGAAAGTTTTCACTTTCGGTTTCAAGCACTTTTCATCTTAGATTGTTTACTTAGATAATTGCTTGAGATAATTAACTTTATTTTAATGTGTGTGTTTTGGGGGTACATTAATTAATTTAACTTCGTACATTGAAAAAAACTGTTTGTGATTTCTATATTTTGATCAGGCTAAGAATTATTCATTGGGTGATCCTTATTTGTTATACATAGTAAATAGTAACGACTTAAAAGCTGTTTTTTTCTTTTTTTGCTTTTGCAATTAATATATGTATTACATTTATAATGTTTAATACTAATACAGGGTTTAATTAGGAGTATCTCGTATCGAATTGGCTTGAGCAACAAAAAACTAAAAGTAAGCGTATTTATATTAAAATAATTAATTGCTTAATATTGGAAGAACAAATAAAAAGCTTTATTTGGTGTTCGATTAGCTGCCACTCAAAAGCGCTCTAAAAGCCTTGAAAGCTTTCTTCTTCCTCTTTTCGTTCTGCTTGTTCTTTTAAACTCCAACGATGATTCTGCAATTGCTGTTGTTGTTGTTGCTGTTGCTGTGCTGATGCCCAAAGTTTTGTTGTTGTTGCTTTTGCTGCTGCTGCTGTTTGCTGTTGTTGCTTTGAATTCGCGCAATTAGGACGTACACATTGGATACATACACAAGTGTGGCTGGCCCTGTGACAGAGTGCGCATGCATGCATTGACTCACACACACACGCACACAGGCACGGGGTCCAACCGACTGGCAGCAGTTGCTCACAAATGTGCGTGCGCAGCTTGTCCACAATTGCGTGTATATGTGAATGTGTGTGTCAACATATACATAGATAAGAACTGCAATTGTCGAGCAGCTGTCGCGCTCATTGCGGCTACTGTCATGGTATGCGATGGCGTACATGATGAAAAAATTTTAAGTCAGACAGTGGTGGCGTATGTGAAAAAGCACCATAGCGTATAACGGGGTAACGGGCAAAGGGGAACGGGTAACGGGATAACCTAAGCATATCACCATGATGTGTGGAGACTTTGCGGGAGAGCGAGAGAGAGCGCTACTGTTGTGCGAGAGAGCCTTTCGCCGATCGCAGGCAAAAAAGCCTTGCCGCACACACAGTATGGCGCCTGTGCAGCTTTATTTGTTACACACTCTGACTGATGAATGTAAAAGAAAGAGATAGCGATATAGCGAGAGAGAAACAGACAAAGCGATTTGATACTTAGATGAATTGAGCATATTATAAGGAACTGAGCGGAGGCCTTTGGCTATGCTTGCCGTTATATGTGTGTGTGTTTATATATGGCTGAGTGGGTTACGTGTGCAGTATTTTTGTATGTGTGTGGGTGTATGTCGTTATTATTATGGTGCTTATCAAAACGATAGAAATTATAGCAGGAAATCATGATTGGCACTTAGGCGAAAGCACTTGGTCATAACGGGACTTGGGGATATGGTTCTAGGCGTTTCTCAATGAACTCAACTCAAGCAAACTAAAACAAAACAAAAAACAAAAAAGAGTATACGTTTAAGGAAATGTTGGTTTTTTCTTGTTCTTCGTTGTTATATTTTTCTGATTTTTTTTTTTGTTTGTTTGTTGGTTTTTCTTTTACAATATTCAACAACCAATACCAATATTTGCGAAATGCTAAACGGCTATATTGGTAAAGTCTTTGATATTCATTTAGTGCTTTTTGTATTGTGAGGAATCTATGGATCTTCGAATATGCCGCATAATGGCAGAAAAAAATGGGACTCGGCTTAAGGTTCAGATTTGAAACGCGCCTAATATTATAGAATAAATTTGCATTGGTTTTTTATGAGAACGTTGATGGGTTTTTTTTTGTTGTTGCTGGCTAAGACTGAAACTGTATATTGTGCTTGTAGATCAGTAGTTTAGTGACATTGTATTTCGTTTCTAATTTTGAGTGGATGGATATGCACTTGGAACTTAAGAAACGGATCGAACATTCTAAATACCTAAGTCAGTGGTTTTCAAAAAATTCGCTTCTCTATGTACGGTGAATATATAATATATATATGTTAAGTATGTACATCTGTGATATCCCCATTCCAGTTACGAGTGCATATCTCATGTGGAACGTGTTGGAATTTAGATATATTGTTGTTGTTGCTGTTTTTGTGGTAACTACAGAAAGTGTCTCTAGAAGAGTTCTATGTTTGTGAAGTATAGATTAGATTAAAAAGAGTTGTAAAGAAAACAGAGTTTTTGAGAATAGAAATATGTATACAGATAAAGATAAAGTTTGGGAGAGATATTTATATATATAGAGCGAGAGAGAGGGAGAGAGAGAGAAAGAAAGATTCAGAGAGAGAGAGAGAGAGAGATGTTTAACTACAAAAAGTACTAAACTATAAATGATATTTGTTTCTCGTTTTGTTTCTTGCACTACAAAATCTGTATCGATGTGTGGTGATTTCCCATTTCTTGTAATTGATGATCAGATAAATTTGAGTTTTGAATTGTATTTTTGTTGTTGTTGTTGAAAAACTTGAGAACGCATTAACTTTCAATCAAATACTTGGGCATAAGAATATTGTCCACATTCACAAACCAAAGTTGGTTAGATATTTATGTATATATATTTAAATGTATATAGTATATATACTTGTATGCATATTGTATGTATATATAGAGTCAAATAAACCAACATACCAGAAAATCAATGTTAAACACAACGCAAAACTAAACTATACAAAAACCAAAACAAGTTTCGAAAATCTCTGGGATGTGTTGTGGTTAAGAGAGTACTATATTATAGTGCATGTACATAACTAGATATATGTGTCTCAATTGAACCGTCATTGAACTCTGGACCAGGGCGAGCGAGTTAAGAAAAGAGTTGCAGGTGCACAAAACGAAATTTTAGGCAAAACTTACCTTGTGGATATTATAACTAGGTTAAATGTTTTAACATTTTAACATGCGTCACGCTTGGACGGAGCTGAATAGTTTAAACTTTGAACTTGAAATCATATCCTGGCATTGGTTGTTGTTGCTGTTGTTCTTGGAATAATTAGTAACAGCAAGTTAGCAATTCAAGCCAGCACTAAGTAGTATAGCAGTATATATGCATATAGACATATATGTATATTACAGATGAAAGGTGCAGTTGAGCCAAAAAAAGAGTTGATTCAAAAGGTGATTTAAGAGTTATATAGGTGATTGAGAGAGAGAGAGAGAGAGAGAGAGCGAGAGAGATTGAAGTAAAGTACATAAGTATATATATAGCAAATACATAGGCATACATATGTAGCATGTATGTAGTAAAAATGTTTATTTTTAATTTCCGATTAGCCAATTTTCTATTACAATAGAATACAAATGAAAATTCGAATTGTTTATTACGCCTAGGAATACAAATTCAACTTGTCATAATTATGTAGTTGTATATATAATTATCAAATGAAATCAAAAGCTACATTTTTAACAATATAATATGTGTGTAAAGTACATAAATGATTTGAGGTTTCGGTATTTAAAAACTATCACTAGCATGAATAACAAATTAAGAGCAATATAGTCGCAATCAGGCCGACTATAGAAATACCCTCTACACAGTTTCCAAGAATTTGCCATTATACAAATTGAAAACTATTTTGAATTACTAGGTATTTTTTTGAGTTTGTTGATCAGACGAACGATTAGAGCAACGATTTATCCAGCATGTTGAAAATCTGTGTGAAGGGGTTCTTTCTTTTTGGATTTTGGACTACTTACTGGCTAATTATCACTTGTTGAACGAGAAACTAAAGACAATGAAAATGATTGAAATATTTCTTTGTACAGAGCTAAAAGCAACTACTTGGACATAATTAACATAAATTCATAAATTGTGTCTTGTCTACTCCTGGAGCTATCTAGAGTAGTAATTGTGATATGATATTGGACATATAGATCATATATAGCTTAACGATTAGGAATTAGATGTTCTTGACTTTTGGAATAAACATAATGAGCAAAGTTTCATTTGAGTTTTCAATGCGGCAATTGACAAGCATTCTTCAGACTTGACTATTGCACAATACTTTTCCTTTTCCACATCGCGATAACCATTGAAGGGGGGTGAGGGGCACACTGGCATACTACTACTATAGATATATATATATACATGTCGTATGTGTATATATACAGAACAGAAATTTATACAATTGCTTATGCCTAGTGTTCCAAGTGACTTATTAAGCTTACTTATGAATAGAGTATGATTGATGTGTGCTTAACTCTTTTCATAAATATATATATTATATATAAAATTATTTAATAATTATGTTTTTTGATTTGTTTTTTTTTTTGTTTGTGTGTGTGTGTGGAAAAACTCTCTATAAATGTAAGTAACAAAATGTAATGAAATGTTTGAACTACAAATACGAGTACCTACTTAAGCGCTACATGCTTTAGCATTAACAACATGCATTCCAAATATATGTATGTGGTGTGTGGTTCAGTATTGATCGAGAGTACTTTCGAGTATCAAACATTCCAAGTAGTATGCAGTGGTAGTAGTAGTAGTAGTAGTAGTAGTAGTAGCATATGGTAAGTTGTACGTATATAGATTCATGTATGCAACATCTGACAAAGTGCAACAAAATGCGCATTTCTTTTTCTTTTCATTTTCAGTTGCATTCATTTCTGAATTTATGTTCGATTTTGACGTATGCAGTATGCAGCACTTCTTTTTGTGGAAGTTTCATATATATGCATATATATATATATATATATATATATTTATATATAATGTGTGTGTGTGTGTGCAGTCAAAACTTTTCAATCTACTTGTAGCAATATTAGTATTCAATTAATAACTGTGCTTGCAGAATGAAAATCAACTTGATTAATCACAAAGTTCGACTACGAAACAATTTCAAGTTATGTGTTAATGTTTATGTATGTGTGTGTGGGTGTGTATTTGTGTGTATGTGTTAGCCATGATCTCTTACGAATATGTCTCTATTATCTGTATGTACTTTTATCCGCTTCTAGGGGACTTAACGAATGTGTCTGTGTTTGCTATTAGTATGTTTGTTTGTTGGTTTGTTATTGTTGTTAATCTATCTGTGCACAAATTGTTGTAGGAGCAGTTTTAGCCATGGCGTTAGGATGATTATGAGATGGTTGTAACCCTTTGCGAATGAGTATAAACTTTTACTAGAATTGCACATATCTTCCTCACAAAAGCACATATGTCCATTGCCTGAACTTTCCATCATGCACACGTGATCGACCATGAATAAATTGATTTGTAATTGTGACGTACACATGCGTCGCACCACCTCGTAGGCTGCAAGACAAACGACAGAAGAGCAGACAGAAAATACACGTACATATATTTGACATACATATATTGGACAATAAAGAGAAGCGTCCCCCTCCTAATTCATCTATGGCATTCCACTTGACTCAATTCGTTATTAACCGCAATTAAATAATTAAAACTGAGTATCGTAAATATTTATTTAAAATCCAAACAATATTCCCAGATCGAAAAGTAACAATAAGAATACGGGGAAAAATGTGCAATCAATTCTTAACTTTGTTTGACAGCCCAATATATTTATTTTTATATGATATTTTTATATCCGATTCAAATTCAGATTCAGCACCTGAAGTGACATTCTATATTTCCTGATAGAGATTTGAACGGTTATTGTTTGAAGAAATGAATCGATTGAAACTTGGAACCAGAACTCAAAGTGAATCGCGATTTAATTTGATTCTCTGCATCATTGTTAAACCTTATTCGCATTATTATTATTATGCATTATTAACTAATGAAAATGTGCAAAAAAAAGTAGATAAAAAATGTTCAACTGAGAAACTGTGAAACTGAGAAGTAGAGATCAAGATTATTAATAAACTTTCCACTTATGTAAAGAGTTCTGAAAATTGAGTTGGTCCTACCCTACCCTCAGCTCCCTATTGGCTACACTTTTGGCCGCTTGCAACCCCAACAAATACCATCAGATGCAACGAGGATGCAGATAGGGACCCTTTGAGACTTACGTGATCTCTGGTGTCGCACCATTTTCACACAGCAGCCGTTGCAGGTCATGAGGGGGGGCTGATCGCGCGGCAGGGCCGTGTAGTTGAAGGGGTCCTTGCAACGTGCATCCGTCCACGAATCGCACTCGTAGCAGTAAATGGAACGCGCTGCAGTATAAAGCACAAGATATATATTACAATTGGAACAGTGAAGCACTTTTCAAATGGATTTGCCCAAGACTACCCGACTAAGAGTCAGGCAATCGCAAGAACCTACATATATTTATATATATATATATATAATAAATTGATCTGTTCAAAAGCAGTTATATACTATATACTATATATATATAGATTATTTTGTAAACAAGCGTGCAGTTGCTTTAACAAAATGCTGTCAACGTGAAAGGCAGAACAACAAAACAAATGAAAATTTACATGCTGAATGTGCTTCTTTTATTGTATAATTGCATGCATTGTAAGAGACCAATCAGTGTTCAATTTCAATTCTAAATAATAACCGAAAAACTATACAAATAAAATAGTTTTCTCTATTCCTACTTATTGATAACATAAACAATATTTGTGTGAGTCTGATTGAAAATCGTAAAAATACGGGTGGATTATAGGTGGAAACTAAAGAGTCTATTATAATGAGAGGACTTTCCAGAAGTCTATATATTCTTGTTAAGCTTTCAAATTATCAAGTGACAATCAAATTACAATCTGAATTTAATATTGCAGCTCACTAAATTTTCGATTAATTTAAAAACAAAGTGACTAACTTGAAGTGCTTCACGAAACTTATCTAACTGACTCTAGAGTGCAAAAAACAAGACGTGCAATTGAAAAATTGTTAGAGAAATCATTTATGTTTTTAAGGATATTCTATATCGTTGCTGATAGTACACATTGAAAACAAAAGGCATACACACACACATACATACACAACATACACACATACAGAGAAACATATAGAAGAGATAAATAGTTGTAGTTGCAAAGTAGAAAAAGAATAAGGATGGCGTCATGAGGTCAAACGATTTGTGCTTGAGCAGGTGTAAGGACATGTGAATATCCTTTTCGTGCCAGCTGGGGCGAACAGTCAAAAAGAATGTTTTTTTTTTCTTGCTTGGTTTCTTTATGCATAGTTTAAACCAGGGTGTCAAACCTTACCAATTTCGTTCCAATTATTGTATTTGCTTTCAAATTGGTAAATTTTGAAATTGAATTGAAATTTCGAATCAGATTTCGGATTGGGTTCTGAATTGCAATCGGCTAACAGCCTGGCTTAAACATAAATAATTTGTGCTAATTATGAAATACATTTGCTTGTCGAGAATTGAATTGAATGAGTCTGAAGGGCAATCAGCTTTGTTTGGCATAAATCAAAAGAGAGAATGGGCAGGGCTGAGAGTAAATTTAGTAGGTAAATCGGAAAAACATTTATAGTCAAATTGCATTGAGTATTCAGCGAGCCTTTTTGGGAACATAATGCCGATAAAGAAAAACGTTCTGGATTGTATATATATCTGTGTTCGTTCAGTTGAGTTTAGCCAATTAAAAATGTCACAATTAGAATATACATAATACTTATGCATGACTTATGTTTTTGTTTTTTTGTTTTTTGTTTTTTTAATAATTGAATTTAGTTCATTGTTTGGTTTGGTTTCGTTTGGTTTGGGTTTGGTTTTGGGTTTTTCTTGTTTGCAAAAAGGTTATTTTATAAGTATGTATATTTAAGCATTTGTATATAGGCAGAGAGGATCAATGGATTCATACTTTGACATTCGGCTGAGGCTGATGGAATCCATACGAAAGTCAGAAATCCAAATATGGCTGCAAATAAACAATAAAAGGAAGAGCAAAGTAGAACACAGGATGATGATAAATGAAGTTCAACAGTTGCATGAAAATGGTTCTCGGGAAAGGACAAATAAGACAGACTAATTGGAACCCCGGCAGGAACATCATCAGCCAGTTAATGGAATGAGAACTGCTTGCAAATCGGATATTTCAATTGATTTTGAATTTATTTACTTTGCAAACATCAATTTGAAAGAAGTTATTTTAGAATTAAGTTAGTTATTTGGCGAGATCTTAAGCCTGCTGGCTTTCACCCATTCCAAGGCAACTGGCTGTGCATGCCGGAAAGGAAAGGACTTGGGCAGGACTTATACAAACTCTGGCGGAGGGATGTAAGGGGGGTGTGTGTGAGGGATGCGCGCCACACACAATAAAAAAACACACACAATTAGGAAGACCTCACCTACGAGCATAATTAGCGAGTGTAGAGAGAGAGAGAGGGAAAGAGAGATAGAGAGAGAGAGATAGAGATAGAGAAATAGTGAGAGAGTGAAAGTGTGAGAGAGGGAGAGAGAGCAGCTGTCGGAGGATGGGGAATTTTGAACACACACAGTTTGATTTTTTTTGTTTTTTTTTCTTTGTGAAACAGTTAGGCTTATAGATTTATATTTATATATATATATAGCTATACAGATTGATATTGGATTGTAGATAATGCATTTGTACAGTGTTTCTTTCCTTCACTTCCAATTTACAACAATGTATGCAAGACATGATGCGAGAACGAGACGACACATTTGTGGCAATCGCACTCTCAAAATGCAGGACATGTGTGTGTGTTTGGGTGTGTGTTGGTTGGTTGGTTGGTTGAAATGTAGCCAAATTGTCTAAGGACGACTCTCTCAGTACAGAGTAGTCGAAACGTACCAAAAAAACTTAACCAAAACTTAACTCATGTTTGATTTACGAGTATTACGAATAGTTTTTTACATGGGTTGTGGGTGGATTTTTAGCCTTGGCCTTAAATCTGCTCTGTGCACCCTTGCAGCGTATCTAAAATTGAAATTTATGCTTTAATTATAGTTGATTTATGTCTGTATGCACATATACATATATATATGAACTTGAGCGATCTATCGTTTTTATCATGACTTAAATCAAATGAATTGCAGCTGGAAAGGCAGAATATGCGCTCTTTTTTTTGCTTTACTTTAATTTTGATTTAAATAGGTAAATATTTGATACTTGTAGCTGATACTCAAATCTACTGCAAGGGTGTTTTAAGCTTTGGCTAGCCAGAGAGAAAATGTATTTTGAATATCAATTTTTAGTACGAGTACATAACTAAATAATATACACAATTTGTTTAGTACAAACGCAAAAAGTATTCAAATAAATGAAAATCATATGCAAAACGGAAACAGAAACAAACGACGCAAAATTCTGAAACGAAACTAAAACTTACTTGGAAAACAATTATCAGCCGTACCGAATTTTGCCAATGCCAAAATAACTTTTTGTACAATTTATTTTATGTTTTTTGTTTTGTTTTTGTTTTGTTTCACATAGAGAAAATAAATTGTGAAATAATATTAATTATGGAAATCAATTGAAATATATCCCAGCTAATTGATAATAACAAATAACCCGTACTCTATGCACTCAATATGCCCTTTACAATGTTTATATATTTGTTGTTGGTTTTTTTTTGATTTTTGTTTCGATTCTTTCATGTTTGTTTATTAGCATGTCACATCGCACTTCGCTGAGGCTGTCTGTGAATATGGAAATGGCGCATATATATATAGACATATATATATATATATCGTTAGAGATCGTCCGGCTATTTTGGTACACTTCACACATTCTATATTGGTCCGCGATTAATTGTGAAAATACAAATTATGAACTGCGGGGCGGCGGCAGCGTGGTACAGTTTTTGATAACTTGATGGAATCTGGCTCATAAACAATCTTCGCTGTGCTCTTTGTTCTGTTTCGTGGCAATTCGATTGGGCTAATAAAATGCGATGGGGGCCCATAAAGCAGCTGCCTTGTTTTTTTTTTGTTTTTTGTTTTTGTTACATTAATACACAAATCACACACAAATCATCGATGTATTTGGCCTAAACAGCGATTTCTTACCTGCCAAGGTGAGCAGCCCTTTCCCGGCTGCATTTGCTTTAGTCCACATCTTGTCTGGAAGGCTCAATCCGCACTTCTGTAATGTACAAAGTTAGGCAAACATATATATATATATATACATATATATATATATATATATATATATATATATATGGTATAAATAGCGTACCTCGATTTGATAATGATTCTGCGTGAAAGTTTAAAAGGCCGTTTCGGCATAGAAGCGATTCAACTTCATAGCTCCCTGGTTATAACGTCATCTTGCTAACTGCAAACGAGAAGATGTATCTATATAAATAATCTCTACTCTTATTCCGCAAGCAATTAACTGATTAACCCATTAAGCTCTTGTGTTCCGCCAAAGAGTAAACAATTTTTATTCAATTCCGTATTGTTTATATTAAAAGTAAATTGCTTCTGCCGGGTTAAGTGTGCCACAAACGAGTGGAATACTTAGTATGAGATTTGAATTTATTTAAATTGACGTGAAAGCATATGCTTTGTGTGGGGGATTGAAAATATAAAAATAAAAACATTTGCCACGGAAACTGAATGAAGCGAAAAAGTGATTTTTAAAGTACCGAGCTCAAAATACTCTGATGATGACAGTAAAACATGTTTGTGACAATTAAAGAGTTCATTAGAAGTTGCTTTAAAGGGGGATAAGCAAATGCACACTTCGTCAAATATGTTCTGGGCTAAAATAAATTATAGAACATCCAGTTAGTTGGACACATTTATGAGCCATTAATTTTGCCCAAAAGCCAAAGTGATTATGATCAAATTTCCACTGCGCCATGAGCACATATATATATATGTGTATATATATATATGAATGATTACATATGCATATATATTTATGTTTGCATAGTGAACTAATAATAGCCTCACATAACCTCTAATACGCGTTCTAGGTCAATGTGTGAGAGACCCAAGTCAGGGCTGTTGCTGCTGCCATCGGTGTCAAATCGAGTGTGTGGCAAATCATTTGAGTGAGTTCAATGAAAGAGAATATATATGTATATATATATAAATATGAATACATACATATATATATATATGTTTATTTATGCAGTCGATGCACATGTGTGCCATCTATTTCGACTTGTGGTTTAAGTTTTAACATAAGATTCTTTGCAAATTTCAAACTAACTTTGGCAAAGTGTCAACTGACAAATGGCAAAGAAGAGCAAAAAAATGTCGCACATTTGTTTATTGACAGTTTTTAGGTTAAGGCTTAGGCTTTTAATAGCCACTCGCGGAATTGTTCTATTGATTCGATGGATTGTCGTATTTTCGTAGATAGTCGACAGCGTTTGATTTATGGGGCAACAAGTGTGTCTGACTGCAAGCATGTAATAAGTGGCAGCTATGGGATATGTAAGTAAATATTTAGCAAAGCGTATGATTAGCAAAGTGCTTTAATTGTTTGGTGCAGTTAAGTGTTTGTTATTGCCGGTTATTAAGAAAGTCCCACACAGCTGAGAGGCAGGCAGAGAGTGGGAGCGGGAGAGAGAGGGAAAGAGAGGGATAAAGAAAATAGAGCAAAGAGAGGCAATGTAAACAACACATGCACACACTGACAGTCCGCTCTCTCTCGCGCTCTCTTCTTGGCTCTCTTTGTCGCCTGCTCTCGCTCTTTCACAGCTAGCGTGGCTGCGTGTTCCTTATGGCTCCCTTTCTCACACGCATCTGCAGCTGAAATTAACTTTTTGCTTCTGCTTTTATTTTTTTATGGTCATTTTAGATGGCAGATAAATGGAACTTTAATTACCTCTTTGCACTAGCCACAGGACTTATGTATATAAAACACTGATTCAACACTGGTCCTCTGCCGTTTACACTGTCCTGCAGGCCGTCTCAGAGGTCACGCGCAGGTGTTTGTTTCATAATATGTAAGTAGAAATCGATTTAGCACCGACCAAAGTGGGCCAACTCAGAACCTAATGCAATTTATGCTCGCATTCATTTTGACCGTTTTCTTTTGCCGTTGCGGGCGACATTCTCGATTTATTATATTTTTTTTTTAATACATTTTTTTTTGTTTTTTTGTTTTACAAGGCTAGTTGTTGGCTTTATTTTTTGTTGTTTGGTATTGATTGGTTTTACTTGTTTGCAGCACACACAACACAACGTTCACTTTAAAATGGCTATAGAAGCATGTATTATTCACACGATTTGCATATGTAATAATATATATTTTTAATTTCAAAAAAGCCTTCTGCGATTTGTGTGAGCTTCGTTAGCTTAGTTATTTATCATTTCAAATGTCGAGCGACGAACGTGGGAGGTTGTATCTTTTATGCTAACTTAGCAGCCAACACGCAACAACATCAACTGAACTGAGGCAATGCGCCAAACTTTTCATTTTCCTTACGCTTCTCGCGACTTTGGCGCATCTCATTTCTCTGGCTGTTTTCGAACACTGTTTTGACTGAGCGATGTGTGTGTTTGTGTGTTGCGCCAACATTTTGCAGTGCTCTCAAATGCCGCACAAAGCTTGCCCGATGAGCTTTTCAACGGTTCTTTATTCAAATTTCCCTCTAAATAATCCTGCGTAAGTTGAGTTTTTTTTATTTAATTTTTATTATGAACTCATGTGTAGCAACAGTTTGTTGAGTTTTTGTATGTGTGTGTGTGTTAAGCACAGCTTATATTTAACAGATATTAGTTTATAAAAATGATTTCGCATAAATAAATACATAAATACATCGTACATACAGCAATTAACATGTAATATGCAAAAATTATTCAAGATTATATCGAAACGGAATCAAGACAAGGAAGTTCAATCATCGCATATTCCATTTCAATTTCAATTCTTGTGAGCATTTAAATTGGACTCGCAGGACTCGAGTTGCCTTGATGTGTGTGATGTGTGGCGAATATGAGCAATGTGTTTCCCTCTCCCTACTCTGCTCTCTTAGGCAAAGTCGCGAGATCCCTCCAGTTTGCGCAGCTGTGTGAAATTTGAAAGGGAATTGAGATATTTAATGGAATCCAATTTGTTGCTAAATGCATTTCCAATGAGGTATTTACAATGAGTGCTTTTTGTGAGTGCGTTTGGGTGAGTGTTTGAATGTTTGTGTGTGTGTGTGTGTGTGTGTGTGAGTGTTTGTCTGGGTGTGCGATTTCAATAGAAACTCTTATCGTGCCACGCAGAAAAAGCTCTCACCTCGCGTTCGTCGGCATGTGTGCGATATTTCTCAGCGGTCTCGCTGCTCTTCGCTGGCGCCTTGGCCTCCAGCACCTGGGTGTAGAGCAGAGCAGCTGCCACACCGCCCAGCACCGGTCCCACCCAGTACACCCAATGGGCGCTCCAGTTGTCGGTGGCAAAGGCGGTGCCAATTGTGCGAGCCGGATTCATGCTGGCGCCCGTATAGCTAATTGTGCCCAGGTGACCCAAGGTGACCGCCATGCCAATGGCCAGTGGAGCAGTATATCGCGAGTCCGGCTTGTGGCCATCGCAGGCACCAAACACGGTCAACACCAGCAACAAGCCGAGGAAGAACTCAATGCCCAGTCCCTGGAGCTCACTGATATTTTTGGCCAGAGCGGTGTGGCCCAACGTGTCGTGATAGCTCGAGTCGAGCAGGATCTGCAAAGAGAAGGGCAACAAGCCAAGAATGAGTTAGCCTAGAGAAAAAATTGCATTCTAAACGTAATATTTCGCATCTGGACTCAAAAACTACTCATTCTAGACTGAATAAAGCTAAATTGATTAAAATGAAGACAATAAACTAAGTTCAAGTTGCTTCATTCTAAAAACAGAGTTAATGATATTTGACTTATTATATTTCTAGGCAGAAGAGGAAATTCTTTAGAAAGAATCTTCATTATTTGCTGCCAAAGGTTGAGTCTCAAAAAAGTGTGGTATTATTCTACTTATTTAAAAAACAGTTTCAAAGCGATATAAAGTGTTTCTTACATAATTATATCTGGGATTGTTGTAAGCAAGAAAACCAGTTCGAAATTAAAGAAAATATAGCATGTGGTGCAGAGGTTTTTTAATTAAATCCGAAACTCACCTTGACAGCTGCTGTGCCGGCAATGGCACCCAGACACTGGAACACAATATAGAAGACAGCGCGAATGACACTAATCCTGCCTGCTACCAACATGGCAACGGTAACAGCAGGATTAACATGACCTCCACTCAAATGGCCGACAATCTGAAATAGATTTAAAAATAAAATAAATAAAGTTGACAATTAGTGTTAGCCACTCCACTCACAGTAATGGCCATGAAGACGCCCAGTCCGAAGGCTAGAGCCTTGAAGGTGCCATCCTCCCGCTGGGTGCAGGCGCCACAGGCGAAAAAGTTTAATATCAGATTGCCAATGAATTCGCCGATGAGTGCCTGCCAGAGACGCAGATCCTTCGACTTGAACTCATTGAGGCCCAGTGAGTACTCGTATTTGCCCATCTTCTTCAGGTGACGATCAGCCAGACAATGAGTTCACACACACACTGAAAGAAAACAAGTGGCACGTCCATAAATCCCAGACCATTAATTATGCACTCAAGTTGGAAGTGAACAATTGTCAAACATGAGTCGTCGGCACAAGTGAGCGATGACCGCATTTGAATGCAGCTCTAAATACGGGCATGACTATAAGACGAGTCGACCAGTGGCGACTAGACAGAGCCACTGGAATGGTTAATAGTTGGAAATTAGAGTCGACGATGATAGCCACTTCCGCTGAATGACATCGTTGACATGGCACCTAATTGGCCATAGGCTATACCATCGCCAAATATAGACAACTACATACCGCCAATTAACTGGGATCTCAGCATTTACATATGGATTGTAATTAAATAAATCATTTTAAACGGAATCAAGAAATTGAAACTAATTATGCACATTTTGAAAATCTATCTCCACTTGAAAACGTTTCCAAATGTTTACCAGCGGAATTTATGCGATTTCCGAATGCAATAGCTTTTTGGCAATGCTTTGGACTACATATAAATAATGTATTCATGTCCAAGCTCTGTTACAAAATATTCCCTTTGGGGACGGCTAAAATTGTTGTTGAAATAGTTTATGCTTTATTTGCAAATGGAATCACGCTTTTAAGTCGATTCAATAGTATATGATCTACAAAAAAATACTTCAATTAAAATTCAAAGCACGATTTTAGGTCGATTCAATTAAGAGTTATACCTACAAGTAATTGAGCTGGGGACGATTTCAAATTTGACATGGCAAATCGGAATACGCAAAATTCACTTAGAGATCAAATTATTCAATGAGTTAAAGAAAATTCAAATTGCAGTTCACAAAACTCAACTGTATTGTATTAATTGGGACTTAAGACTACTATGGAATCATAGCCTTAAGAACGTAAAAGTTTTTCTTATCTCAAAACTGCATCGCAAAGCATTATCAAATTGATTAACTATTGAAATGAGAAAAAAATAATCATCTAAACTCACAACAATTATTTGCCAAATAAGGTCATAAAATGTGGGTAAATATTAAATGGCAAATATTGGCAAGAGAGAAACTTAAGCTGCAGCGTAATTGAACGCGTGCCGCTTGATTCTGGGGATTAGCAGCGACTTCTAGTTCTAGTTGGCCAAGGCAATTACTCGGCTGGCTAACTGGCTGGCTGCCTATGGCCAGAACCACTGTTTACAGCTGTTTACGTATTTGGCACAACTGTTAGCCAGAACGCAACGCGGTCAAGAGCAGGCAGCCAGCCCAAAAATGGGCTATAAGCAGTTGGCCATGCCCCCGCACATCAATAGACACAAAAACACCAACAACAACAACAACAACAATTCTATCTATTTATTCATTCTATTCATTCTAAACCAAAGGCCTAACATTAATATCAATCAGCCATTATTCAATGTTGACTTTTTTATGAACAACTTTAGACTTGGTTAGTATTTTGTGTTTTTTCAAGAAGCTTCTATTTTAAGTTATTTTTTAGGAATATATGTATATAAGGCTCAATAAATTAGTTGGATATGCAAATAAATCAAATACAAACAAAAGAGAATGAATATATTTGAATAAATAACAAATAAAGTTTAAAATCACTTTGTTGACAACATTAACAAATAAAAAAATGCTTAATATGATAATTAGATATTGTTTAATAATAATAAATACAAAGCTTAAAATCACTTTATTAACACCATTAACTAATAAAAATCCGAAATATGATGATTTGATCTTGTTTGATACTGATCTTGACTGGAGGGTAACCTAGAACCGAACGCAGACTTCATCTGATCGATTCCTTGTCGCGCTTTCGAGTACTATGCGCATAAATCAATATCAAGTGAATGGTTTCGAGTACTCTTTCAATATCGATATCGAGTTCAATTGTTTGTTTGCGGGTCTCTTAATAGATAAACGTTCATGGTGACATCTTGTTTGTGGTGCGCCATAAATTCAGTCGGTGAATTGACAAATATATCTTAATTTAATTGACAGGCCCAATAGCCGCACCTACAACTTTTGACTCTTTGCTGTTCTACGCATTACAACCACATACGTCTATGCTGAGATCATAAAACAAAACATTTGAATTGTTTCTATTCTGGTTATGCTCTGACTCACATTGAAACAGGTTCTGTAATCGCCAGTATAAATAATTTTAAATTTACTTATTTCTGATCGACCTTTAGATGTGAACATAAAATATAAATAAAATAGTTTGGTTTTGATTAATGGCATGATTAACAAGGCAAGTTCCACGAAAACAAACTAGTTTTGCTGAAAGACATTTCTCACTTTCATATATAAATACAATTATTCATCTAACTGCAGCTAGTAATGGGATTCTGACGCATATAATTAGCTTACTTTATGACATGGAAGTTTATTGCACATTTAATGAGTCCCCCAATTAAACACCTTATTACTCTCCAGCAACATTCCTGGCAAGATACTGTAACGGATTTAGCCAACACCTGCCCCAAAGTACAATTGTCAAATGTCTTCGTGAAGTGGCAATCGAATGATAATAACAACAACAATGATACCGTGTTCCAGTTGTAGTTACAATTATTAATCAGAAGACGCTTATCTGATAATGAGTGGCTTTAGCAAATAATGAAATCGTACAGACTGATTAAAAACAATCGGGTAATAGCCAAAGAATACCTTCCTCACGCAAAAATGGTAAGTCAAAAACTATATTCACTAATTCTGTAATATTCTCGTATTGGCAATTCGTTCGTGATATTTTCCATAAAATTGGCTATTGTACGTCAGGTCGAAATGTTTGCCTAACAAATTAGCACAAACGCTTCGAACAAGACACACAAATTAACTGAATTCTTGCACACAATGCAACAAAGGACGCCGCCGCCACAAAATGCAGCAGCAGCAACAACATTAAGAACAACAATAAAAACGCAAAACATAAAGAAATATTTAAAGTGCATTCTGACACCTACACAAGTTGATTTCAACACAATTCACAACAAATATTCGATTACAAGTTGCGTTTTTTAATTGGGAACAAAATATTCACACATTAAATATATTCACGGAAACAGTCACATAAAAGTTCATTAACTGTTGTTCACTTGAATAACAATTATTTAAACAAATAAGTCGTAAAATGCATTTGTTCAAGTATATTTTGAGACATTTATTTATATTTGACAAGTCAATGCCTCATAATGATGTCATCTAATTCATATGCTAATATCTGTCTAGATTCTAGAACATTTTCATTTGTAAATAAAAATATATATTTTTGGTTTTCAAGTTTTTTTCGCTTTTAATAGTATGACATCAAAACGTAAGTACTTTTTTTTCTTTTAAAAAATGAGACAAGTTGCAAAGCGTAGGAGTCATTTAAATTGCAGAGCTGATCTAATGTCGGATGACTTTAATCAATTTAGCAGTATATATATATATATATATATATATATATATATGAAAGTGTTATATTTGAGATCAGCCGCAAAGAGTCCATTTCTGGCGTCTGATGACATGTTTTTGATATTATCACTCGCATTGCTCCGTTTTACAACTGTGGATATAATCATCATCATCATCACTTAAATAGAAATAAAACTCACTTAAACTTCAAATGGGCATTTGTATGCTTCGCCAGATGTTCTAAAGCCAACTCACATTGAGATGGAGTCAGAGATTGAAAATAAAAAAAGCCATAATAAAAAGTGAAGGCCAGCGCAAGAGAGTTAGAGCTATACAGTAATGCTGGGTTAAAAAACCAAACGTGAGTACTTTTAATTCATTTGTTAATGTAATATGGACGAAGCCCAGTGATTAGTGGGCCAAATTAGCTACACAATAGAGCTCAACTATGTTACGGATCTACAAATATAGGTATAATGCGCCTTTGTAAAAATTAATGTTCGCATCATTTCACGCATCGTCGCTCTTTAATATAAGAGAAATATAAATATATATATATACATATATATATATATATATATATATATATGTAAATATATATACATGTTAACCAAATTTTAATGCTTTGCTAAACATTTTTTTATTTTATTAATTTTTTTTGGCAGCATTTTCTAAGTAAATCGTATCTTTCTATCTACACGTATGTAAAAATATAAAACGTATTTAATTGCTGCGTGGTTTCTTAGAAACAGTTGTCTATTTTCACATTAAATATTCGACTATATAATTATTTGTTTTTGTTTTTTCCTTCTATTTTACAACACATGCTGATTTGCTTGAGATAATCTTGTTGGTTTTCTGGCTTAAAAGAGCGGCAGGTAAAAAGAGGTAACAAAAGGGAAATCAAAAATATTTTAAAGTACAGTCGAAGGCAGCCAACGAGTAACCATCTGTATTTGTATTGGTTTGCTAATTGACATTTCTATAATGCCTTGTTCTGGCACTTGAGCATATTTACCTTATTAGTGAAATATTTTTGAACAATATGATCTTCAGCTTATTGACACCTGTGGTACATGCAATAAATGACACCTTTTCAACGATTCAACAATAGTAAAACAGTACACACAGAGCAAACCGAACACTTTAATTAATTTCGCAGGAATATATATCTCTCTCTCTCTCTTCTTCTCACTATATCTCCTTTTCACTTTGAGCGATCAGTGTTTGTGATCCGCGCACTTTGACTCCACAACAAACACTGCGCGCCGCAAAACCTGCAAAGCTTTGAAGACGGTGAAAAAGAAAAATAAAATAAAATAAAGGCAGGCAGCGCAATGCTTCGCACAGTGGGCCTTTTCATTAAAAATCTTGTCAAATATATTTTTGAGCACATTTCACAGCTAATAAAATATGTGTATTATTATCATTTTTATTGGGCGTGTTTTCTTTGTGGATATATTTGAAACGCATAAGTGAATATGTCGAATTGAGTTATGTCATTAGTCGAAAAATACTATTTTTGTATTTGAACATACATGTATTCCAAAAGTAGAAGTGCAAATGTCGAATTGAGTTATGTCTATATTCGAAATATATTACTTTTGTGGGCTTATTTATTGTGTGCTTATATAATATAAGAACTTGTGTCTTATCAGTTTTATCTACATATTCTTAATTTGTTTCGGGCTGTTAAGCGTGAAGTACCGACTTAAGTCATTTTAACTGTAAAAATATATGATTTGTTTTCTATTGTTGCTGCCGGGCGCTTGACATTGCGATTAGTATGCCGATTAGTATGCCAAAGCAGATATTAGTTTATTGGCCTCAAATGTTAAGTAATATTATGTAGGTTCATTAAATATATAGAATTTTTACTCATAAATCATGTTTATTTTTAATTGAAAGCTAACGAACTTGTTATAAGATAACTAAACTTTCTTTTTAGTATCACAGGGTATGCAAATTTGGTTGTGAAGTTTGTAACGCACTGAGTAAGATAGCTCTGACTATATATTCTGGATCAATTTCACTTAAACATTCTTGTTTAGTAGAATACGCAAGCCAAACTTGATCAATCGGCTTGATATTGTATTTTTCTCAAAATTGGGCTAAAAGAAACATGGAGAAAAAACCTGTTGGGCTTTTTTTATTCTATGTGCAACAGTTTGTAATGTTCGGCGTGCATAAGTTAAGTATTATTTTTCAGTTGTAGTATTTAAATTAGAGTTTCTGACTCACAATAGTCTGCTCGCGTTCCAGTTAATTGTGACGTTTGTTTATGTAAATTGCTCATTCCACTGTGCAATGCAAAGTCAGTCGAGCTAATTAGCAGAGAGTTGCAAACGAGCAGTTAAAAAGATGAGGAGGAACAAGGCGTAAGAGGAAAGGAGAGCATCGTGAGAGATGTGAACGCGTGCCAAGGAGAAGCTGCGTTGTTGTTGAGTGCTGTAATGCTTATCAAAATGTGAGTTTGACTTGGATACGTCCAGTGATAAGGCAAAGGAGGGGCTGTGGTGGGGAATTCGCGATAATACCATGATCAATGTGTGATACGTCAATTGTGACGCGAGCGTTGCGCAATTACTTCCAATTCGTATGTAAATAAACATGTGCAATCAGCCATGTACACACGTTCATTCTGTTGCTTTATGATCTGTTTAAATATTTAAACATTTATTGGTGCAAATACAAAAAAAAAAGAAGAATAATACAAATTGGTACAATACCCAAGGGACCCGATTCTCGCGTGACGCTTGCGTAAAAGTTTCCATGGGCCGCCTACCGGTCGCTATTAAATTTTTGCAATTTTAATGGCGCTTATCATGCCGCAAACGAAAACCAAACACAGTTCGAACAATGCTCGGGATTGGATTTTTAATTAATTTACTGCAACTCAAACTTTTCCATTGTGGCATGACGTATAATTAGTGTCTGATTTGTTTGCCCCGTATTTATATTGTAAAAGTTGTCACTTTCAATTTGCTTTATGGCCCATCATCAACCATTATAACGGCGATCATATGACTGTGTGTGGGCCTGTTTTGGAAGGCGATCCGATTTCAAACTGCCAAGTGCAAGTCCCGTGACATGCGGCTAATTGCTGCCACTGCTTCGAGCTGAATTTCAGTTTGGTTCAGTTGCAAGAGAAGTAGTTAGAAAAATGTGTGCTATTAATAAAAATTAAGCTGACAAGCGAAATACAGACATAAGGTAATTCTGTAAATATCTTTAATAACATTTATAAGCAATTAGTTAATTAGGATAGACTAACTTTTTTACGTGCAAACATAAAAAAATGTGAATAAAATGGAAAGTTTTTACTCCAAGTAAATGCGATAAGAATTATAGCATACTTTTATGAGGTATCATATATTTGAATTGGTGTGCGTCTCGACTAGTTTGTTGTTTTAATTACTTCGAATTGCAAGCCATAAATTCGAATTTCGTTTTGCTCAAATTTAATACTAATTCCGATGCGTGTTTTAAAATGAAAATGTCTAATTACATGCTTGGAACTTAAACAATGTATTTTAGCGGTTTTTGATTTTTTTTATTTATTTAAGCTTATGACACATGTAGATTTAATTACTAGTTCCACAACCTTATCGGGTCATTATGGAAAATTGTACTAAAAATGAGCAAAATGACTGCTTATTCATATACAATAAAAAAAGAGAAGGCACTGCGAAAATTAAATACCCTTGTATTCATTTATGTAGCAAAAATAAAACCTACGATTTAATTTTAGTTGAGAAATTTACTGTTTCACGTGTTGCTTGGAAATCGACATATTGTATTTGTATATCTTTATTGTATGTCGACGTATGTATCGATATCATACCTTAGAAATCATCTATATGCTATATGATGTAGTGTTCCGATAGTATCTTACGTATTCCAATTTCAGCTAGATAGCTTCAAAACCAGTTCCAATAGAAAAAGACAGACTAACTAAAAGATGGTCAGAAGGCTATATCGACTTGGTCGACTAGACTGATCAATAGTACCTATGCATTTTATGGTATGGGATATGTGTGCTGCAATGGATTACAAACTTCACAAGGAAAATAAAATACCCTCAAAAAGGGTAAAACAAAAACTAACGCACAAGCCTCAAGCTGACTTTTCATTATTCAAATTTATGAGTCGCAGAAGGGACATTTGACATTTTGACTGGAACAACGCCCAGTTGGAGTGCCAGGACTATTGTAGTCCTTGAACTTAAGAGGCTCAGCATGACAGGGCACTATATTTCCATACAGCCATGAATTGTGGTGAGGATTAGGTAAGCTTCGAAGCCATCTACATTCGTGGTGGTTGTGCTTGTGCGGATTGGGATCTGAACAACTTGTGACGGGAATAACAAATGAAAAGCCGGATATACAACACTGAAGGGGGTCAATCACTTAAGCAAATTAAGTTAAGTAAAGTGCGCACTAAAATTTCTAACTGAAATTACAGTGCGGAAGCTTATTGTAATGTGCATGAAGCTCCGTTAATTTCTGGTTACAGTTCTGGCCAAGTTAAGATTAACAAATCTGCCGCTTATCAGTGGCCAGCAAAAATATTTTCATCAATTGCGCGTATTTCGTTTAATGTTCTCATGCCCATTACCCATTAGCCATTCCGATTTCGATTTGGATGCTTAATGGCCTCTCAACAGAAACACGTACGATGTTTTTTAGCAGCCGTGCCCAAGTTACAAAAAGCAAACACAAAAAAAGCCGGCAGCCTGCAAAAAAGTTAACTGGCAAAAAAGAAGAGGAAAAAAAAAATTGAGAAACTTTTCTTGGTATTTGGCTAAGTAAATACGAGTATTTTATACAACAATTAAATAAACAACAAATGGCCAACACAAAAGGCAAAAAACACACGCACTTGAGAGTGTCAATCAATTCTCTTCTATTTATTTCTTTCTGCTGACTCTCAAGTGTTGGCGGCAAAAACTGAAAAAAAGCCAAAACTGAAATTGTTAATTGCCTGAAATTTTAGTTGCGCACGCGCCTCGCTGGCAGGAAGTGCCCCAAGACGATGCCCCATCTGCCAGAATTGACCGATCTTCATACACTGCCTGCGAACAGAGTACAATCCATCAAGTGTGCTGTCTGACAGAGCATAGCCTAGAGTGGCTCCTGCAGAGTATATCCCAGTCGAATTAAACTTATCTTAGGTTAAGTAGTTTCAACTAATTCAAAATATAATTGAACTATAATTGCATATAGAAAGCTAATTTGTATAATATACAATTAAGTTCTGAATGGAATAATCTGTCTGAAATGTTTTCTGAATAAATACTCGACAGATAGATATGTTTTTAATTGTAGAGCTTGTAAGCCGTCTAATGCGTAGATTGTACCAGTGTCAATAGCCAAGTCGTGACATTCATGTACATATATATATAAATATTTGCATTGTTGAGACTAATTCATACGCGCCCCCATCAAAAGTACATTTTTGGGGGTGCTTTGCAGAATTTCCCACGATATGCGTGTGTCAAGTTGAAATATCATTTAGTGAATAGCTCAACAACAATTTGAACAATAACGACAACACTCATTGCTTGAAGTTACAGTTAGTCATAGTCCGTGACAAGATCAGCAGTGACTGCAATGTATAAGCCAAAAAGGCAAAATAAGCAGTTGGCCAAAACCAACAAAACGTTGAATTTTAGCCGCAAGCATCGGCCTTATTGAAACACAAGTGTGGATACACCTCACAAATGTTGCTGAAAAAAATATATATTTATATATATATATATATATATATATATATATATATATATGCATATAGGCTTTAGTGTTAGGTACAAATCGTTGCTCTTAGCCATTATGGTAGAGGGGAAGAGAGACAGCAAAACACACTCTGCAAAATAAGTGCAGACTTGATAACAAATTTTAAATTGAAATAGAATTGAATTAAAATTAAAATTAAAAATTGAAAAATAAACTCTGAAAAATAATAAATAAAGTAATAATATTCTCAATTTCAAATTGAATTAAAAATATGGAAATACACTCTCAAAAATAAGTGCACTTGTAGTTAGTTTCTCCATTTAAAATTAAATTAGAATTGAATGAGAATTAAAAATAATAAAATACATATTTTATTTAGTAAAATTCTAGAATTATATATAAACTACTATTTTTAAATTTTAATTTAATTACAAAACCTGACTTGATATTTTTAAATTTTATATATTTTTAAAAAATATTCAAATAGGATATATCCTAGCATATATGCTTTTTAAGTAAATTTTTTTCTTAACTACTTATTCTGAGATTTGCTTAATTTCATGATCATGTTTTTGTCCAAGTGTACTGTATGTTAGAGGGACAGGCGGGACCCCTATACGGATACGGATTGAAAGTGACTCAACTCAATTCACGCGTTGGGCTCTGGCAAAGAAACAGTTGCCGTAAAAAGATTGATGGATGAAGTTGAAGCTGCGCTCTGAAGTGTCAAAGCTGCAGCTCAGCATTGAGACGACGATGGCGGCATTGACCTTTATTTGGCTGTGTGCCCATGTGTGTGTGTGTGTGTGTGGCTAGAAAATAAATTAATGAAGCGTTCAAAACTCCGTGACCAAAACAATTGCAGGTGCCACATTACTCCAACCAGACCCACCTGACTAAACCACAAACCGAACCAATTTTCATAATTTTCGATCAAGTTTTTATATATTAGTTTTTTTGGCAATTTCATGGCTCGATTTGCACAGACTCATGTGCGTTTATTGGCCAATTCAGTTCAATTCATGAATAACTGTAAATCATTGGGCCAACAACTACAACTAGCAATTTCAATCTTAGATATTGTGGTGCCCCAAACATTTCTCGTCTGGAAGCGCGCAATTACAGCCATCATTTTGGCCAACAACTTTGGCTTCAATAGCTGTTTCAATGTCACCATCAATCGCTTCATTTATTGAAGAAAATATCAACTAATTGTTAGCAATATTGAAAATCTTTATATATCGGATGTCGTCTTGCATCAGCACTTTTAGACTTGTTGAGATAGTTGAGATTAACAATAATGCAATAAACAATTTGGTTAAGGGATAAGCCAAATTACTTCAAAATACTTTGATATTTAATCCGTAAGAAAAAACACCTTTTTGATACTAGTCCATAATTTCGATCTTGGTTTTATTGGGTTATTTTTAATATTAATAAGTCCCACGAAGTCCCAAAGTGGATTTCTTGATTTATTATCTAAAGCTGCAAGGAAAATTTATGCACAAATAAAAACAAAATTGGATATACAATTTGAGAGACATTTCGTATCCATTTCTGGTTTTTATTTTGGGTAGTAAGGAAATTAATTAAATTGCTCGAAAGTTGCGAGTGCTAAATTTGTATGTAAACATGTATTTGTCAATCTGCCAAGATTACATCACTGAATTAAGTTTTGTCAGTTTATTTTCAAAGTCATCCAAGCAGCTAAAAAAAAAGAACATTCTTCAACTAACAAAAAGATTGATGAATGCTTTACAAATGTTGCCATTTTTCCTCGCCCGTAATGATTCGTTACGTTAAATTCTTACATTTCTTCTATACTTACAATTAGTGAAAAAGTCCGAAATATTTAAGCTTGAGATTTCGCGTCTGTCAGTTTGAAAAGATATCTAATTAGTTAAAGCACAATGCGAAGAGCATTTCAAACTAGAAACCCAGATCAGACTGCCAAATGTTAGATAGTGTCTTGGGAAGTAGCATCAGTTTGAATAATTTCACATCATTTGTGCGAATATTTAACTGCCTTTGATTTCGCACCGTTTTTATGATCGTATAAATAATAATAAGTAGTCAAACTGAATTGTTTGTTTTGTTTTCTTCGGAGGAGAAAAAAACATCTGTCTGGCATACTCACATTGAAAGAAGTGCGCGGCCATATTCAACTGAATTTTGTTTTGTTTTGCCTTTCAGTATAATATATTATATACTATATATATATATACATATATATGTTTTTGTTTATTCGTCTGTTTTTGTCATTTGTTTTGTCAATAATTTGGAACTGTTGCTCGAGCCTGAAATAAATATGACAAGGTTTCTGTGTGGGTGTTGTGGATATTTATAAGCACCCTATTAACGGTTTGAATAACTCTAATGTGCACTGGTAATCAATATTAAAGCCGAACAGGGCCAAGCCAAATTTTTGCGGGAAAAGTGAAAAATGAAAGGTGATAAGCGGCCATCATGCATAACCCATTAGCGTAGCTAAAAAAGCTAAAAAGTTCACTAACGTGGAACAAAATACTATAAAAATCAGCAATGGAAAGCCACTTTTCACTATCTGATATTACGAATACGAGTACGAGTACGAGTCTTTATTACTTTTGCAGCAAGATGGCTTACCGTTAATCAGCTAAAAGAATTATGTTCTTCAGACTGATAAGGCCTACAGCATTGAGTGCTTTAATCAGTTTCGCGTCTATCGATTGCCTTTTCTCGAGTGGCAAATGTCATATTGATGACTTCAAAGAATGTATAAATCAAGTGAGAGTGAAAAAAATACCGTTAACAGAAAACGCTTTTCTAAATTCAATTATCAATCGGAATAGAGTAAAGTTCGATCTTAACTATTCATAAGAAAATCAGAGATTTTTGGGGATCATGCAAGAATTACATAAGGATAAGAACATTGCGAAACTGCTGATCGTAGTTGGAAAGATCGTTGAAGATAGATAGGAGAAATCGTTGGACCTCATCTTGGTGGGAGCTAATCAGTATTGTATTGCCAACAAAAGAAATAAAAATAGCTGTGGACATTTGTTCAAGTTGCGCTCTCTAAGTGCGCGGCGCGTTAAATTAATCAATTAAAAATAAAAAATAATCAGTGCTGCAATTAGGTTTTTTTTTTAGCATAGAATGACATAAGGAAATACATTTAGCTCTCAAGCTCACGCTTGACTACGCTCGGCTACAAAATTCCTAGTCTATAAAAAAAACTGATAAAAAAAACACACCTCAACGCAGCAAACTCTTAGGCAGCACATAATTAGTATGTAAAACTGTGGCAAAAAATTAAAAAAGAAAAATGGCGCTAATTAAGTCATAAGGGCCAGCCAAAGTCCAGTCCTTTAACAAGAACCCCAAACCGGGGCTGAAAGCAGGCGCCAAGCCCAAAAGTCAAAACGGGCCTGCGTTGCAGTCGCAGTCGCAGTCGCTGCTAACATGAAGGCAGCCGCAGTAGCGGTCGCTGTCGCCGTCGCAGTCAGCGTCAGCGTTAGACCGACTGAGAGTATATCAGTTACAGACACAGCGCCAGCAACGTTTATTTGCGCTCGAGCAGCGAACGTGGCAGCAAGCAAACGCAAAAGCAAAAGCAAAAACAATAAGTAAAAGCAAAATCAGCAACAAATCGAATCGAATCGAATCAAATCAAATCGAATTGAATTAAATCGAAGCGAGTCGAGCAAAACACAAACCTGGCCAAAACAGTCGGTGTCAGAAAGTCTTAAAGACAGTTTAGTTCGTCAAGTGCTCAAAATATTACACTTCATTTATAATTTCGAAACGACTCAAAATTTGTTGGAAATTTTTGATAATTGTGCGTTAAGTTAAGCCCGCTTTCATTTTGTGTTATAAACTCAATTAAACGGTCGTGAGTCGAGAAAAGAGCGAGATACGAGTGGTAATTAATTGCCGTTAAGAGAAATTGTCAAGACTCTAATTCACAATTTGTGTTGGGCGTTTTGTTTTGCGCAATAGAAGTCACATTTCGCTTTTCGAATATCGAATCCAATTTTAATGGTCAAGAGACTGTTGGCCATTGTGGAATCAAGCAACCAGCCAGCAGCCACTTAACCTTAACAATTATTGTTATGTGGCAATAAGACATTTTGGCACAATCATTTGATTCAAGTGCGCCCAAATACAACCGAATACAACAAATACCAAAGCGCACTTTTACAAACCCAACCACAAACGAAAGCAAAACAACAACAAATACAACAACAACAACAACAGCAGCAAAGCAACAACAATAGCAAAATCGAACCCACGCGTCGCTCAACTCGAGTAGCAGAAACAGCAGCCAAAGAAGCACAACAAGAAGAAGAAGAAGCAGCAGCAGCAGCAGAAATAGTGCAAAATGGTTGAGAAAACAGGTGAGTGCAAGCTGAAGCAAAAGCGTGAAAGATGATTTGGGGAAATTTCAAGAGTGTGTGTGTGTGTGTGTGTGTCTGAAGGTTAACGGTAATGAAAAGTGTGCAAAATTGATTCGAGTGTGTTGGAAAATTCAAATTGTAGAAAGCTCCACTGAAACACTGAAAAACTCCTACCTCAACTCAAGCCAATCTGCTGTCAGTCTCCATTTTGTCTCTCCTGATATAATTGCAAACTTAACTTTTGTTTATTCTGGTTGTCGTGGTCGTGCAAAATTGCAAAAATAAAATAAGCCATTAAATAGAATTATACGCTTGTCAACAGCATAAAGTGAGGAACTTGAATTGTTTTGTTAACAATCATGTCAATTTTAATTAATCGTCATTTTAGTTAGCTTTGCGCGCTGTCTTTTTCTTTTCATTACTTTTTCATATATTGCTAATGGATTACCAAAGTTAATTGTAATAACTATTTTATTTTTCGTATTCTTAATCTGTGATCTTGATATTTCTTAATATTGACCTATCACTTATCACTTTATGGAGTTTAGATTTCAACAGTTGTGCAAAAATACATCAAAATTAATTGAGTGAACATTAGCTGGGTAAATATTCATAGGATTGTACCATCTGGTAAATGTGCAAATTGACATTTGATAAGCAAGATTTCGTGATTGTCAAATTCACTGATAAATGCGCATCTCAAAACTGTGACACTTCCACACACAAACTTGACAATTTTGGCACACACTAATGCAGCAAGGAAGTCAGGTGTCAAAATATTATAATTAAATGAGTTTTGCATATTGATGATAATTATCATTGGGGCTGACTATTTACAAACTGTACAATCATCTTTGCCCATTTAATCAATAATTGCATTTTTGTTGCATTTTATTTTTATTGATACTCTTAAAGATAATATTTGAAATTTTTCGTGAAGTGTGGGTAACTTTTGGGCTTGCAAAGATATCTTATCTTAACCAAGATATCTTAACTAAACTGACTTAAGTAATCAATATCAGACTACCATTATATTCAATAGCTGACTTTAGGTTAATTATATATGAGCAGTTGGACTTCACTCGGCAAGAGTATTTCACATTCGGCATGACCAAGATAGCTGTTCCATATTTTTTGTTTATCAATAATCAAATGAACGATGCTTTTCAATAATTTCATCGTCATAACATGACGGCAAATTTTCGTTTTTGTTGTCTTGAGTTGCTTCCGTGCTGCTTTCAACTGTTGAAGTTGGTTTCTGAACTGAAAGTATTACAGACAAAAGCGTCCCAAAGAGACATTGATAGTTACTCGTAAATACACACACTCACACACACACACACACTGGTGAACACATACAGCACAACAAACTCTAGCTATTTAAATAACGATGATGACTTCCTTGACGAATGCGCTGACTATAAAACCATAATGCCATAAAAACAATCAGACACACAGTTAAGTGAAAAGTGAATGAACTGCGATTTGAAAATACATACAACATACAAGCATAAGTCGATCAAGAAAACCATGGCCCGAATGCAATTGGCATTATCCAATTTACTTAGTGCTTACGTCAGTTGCCTCCTATTTGCTAGAATAACAAAAACATTTCTCGTTTGCTTATTTTCGTTAGTTTTGAAAGCAAACTGGCGTCGAATTCACAGCGATAAGAATTGAAAATAGCGGAAAAATATTTACCGCACTAATTAATTTGCTCTGTGCGTCGACTCTAAAGCAATTTACAAGCAACACTATTGAAATTCCTTGCGCTGGCTAATTAATGTTCTCCGACTTGGTTATTGTTTCAACAATTGTCCAAACAAATGGCGCAGCGCGCGAGAAACACAAAGCCAATATTGGTTTCAAATATTTGCTGCTCAGCTTGTGCAGTCTGCTTTATGGAGTTGCTAAAAGCCACAACACTCCGGCCTAGGCCTGAAACTCAACTCCTAACCTTGACAGTGAACACACACAACAGTGGATGTAATTGATCTTCGCAGCCAGCAACGTGTGAAGTTCGCACGGTGAGAGTTCTACAAATGATTATGGCAATGACCAAAACGTGTTGTGTAATTTCTCTTCTACACTTGAAGAAATGTATGCTCATTTGAAAATATATCATAAAAAGAAAACATAAAAAAGATGCTAAACATTTCTAAAGTTTTCATTAAAAACGAAAGGACTTTCTGAAAAGCAAACACAGATATTTTGGGGAACTATCAATTTGTGGGAAACATTTTTCATTTTAAGACTTCGCGAACTATTCGATTTTTTTTTTAAGTGTAGCTTCTAACAATTTTCTATGTCGACATCCGGAGTCTTGGCCGTCTCATCATTCAGACTTGGCCAACATCGTGAAGTTGCCGCGAATGTCGCATTCGAAGTCGGAACTCTAAACGATGCTGTGGATTCTATATTGCGTAGTGGCAGACACAATTATGGTTCACGCTAAATACGTGAGCAGACATAATCGTGCGAGCAGTTGGCAGTTGGCAGTTGACAGTTAACAGTTAACAGTCACTTCGACACGGTCAAATTTGCTAAGAAAAAAACATGTTAAAATGCAAAAGTCGAGATGGGAGAATCGATTAGCCAACGAATTCCTCCAAATTAAATTCCTTAACTAAACCTGATCTGCGTGTGGTAAACAAACAGTTATATTCCAGATTTAAGGGCTCTAAATGTGAGATCGGTAAGCTTTTGCAGAGACAGGCGGACAGATTGTGTGGCAAGACTAGATCGACTGATTTTTGATCCTAATCAAAAATACATCTACTTGCTGGGGGGATTGCTTTTCCTGCCTTTTACATAATATGCACAATTTTCATTATTCATTTTTCGTAGACATTTTCTTTGGTTTCAAAATATCTGAAGTAGCAAATGCAAATTTAAAAGATAATTCACACGAAAGATACACTTGCCTCAGGCTGTGACAGGCGCCAGTTCTCTGTGGGGGGATGGTTTTGGGAGCTACTCGATGCGATATCGAACGTGTTATTAATGAACGCAGCTTATAATTAATATAATAATTTGTCATATCGACTGATCAATCCGGCTGCCACAGCTAACATCGTTTTCCCATGGAAAATTTTGTTGTTTGTTTACGTGACTGAGAGTTAATTATGGCAAGCTCATTATTTCCAAAGTTATGGCTTTAGGTAATGAGAATATCAAAATTTCCATGCGATATTCATTAAAGAGAGCTCAATTAGATCTCACAATAATGAGTTTTGTGTTAATAACATCCACTTTAAAATTGGCAATGGGATATTATTAAGAATTGAATTGATATGGAAAACATTATAAAGTTATAGCTTTCATTTGAAAATCATGGTGACTCATCCAGTTCTGTGGGGTTCCCCCCGATTGAATGAGAATCTATGCTGATTTATTGGTTAAGCAGGCGCGTCTGCTTAAAACCATAAATTAGCAGGTCATAAAACACCCCCTTACAAACACACACACACACACACACAAGCAGACACCACATACCCATTTGAGAACTCCAAAAAATGGCTAATTAATGAATTTATAGCTAAATTGATGGTTAAGCAAAGATTTGTTTGTGAAGTAATTTTTTGCACAACAGATACCCGTTTTAACTGTGAGGAATTGCGCATTGCTTGTTGTTTATTGTTATTTATTTTCAATAAAATCATCACCTTTATGGCTGCAAGTGCGGAGAAAGAGTTCGAATTTAATAATCGGATTAGTTTGATTAATTATCGTGGAACGAGCGGAAAACACGCGCCCTTGGTTTTCACTTTATGCTACCTTTTTTGTTTGACTCGTAATGAGCCAAAGGCTAAACTCGAAAACAAGCAGACAGCAAGAAGAGTCGACAAAAAATATGGTTAATAAAACATTAGCCAAACATATGTGAGCGACTATAAATTAGCAAGTTATGCGATTTTTGCGTGCTTACCACTCATAAATGATTCGCTCGTTCTATCAACTGGAACTTCGAATAGAATTTACCATAATGAAGTCAGCGCAAGGATCAGGATAAGGAGGAGGCGCAGCAGTTGCTGCTGATGGCATTGCTCATACGCAGCGGTGTTCGCTCATAGCCAAGAATAGGCAGTCAAGCCCAAGCCCCAAATGAATAGTGTATTCTGATTTCTTACAGGATTCGGGCGTGGCAACATGTACAGGTCACCAGCCAAGCCTTTGACTTGACTCCTATTCGAGGTGTGTGTCTGTCTATCCGTCAAACTGACACGTGTGCCCGGCCGCACACCACACCCCTCACCTTCGCCTTAGCCTTTGCCTTTGCCTTTGCCTTCGCCCTCGCCCTCGCCTTGACTCAACACTCGGCATAAAATATAAACCAGAATCCACAAAATTTGGATTGTAAACGTGAATCAAATTATGTTTATTTTTATGGCATACTTTGTATAAGTTAAAATTACTTTCTAAAATGCAGAAATATATATATATTAATATATTTTATAGCGGTTTCTTATTTTTAAAAAGAAATTTACAAATTTAAAAAGAAATATACTGAAAAGTTGACATTTTCAGCTAAACTTAGAAATCAAATCTTAAATGAATTCAGTTCAAATTCGAACTACATTTTTCGATTTTTTTCTAAGTGTAGCTGTGGCGGTGTCTGTTGTTCAAGGCAGGCACTGCGAATGCACGTTGTCGTTGCTGCAAGCAACATCCTTTTGGCAGACCTTCAACGAGCACAGGAAGTGGGTCCAAGGTACTTGCAACGGAAGTGTTCGACCAGAACTGCAACTGCAGCGACCATAAATTAGTTGGCCTTTTTTTAAAAATATATTTTTTGGGGCAACTCGCGTGCCTGGAGTGCCCGGAGTGCCCGGATATGGCCCCTGCCAGTCATGCGAGATTAAATCTACTTGTAGCCATTATTGAATTGCGTCACTGACTGGCAACTCGAGCGCTCATCTGAATGCCACAAACAGTAAATAACTCTTTGCGTTCGTGATGGTCTTGTCATTGGCCTTGTTATCTTATCAGTCCACACATTCTGTCAATGCTCGTAAATTGTCGCTTTTCGGCAGGGCACATAAAAGGCGGGCGGGGCACCCACTGAAGATGGTATCTGCGAGAAGGCAATCTCAAAACATAACTAGAATTAGTTACCAACTTGTCTTGACTTTGAACCTGTCAGCATACTCTGGCTGTCAATCAAAACATCAAATTGATATTTTCTGTAAAATTTCCCGTTGTAAATTTAGCAAAATTTCACAGCATTAAGTTAATTAAATTGATTAAAATATAATTTACTTCCCTATCTACAAATGATTTGGACGATAATTCTTAAAGAGTAAATCTGCATTTGGAGTGGCTTATAAACAAATGTCGAGTCCAGTCTTTAGGGGCGTGCCGCACAAGTGCAATGAAATTTGCTTTCTAGGCCGCAGATTTACCGTTGCTCGTAAATTATATGAATGGCGGCGGCAAGCATGTTAAATGAGGCAAATAAAATTGCTTTCGACCCACTTGCTCTCGATTGATGCCACAGTTGTGATAGCGAAAGTACTGAAGACAGTAGAGTAGTATGAGTGTGACCTTGACATTAGTATGGTGAATTGTGGGCTGTTGCAAGCACTGTTGTAGTTCCATGTACTATTGTTATATTTTAATTTATGTGCCATCAGCGGCCACATCAAGATTTCAATCTCTACACAGCGCCACCATGGTCTTTGACTAATTGATACCCTGTAGGCCGAATTGAAAGCTGATCAATAAAAGATAGTCTGATTTTATGTTTTTCATTTCACATAAATAAACCAAACATAATTATTTAATTTTTCAAAACTCTTTTCTCTTTTTCTTATAAGTATAGCATACCCACTCAAACACTATATATGTATGCAGGGTATAAAAACAGTTTTATTTGCGTCTGTTGTTGTTGATGTTGCTGTTGCCGCCGTAGCTGTTAAAGCCAAATGCGGAAGAATCGCGCAGAAACGGCAGCTACCTGTTTTGCATATGTAATTTGTTGTGCCGGCGATCGGAGTGAATAGTTCGGGTACTCGTTACCCGTTTCTGTTACTCGTTATTCGCGCTTGTATTTGGGTTACATGTGCCGGTGCTTTAAAGCCCCCAGAGTACCGTTGTGGCAGAGCACTCGCACTGGAATGTGCGCCAACTGGCGCTAGGTGGCGTTGTTGTTGCTGCTGCTGTTGTCTGTTGTCTGCTACCGTCCGCTGTTGACATTTCTCAATTATAAGTTAATGTTATTTGTATTTGATTTGATAGCAACTTGCTTGCCGATGCGCACTCGCTAATTAATTGCTTGTCGCTCCTCCGATATGGGCTTGGCCCTCCGACTTAGACATAACTATTAATAGCTGGGCTGCACAATTGTTGAGATTAGCTGAAAGCAACAAAAATACTCTCGAAAATATGAATGAAAATTGTGTGTTTGATTATTTGTGATAATTGCTTCAATTAAAACTCATCGAAATAATGATCAAAATTAATGTGCTGTTTATCAAGTAAAACAATTGAAACACCAACAGGTTTTCATTAGATGCAATCAATTTCTGTAGCCTTGCGTTTTGTTTGCTGTTTGTTGTTTTCTGTTTTTGGTTTTTTTGTTTTTTTCTTCTGGTAATTTAAATCCACTCAATGTCTTGTCGTCACGCCCTCACCGAAAAAAAGGAGAAAAAAAGCACAAAAACAACACAGATAAAATCACCTTCCATTTGGCTTTAATATTGTTGTTTTATCCAATTGCCGATTATTGTGTGTAATGTTTATTGTCTTGCCTTTTATTACTTGCAATAATTTATTAATGTGCCACGGCAGCAGGCAATAATTCATTTGCTTTGTCATTTTGTTTAGACCCATTTTTGTGGCCCACAACTTGCCGATTTCGGCTCAATGGCAACAGACCCCTATGAAGAGCACTTAAGATCAAAAGTCTGCGAACATGAGATACTCATTTGTCCCAAGGATGTAATCAGAAAACAAACAACTTTGTTCGTCACAAGGCACATAATTCATGCTCAAATTTTTGGCTCGTGGAATGTTAGTCCAAATAAAATCATTTAGGATTCTTTCCTTATAAATAAAAGATAATCTAACTTAATTGGAAGCATCTTTATTTTTTGCAAAACGTTTGTCAGTTGTTTTGTGCATTATTTATGAGGAACACTCCTTTCCTTCCTTTCATTTTCTTCATATGGTTAGTCGAACCATTAAGATTATGCTGGTGGGCGTTCTGATAAGATTCGTCCCCATCCGCTGAAGTGGACTTTTGAATTCAGTTCTACTTGAGTAGCAATCCAGCAGCGTATCTTTATGAATTTTATGTGCCCGAGTGGTAGACAAAGATTACTGAGGTAGACCAAGTAGTCATAAACACTATTATGACTATAATAAAAGGTGCTTATTTGAACTGCTCTGAATTTATTCTCAAATACTACTGTTATAAATTTCATTTGTTCTAACTTAAGATTAAAATACCTTGCTTGATAAAACATACCTTAATAGCCCAGTTAGAATTATTATAGTTTATGAGAACACTTTCTCTATTGATTACAATAAAGATACAAAATGGTATAAATTACACCTGTGTGCTTGAAGTCGGCCACTTTAATTCTATGGAAAATATTATAGTACTATCAAACTGAAGTCTTAACTATTTCCGACATTATTAAACAATCGTTATAAATACAATTGAATGTACTCGAAGCCATCCATCATTAATTATGATTCAGTTCTGTGTGGCGCACCTGAACGAGTCGTAGAGTGAAATTTGATTAGTTCAGTTTAAAAATAGAAACAGTTGCTATTTGCTTAGTTAAACTACTATCTGAAGGGAAGCAACCAGCTCTTATCAAGGGCAACAAGTCTTTCGAACTAGTGTCTTCATTTATATGCCCCATTTTGTAATAGCACAAAATAGTTGACAAATTTGAGCACACACTTTTGGCGCTGTGCATTTGAAGTCAAGTGCATTTTCCATTTCCATTGCGATTTCTATGTCAGCACTTCAAGTTGAAAGCCACAAAAACGGGTTGCTTGTGTTTGTTTGGCGTCGAGTTGGTTTCATTGAACTTGAGCTGCGTAATCATTTAATGATTAATATATTTAGCATTCAAGCGCCGTTATGGATGGAGCCATTAATGATGCGCTTGTTGATTCATTGTAATATTGCTTGATTTATTGACTGATTGATTGACTGTCACACACATTATCGGCACTTGTTGCGCATACTTGTTTGGCATTTCGCATTTGCACAGGTTTACCCAAACTGCCTCGCGACCTGCAACTGATTGGTTGCAAGTTTGCTGCTGTTGCCCCCAGCAGCCACAGCCACAGCCACAGCCACAATTTCGATTTGCATAAACAAATTGAGCTCAGCTAGCCGCTTTGCATACAATGTGCAGAGCGCGAATTAAACAAATCTCCAATGCAAATAAACCATAAATTTTGGCCAATGCTAATTGCTGGCTTAGATTGCAAAGCTTGTCAACAAGCAGATCTCGTTTGTTTTTGCACTGGATTTTTTTTGCTCAATCGAGAATTATTTATGATTGTTACGAATTCAATTTGCAAATATCCATGTTCGCCATCAGCTGTGGGTGTTCTTGCATTTCTGCTGTGGGTTTCTACGCAGACTCGCAAATATTTTGATCGCATTGTAATTGACTCGAAGATATGTAATAGTAATAAATAATAGTAAAAATATTCGCAGCTTTTGCTCTTTATATTTTGGTGTCTTCAGTTCTTTGATATTACATATACATATTTTCTTTTAGTACTGTTAAAGTAATATTTTGCTGTTGATTTTGTTTCTGATTTATTGCCATAAAATAATACATTTTGTTTCTCAAAATATATACATATATCTTTATAGTCATTACGGTTTGGAACACATTTAAATTGTGCTTATTAATATAAAATGTTTATTTTTACTTCAGTTCAGTCACAGTCTATTTCCAGGTCAGTTTTTTGATAAAAATAAAACCTCTTCAAATTGAAATTGATAAGTAATTTTTATCGATAAAAATGATTGACTATGATTAAATGTGTACTTACATTGACTAGTAATGCCAGCCTAAGCCAGTAGTTCACCTGCCCCCAGTCCGCCCATTTTAAATGTTGCATCCGCCCCTTTGCAATCATTTTCTAATCAGATTTCACATTCTGAGCACGTTTCGCTGCACTCTCCGATTTCTCTATATATATACTTATATATATGTATATGGGATTGCAATTTGATATGTCCGTAATAAGACGAATGAATGTGACTGAAATGCAAGTCAAGCATTCCCTTTATTGTTGTTGTTGTTTAAACTCGCAACTCGCAACACGTTGCCAATTGTTTTACGATGTGGCTTAAGAAGCTGCACTGTTTGAGCTGTCGTCCAAATGTCGTGTTAACTGTTTGTCTATTAACTGTTTGCCACTATGCTGTTTTTATTGCTTTGTGCACACTGACAGAGAAGGGGGTATTTTGATTTGTTATTAACATTGTCACCCTGGGCACTTAATTAAAATACTTTTCTCAATAAATAAATTCGGACAGTTCTTAAGCAAAAAGGTCTAAAACGCCATTTATCATCTAAAATAACAATGACAATTTTGTTTTCAACTCCGAATTGTTAATAGTGTTGAACCCATTAATCAGCTCATAGCAATATAAACCGGCTCTCTAAAAATATATAAATTTAATTAACATTTAATTCTCTTTGATTTTTGATCAGCCTTGATAGCATATCTTAAACGACCACATTTGTCTGCTTCTTTGCAATCTAATCAATCAGTTTTAAAACTGGAAACATATCATAATTCCGCAGGCACTAGATCGTATCCCTATACCATTACTTAGTTCTTGCATATATCTTTTATTCGTTGTCAGGATGTTTTAACTATTATAGCAAATGAAAAACTTTCTTTTTTGTTTTCATACCAACAAAGGTCTGCAGATGTGTTTCCCTTTTGCAAGTGTGTTTAAGCTTCGGCGTGCCAAAAACGTATATTTTTTATCTGTTTATTACATTGAGGGCCTTTCCACCTCCCCAGAACAATGTGTATGGCGCTATAAAATGCTCGTTATCGTCTTGTCATGGGACTGGGGGCCGAGACAACAACTCTGACAACTCTGAAGTAAGCAACTTGATAGATAATTGGGGTATTAAGCGAAGTGTGCAAACTCAGTGATAACATCGCTTATCTGTGCAGAGTTACAAACACACACACACACACACACACACGCCGAAACACTTGAGATGTTTTTTGACACTCGGCTACTAAAAGTGGGCAATCTGTGATAAGCATTTAGCACCTATTTGCAAGCGGATTAGGGTCAATTTATATGAGTATGGCCTTAAAATGCGTAAGCCAAGAGAAGAACTAAAGAAAGTGATGCATTGAGCAAGAGTACTTTACTCAAAATGAGTATGCTATAAATAAATCTCAGGATATAGAAGCCTTCAACCCAAAAAAGATTCTAGTATGCGTGCAGGAGCTGGGGTTGATGGAGCACAATAGACCTTATAGGTCGCAGTGTTGGTTCCCCAATTTATAATGATAATGACAAATAAATAACTACACTTATTGAAACGAGCGCAAAATGCAAATCTCAATAATTGTTAGCTTATTGCCGAAAAGTGCCGTTGAATACAAAACGCTGTTTAACCAAGCAATTAACAACTCAAAGTCGGCAATAAGTCAGTTGTATTAATATGTTAATTTATGTTCACTATTTGAGTTGTAAACTGCATAATAAGTTTACTTAAATGATGCCTCTCATTTGAGTACTCATCAAATTATTTACATTGGCTGTTTGCAAATGAGGCGTCAATGCAACAATATTTTTTGTTTAAACAAATTAATTGACACCTGCTGATTAGCGTTGGGCTCAACTAAAGCAGCAACAAAACCAAGAAACAACAATGTAAATATCACTTAAGCAAATGAGGAAATAATGCGCAGAGTGCGAACGAAAAAATTAATTAATCAAACTGTGTGAAATTATCAATGCTCTGTGAGTAATTGCAGTGTATGAATTTTCACACGCCCATAGAAATGCTTCGAGGTATTTGTTATGGGAGTTACGGAAGCAATACTTGAGATCCATATATGTTACTAGGTATATATTAATTACTAAAATGAGAAAGGTATTTACGGTAGAAAGGTTGACAGATTGAAGCATCTCTTATATACATATATATATATATATATATATATATATTAATTCTTGATCCATATTTAATCCAGTCCATCAAGTTTGGTACATAATTGATCGTTTCCAATGTGAAAATTAAGTTGATCTCAGCTAGTAGCCTTATTTCAATATTTCGAAAGTGAATTTGTAAGATTATCTGATTGCTGATTGATTTTGACTGGCGATGCTTGATTAATTCAATAATCAATTCGAATTGGGCATGCTTTGGTCGAGTATCTATTGATCTACTGCTGATTATTAATATAAATGTATATTTTTGTTAATTTTTTTGTGTTTCCTTTACAGCCATGACGAATTTCGTTGGCGTTGCCGACATCACGGAGAACAAGAAAATCTGGCGCATGCTGCTCGGCGAGTTGGTGGGCACATTTTTGCTGGTGTTCATTGGCGTTGGCAGCACTGCCACCGGAAGTGCCACAGTGCCACAGATAGCGTTCACCTTTGGCTTAACGGTGGCAACACTGGCCCAGGTAACTAAATATATATTGTACTATATGCCCCAATGCACAAAAATAAAAAAGCAGCTTTTATTTTTCATTTTTCGTTATCTTTTGTCAGAAAGGCAATCTCAAAAATATTCAATATTTATGTCTGGAAATTCTTTCTATTTTAAGCCATACATATATAATATAAAAATCCTAAAATTAAGATATTTATTAGAAAATAAGTACGCTAGAATATTGATCCATTTCTAAATAATTTTCACTTTTCTAAAAATAAGGCAACTTTTGTAAGGCATATCACAAGTGTTTGTCCAAGTGTAGCTACACTAAGCATTGAGATTGCCATCAAAAATTCAGTTTTCAGCTTGAGATTGTGCCAATAGACCAATACCAATACAGTTACGGCCTAAACAAATACCAAATATATGTGGCACTCTGGTCAATAGAAATAGCAAATCATGCGTTCAAGGACACGCCACCGCCGCGTTACACTTTCGGCCGGGCCAAAACTCATTCACAAGTCTCGCAAGTGGCAATTGCACTGCACAGATTTTTTTTGGGCAAGACATTGGCATTTAAAAAAAGCCAACTCTTGCAAACGACAAGCGACAAACTGCGTCGGGCTAACAACAAACGCATAAAAACGGCAATTGAATGCAGCGCAGTCGTCGCGTTGGCTGCGTGCGAATGTAATTTACAAAATTGACAGATTTACAGAGAGGCAAAACACACACACTAACACACACGCACACACACACACACACGCACGCACACACTCACACTCAGATATAACTAAACAGATACAGATTCAGATTCAACTGTGGTCATTAGCGCTGCACAACACTGCGTATGAGTAACGCACTGAGTTTCAGTTTTTGAACGCGAATCCGAATACGAATACGAATACGAATGTGAATGCGAATACGAATGCGAAAACGAATACGATTGTGAATAATAAATGCGCACTCGCACTGCAAAAGCGTCTGCGTCGGCAATTAACATTAATCAACACGCAACATATGCAATTAGATTATTATGCATTTAATTACGTTATGCCTTTTGATGTTGTTGTTTGTTGTCTGTTGTTGCTTGTTCTTGTTGTTGTTTGTTGTTTGTTGTTCGTTGTTGTTTTGCGCGCATTCTTAAACGTTGCTCGATTTTGAATTGAATTTATGACAGCATTAAGCCAAAACTATGCATCTCCCCAAATGCAACTTAATGCGACCTGATCTCAGTTCGAATAATATCAATTCTTAGTTATTTTATGAACAAGCTGTTGAAGGCTCGCAATCAATCACTGATCTTGGCTATAAGCAGTGTTAATTAACAACCAAATAGTGTAGAATTTAGTGTTGCATTTGGTCGTCAAATCAATATTCTTTTGACAAGCATTCACAAGTTGAATGCAATTTTCTCAATTGTGATGCAACAAACTAAATAGTTAAATAAGTGGATGATGATGAAATTGGAGCTAATAGCTAAGTAATTCCAAATTATTATAATTAAAACAAACAACGGGAGTTAATTTATGCAAATGTATCCATATTTGTATCGATCATTAAGTTAAATTTCAAACTAAACTTGTTTTTCGCACTCATATCGAATGCAATAATTATTTTATTCAACATTTCTGCTACTGTAGTATTTTCTACATTCATAAAATCCATAACCAATATTCTACATTTAATTTCTTTCCAGTTTTAGTTTTATTTATATATATATATATTTATATAGTTTCAAATTACAACTCCTGCCACTTTTTGGTTGCGTGATAAAACTAAACTAAACTAATTGCACATTTAGCGTTTAAAGTTCATATATAACTTTAGCAAGTTGGAATGTCGTAATGAGATAGTGGCACTTGTGCAGTGGTGTACTGCAGCTATTGCAACGTAATTGATTGCCACACGAGTGGGCTTTTGGGCAATGCACTCCGGGGATTTCGACACTTTCGCCGCCTGGCGGCATCATCAGCCATTAGTAACAAATTAGTTTCGATTTGGCCAAGACGCCAAGTCTCGAGTCACGTTCGCTTATTTTGTTTATATATATATATATATATATATAGCAATATATCAACGATTAGTTGCAGTTGCACTTGCAGCCATCATGTGTGGCACGAGACTTGTTGCCCAAACCGCTTTGCGGTCATTTCTCAATATGACGTCAATTGCCTAAAGGCTCGATTACACCATGCACATTCCCCATCCCCATTCCCATCTCCATCCCCAACCCATTCCCTTGGCGGCTGCTTAATGGAGCGTGCCACAAACGAGAAACGTGCCTGCTACCAGTCATTAAGATTAATTACGAGCGCAATCTTTGAAGGTGCAAGTGCTCACATACTAAAAACGATCTGTTCAAAATTGAAATAATAAAATTTTAACAATTCTTTTTGCAAACTAAACGTAAATATTATTTTTAAGTATAATAACAAGCAAAGTAGTCTACAGTTAAGACAAGGGAACAGTATTTATGTATTATTTTCTCAGACACCTATAAATAAAGCACCAAAAGCATTCCAGAGCAGATCTTGGGTAACATTTAATTAGAATAGGCTTCACATACGGCAGAGACAACTGGGTGGAGCAACAGTCTGAAGTTAATCTTCGATCCATTAAACGGCACTTCCCCTTCTGTGAGGCAATTGAATAAACCTGTCAGAGAGGCAACAGCTAAAGTGACATTTGTATGCAGTTTGCATTGTGCCGCGTGAGACGATCGGTTGACAGGCAGCTGCCAAAAGGAAGTGGGGCAAAAAGAAAATGCAAATGGCATAAAATAATAGTATTAACTATTGCAGTACAACAACAGGCATATGGAAATACATACGTGTTTGACGATACCACATTTGATTTTAATCGCTAGATTATATATTTTATATATGCTGTATTTATTGTATAAGCAGAGGTGGCTTGGGGGAAAAGTCCAGAGTTGATTTTTATGCGGGCCATGCAAACCTAAAGAAATAATCATAAATTTTCGAGTGGCGGGCAATTGTTGAGTTTAATCAGATGCACGCCCGCCAATTAGAGGGGATTGGCTCTTTGATTTACGAGCATTATTTGTCAAAATCACAATATGGAATAGAACATCTTTTTTTTGCTTTGTCTTTGTACTGCTATTGCCAGACATTGAAAGGCCAGACTCTGAAGTCAAAGTCGAAAAAGCCCCCAGTGCCAATCAAGGTGCAACATGCAAGATCAATAAAAAAAACCACAACTCTGTGTGTGCGTGTGTGTGTGTGTGTGCTTGTGACTTAATTATGCGAGCAACAGCAATAAGTCAATAACACAAACAACAATAGCAACAACAGCAACAACAACAACAACAAAACAACAATATTTCGCAGTTAAATTGTGCGTGCACCATTCACGTTTTTCAATTCAGAAATCAAACGATCCGCAACAAAAAAAAACTGCACTCAAATAAACTGAAATGGCAAAGACAACTAAATAGCCGCTTACAAAGAAGAAAAAAGCAACACGTCGCTTTGGGGCAATGCTCGGCTTTTTGGTCTCAACGAACTTGAAACGCACCACAGCAACAATCACCAGCAGCAGCAGCAGCAGCAACAACAACAACACTCGCAACAACAGCAACCGCATCGGGCAGTTGCAGAAAAGCAGAACGAAACAAACAAGTTAACATTCAATTTAACTAAAAAACCCATAAAATATGATTTAAGCGCAAATGTCGCACAATCAACAAACAACAAACGACAACAACAACAACAACAGATTTGTTGCAGACATTCGTGCGCCGCCAATGCGCATGCGTAAGCCTCAAACCATGAGATAGTTATCTTTATATCTAGTATCTTTCCTATGAACTCAACGGGAAAGAGAGACAGCAAAAAAAAAAATTAAACAGCTCTTAACGTGTCAGCGTTGTAGAAATAATCGATTTTGTTTTAGCTTTACTTATTTTGTTATTTGTAAAATCGGAAAACCCTAAGAAGTGGCTTAAACTTTCCAGCGCCACAACTTTGGCAGAAAACTTAAGAAAACGGGGTTTTTCAGCTGCATTTCAATTAAATTAAATTAATCAAATGCATTTTTCAAATCTAAAATAAAGCAACTAGGTGATCAATTGCTCAACTTTCATATCTATCTGAAAAAACCATACAATTTTCAAAAACATAGCTGCTTAATCAGAATTTGAATTTACATTAATATATATTCAACATTAAAAAACAAAACTCGTAAAAATGTGCCTAAAAGTTTTCTTAACATTTATTTTGTCAATTTTTATTTTGGAGTCTTTAATATTTGATCGGTGAATTGCCAAATTAGTTCGCGTGGCCAATAATAGTTTGAATAGTAATAAATTAATAATATTACAACTTAGTTGCAGTTGCTGAGGCATTAATTAATTTTGAATTCGATTGCATTCGCCTTGAGCGGAGTCTTGTTATCTCTCACTCTCAAGAGATAGAATAAGATATCAGTTTGTGCCACTAAGAGTCGAAATGAGTTCTGCTTTCGCACATTTTGTATATTTCATTGCCAGACTGTAGGTGACTCAGCTACCTCCTCCATTCACACGCATTTTAATATTAGTTAATGATGGGCTTTGTGTGCTTATGCTGGCCACACAATTTGATTAATACTTGTATCAAATGACTCAGTGTGCCTCGAGTGTGCAATTAAAAAGTGTGCAACAAACAGTAAACAAGCAAACTGCATTCTAAACAACAAAAAAAAAAACAATCCAATCTGATCGATGTGGCATAAAGCTGTTGCTTTTGTGGGCCTAAAGTCAACTGACGCCGTCATCGCTGTGTCTCTTGTATTAAGAGTGTGTGTGTGTGTGTGTGTGTGTGTGTGCGTAAGTGTGTGATCTTGATGATTAGTCGCAACTGACAGCGTATTATTCACACACAATCACTCTTGCCACAGTGCCACAACAAAAGCCACAATAACATGCGCATTTTACCATGAATGCATACATAATTTGAAGATAGAAAAAAATAGTAGAAAAACTCCGAAGTTTGTATGCCCTAGCAGAGCATAGAAATTTTAAAACGTTTCGACATTTATACAATAAGTTAGCCAAATATACTGAAAATCAAAAGAGTTTTTTTTATACGAAAACTCGACTTATAATTCATATAAATATATCAATATATATGTAACTAATTAGTTTATCTGGCATATTTTGGGAAACAAAAAGAATTCTCAGGAAAGAACTTAAGATTCAACCAATTGTTTCTCTTCTATAAAATAGAGATACGATCCGAACGACTCCAACATAAGAATATATAGGAAGAATGCACATAAAGCCAAAGCTGCAAGATATATTTATATCTATATAAACATTAAGCGCTAAACATAGATAATAATACGTTATGAAGTCAGAGAAGTCTCCTATATATTTATATAGAATGTTTAATGCTTAATAGTAAAAATTGCAATGCGTATGGCAAATGTCAAGCAGCAGCAGCAGCAGCTTTTAACTCATAGATTGTAAGTGGTAACTAAAACAGTTTGTTGCTGCTGGCCTAGCTTGGCCTGAACTTGCTCTTTACGTCGTCGCTATAATTAGCGCTATGGAGCAGTTAATGGCCAATGGCCAGTGGCCAATAGCCAATGGCTAGCACAGCCTCCAATCACCTGCAGTTGTCGCAGTTTGCGCATTTATTATTAATTAAACACGAAACGCAGAAACGCAAACACCCGACATTGGCCATGTGTGCACTTGGCCAAAACCAAAACCAAAATATAAAAAAAAAACCAAATACGAAATCGCAAAATCCACAAGCAAATCGCATTCAAATCGAGCAATTGATATCGGGCTACATAGAAGCCTGCACATCGACCTTGGAAAGAGGCGAGTATATATATATATATATATATATTTTTTTTTTCATTTTTGAAATGTGCGTTTTCATTCATAACACAAAATGTGAGTGTTTGAGTGTGAGTGCTGGTATCGAGTGAATGAGTGTACTCACTCAACGCTCGAGTGGCAATTTGTTGTAGTTGATTTTTATAATTTTGAATTCAGTTCTAAGTATGAAGGCACTTCAGCAAACGCATGACTCAACAGAAAACGAAAAACTCACTTTTACTTTTAGTCGCACTCACGCTTGAACTTTTGAATGCTATCTGAATAGACATCCACAATCCACATCGACATCGATCTGGAGATGCGAATTTGATTATAGTGTTTGGCTTTGACTCGGGTCGAGTGCATCTCATGTCAAGCAAATTGCTTGCATCCGCTCGCAGCTTTGACTGTTTACAGCGTTAACGACTCTTCGTATTGCGTAATAGCCAAAATTGCAGACTCCATCGCAAAAGGGTACCCAACCCAACCCAGAAATGAGACTGACTCACTTGGCATCAACTGGCTTGTTCGAATGTGCTGCCAATTTGACATTTAATGCCCTAAATTGCCAAATAATGTATTTTAGCAAGTGCATAAAGGGCAAATGTATTAAGGTATCTTAAAAAATAAACTCCATTTTTGCCAACTTTAAAATATGAGAGTATTTTTAGATAATATTCTAGAAATGAACAGAATAAATTACAATTTATTTAAATTTGTAAACTTTAAAGTAAAAATGCATGTGTAAATTTCTTATTAGTTTAGTTTGTTAAATATTTGCTTAATTCAATATTCTTTGGTGATTTTCATTTTAACAACACACATATTATTTTTTAGCCAATTCAATAACATTTATCATCCCCCAGTAATAGAAAAACATTACGAGCTTACGAGTACATTTAAGTGATTTAAATACAAGCTGAACTTGATTTTGAAGCAGCTTCACATTAATGACCCCATTTCAGATTAGCAATTCTCTGAAATTGGCTGTAATAAAAAGTTAACTGATTAAGCGAGTTTCGCTTTGATTTATTTATTCAGCTCGCAATCTCGGGAATATACAATTTTATGCACATCTCTTAACTCAATCTTAACGTGATATGCAATCCTCTTTTCAGGGACTGGGTCACATCAGTGGCTGTCACATAAATCCGGCTGTGACGATCGGTTTCCTTATCGTTGGCGAAATGAGCATCCTGAAGGCGGCCTTCTACATAATCGTGCAGTGTGTGGGCGCCATTGCTGGGGCAGCTGTCATTCGTGCCGCGCTCAGTGGCATGATTACCAGCGGATTGGGAGTCTCGTCGTATGACGCCTCGCTCCAAGTGGGTCAGGTGGTGCTGATCGAGGCACTGATCACCTTTATTCTGGTGTTTGTCGTAAAGGCCGTTTCCGATTCGGGTCGCATGGACATCAAGGGATCGGCTCCATTGGCCGTGGGCCTCTCAATTGCAGCTGGACATTTGAGTGCGGTAAGTGGCAGGTGCCAGTCTGATCAATTATAGAGATTTATTATTTCTCCTTACTAATTATGCAGATTCACCTCACTGGTGCCAGCATGAATCCGGCCCGCTCCTTTGGGCCCGCTGTTGTCCAGGGCATTTGGACAGATCATTGGGTCTACTGGGTGGGACCCATTGCTGGCGGCATTGTGGCCGCCCTCATCTACAGATTCATTTTCAAAGTGCGCAAGGGCGATGATGAGACCAGCTCGTACGATTTCTAAATGAATCCACCCTGGGATAACATAAGATCCTTGTTGTTGTATGCATGTGTAATGCTTATTCACATTCGTATTCGTCTCATTCGCAAAAGGTGTTGGCTAAAACTAAATGGGAGTGTGAATTAAATACAGTCAGTCACATTTAGTTTTAGCCAAAACGAAAGCCGCACAATAATTGTATTGTAATATTTTTATTTGTTGAAGAATAAAAATTCGCTTTGCTTTTAGCAGTTGTACTAACACCTAAAATACATTGAATATTGTACTTTTGTAAGCTTAAGTTAAATTTAAATTCGCATTGTTAATTAAAAATGGCGTTAAATAGTAGTAGTTGCTGCACGAATTCATATCTCGAAACATGTAATAACAATGTGAAATGCAATTCTCTACATCCGATTCCATATTATTTAATATTAATTGTTATTATCTACAGAATAATTATGGAGCACAAATAAAAACCTATTTGATAAATGACAAATTGTATGTGTAATAAAAAATTAAAAATATATATACCAAGTGTTTTAATTATTTGAGATATCAATGGGAGGAACTAAATCGTGTTGGATTGATAGCCCTGGTCCTTACAATTCTAACGCTACAATAATCTGTCGCGATTATATTTTAGTAAACATATACAGTGGGACAAAGCTCAAAGTAATCAGGGTCAGAGAAAAAAAGGAATTGCCTGCCATAAAGTAACCATTCATTATTTTTCAGAAATTCCAAAGACCGATGGTAGGTATATATATTAGCCACCAATATGAATGGATGACCCTAATAAACTGGGGTTTCCCCACCTGCCAGGGTAGAATTATAAAAATGTAGCATACTTCACGGCATAATTTTCATTTGGATCAGGTACATTGTGGACACCTGGGTGCCATAAAACCCGGATTTTTAACCTAAAGTTGAGTATTTTCGGTATAAATAGACCAATCCTTCGAAGTCAGTTTAGTTTTATCCTGCATCTCGGGTGCAATAAGCCAAAAAGGACTATGGACAAACAGACTACCATTGAACTACGAAAACTCATCCTGGAACACTTCCAAAACGGATATTCACATCGCCAAATAGCTGAAATGGTCAGTCTGAGCAACTCAACTGTGTATAACATCATTCGGCGCTTCGTCGACGCAAATCGGATTGGGGGCAAGGGCAGAATGGCACCAAACAAGATCTTCACCGAAGAGGAGGAGCGAAGGATCACCAGGAAAATAAGGGGAAATCCCAAGCTATCGGCTCCAAAAGTGGCTCTACAGATGCGGGATGAAATGGGGAAAAAGTGCTCTGTGGAAACTGTGTGCAAGTTTCTGCGCAAAAATGACTTTAATGCCCGAGTACTACGAACAAAGCCCTTTAAAAGCGTGGAAAATATAGGGACTTGGATGACGTTCGCCAAAAACCACTTGGACAAGGATTTGGAGATCTGGAACACAGTCATATTTGCATGTGAGTCCAAATTCACCATTTTTAATTTGGACGGGCGGAATTATGTGTGGCGACAGTCCAATACTGACCTGAATCCCAAACACGTAAAGGCCACAGTCAAGCATGGTAGAGGAAGTGATATGGCATGGTATGTATCTCGTCAGCCGGATTCGGGAATTTGGTGATTTTTGAAACAACAATGGACAAGAATATGTACTTCAACATACTAAAGGAAAATTTAGTCCAAAGTGCCGAGAAGCTTGGAATCCGACGTACTTTCCGGTTCAACCAGGACAACGATCCCAAGTATAAGCCCAAGATAGTACAGTCCTGGCTCATCAGGAACTGCCCCCACATGATAATTCCACCGGTCCAGTCTCAAGATTTAAATGTTATTGAGAATTTGTGGGGTCTGCTGGGAAAATAACATCCGGAAACACAGAATATCCAGCAAAGAAGACCTCAAAAATGCTCTGTGGGATTAGTGGAGCAGAACCAGCCCAGAAGCTACCAGGAAGCTGGTATCTTCGATGAATAATAGGTTAAGGGAAGTAGTTAAGGCCAAAGGATATCATACTAAGTATTAACATCCTTATTTAATTTATTATACGCCAAATATATTATTTTGTTTATACTGTTCCAAATGAAAACTATACCTTGAAGTATGCTACATTTTTATAATTCTACCTAGCAGGTGGGGAAACCCCAGTTTATTAGGGTCATCCATTCATATTGGTGGCTAATATATATACCTACCATCGGTCTTTGGAATTTCTGAAAAATAATGAATGGTTACTTTATGGCAGGCAATTCCTTTTTTTCTCTGACCCTGATTACTTTGAGCTTTGTCCCACTGTAGATAAATAGATATTATTGTTCGGCCTAATGGTATGCAGTACATTTTTTTAATGCTGTCAAATAGTATTTCAATGGTGAATTATTTTCGGCCTGAAAGTATGCTTTAAATGTAGTTAATTTTCGAATAAGCGATAAATTTGACTACGTTACATTTATTTATTATTTACTCTTTGGTCTTGACCAATGAGAAATACATATGCACCATTTAATATTGTATTTAACTCAGTGAAAAACAGTTTAAATTAAATTTTTTCCATTTATTAAAGTATGTTTTTCCATCTATTGCATAATTGTGTTATCCGTATAGAAGAAATCTTGGTATATAGTATGTACATTTGTATGTATGTATAATATAATTATAACAATAATTGTTTTTAATAATTTATAGATACTGAGTAGATTGTGAGGATATACCATGTAATATTATTAATATTATATATATATATACAATAAATCTTAAATTGTAAACTTTAATATTTGCAGTTCATTCACCAGGCATTGAATAAAATGTATATATCCCAAAATAAATTTATTTACGTGATAATTGAAGTTCAATAGTAACTGTTCAAGTTCAGTAACTAATCTGCATTGCTTGCAACTCTTCATTCAACTGCATATTTATTGAAAAGCAAAAGTTCTTTGCGTCATCCAACTTTTGCAGCTTAAACGGGTGCAGTTAACAACAACAACAACAACAATAATATTAACTCCATTAAAAAAAAAACCGCAATAATAACAAATATGTTACAAGGTAAGTCGCGCACGCGTGCTCATCCACCCGCAGTTCGAGTAATTTAAGCGGTGCTCATTTGTGGGTTTCACTGCTGATAAGCCGCTGTGTCCCCCCCCCCCACCCCCCCTCACGCTCTTCCTCCACCTCTTCTCACTTGCAATAGTGTTGGTTATTAGTGGGTTGCTACACCTCGAGAAATGCACCTTATCTTTTGCCATTAAGCGAGACGACACAGAGAGAAGAGCGCTTCAGAAACTCATTCGTCAATTGAGTAAGACTTGCTGCTAGCCTGGGTGGTTGTCAGTGGTTCAGTCTGAAACTTCAGCAGCACACGAAAGCAACGAGCTCATCGAAATGCAATCGATATTTAAGTTGAAATTATTATGCCTGTTGTGGCTAACATTGGTCCAAGGACAGGCCTACGATATTGAGCCTCAATTTCCTGAGGAGTTTCCCACAACAACAATTGCAACCACCAGCACAACAGCTGAACCTGCCACAGAGCTACCCGCCAAAACAACCACAAGTGAGCCAACAGTTGAACCAATTACAGAAGCAACATCAACAACAACAATTGCGACAACAACTGAAACAGAAGCAACAACAGAGCTGCCCTTAACAACACCAGCAACAACAACCACAGAAACAGTGCCGAGCACCACTCCCAAACTGCCTTCATATCCGACCTACACACTTGGTCAGATACCCACATGGCCTCCATTTGACACCACCACCAGCAACAGCATATCCTGGGACTATTCCAATGAGAGTGAGGAGCCGAGCTGCTATCTGCGGGAGCAGGAGGAGAGCAGTTTGTTGCGCTGGAGCTGTGGATGTGAGTAGAGTGAGAGTGAGATAAGGATGTCGTATGTTCGACCTGATTGAACATTAATTGCATTATTGTTGTTCATTTCGATTGCGCAGTTAACAGCTGGGTGAAGATGAAAGTCTGTTATCGCTGCTGTCACTATGGCTACGCTGATTTTGCCGGATGCAGCAAACTGCACAGTGGACCCTGTAGAAATCTGCTGCATACCATACCATACTGGAATAATTAATTAATGCAATACTGGGAATTACCTGCAACTAATCAGTAATAATAGTTAAAGAGGGTTGCACGACAAGTTTTCGTTCATTATGCTATTTCTAAAATTTTATCAATTGAATGAAATCTATTTAAATGGGTATGTATAAATTTGTACATATATAAGTATACAGAAATAAATATTCATTGATAAATATTGCATCTAATTTTACTGACTCTCCGAACTGACAGTTGTGCCAAATTAAATATCTGGAATGGACATATATTTTTTTTTTTCCATTTCACAGGAAGAATTATTATCGATTAGCATTCAAGAATTTTCAGGAATTGACAATAATATGAATAGCAAAAACAACACAAGAGAAAAATTTATTGAATTGGAAAGATTAATAGAGCTTTGCCTTTCGATTCGTATAAAGCAAAAAAATGACGAAACTCCCAAAAAACAGTTGAAAGTACATAACTATTCTTACGTCAGAAAACTAACAAAATCATTGAAAATCCATAAGTGTTTCTCGATACGGTTAATTCTGCCGATACTAACGGAACATATTCTTCGAACATGTTGTAAAGATTTGTTTCAGTTAGATTGATTCTTCTAAACAATAATTGCCCGAGTTAGCCCAATAGATTTTCTTCACCCTAAAAGTATGCTTTAAATATCGATTTTCTCAAGCGATTTTATTTTGGAGTGCCAAGGAAAGTTCAAAAGCAGTTCACAATTTGCATTGCATTCATTTATAGTGAATATCTTAATATATAATGAAAGAAACGCATTTGCCCATTGAATATAGCAGCAGTTGATCGTCTTTCGGGTAAACTATTTATTTGTTGCTGTTCTTATTATCATTAATGGTGTCCTTATACTGGGGAAAAGCGTTCGAATGCGAGTATCCATGTTGCACCTCTCTAAATCGCTAGTCACAGGTTAATATATGACCGTGAGCTAACGGACCAATTTGAATTGTTGCTTGCGGATATATGCTGTAGCGAGCTCCCGAAAGAGATCCAGATGTGCCAGAAACATTGCTCATTCGCCAGTGCTTAACTGTAAGCGGATTATTAAGGCTTGTATCCCTTTTCTTGTAATAATCGTTGAAATCCAAGCGGGTGCCAAGCAGCTGCAAATTGGGATCGTTGCTGGAGTTGAGCGCCAGTAGAAAGTCCCTAACTGCTTTCCCATAAGAAGCGGCAATAATTTCAAAAGCCCGATAGGCGGCTACAAGTCTCTGTTCGAATATCTTGAGCTCCTGGTCTCGTTCAATTCTTTGCGCAGTGGTCACCCCGAAGCGTCCAGTTTGTTCAGAATCGGCAATCCCTTTAGCCATTAAGTTGCGTGCGGCCAATTCATTAAAACTTATTTGGTAGAAATTTGATTGCCAATTGTCCAGAAGTATAATATTTTTGTACACCATTTCCAGATAGCTTTCCATGTTTGTCGATGTGTTCACAAAGCAGCCAACGCTAATAGCATGCAGGAACTCTGAATGTGCATCGAGAATGTCATCCAAGGCAGTGGCGTGTTGCATGCGCTTCTGCAACTCTACCCAATTGCACTCGATGGCCTCAAATAGCACATAGTACTGCATCTGATGAACAAAGTGCATAATCTCAGATGTGAACAAATTCAATCTATGGGTAATCTTGCTAATCTCGCCACTCAGCGAGCGCAGTGCTTTCGCATTGACCATTTGCAATTTCCATGTTTTTGTGGACAATATGAATTCCATGTGCTTGATACGCCAGAGTGGCCTAAATAGCGACTTGTATGTGGGCATCGCTGCCTCCAGCATGGTGGCCAAGGGACCATGAACCGTGTATTGCAACGAGATGACGTCCCAGCCGCAGTCACCTGAATATGGAGTCTTCACAACAACATCCACATGATTGAGAATCTCTGCATCGTCGCACTGGGCATTGGTGCAGCGCAAGGCCGCATTAAGCATGGCGGACAAATCGGGCGTGTAAATATCGTTGCCAGCTTTCTCCAGCTCATCCTTTATGTTCTCGATGAATATGCTGACAAAGTCGCCCTGCCCCAGCAATAGATAGCGTCGCATGCCTTGCAGATGATCCAGCAACTTATGCGGCCCAACCATAATCTCCAGCACATTCTTGGAGGTTTGCGAATAGCAAGTATCGATGACAGCATGCCATTGGGTGTCCGGCGCATGTGAGAAGATGCTCGAAACATGATTATCAAGGACGTGCTTGAGTTCTTGTCGACCCTTTAGTGCTCCCTCCATTTTGCAAACTTGGCGCAAAAAGTTAATGCTCTTGCCGGTTTTAAGTATTTTGTCGGCCAGCTCGCGTGTTATAAATTTAGGCAGCATCTGATGTCGGAGGCGGAACTTGTCATGCCAGAGCCTATCGACGCCGACATCGGCAACCGATTCGACAAAGAATTCGCCATGGCCGTCATCGATGCTGCCCTCAAGTATCCACTTTGAAATCATACGCACCAATGGGCCACAGCAGGCAGTTAACAAATCACTGGCCAAAGTGTCAATCCATGGATTACCTACTTCCAGATTATCATACAATACTGTGGCTAGCTCGCCCCCTTTCCTCATCAGGCAGGCATTTGCGATTCTTGCCAGCCATGCCATGCGATACATTGGCTCCATGTACCAGACGAGGAGCCAATTCAGGGTCAGTTTCTTTGGTTGACTGTTCAGCCAGCTCTGTTGACCACCCACATAGTACTGGCGGTGCTCATTTACCTGGTCTTGCAATAGAGCCACTTTTCCATGAAATTCAATTAACTCCAGCTTTAGTTTGGACATGAATGCTTGTCCCATGCTGCCCATCGGATTGCAGCCGGTCGATGTATTCGAGAACTTGGCCACACAATCATGATAGTAGCCCAGCTGGGACAGGCGCATAAGCATGCCACATTGCGGTTCTGTCAGACTCAGCTTGTTGCTCGGATCTAGCTTGAAATGGCCCGTAATGACATCCTTTTTAAGGTACTTGCCCTCTACGCCTATAAAGGAGTATATCGCATTCTGGACAACATCATGAACGTAATCCAAGTTGTTTTGCTTATTTAGCTCCATAATGTAGCTGGGCATTGGATAGTGGCCAAGGCCCACGTTGGTCTGTGATGAATCATAACTACAGACTGTTATTGGACTGACAATCTTATTCCCATTCTGACTCGAGCTATTTTCCATTGATTGAGCCGAGCTATTAGTGCGGCTGGTGCTTCTGCTAATGGGACATTTGGTAATATCGCAAACGTTATCGACGTCCTCTTTGTTATTTATTTGAATCCTGTAGTTGGATATTGGCTTGTTGTCCAGGCCCACGCTCGTCTGTGACGAAGCATAACTGTAGGCGTCCATTGGCACGACCATTGCATGCTGACTTGAGTTGGTGCTGCTCGAGCTTCTGTTAATGCAAAATTTGGATTGGACTGGCCACAGCACCATCACGTCATTCAACGGGCAACATTGTACGTCAGTCTCCAAGCTAAATAGAATTAGATTCGATAGATGGTCTCGCTGCCGCTGATTCGTAATCTCACGTGAGGCGATCAAGTATTGCTCATGGAATATGGATACAGCATTATTCTTGTCTTCCCACTTACACTTGGACTTCAACTTACTCGCAATCAGATCCAAGCAAATCTCTTCGCTCTCCGACATTGGCATGGGATTCGGCCATAGGGCAACGTACTCTACGGCAAGCTTCACAATTTGATCTAATGATTTCTGTGAGTCCGTTCTGCGTTCTGCTCCTTCCCGAAGTTTGGCGACGAAGTCATTAAATTCCAGACCAATTCGTTCCATGTTGGCTCTGTTTCTCGTAACTTATATGTTAAATGACACTGCAACAACTCCGTTTTTAACGTTAAAATAAAAAGCCAAAGTTGTTTGCTTCAACAGCCGCATTAACAAAAAGAATTGTGAAAACAACAATTACGGTTACTTCCAGCAATTTGAGCGTTGCTTATTTTTGATAAGCCTACTGTTTCGCTGGCTAAAATGATTATTTACTGGTTAATCAAAGCTTTAGTTTCACTAATTCTGGAGTACAAAATTGAGATAAAATATTGATCATAGATTTTTGAGGTCTGAGTAGCTAAGTGAAAAGTATGTAAATATAAGTCAAATTAAATATTTAACTTGATGATGCCAAAAATAAAGCCTCCCATTTCAACAAACATCTAAACTAAGTGGTAAACATAACATTTAATAAATTACAGCAGAAAGCATATAAAAATACAACTGAAAATATTTAAAAGCTGAAATCGAATTCCGTTTTACTTGCAAAGCTGGTCGCAGTTCCTAGTCCAGATTGTACACATTGCCCAGATTCAAGAAGCAATCCTTCAGGTGCTGCTGGCACTCACAGAAATCGGGAAATGGTGGCGCCAACACCTCGTACATGATCCGCAATAGATCCACGAATTTGTTCAATGCCTTGGAGTATTCACCGGTGTCGTAGAGCCGCTTGGCTGTGCGCGTCATCATTTCGGTGTCTTGCATCACCTTGAGTCCTTTCAGTATATTGGTCGTCTCGCCGCAGGTGACGCACTTGATCATGAAATCATTGCATGTGGGCGGCACCTCAATAATTGCCGCACAATTGTTGGGCGCCTCGCAACGGAATCGAATCAGATCCCGGGGCAACTGATCAAAGAGCGGCCAATTCTCCAGGCAAGCATCGCAATTGCACTCGAACCAATACAGATCCTTCAGGCGGGCCTGGCGATCCTCACGCTTATCCTGCGTATAGATGGGTCCATAGTTCTCATTGATGGGCAGCCCAGCCTCGATGGGGCGCACACTATTAATGTGAATGGTGGTGCCACGGAAGTAACGCACCACGCCAGGATCACAGGAGTGATTGAAGAGCGCCAGAGTCGGATAAATAGCACCGCCAATAAAGATGGACTTCTCCCTGCCCTCCGAGCTGTACTTGTGCAGCTCAGCAACCTCATGAGTATTGAACTGAATAAACTGCAAGCTGCGCAGCAGCAAGGCGTTAATTGTCTTGATCTGATCCTGCTGCGGCTCAGCGCCAAAGTAGCCAGCCGCTTGCAGGCATCGGGTGAGGAAGCGTGCCATAAGCACGTACTGAAAGTAATTCGACGATGCTCGCTCCTTCTGATGACGCTCCAAGTGCGCCACGCGCCGGAAGTCGTCCTTGGGCAGGCTGCAAGAAATATGCAAAATAATTGTTTATTTTATTAATTCGATATCAAATAATATGATCACCTTAATAGCTGCTCCAAAGACAGCTCCTCGTCCAAGCTTGGCCTCAGCTGCAGAAAGTAATCCAATGGCTTGCTAGCAATAATCCTCAGCGCCATATGATTGTTAATGGACGCACCCGAGCGCCATATGATCGGCAAGATGCCGCACTCGTACTTGTGATACTTGTCCGCCGAACGCTGCTGACACTGCTCCGAGCAGTAAATCACATCCGAACAGCCGGGACAGGCTACGGGCACAACGGTTCTGAAACAGTTATCAAAATTGCAAGTAAATAAGCAAAACAAGCAGTGGATGAGCACTGGATAAACAGGCCTTTTAACTGCATACAACGAATATGTGTATTGATAGATATGGATAACTAGCAAGCAGTGCATAATATATATATATACATACACATGCATATATGGTTAATTAGCAAGCAGTGTATACACAAGCAGTGCATTCGCGTTAAATCTGCATTGACTAAGTGCTCATAAGTAAAGATAGCGGCGGATAAGCAGTAATTTTAACTGCATACAGGTACGAAATATAGATATGCTCATATGACTAGCAAGCAGTTTATTAACAATCACTAATGCATACAATATAAATATGTTCGGATATGTTCAGAAAATGAATTTAGTCCAAAATAGCTTAAGTACTTTACTTATATTTTAATCTTATCATCGGTAAACATTCACTTACCTCACAAAGCAATATTCGCAGTGGGTGTGCGCATATTTCTCGAGCAGCACTGCCACATAGGGATGCTCGACGAGCAGCTCCTGCCCAACTTGAACATCGGCTGCGGCCCGAGCGAATCTGCCCTCCTGCGCATTCTGATCGATGCGAACCAGCGAGCTGACAAACTCCTTCTCATCTGGCAGGGCTTGTGCCTTTTCCTCATACTTGAAATTGGATTTGGACAACTTCTCCTGCCTGGCAGCTTGTTTTTCCGTACGCGGATCGTGCTCCAGCATCTTGATCATGGTTATAGCATCCAGATGTAGCTTGGAGCGTTTGTCTGCGGACAGCGTAGAGTCATCCATCGCAGTGATGCATTTTCTGCAAAAGTAAATCTATTTAGCCCGAGTTCCAGCTGGAATTTCGACCGTATCACCCACTTGAAGGCACTGATTGTCCGCGGATAGTCCTTGAGGGCCAAGTAACAGCGTGCCTGACGCTCGTACAGCTTGTAAACGAGATCCTTGGGATACTCCAGCTCCAGGGACCGTCTGATGTCCACCAAACACTCGCAGTACTTCTGCATGTGGTACAATGTCGCCGAGCGGTTCGCCAGCGCAATGGATCGCTCCAAAACTGAAATACACGAAATGGATTGATAAAGGATACACCGATACACTTGAAAAAATTTATGAGATATGCCTAAGAATAAAGAAAATTCCCACGGGCAGCTCCCCATATTTTAACGATTTTGTCTAATCCTAAAAACTATGATTACCATTTCTTAATTCCTAGTTGGATTATTAAAAAATTATGAAAAACACTTCCGCGTATTGAAATATAACATCTATAAATACTGTAATTACTTTTTAAATTTAGAGACATTAATGATAACTGAAAAGTTTCCTAATTTTCTTATATTTTAAAAATTTAACTTTCGACTTGCTGTTCTACATTTCAGATATATACTTTTTCAAAATAGGAAGTTATTGTTAGAAGTAGAAATAAATATGATATGTTTGGTATTTCAGTTGACGCGCTCCATTGTTTCTACTTTTAAGAAATGTATTTTGTAAATTACAAATAAAGATTTCAGACAATGATTTAAATGCTCGTTTCCGTTTTTTCTCTGAGTGTACTCACCCTTGTCGTTGGGCAGTGCCACATAGCTTCTGCTGTACAGCAGCATGGCTTCGATCCATTTCTTCTGCTTAAACGAGGCAGTTGCACGTTCCTTCAGCTCCGCTGATGCAGTTACACTTTTGCCGTTGAACTCCCGTTTCACTTGCAGCTCCGCATCGCCGCCACGCACCCAGCTCAGCTGATCGACGTAGGCCACGCGTTCGTCATCGTTGCCACATGTGGACAATTTGGCTATATCCGATTCGCAGCTGGCGCCACCCGCTGCCCGCAGCTTCAGATAGTATTCGGCAAAGAAGCCTTTCTGCTGGCTAAGTGGCAATTTCATGGCGTTAATTATTGATTTGATTTTTAAATCTTTATAAGTTGAAAATCGAAATTATGCAAGTGATGAAAATTTGAGATTCGCCTCTGTTGCCTTTGAATACTGCAGCCGCACTGAGCATCAGGCTAAAAAAATACAGTCAGAAAGAATACATCGTGTGGTATCCAGACAGACTTTTCGGGCCTTTTATTTTTAGATCACAAAAAGCATGCTATTCAGAGCGTCAGAGAGAAAGCACAACTATTGCGATATAGAGACTAAAATTGAGGGAGAGAGAGCGAGAGAGAGGGAGAGAGAGAGAAAGAGATTTCTAAGCGATGCTACAACATTTGTTTACAAACAAATTTTCGAAATAGTATTCGATGCTCTTCTTCTTCTCTTTGTTTGCCAAGCAGCCGGCAAAGGCGAAACAGAAACAGAAACCGCAACATGAAAACACAGTTAACCTAATTATATTTTTAGCTAAATTTCGCTGGAAAAAAGTCAATAATAAAGGTTGGCTTCTCTCTCCCTATAAATGATGCCAGTTATTTGCCGCACGTGCAACATTCGCCTCTTTAGCTCAGTGGTAGAGCACTGGTCTTGTAAACCAGGGGTCGTGAGTTCAATCCTCACAGGAGGCAAACTTTTTGCCAATTTGCTTATTCTTCTCCTACAAAACTTTTCGTATTTTTTAACTCTATTCCCACAAGTATTCATAATCCAAAAATCGATAAATCTACATATTTTAAGACTATTTTTTAGAAAAGACTGGTTGAAAGAATCTTCCACCCTTTTGATATGTTGGTAAACTGAAAACAGAGTATATTTACTCAATTTGTTTTGTCATACTTATTAATTATCTCTCTAATAAATGACTAATCGAATTATTGTCAAAACAGACACTTTCTTGGAAAAGCATAGTATATAAAAGATTAAAGTTCACAAGACATTAAATTTAATCAGCAGTAAAAAGTCAACATGTCGACAAAATATGTAATTAATTATTCGAGCTGCATCTGCACTGTCCAAACAATACTATTTAAAAATTGAGCTAAAAAAATAATGTTTGATTGCATTGAAATCGATATAATTAGTGATTTAAGAAAAATCGATCGTCTTGGTAAGCACAACGCATGCGTGAGACAATCTACATAGAAGCACTCTTGTGTCAGGCCAAAAATATACAAAAGTGATTATTTTTTAACTTAAAAGATCGGTTTGTAGTCACAAATATTTTAAATTAAGGAAAAATATTTAAGAACTCAACAAAAAAGTATATTGTTTAAGTTTGCCTCCTGTGAGGATTGAACTCACGACCCCTGGTTTACAAGACCAGTGCTCTACCACTGAGCTAAAGAGGCATGAGCAACGCGTCCCACTAAAACCGATAACAAAGTTTGAGCTTCGTCGCGTCGTCATCGGCTGACGCAATTCCGTTGCTCGTCGTGGGCTGTTTGAACAGTTGGCAGCTTACAAGCAGCAGCTAAGTGCGAGGCGCAGTTGCTCATCAGAAGGCCGCAAGTAAGCCAATTTGAAGACGTGTTAATGCCATCAGTGATAAATGTCTGCTGTTGTTGCGATGCTCCAGCCAGGCACTTTATCGAGCATCGTCAATTTGCCTTGGAAGTGGAAATGGAACCAACAGCTGTCGGAAAATTACTACTGATAATGCAATATTAATTTGTTGATTTGATGAACGGCTCAAAACTTGCCATTAACATAATTTTTCAAAACTTAAGCGAAGTTGAGAAACCATGATTTGTAGGTCATTATTTGACCAGACTACGTTTAAAGTTAGAATTGAGATTTTTGGCTCGAAATTAATATTATGCCGTCAAGAAATGATCAGAGTTGTGCAGACCCAAGCAGTTTAGTGTTTACAGCTATATTTATTTGGGGAATGTGTTTCCTAATTGTGTTTAACATAAGTAAGAGTTCTAGTCGAAACTTCAAAATGCCATAACTTTGTCAAAACTGTGTTTAACATGATATTGCATTGTTTTACGTTAACTGTACTCACAGATTGTTAATGCATTCGTATGCACGTATGCTGTGGCTTTATGTATATACATATATATATATATATATGATGGTATTTTATGAATCATTTACAATGCACATATCAAATTACACAAGCGACAGCCCTTTCGCTATTGAAGTCTGAATGCGTTATGCAAATTTGCATGTCGCATAAAAGGTGAAATGCGTAAATTACAGTGTCAACATTACAACGCCCACTTTCCTTTTCTCTTTTTTTTCTATTTTTGGGGTGGCATACCGCTGTGAAAATGCATTATGCACAATGGTAATGCGTTACCGAAACCGAGAACTTACCTCAAGCGTCGCATAAGCTTTTCGACTGGGTCTCTTTCTGGTTCTGAAATCTGAATCTGTGCTGGAGGCGCAACGATTTGTTGTAAGCTGTTGAATCGCTGGCGATGACTTTGGCATTGTAACCCTTTATTTTTAGAGATTGTACACCAGTGTTGGAAAAGAGTTGCAGGGCGCAGGGTGGCTGTTGCAAGACCAGCAAACGGCAACTGGACAACTTGTCACAGGGGTCATCAATCAAAAAGGGGGCTGAAGGACTTAACGACCAACAGCTTGTAATCGGCCTGCAAGAGCGTTGCTCTTACAGCAAATCCCGACAGCTGTCAACTTGCTGGTCCCAGTACAGTCGGTTTGGCCACTCAAAGGATGCGCTCGTCCCTAATCAGTGAATTAGTGTTGCGACTGCCGATTGAGCATGGCCATTACCAATAGAGTTGCTGCAACTGCGCAGTAAACTAAACTGTCAATGCGAATGAGTCGACAGTCGATTTGGCAACTCTCTTTATGGCCTGTCATTCAGTCGCAAAATATTTATCACTCTCAGCAGTTGCCGCATCATCCACAGAGACACACACACACACATTCTTCCCTCCCTTCTTTCCGCGAACCCTCCTTCCATTTGCCACCCCTAATTGTAGTGCGCTGTGAGAGGTACACGCGAAAAAATATTTAGATGCAACATAATTTGTGTATTTATTAATCATATTTCTTCAAAATTTACATAAAATAATATTTGTGATTTATTTAAAGTTGATTAAAATCAGTCCACTATTTGAAAAAATGGTTTTTATAAATAAGAAATTTAAAAATAAATTACATAAAAGGGAAAACTTAAGTTAGAAATCTTAAATGAAAAAACAGAAAATAAAATCAAGGATATAATAAATACTATTATAATATAAAAGGCTATATATACCTGACTTTTATCGATATTCATTGTTAAAGAAATCATTTCAGCTTTATTTAGGAAAATGCAAAATATTCGCTTATAAATTCAAGCTCATGTTTTTCTCAAAGTGTAGCCAGGATCTCTGCGTTTGCGAACGCATTTTGCATTGCAGTGTCACGCGTCTGATCCTGCTTGGACGCCAGTTTCTCGTGATTGTGAATATAACTATAGAATATGCAAATTCATGTGGAATAAACGGACTTTACCAACCCACCTATAAGGGGCATTAATTTGTGCCCTCTCAAGTGAGCCGCCAGTTAATTACAGTTTATTTCTGTTTATTTTTCGATTGTGCAAAATACACAAAAAAAAAACATTCGTTAAGCTTCCGTTTTGCTGAAAAACAGTTTTGTTTGCTGGCCGTTGCCCATTGTTGTGCAATATGCAATGTGCTTCCGCAATTCTCGGTTGCCTGTTGCAATTAAAAGTGCACTCCATTGTTGCACTGTTGCAAGCGATTCACGTCAACCTGAAGTGCACTCACACTCGCACACTCGCATGCATTCATTCACTTTGACCAAGCCCAGACTCGTCAAACAATGCAATTAATGGCTGTAAGCAACAAATTTCTGGGTGTTAACTGAGCTAAGCAGTTTTCCGTTAAGTGTACAAATCAACTTGCAGCATAATTGAAACAATTTTCGTAGTCTATTAAATGTCAAATTTTAGTTTATTTTTGTTTTTTGGTGGGTGTTATTGTGTCATAAATAATTTATAATAATTTGGCTTGCCATTGTCTGACTAACAACACATTTTAGCATGTTGTATCAAAAGTTGTCGTTGTCGTTGTTGTCGTTGTTGTTTCAATATGTAACCAAACAAGTTTTTGTTTTGTTCACAAATTGTTGCCTCCAGCGATGCAAACTTAATTGTACCTCTTAATTAATTTTAAAACGATCTTTTAAATCCATTTGAGTTCAAGTTGGACACAGTGTTGACAATCTTTACTTATTCAAATGCAACTTTTGACATTGAACAAACCCAAATGAGCGACAATCAAAACTCATTTCGATTACTGAAAGTAAAATACATACATATACATATATATATATATATTTTTTTTGCTAAAGTTTTTGTATTGCCATGATTTCGAAACCGGCTCAATTTAGTTAACTAATTTTATTGACTTATAAGTGTTACGTTTTCTGTATCTCTTTTCAATATCTCAATGATTATTTATACAAGCCAGTGCCGATAAAAACAAGATGTAGATCGGACGATTTCTAGACAAGCTTAACACCTGCCTAACACCTGTTGTTAGTCAGCATCTTTTGTTAATTATTAGATGATGTGCTTAATAAAAGCAGATTAAGAAGATGAGACACGGATTCTTTTGTGGATGCTCATAAAAATAGACTTTAGTTGCGACATTTTTATAATTATAGATATGTTGTCAATATTTAGACCAAACTCCTAATAAAATAGTTTTCGGCCTGAAAATATTTAATACATAATAGCAGTTTTTGAAAGTATAACAGTAGAGTCTCATCTCAAAAAAACATTCCCGTTCTTTTGCTAGTTTTTTTTTTAGCAGGTCTCGATTTAGCTGTTAATTTTATTGTTTGACTTCCGTTTCGAATATTATTTTCCAATCATTTCATTAGAAACTCCACAGTTTAAATTAGAGCAGAGCAAACATCAAAAGATGCAAACGCAACAGGGAATCGAAATAATTTGAAGGGTAGAATGACCCTGACAAAAGTCAACAAAAGCCCTAATTGAATTTTCATTTAATGCAACTCTTTAGACGTTGGAAATCAAATCGAAAAATTAATGAAGAGCGCCGAAAAATAGAGTGGAAAGCAAAGCAAGAAAACAAATAACAATGAAAAGTGCTCTCGACAGACAGCCTTTCTCTGGCATTTATGCGATTCAAGTGGAAAACAAAAGCATTTCCCCGCACCACAGCAAACGGGGGGGTTGAACATGCGCAACATTACAACTGCAACAACTACAACAGCTACAACAACAACAATCGCAGCAAAAACAAAAATTAAGTTGAGTCTGCATTTGGAGTGCCAGCGACAGCTGCAACCGAGTGGCAAGTTGCGAGTGCCACGTGGCGCGTGCTCAGTATGCAAAGGACACAAGACTGTTGCAATGTTAATGTAAATGGAAAATAATTCAGTTACAACCTGAGCTGAGCTGCCCCGGATTGATGAGAGATGAGTCCCGGAATCGCTGTGACAGCCTGTGACGAATTGCCTCAGCCGCGTCCTTTTTTTTTGTTGCAAGGGATAACGCGGCAGGCGCACATTGATGAATTCCCTTCGCTTTCTGTCGGCTGCCTAGTTTTTTACGTCTCTTTTTTTTTGGTTTTTTGTTTTTTTTTTTTGTTCTGCGCTTGGGCAATTTAACACTAAATCACACAATTTCTCACCCAATTCGTCAATTGTTCTGCGCACTTTTTGGGGTCGAAACTAAAATTAAGCTGCGAAATGCGGCTAATAAAGATCGAATGGGATTTGCCTCAAATTACCTAAGCTCTCCGTTGCTTGCGGTTTGCTTTTAATGCGATTTCGATAATAATATAGCCATATCCTGAAGTGCGTATTTACTTTTGACAATCGTATCAAACTTATCAATCAGCTTCATTTAGAGAGCGATTAAAATCATTTAACTATATCTTATGGCTAGTTTAGTGTGATTTTATCATAATAAGGATCGAATACCGTCTTGAGAGTATATTTTATTATTATTACAAACAAACACTTGTTTACGGAAAACTTCAACTTAAACAAATTCAAAGTTTATACGTAAATAAATATAAGAATACCAAAATGCTTACGAGTTGTATATGAAAGAATTCCAAGATTACCTCAATAAATTTAAGAATACAAAAATACTTATATGAAATAAAGTAAATTCCAAGATGATATCAGTAAATCTAAGAATACCAAAATATTATATGAGTTATATATAAAAGATTTCCAAGATTAGCTCAACAAATCGAAGAATACCAAAATATTTCTGTGACTTAAAGTGATTAATTAGCATTTCATAATAATCATAATTAGTACATTCCAGACGAAATAGCAATGCCAGATGAGGCATCAAAATGCCTTCATTCACCCCTTAAGATTGCTTAGGGCCTTTACGACTGTTATTGCTTTTGGCCAATGGGTTTGTTAACGCCTCGAATGCGTTCGGCAGCTGTTAAATTTCCAGTTCGTCTGGCGGCGCACAGCACGCGCCAGTTGTTTGTCTCACCTAATTGTAAATACCTTTTCAGGTAAATAGCAAGAATGGGAACAGGAACAGGACCTATGTCCTGCTGGCTAATGTATGAGCAGCATATGTGGCCAAGAATCGATTGATCAGCAGAGAGTCAGGGCCACAGAGATGTGTGTCTGAAACGGGTAAGTGAAGCGCGTAAAGATCTCGCTGAGCCATTTTGCACGCACTGCTGCCTCGAAACTGAAATCGAACGGCATTTCACACACACACACACACACACAGGCAGACACGCATCTAAATATTATTAAGAAGTGCAAGAGCTGCGGTAATCAAAATGATGATGTGAAAATGGTTGTTCATTGGGCATGTCGTTTTCAGTTTTAATGACTAATGGATTCAGTCCAACTCCAACTCCGTCTCCAACTCCGTCTTCGTCTCTGCCTCCATCTCCAATCTCCATCTCCTTTTCTGTGTCTTTTCATTTTAGCGGGTTTCACTTACAACAACAGGTGAGCCTGCCGAATACTGAGTTTCTATGGCCCTAATTGTCATGGGCCACTGAAGCGCAGCCTGAGGCACAACTTTAACATCGAGTTCGAGTTCGGGTTCGAGTTCAGCGTTGATAATAATGATGATTTTTATTTAGATAATAATTAAGTATGAGCAGTGTGTGTGTGTGTGCGTGTGTAATTTCTTTAAAAATTAATATCCGGTCGTGAGCCTGACCTTGTCGTCTCTATATATATATAAATATATATGTCGCATATATGTATATTTCATATCTGGCAGTGTTGAAAACATGCAAACAGTTATCGGCAAGCAGGCGACAACTGTGTCAACATGTGTTGCTGTTGCCACAGATACAGCAAACTATCAGATACAAGATACAATGCGGCAGCTTCAAATTGTTGCTGAAGTTCGCTACTTTTGCGACCATAAAACGAGCGCCTCTTTAGCTCAGTGGCAGAGCACTGGTCTTGTAAACCAGGGGTCGTGAGTTCAATCCTCACAGGAGGCAAGCCAAAATAGCCAAGCCGCGTCTTGAGATTAACTTTTTGCCATTGGCACTCTCAGCTTCTTCAAGTTATACATATATCTTAGTATTGCTTTAAATTATCTGCACATCTTTTGGCAAAAGTTGGCTTTCATTGAATGCATATTAATTTTATAATATAGTGCCTAATGAGCCATAAATAATACTTCCCCTGACAGTCAATACTTTCAATTAATTACCCAAAGTCTTCTTTTAAGCCCTGCCCACCAAATCTAGTCACTTCTTCATTGCCCACTCTCAGCAATCCAACAATCAATCACTATCAACCGAAGAAAAACAATGGAATTGTATTTAAATATTTAAGCCTAAAGGCTAAACTGGAAATTTCCAAGTGCGTAATTCTAAAATGTATTCAGCAGAAATCTACATATATACATATATATATATGTATTTGCTGTTATAGAAAACTATGACAATTTCCATGCACAATCATAATCATTACTTTCTTGTTGCATTTTAATTGCAGTGTGGCATTTGTGGCATTTTTTATGGTGCCATGATCACGAAATTGATCATGTTTTGTGTTTCATGTTTCATGGACATGCACAAGGTAGCAAGAGGGCTCTGAGATCCGGGAATAGGGAGAGCCAGGCAACGGGAAACGGGAGTCGTATGTAGCACCTGACAACAACTAGAGTGTTGTACAAGGCCAACAGAAAATGGCGCGACAAGTCTATTTAATATCTAGAGTGTGAATAAATATATTGCAATATATAAATAAAACAAGGGGAGAAATATGTGCTGAGTCGGATACAGCAAGTGTCCATTATAAATGGGTCAAGAGTACATAATGAAGTTTTGCTAAAAGGTGGCAAGAGACAGGGGGAAGGGTTTACGAGTCTATTACGACTAGATTAGCATGAACAGTCTATAAAGAGAGTCATAACGCCTTTCTTTTGTATGCTCTCCATATATATATAAAATAGACTGTTTACGCTGATCTAGAGGCTGTAAGCCTTCCTTCTATCTGCTAGCGTGTCGATTTAGTCATCTTCGAATGTTTATTTGTCTGTTAGTCGGTCTGTCAATCTGTCCGTCAATCTGTCTGTCTGCATGTGCCTATCTCAGTGACTATAACAGCTAAACACTTCAAATATAAACAATAAATTCTTGAATATGGTATCCCATAGGAAAATCAAGTTTACTTAATTGTATCGACAGTTATCCCCGCGAATATAGATAAAAATCAATTTCTGATAACATTAACAACTACCACTTGAAATATATATTTTTGTAATCAGTTATTTGTATGCCTTTGACATAGTTTTGATTATCTGTAAATATACATTAGAAACTCGTATATTTATATTTACCACAGAATATAATAGCTAGCAGAAGCATTTCCTATATAAATATATATGTATATATGTGCACTCACACACACACACAAGCATACATACACACACACACTTACACATACATCAAGTGTCCTTGGACAGTGAAAATCTAAGAAGTTTACGCTAAAGACTTTGTTTCAGGGTATCTTCTCGTCGAGCATTCCTACTTGTTGTTGTTCATCTTTTTTTCTTTTTGAGGGGGGTAATTGGTATTTCAGGGGCATAAATTAGTTCGGGGCAGGCAGTCAGCGTCCTTTTTCAAGTGTCTGAAAATTGTGTTTCTTTGTGGCCTTTGGCCTGTGTCGGGTTCCCAGCAAATTAAAAACCACCGTCGATGTATTGGTTTAGGTTTGTCTCGCGTCCCCTCTCTGACAATCTTTCTCTCTCTTTCCTGCCACTTGTGTTTACTTTACTTTCCGTTCGTTTTCGTTTCGGAAAAACCATAAAAAATGTAGCTGCAGAGTGACAGCGACAAGTGATTTTCTTCTTAACCCTCGGCAGGGCATCTTCACAAAGAACTGTCGGCGATTTTATTGTGGCACTCCTCGTTTTGTGGCAAGATCACAAAACACAGACACACACACACACACAATAGATACATATTTGTTGTCATTTTTTCGCTGCTGACCTCTCTTACTAGTTTCAGCGAGTTCTTTTGTGTTTTGTGTCATTTGTTTTGGCTGCAAAGTTCGCTAAACTCGAATCGAAAGACTCAAGCAGCAAACTCGTATGGAAATCACTCACATATCAAAGAAACAGTTTTTGATTTTGTAACCGTCTAATAACGGTAACTATTTGCTATACACACATTTTTTGTTAATGGACCCGCAACATTGTCTCAGTTTTGATTTATGGGCGGCAACATTAGCTAATCGAAATCATGAATACACAGCAAAAAAAAGGTAGCGCTGCACTCGAAAAGCGTGCTCGGCATGCGGCGAGGACCTTTACACAATTTTGGGTAGTTGCATCCTTTTTTTATGATTTATTCCTAGTCGAGTGTCTGTTTTGGGTGCATCGTGCTGGGCTAATTTTAATGATTTTTAATGGGCAAATGTAATCAACGCTGGCAACACCCGGCCCTACCCGTAGCCAGGCAGACAGACCACTCGACAACCCCCTACAACAAAGGGTTGTCTGCCGGATTGTGCCACTTTTGTGTGCCCTGTTTGGGTTGTTGTGATCATTTTAATTGACTTTGCGCACGAGCGCGCTCTGATCGCTATCTCCGACGCCAGATACACTTCAATCGACACAAAAATAAACAACAAAAAAAGGCACCACCAACATTTTAGTCAGTCAATGGGTTTTTGGGAGAGATTCAAAAACTTGAGCACGAAAGTGGGCATTTGAGATGCTACAACAACAGCAGAAAAGTCAAATCATTCAAATCTCGATGTCGATGTCAGCTGTCAAAATAAGGAGACGCCTTCTTTAAATTATACAATACTCCACTGGCAATGGAAGGGGAAGTTCAATGTACTGCTTTATTAACTAGAAAATTTCAACTAGTTTTCGAATCTAGCGATTCAAGTCAAAGTCGAGCCAAGCATCATCATCATCCATGGATGGCCTCGGTAATCCATCCAACTCTCTTAACTCTCGCTCTTTCCCAAACCCACCACCAATTTTAACAGAGCGGAGAGCGAGTGCATAGAGTTCGAGGGTAGATCTAAATATAAATGCAACTGCAATGAAATAACTGATGATCACTTTGATTGCATTTGTAGTCACTAGAACTATTCATTTTACAACTATTTTTTTTTTGTGTCTATTTTTAATAATCTTTAAGTAACGAGAGATATTTTTACAGATTTTACCAGAAAAACAATAAACTAACCAACTGCACATTTTTGATTGCGACTAAAAATAAATGAACTTAAAAGAGCAGACCGGTTATAATGGTGTAAGAGGTTTTGGCCATATGCTCAAGTTATTCATTCATGCCATTTCCATATTTGAAGTTTAATTAATCAACCAAATAATTCCATTTTTGGGTGCAGTCTTTTATCAACTCTGTTACTAATCTAAGAAGTGATTATCAATTTCGATTTCTAACCAAATGTTTAAGTTCTAAGCCACCGATTCATTTGTATATCAGTGGGTGTATATAATATTCAACGTGGTTAAGATATTCGTTCCTTCTGGTTTTAGATTATCTCGACATCTTATATTGAATTTATATTCGCCTTCAGTAACAAATTACTTATTGGCTAGAATGGGCTTAAATAAAATAACTTTTAATGTAAGCATAGCTGAAAAGCATATAAATACTCGAGAGATGAAGAATGTAACAAATTTATGGGTTAGCCCTCGCAATAGCGCAGTCGCTGCCTGCTGCTGCTGCTGCTGATACCACTGCTGCTGCTGATACCACTGCTGCTGCTGCTGCTGTTGCTGGTGCTGTTGTTGAGCACATTCAGTGCTCAAGTAGCCGCCGTGACAAACACAACGTTGCGCTCGCTCTCTTCTGTCGTTTCGCGTTTCTCGCTTTTCGCTTTTGGTTTTCTCTCGCATTCGCTGAGATCGTTTTTGGGATTTTGTGGTGCGCCTGCGCAACAATTCGTAGGAAAGGAGAATGCTGAGAATGTTTTGTTAGCGTCGTTTGTTTATTTGTCTTTCGCACTCGCGCGTAAGTTTCCTGTTTGCGATTCGCCGGCGGTGGGGGGAGCGGAAATGCAGCCACAAAGGAAATCAAACGTTTGACAAAACGGAAATTGAATTATTATTGAGCGACAATCAAATGTTTAATTAAATGCAATCAAAGCTAAAAAAAAAAACGACAATAATTTGCTGGCCAACATATATAAAACACATATTTATAACGGTAATAACAAACAAACAATTAACAAAGTGAATAACAGTGTGTGGCGTGTTTTTAGTGACGGTCTCGGATCTCGAATCCAACAACAGCAATAGCAACAGCAAAAGTAGCAGCAGCAGAAGAAGAAGAGCTACAACAATAGCCGCATTGCAATGATTTATGGGCGGAGTGTAAATAATCGCCAGCAATGAATTGAAACGAAACTAAATGAAATCAATTGAATTGAAATTCCAACATTGATGCGCATTTGGACAATATTCGCCCCAACACAAAAGCCGAACTCATCGAGACAACATTTAATCGTGATTTTTGTGGTAAGTGCAACAATTAAGCAATATTAGCAGCCTACAATCTGAGTGATTACCTCTACTTCAACGCGAGCATATTTTTGCTTATAAAGGTCAAAACGTTTGTTGAAGTCTTTCGTGTACTTACGATTGGCAAAAAATACGACCTAGATTCGACAAAAATGTTATTTTCAAAAGAAGAAGAAATTGATTTGAAATGTAAATTTATATTTATAGAAATGTTAGCGAAATTGTTCCTATAAATCGTATTCTATTCAAGATTGCTATAAGTAGAAGGGGTTAAATAAAAAATGTTCTTTTTGTGTTTATTGATGGAGATCAATCATTTTCAATTTCCAGTTTTTTATTGTATAAATTTATAAGCAAAATAAAATGATTATTCCAAGTCATATTGTTTGCAGCGTGTAATCTTGGCACACGTTGCACATGTTACAGTGCAGCCTGCCTAAAGTGGCGCGCCCCACAACAATGACGTGGCAAATATATGCGATAGACGAGGCTAAGGCCACTCCTTCAAACATGTGGCACACATACACACACACACACACACACAATTGTTTTGGATTATGCAACCTTCTTCAGCGGAAGATTTGCAAAATGCTTCAGATCTCGACTTTAAATTGCACTGCACGTTCAAAAATTCAACGCTTCAATTAAATATTACAAAATAGTCGTCTAAAGACTATAACTTTATAGTCTTCATAGCTTATCCGTAGTATCTCCAACATTTGGCTGCTAACGTTTTTGTTCTGGTTTTTGATAGTTTGTCTGTCTTTGGTTTATCATGACAAAAGAATTGCCGTTCGCAAGCGAAAGAAAGGCAAAATTCTTAAGAGCTTATAATTTACGAGGCTTACGTCTATGAAAACGCGATTTGAATTGCTGATGCTGTTCTCAAAGTGATTTTCTGTTTAGTAATTAAAATCGCATTCCAAGTAGTTTGGATATAGCAGCAATATATGGCAATTTCCAATCAAATCAAATCAAGAGTTCATTACTAACGCAATTCTAATGAGGTTTGTGCCCTTGGCCCCTGCATGAATTGGCTGCAGCTGAATTCCAGCAATTGTCGAGATATATCTATATACATATATTATATAATTACATATGAATTTCTGCGGTTGACTCAGACTCAGTCGGGTAATTGTCTTCAACAATTCAGTAGCAGGTTTTCGTGTACGTGAATTCTCTGCCCCTTCTTCTACTTCTACTTCTCCTCTCTCTCTCTCGATAGAGTCATTAATCTCAAGAGTGTTCCCCAGTGTTTCTGACTCTTTGCGTTGCATTTGAATAACAATTGAAAAGCAGGAGAGCTACACTCTGAAAAAATAGGAATTTTGGTAATCAAAAGTTGTCAAACGTCAGTAAGATAAAATTGTTTCTTCAAACGGATTTTATTGCAATCCTAAAAGGTCTATTTCTGAAGTGCTTAAAAACGTTTAATATTATTTAAATCCAGTTAATTTGTAAATAAACTCCAAGGAATAACTTAGGTAAGGTAAAGCATACGTGTATCAAGTATAAAACCCACTTTAAATTCAAGAATCTATGCTGATTTTAGAACAGTTTCTATTCTCGCAGTGTACCGGCTTATTAGAAATTCAAAAAGCATTAGGAATTCCACACTGAAAAGTAAACTTAAAGGTATTTAATCTATAATATACACCTTAAATTTAGGAGTTATTTGCTGCATTTAGAACAGTGCATTTCTCGCAGTGTGCCATCTGATTAGAAATGCGAAAGGGCAGCAACCCTTTGGGCCAAGTCCCAAGCAGGATGTTCGCCCGTTTCCCGATTAACATAAATTTTGAGATTCTTCTATTGACTTTGTCGCATTTGTTGTTTCGTTTGCTTCTGCTCTGTGTGTGTTGGTTGTCTTTTGTCTCTTGTCTATTGTGTTTACGGTGCTACCTTTTACTGCTGCCCAATCAGCATTGTTTTTGTTCTTGTTGTTGTAGTTGGTCATTGATATGTTAATCGCTACACTCTGATTATTTGGGCTGTGTCTAGACTGAAGACTGTAGACTGTAGACTGTATTGTAGATTGTGGATGGAGATGACTGCTTTGAAGTTGACAATAGTTGATCTGTCCAGTGGAAAGCAGCTAACGAACGAGTTAAGAGAGCTTCTCGATGGGTTCGAAACTGCTTTGCGTTTCACTTTCATTTTGAAAGAAGTCGTTGGCCAAACAATTAAAAATCATCACAATATTTCAGATTAATACTTCCGTTCGATCAGCAACTATTGGCGCTTTCATTTCCAATCACAATATAAATATATTGATTCGAGCAGCTATCTGATAACTATGTACAACTTTCTAGAGTCTTGCGAATTGATTTGCATAAGTGATTTGTTAAGCACACAACTTTCACGCGACCCAAATGACATTCTACACAGCTCACAGAATCCATTTATCGCTAATTGTGTTGCGCTCAAATTATGGCTAATTATCAACGTGTACTTGGCCAAAGCAGCAGCAACAACAGAGAACAACTGGCAACTGGCTACTGGCAACTGGCCAAGAACAACTAAGCCAGTCAGCCTCATCTCAGCAAGCCAAAGTCAAAGTTCAAGTGGAAGTTGAAGTTGAAGATGAAGATGAAGAAATGTTAATGCTGAAGAAAACACGAATCGAAAAACAAAATGTTTTCGTATTTGTGTCAAGTCTATTAACTAATTTCTCAGTTTTCATAATACCCTGTACCCAGTAATGATTGACATAAAGGGTAGTTTCACAAATTTATGGCGGTAGGCATAAATGTAAATGCTCTTCAACAAAAAACGAATCGAACTCAGAGAAGGTATATTTGTTGGTATATGAACAGAAGTGAATTTCATTCCTGTGCTCCTCTACAGGGTATCTTTGAGCCCCGCACTCTGCTGTAGAGCGCACTTTTACTTGTTTTCTTTTTAGCCAGCTCAGAGTGAGACTGTCTTACCAACACTTTGTCGCTGGTCCATTTACTGGCCATGCATTCAGCTCAGCCTCCATTAAGGTGATTATTTCTATCAATGTCGCTTTTGTTGTTGTAGTTGTTACCTGACATTGTTGTCATTATTAATACTACTGTGGTTGTTGTTGTTAATGTGAAACACTTGTGCACATACCAGAGCACAATTGTCAAGTGTGTTTAGAGTTGTGCTAATTTGTGTGTGCCACACACACACAACTCAAGATATTGCTATAAAGCAGCACACACATAAGTTGAAATTGAAACCAAAAACGGTGCCAAAGGCACTCATTCGGCAAAAATACGCGCATTCGTGAGTATACTCAAAGACCTGCGTTCGAGTATTTATCAGAGGGCAGCTGTTCAGAAATTCCAAAAGCCCGTCGGCTCCAAAATATTGTTGATGTTTATAAAAACACACACACACACACACAAAAGACTTTGCACTGTGCCCATTTTTTTATTATTACGACTTAGTTGTCTTGAAAGAAAGACAATATGCACTTGAAAGCGGGTTCTATGTGTAAACAAATGTGAATAAATAAACTTGCGCAAATATTAGTTTTTAAACAAAATAAACAGTTATTATTAAATAGCTTCAATGACTTAATTAACTTTTATTGCTCAATCAATAACTATAACTGCAAAATGCAACATTTAACTAGTATTTGTGTTAATAAAATACTTAATTTCAATTAAAAAAAATTAAGAAACGGAAAAAATTTGCAAAATGTATTCATCTTTATAGTTGCCTCCTGTGAGGATTGAACTCACGACCCCTGGTTTACAAGACCAGTGCTCTGCCACTGAGCTAAAGAGGCGCTTGCCATCATGTTGTCTGATTAGCAACAACATGTACAGCGGCCACAGAATGTTTCTAGAAATGTTAACGGAACGTGCTCACAGCTGACAACATGCAGTGCCACCAAGAGCGTAATGTTAAAACAAGCAGTGGTTAACAGTGTGCGCATTATTAGAACCAGATTTATTTGCATTAAATGCCGCGTCATAAAACAAGCTACGATTTCAATGTACATATTTACAAAGTAACAAAAAAAAAACAAAAACAGGTGTCATCTCCAATTAGGTAATTGTAGAAAATTATATGCATAGCTTGTGCGACAACAAACAACAAGCAAACAACTCAAATTGTGGGCGCACTGAGCTCATCTCACAGCAATTTTGTAGGTGCGCTCTTTTTGTAAAAAACACAACAAAAAAGTGAAATAAATTAATATGTGCACATGTATTGGTATAAGCAGCTAGGCGGGCAACACCTTCAATAGCGAAACGCGTTTAAAATTGGACATTTTATACGTGGGGGGCAGACGTCTCTACAAATATGTATTTTTCTTGCTCACTCGAATGCATAACAACAACAACAACAACAATAGTAAAGAAACTGTATAAATGTTTTATATGCGTTAACATTATGTGTGTATTTTCGCCTTTGAAATTCGTGCATTTAATTTGCATAAAAAGCTCATTACAAATTTTCGTTTAAAGTGCAAAGCTCAACCACGCGTGGGAAGCTCTGGAAGAGATTGGAAGTTGGTGCGATCTAACGAAAGATTAAAGCTTTTCACTTTATTGTGCTGGCGCATACAAGTAATTTATTTATGTAATTGTCAACTGATTAAGATCAGCCATATTTTCAATGCAATGTTTATGGGCAACGAGAGCAGAGTCGCCACTGAGGCGTTTAATTGCCACGCCATATAAAACATGAACAAAGACATCTCAATAGCAATGCAACAGCAACAACATCTTTCCATTAATTAGATTGTATGGCCATTAACAGTGACGGGGCCTGTTGACTTTTCACAGCTATCTATCTGCTATCTCATGGGAGACCTTCCCGGCGACATAAGCGACACCATTTTTCGGTCAAATTTAAAGGCGAAGCTTGAATATCTGTCGATAGACCGGAATCATTTAAAACGACGTCCAACGAGTTTCTTTCACCTTGCAGATGTTGTCCCAGTTGATTGCTTGCTTGACCAGCGTCAAGTCGAATGCAGCAATTTCAGTTTGTATTTCAACATAAATTTAACAGTACATTTGCAACTAGTTTTTGTTCTTGTTCTTCTTGGACACAGGCTGTACGACTGTTACAACTGTTCTTGTTGTTGTTGTTCAGCTGACACCTCTTCTGTTCCACCACACGCACCCAAAAGCAGGCTTCTTCTTCTCTCTTCTTCTTCTCCTTCTTTTTATTTTGTCAATTTTCAGTTTGGCTGTTGACTAACACCGGAACATCGCTAAAACCTCACGGCACGTTTAAGTGAAACTATTTAAGCGAGGGTTGCTTCTGAAATGATTATATATATATATATATATATACAGTGAGTCACAGTTCAAATCGAGCATTGTCAAAAAAAAGATGAAATATATATATATATATATATATATATATATATATATATATATCATTTATTCTTAAAAAAAAAAAGTTTGTTTTGTCATCTGACTTTTTAATAATGGTTTGGTTTCTATATTAATTGGGAAGCACAAATTTGTTGCTCAAAAGGCATTTTCATTGAGAAGTTAGCTTTTAGATGTTACATAACTTCCTTAGTTATTGATCCACCCTCTTAGACATTTTTATAAACCATGCAACATTTAGTTTCCGTTGGTTTTTGCGCGTTGACCGACGGCGACGATCGTTTGGTAATTATCAGGCAGTGGCTGGGGCGGTGGCAGTGGCTGTGGCAGTGGCAGGGGCATAAATAAGTTTGTACAACGCTGACTATATTGCTGGTGGTTCTTGTGGTCTTTGGGGTCTTGGTCTTGGCGTGGTTGCGCCTCAGCGATTTCAACGCCCCGACATCGCCCACACGCCCCCTCGTAATTGTTGTTGTTGGCTGTTTGTTGTTTGATGCCTGGGAAAAGATTTGCAGTAGTTGCTGCCTTCTTCGCTTTTGGCCATGTCTTGTTGCACTTGTTCTTATTGAATTACGGCCAGAGAGCCCTTCACGTTTGGACACGCAAATTCTGCCATTATACCATGTATATTATGGTTATTTCTTCTTCTATGTACATACGTATATATATATATATATATATAAGCATACAGTTGAATGATCTTCATGCTTGAGTGCAAAATGTTGCAAAAGTCGTTGTCGTTGTTTGTTGCACTCTCTCACGTTGTAACTGACACTGCGGCAATTTATTTAGAGGCCTTTGGTCTGCAATTTACACAAATTATTTGCAATTCAGCTCCGACAAAGTTTATTCTTCGTGTACACTTGGCGAAAATTCATTGAATATTATGCTCGACTAAAATATTCTTTCAATAACTTTTTTGCAATCCAGAGATTTGTTTATTCGATTTTTTTCAGAATAAGTTAAAACAAGTTTGATAATTGGCAGTTAGGTACTTAGTTCTTAATGTAGGTACTCAGATTCATTCCAAAACAAAAGTAAATAAGCTTTAATTACATTTTATGTTTAGAAGTTAATAACTCAACTTAGGAATATTAATGCGTGTATTAAGTATTATATAACTGATTCATGATATTTTGCCGAATTTCAATTAAAAAAAGATGACTTGATGTGTTAATATCAAAACTACTAATTCCCAACAATCTGAACTGGCATTCAGTTCGGTGTGGCTATCTTTCTCTAGAACTGGTATGTAAGTCTCACTCTCTCTCTTTCTCTCTCTCTCTCTTTCTCTCTTTCTATCTCTTTCTTTATCTATGTATCTCTATGATTAGTATATAATATATATTCATATTCAACTCGCTCCACAAAAGCTCTAATTTGAGGTCGCTAAGCTGCTCGTCAAGTCATAATTAGGCTTTAATGCTAAATTAGATTAATGATGGACCCACATTAGGCGCTCGACAATTAGAAACACCAGCACAACAATAGACTCCACACCAAGACTAGATTATGTCGTGTTGTTCCTCTGCTTCTCCAGTCTGTCTGTCTGTCTGTCGCTGCCTGTGGGCAAAAACACGCAAGCCAGAAACAAAACACACAGATAAGACCCAAATCTGATATGCTAATGAAGAACCAAGTTCTAAATTTAGTACATTTTATAGAGCGATTGCAGCGTCAACATGGTAATTAGGTTGGGAGACAACCTTGTTGCCTTGTTGCTTCATTGTCGTGCCACACAAGGAAGTTCACTCAAAATGAGTACAATGTACAAGGTGATGCTGATTTGGATGTGAATCAATGCTGATGAGCACAGAAATTGTAGGTGAGACTCATAGATGGGTGTATAAATTAAGCGTTGGCAATAATTATGAATGTTGTCATTAGTTTGTCAACGAACTAATGCAGGTGCCAAGAAAGAATTCTACTATTCACACTAAAGCTAATTTTGTTGAAGTAGTTTGATTCCAATTTGAAAATGAAAAGCTCTTGAAATTTGTAACTTGAACCAAATATATTCATTTGTAAGAAATCACTTTAAACTAAAGGTTTAATTTAAAAGCGAAAGAATCTCATTTTAAAAAAAAGCTAAAATAAATTGTTTTCTAACAGCTTCAAATACTTTTAAGTACAACCAATTAAAAAAATATTTTAAAAATATTTGTACAAGCGCAATTAAGACGCAGAAACAATATAGAATTTATTCCCAGAACTTGCTATTATTTTATGCTTGAAAAATCTAATTTAGTGGCTGAAGTTCGTTGTGCCTCTGAAAGTTGTTCAAGCCACAACAAAATTTGTAAAAATATGTATATGTGAAAACGCTGCTGGAAAAGGAAGCAAACGCTTAACAAAACTTCTCGAAGCATTAATCTTTCTCTCTCTCTCTCTCTCTCTCTCTCTCTCGGAGGTCTAAACATAAACATCTGAATATGAAGACAAGGAAAGGAACTCTTGAGCTACATTTGTGTGCCACAAGTATCTCTATGACAAAGTATGAATGAGATTCATTGTTTTTTATGTACTGCAGCAGCAGCATAAAAAGGCAACAAGTGAAATGCACAAAGGCAACTGTTGCCGCCGCCATTAGGTAATGTGATCTATGCAGACAAACCGACAAACAGACAAACACAACAACAGCAACAATCAGCAGCAACATCATCTCTGCTCGCTCATAGCTGTATCTGCAGCTAGCTGTGTGTATCTTTTGCGTGTGTATCTTTCGTGTGTGTTTGCTTGTCGCTATGCAAATCTGCATATCGAATGCATATCTTTGTTTTGTGGCTCCCAAACAAAGACTCGACTACATTGTGTGCCTCTGCACTGAGCGAAATAAGTTAGTGGACATACAAATGCATAGTAAATACAACAGTGAATCAAAACTTATTTACTCAAGGTTGACACATATATAATATAATATTCTAGTTAAAATAAAACTGTTTTAAAAACTTTCATTCTTTATTCAAGCTTATTTTGTTTATTACCAAAATCAGATCAGTATTATTATTATTTAAGCGGAGTACTTAAATTGATAACAAAATTCACTTGTTTATGCAAACAGTATGTGTTTGATTTTTAGTTCAAAAAGGCACACAATATTTTTGCTGAGTGTACGCTCAAGATAGGCATCTCTAACTCACTGCCAAAAGTGCGTGCTTTTTGCTGGGAGCAGGCGACTTTCAACTGACAATCAGCAGCTCAGTGGGTTGCCGTGCGTTGAGTGGTTTCAGTTGCAGTTGCAGAGGCAGTGCCAGTGGCAGTGGCAGTTGTAGCTCCAGTTGCTGCTTGTTGTTGTTGTTGTTGATGTAACGGCAGATCCAGCGGATTTGCATGCCATTATGAAGCTTCTGTGGCGTTTCTAGTAAAAAGCCACCTAATGATGTGGCATATATAAGGGCCTCATTTCATTGCGGCATATAAGGAAAAATGTTCTAAGCACAATATTCAAAGCGACTTTAATTATAAAGCCACTGACAACGAGACACGCCACAAAACTGTAACACGCACGAACCGAAAATTGCTCACGAAGAACGAGGACCCTAAGATCGCAACTAGACAGCAGACGACAGACAGCAGACAGCCCCAAACTGGGCAATTGTTTTTGTGCAACAATGCGGAACACAAATTAAATTGGCTTTGAGGTGGCAGCACTCAAATTGGGCTTGTCAACTGCCTGCAAACACTTAAATAGTTCAAAGTTTATAATCAACTTGAGAAAACAGAGAAAACGAAGATTTGCATACCCTTTGCGGAAGTTGATATAGCTGTGGAGTGTCAATTAAATTCCTTATTCCTTATATTAAAAAATAATAGTTAACATATATGAATGTGGGAACTACAATAACTTATAGATGCCTTTAGTAATTTATTGACTCTGCGCGAACTATGCTAGTTGAAGTTGCTAAATGGTAAGCAGCACCAGTACAACACTAAGAGTTATGAGTTTGGCTAAGATACTTTTAGGTAAAAGTAAAGATATTATTTTGCACTCGCTGCTGATCGGAGATGTGGGATCGGAGATGTCTTCTAAAATGCAATTTAAAATTCCCTTCTTAACATAATATTAAAACAATTCAAATGAATAATACTCAATTCGTTTTTTGTTCTCTTATCTTGATTTAAATTTAAAAATTTAATTTAATAACAAATGAAATGAACAATTCTCTTCTCTTAACTTACAGGGACAACCTAAAAACAAATAAATAAAGCGGAAGCTATTCAAACTAAAACATGGACACCGGAAGTGTGGTTAGCGAACCGATTTCCGCGCATCATCGAGCCTTTGCCAAGCAGAAATCGGCCTCCATGGTAAGTTCACCAGTTAGTTCAAGTCAAGTTGTGTAAAAAATAAAAAACACAAGCACTCAAAGTATTATTCGCCCATAATTATAAATAGTTCACCAGCGCCCCATTGTCTAATTCGATGATATAAGCCCGCAAGTAATGCGCAGCTAATTAGCCACAGCCACGCACAGACGAACAAAGTATCTACATGCATAAATAAACATAAATAAATACACACACACTTGTATACATATATACTAATATATATAGATATATTAATATCGCGATACCAGCATCAGTTACTTTACATAATTTCACGCTAGAAAGTTGTCGAAAATGAAAAGCGCAAAAAAAAAACAAGTACAAAGCTAACATGCAACATGAAAAAAGCCAAACAAAAAAGTAAATTGAAAATTGGCAACTTAAAGTGTTGAATATATCCAGCCTAAAGCACCAACAATTTACAGCTAATAATTGTTAATGCATCGTAATGCATTTTTGGGCAACACTTTCTCAAACTCATTTTCTGCCAGCGGCTTGAAATACACATTTCGACAATAATCTTTCCACATAGTCAGCGTGACCTATCCGTTAGTTTTTCACGAATGTGAATTTCGAAAATCACAATATCGTCTTGAACGTCATTTAGCTTAATTATGTTTATAGTCAAGTCATTGTTGAAATATTTCTATACTGATTTCAGAATCTGAAATTTTAATTATTAGTTTTTTTTATTTAAATTAAATGAGATTTAAATAAAGCTGACTAACCATGATGAATTAATACTCGAAATAAATAAAATGTTGTCGCTGTTAATATTATGTTAATATTATGTTAATATTAACAGAAAACTAGACAAAGCAGTGCAAAAGCAGTTACAGCAGTTCAAAGCAGATTGAGAACAAAATGCAACAAAAGTTGATTATTACTTAAAGACCAAAAAAATGTATTATTATCTAAAGACAAAATAAGTAGATTATTGTTTAAAGACGTTCAACGTTTTTTGTGCTTATAGAATTATATAATTATTATTAAGTGGTTTTCTAATGGTGCACAACGCTCGAAAAATTTTAGTTTGACACCTACATGATTCATGGCATAATAAATACAGCTCTTACTCAATACTTACCTACAAAAAGAGAGAAAGATTTTGGGTGAACACATTAAATAAAAATACAAATAGAAAGAAACCTGTAGGTGGCCAACACTTTACTGAAGCCCACTTTATATTACCTCTAATAATATGTGGCTATTTCCGACATCTGTTAAAGAAAATAACACACTCTTGACTTTCCACACACATAAGTTACACACTTGAATACATAAATACAAATGCGAAAAAGCAAAAAAAAATTGGTTGGGCAGTCATCCATGGCAATAAAGAAAATAACAGCATCAAAAGTCTTCTATTGAAACACTTTCACTCAGAGCGAAAATATTGAAAGCAACCGTAATTTACGAGTATTTTTAGATGTTTAGAAAAAAAAGTAAGTTACAGGTATGTAGCTATGTACAATTACTACATACATAAATTTGTATATTTTTAAAAGACGATCAGATGCTGATTGAATTGGAGCTGACAATTAGCATAGGATATGAATATTTAATATATTTGTCTACCAACTTAACACCGCGTGTGTAAATTCACACACCCAATGAATACCCTTGTGTCAAATACGGTCAATTAATTTCTTCCACAAAATTGCACCAATTATTCAACACTAACGAAATTGTGATAACTGAGCAGTAACTGCTGATGTAATGTATGCAAAATGAACTAATGATCTACGAAAAGTCACAAAAAAAAAGGAAAAAGAGGACCAGGAAGTTCTCACGTTCAAACTGGACAATGTCCAGTCGCGACAAATTTCCTGAGCAACTTCTGTGCAGCCACAACAACTTCTGTGCAGCTAGCACATTACAAGATAAGGGGTTAACTATAAGGGACTCATACACACACACATTTAAATTTATAGGGTGCTTCGGTTTCAGTGCATTCGATCGGTGGTTGTTCTTACGAGTTCATCTGCAAGTCGCCGTAACGGTTTTACTTGTTTGCCGGCTGTAGGCACAGTTTACTTGGTGCTCTGCTTTGCTGTCGCTGTGCACGTACACACGACTTGAAAGCTTTTTTACGTCATTGGCAGCCAGCGGAGCAGCAACAGGTTAGCAAGCTTCTACACATAAAAGCTTGAGAAATGTAGACAAAGCTTTCAGTTGACGAAAGAGCGTACGCGTGCCAACAGCTGTTTTATTCGCGACAGCTTTTTCACTTATCGTGCAGTTTTGTTTTGTTTGTTTGTAAAATTAGCACAAAAGAATTCACCAGAAATGTTTGTAAACGCCTAATTTTCTCTGTTTTCGTTATGTGATATGCCAGTTTAATGCAGCTGCAAATTTAACACGCATGCCTGATAATACAAGTACAAGTCAATTGTGTATGTGTAGTGTATTTGCTTATCTATTAACAATACATTATATGGCATCAGTTATTAAGTCAATTAATGCCTTAGTAGAGCAACGTTTACAAACATTTCGCTAATTTATTTATACCATTTTAATACACGTGCCTATCTACATACACACACCCACACATACTCACAATAAACAGCCGACTTGGGCAACCGGTAAACAAAGCCAACGAAAGCTTTGGGCATCAGCTTAAGCTCTCGCACACGCAATCGGTTATTCGCCATCACTCCTCCTCTCCACTCGCAAACAAACACACAGCACCAAGCTTCAATCGAAAAATGAGAATCGCGAGCGCTAGTCTGCTTTCAGCTTTCGTTCGGCTGCCGTCGTTGTTGATCCGCTCGCCTGTTGTGGCCCATAAGAAAAGCTCCTGCGCCGCTTTAAGTGTTTCATCACAACGCTCACTTTGTCAATCAGTAGCCGCAATGACTTTGCCGGAGCGTAAGCCATTTACGCCGGATTTCTTCTTTCGGCAAGTGAGTAAGCCGTGTTATCTCACTTATTGTGCAAGATGATGAATAAAACAATAAAAAAAAAACAAACAGTTATTCGACACGGAGAGCAGCACGTACAGCTATCTGCTGGCAGATGTTGGCTCCGGCGAAGCTGTAATCATCGATCCCGTCCTAGAGCAGGCGAAGCGTGATGCGCAACTCGTTAAGGATCTGGGCTTTAAGCTGAAATATGCCAGTAAGTGCCGAACACACTGCGGCTGAAAGATAAAAATTGCATTTATCAATATCGATTTACGATAGTTAACACACACATGCACGCCGATCACATAACGGGCAGCGGCTGGCTGCGGCAACTGACTGGCTGCCAGTCGGTCATTGCCGCTGCAAGTGGCGCCAAGGCGGATCGTCATATTGTGGAGGGTGATCGCATTGCGTTTGGACGCCACTCGATTGATACACTGGCGACACCTGGCCACACCAACGGCTGCATGAGCTATGTGATCAAGGAGCAGGACTGTATCTTCACCGGCGATACGGTGCTGATTCGCGGCTGTGGACGCACCGATTTTCAGGAGGGCAGCGCAAAGCACCTCTACGATAATGTCCATGAAAAGATCTTTAGTCTGCCGGAAAACTATCGCATCTACCCGGCGCACGACTACAAGTGAGTTGACCAAGTTGAATTTGTGGATTTGCCAGGTGTATAACTTTTTGTTTTTCCTTGCAGGGGTCAGCTTGAGAGCAGCGTGTGGGAGGAAAAACGCTACAATCCACGCTTGACAAAGACCATCGATGAGTTCATCCAGATTATGAACAACCTTAATTTGCCGTACCCCAAGAAAATAGGTAAGTATTCAAAAATATGCCAAACATAAGAACTAAAGACTCTTTTTCTTTTGTAGATGCATCGGTGCCAGCTAATCGTGAGTGTGGTGTGTACGATATCCCCAAGGAGTAGAAAGGAACAACATCTATGATAATATATATATATAATTAATATATACTGACTTTCACTACGGCTCAAACTACTCTTATGGTTTTAACTTTGACTGCGGCATTCATTAATATTATATACCCACTATGTACAAAGTTAGACAACTACTTCTAATCTATATGAGAATTATATATTTTTTCACATATTAAATAAACCATTCTGGAAAAGTGAACTACAAATATGTTATCAATTAGAGTTTTCTTCAAACAAACCAATACAATACTTTTTTATTAATGAATTAAGCAGCGTACTTTAAACTTGTGTTGTGTGCTGCTTTAGTTCACATAGGTTCCCATAAATCTCCTTTGGTATGCCCCTTATCGGATAATAATACTAATAACTACTATCGCTCTTGTTGGTTCTTTTTTGGTCACGATAATATTTATAATGAGATTATATTTAATCGATACGCATTATAACATAAAAGCACACCTAGCCAATAAATATAATACAAATCTAGATTTATGTAAGTTAACGATAAAATGAATTAAACTTTATTTGGTAGCTGAGAACTTATAATCCAAATTGGAATTTGATGCTGATTAAGTATATATATGCTCAATATACTTCCTTCTGCGTATTTTAATGAGTGCAACAATGAAGTAACTACTTCTATACGAAGTAAACAATATTAAGTATTAATTATATCTAAATAGTAATAATCTTGACTAAATTCACTGAAATTTATTAATTTTCAATTTGCTTTCTTTCTGCGCTCACAGACCATTCTCAATCCGAAGAGCTGCTCCAGTGCAGCCAAGTACAGTCTGCACTCGGGATCGGAGAACAATCACGAGATGCAGACGCAGACCCAGACGCAGACGCAGACATCGACGCACTGCTCGACAACGGGCAGGCGACGGAAGGGGGGCTCTCTGGGCGGAACGCTCTCCTCGCGCTCCACGCGCAGCGAGTCGAAGGAGCTGCGCTCCGCTCTGCAGGATCGCGAGGCTGTCATTCAGAATCTGCGCATTCAGCTGTGCTTGGGCAAATTGCCACGCCCCAGTGGACCGCCTCTCGATGAGTCGGAGAAGCCAGCTGCAGAGCATAAGCTGAATCGCCTCAAGGCGGAAGCGGAGAACAAACGCATCAAGATCAAGAACCTGAAGAGCGCTCTCGAGAAACTAGATATTACAGAGTAAGTGGATCTGTTCAGATTTTAAACTAACTAAGAAGGAATTCAAAATTGAACACTGAATTTAAGCTAATTAAACTAAATATATAATATTAAATAGAAATCGTTTATGAATTAGTCCAGATATTTCTAAATTGTAAAGTTTTTCAATCAAGTAAAAAACATTCACTACAAGCAACAGTTCTTAGTTGTTGCTCACATATTCGTGCTGTGCTTTTATTCCTAGTGTATCTATTTGCAACATGCTAACGATCTATTTGCTTCCTCTGCCCGCAGCAATATTGATATACGAATTCGACAGGCGGAACTGGAGTATGCGCTGGGTCGCGAGGAGCTGCAGATGCTATCGATTGTGGAGGAGGCGCGTGCCTTGCAGGCACGCCTGGAGAAATCTAAGCCGGAGGCGCAGACACTCTACAATATAATCAGTTCGGGTGTGGCGTTGAGTTTGCATGCGGTGCACGCAACATCCGGACGTTGGGCGGCCCAGCAGCGAGTGGATCAGCCCGGCTTCTATGTGGAATGGGCCCTGGAGGGGGATGGACTGTATAAGGGGGATCGCATACTAGAGATCAATGGACGGCTGGTGACCAGCAAGACCAAAGAGGAGCTGCAGAAGCATGTGGGCAACTCCGGCAAATGTCAGATGGTTGTGCTGCGCAAGAAATCGGTGCCCATACCCCAGAAGCAGCTCGACCAGGAGAAGGAGAACAATATGCGACTGCAGCATCGCATCTCCTACCTCGAGGAGCAGGTGCACGAGCTGCAGAATGTCAAGGAGCACGAGCAGATTCAACAGCAGCATCAACAGCAGCAGCAGCTGAGGCACCAGCCACAACAACAACAACAGCAGACAACCCAATCAAATAATGCTCATGTGACCAGCATTAGCATCTCCTCGCCACCCTCCCCATCGCCCACAACAACATCGTCGTCGGACAAGCCGCTAATCTTTCAGCGTGGCAATTATATCACCACCCTGGTGGGTGGCAAACCCATTGAGCTGGTGGGCGATGAGCTGCCGCCGGCTCATGTCACCAAGACCCTGATCAAGGAGAACACTCACATTGATTTGCGCGAGCGTCTGCCCCATCATTCGCACCTCTATGCCATGCCCTCCAAGTCCCTGTCCGCCTCCAAGATATCCATCAACAGCGACTCCGCCTACATGCAGCAGCAGAAGCGCGACAAGGAGCGCCAACGCGAGCGTCACGAGCGCCAGCGGGACAGGGAGCGGGAGCGAGAGCGACCCAGAGATGCAGTGCAGCATCAGTTGCAGCAGCAGCTGCACAGAGACCATCTAAGGAGCACCTATGCACGCAGCGTGGAGCATCTCAATCATTACAATGGGTAAGCATAGTTTTGCGCTTTTGCATAGTTCTAGTTAATATATATGCTATATATATATATATATATTACATTACTCAATCGATGCTTATTCCACCCACCCACAGCTTGGAACGTCGACGGGGGGATGTGTCGCGGCAGAGCGAGGCTCAAACTCTGCGCGCTCGTCTGCCGAGCGATATGCGGAGCGTAAAATCGCTCGATTTTGACAGCGAGAACGAATCGAAGCCGATGACGACAACGACGACGACGACGACGTCGGCGGAATCGCGCACGAATCTCGTGCGACCCACGCCGCCAAAGAAACCATTGCGCCTCTCACTGCAACGCGCCCAGAGCCTGCAGACAGTCGAGCTACATCCGTGCGCCGAACACGATCGGAAGCGGCCCATGAAGCGGATGCATCACAATAGCAGCACCAGTGGCGGCTCCTCGCCAAGCGATGAGGGTCAGGGGCTTGGTCATGGCCATGGCGGATCTGTGGCACTCATCGAGAACTGCAGTCCGATGCACACAGCCTCGCTGGGGCGCCACAAGCTCATCTAAGTTTGAGCTGCAAGTTTTCATAACGCATCTGGATTTTTAATTTACAACTTGGTGGAAACTACGCTTGCTGTCTTGAGTCAGTTAGTTTTCCGCCAAGAAACAGGCGGACATGTGCAAGATTGAATACGCTATCTATAATTATGATTACAATTGTGAATTTGCTCATATACGTAGAGTTCGACTTAAATATAACTGTAACACTTAATGTACTTACTTATCAGATATATATTGCTGTACTCTTAATTAGGGCTTGGCTACCATTTCGGCTTTATTATTATCACAAACTCGAGAGAATTGAAAGAATGTACACAAAATCTATTAGCACCATTTTTAATATATGTAAATAAACGAGTTTTTGACATTTGAATCTTGGCATTTGTTTTTTTGATTATTATTTATGGATTGTTTTGATAATTTCGCTTCGAAGCATTTTTCAAAAGTGACCAGAGTGCCAAAGCAAAAACCGAAAGTGTTATCCGAAATTAACCGGTGAAAATTCAACATTTTTTAAGAACGAGTAATTGGAATTTAATCATAACGGTAAATGTATTTTTTACTAACAGTATTTGTCTTGTAAAATGAAGTTGGGAATAAGGAACCAAAAATAATTTGAAAAAAGCATATTCTTTGCCTAAACACTTTTTACATCAGAAATTGAACTTATTTCGGTTTAATTTTCATTCTGAGTCTTAGATAATTAATTTTCTGGCATTTTTACATGCGATAAGTATATGTATTAAGCTCACGCTGCCGTGTTCTGCAGTCGTTATGGGTATAATTAATAAATACCTGAAAGGTTGTAAATCTTGGCAAAGATATGCTCGAAACTGGGCAAGGAATATGAAATAGGGATTGGCTGGGAAATTTTTAAATGTTTCGCTCATTATTTTAAAAAATTTACTATAAATTTATCTTTAATTTCAATATATAAGTTAAGCACAATAATTACTAAATCACCAATATACCCAAACCCAGCCTTGTTCATCGCGGTACCTGCCGCTGAAGTTGGGTTCGCAACTACCATTATTTGCTGGCGAAGGGTTGCCGGCAGCTGCCTTCATCGACAGCCCCCAATCCAGCTGCCTTCATCGACAGGTCCCGATACAGCTGCCTTCATCGACAGGCCCCAATCCAGCTGCATTTTACTTGTATTTAGGCTAAGCATTTTTGTATAAATAAAGAGCCTGCTCATCAGAGCAGCTCAGTTCTAATAAAGCACTAATCTGTAACAGTTCAGTTTTTTTATATATATAAAACGCAAAGAACCCGTTTAAATTATATATTACACAATATCAATAAATATTCGATGGATCACACAAAGCAACACAGATCAAATGAATTTCTTATACAGAAATGGTAGTAGCTGCATTATTTTAGATTTTCTAGAGATTGTATAACATATTATAAAACCTGTTCGCCGATTGAAGGATACATAAGTCATATAATCGTAATGGTACCAGCTAATAGTTGGTTGAGGAGCAACTCTTTTCTCTCAAAGGAGACGCAAATCTTTTTACATTTTACATGAAATTAATATATTTATTCATACTGTGAAATATGTTATTTTCATTCGTTCAACTTTATAAAACCATAATATTAAATATTAAAGCGTAATACTTCTGCCGTATATCCGCATTATTTACAATTTTGCGGGGATTGTATATCATATTAGCCATACTTAATTTAATTGTTTCGCCCATTGAAAGGTATATAAGCCAAGTGTCTTACGTAGAAACTTAAAATTTAATCAAAATGAAATTCATTGTTTTCATCGTGCTGGCTCTTTTGGCATCTCAAGCAGTAAGTAAAATAGAAAATAAACCAGACACACAGTTTTTTGCATTTTACATGAATTGAAGATATTTATTCATCTTGTAATATGCCATAAGTCATCATTTAACTCTGTTAAACTTTAGAAAACCATAATATTAATTTATATTTATTTGATTTGAATTATTTTAGAGCTGTAAACAGCTAATTCGAGTCCCTATGAAACAATAGACAAATATCTGAATCAATTTTTCTCAAAATGGTCGGAGATCAAATCCTACTAATGGAGCCAGAAGGTCATGGATAGATGTGGAAATGCATTAAACCAATTTGTGTTAATATTCGAATCGGAAAATAAAGCGTAACACTTCTCAAACACAAAAAATTGATGTTTTATTGATTAATATCTCAAATTGTAACTATTTAGTTAGGGTGTGGCAACAAAAAATTAGCTGTGGGATAATAATGCTGATATCGGACACTGATATTCATCAAAAATTGATGTGAACCCGATAGAAAACTGGTGGGTAATCATAAAAGGAAGCTGAAAAATTCCTATAAATTACTCAGTTTGGATTACCTGAGCAGGGCTTTAAGCTGAAATATGCCAGTAAGTGCCTAACACTTTGTGGCTGAAAGATAAGTGGCATTTACCGATATCGATATACGATAGTTAATACACACATGCACGCCGATCACATAACGGGCAGCGGCTGGCTGCGGCAACTGACTGGCTGCCAGTCGGTCATTGCCGCTGCAAGTGGCGCCAAGGCGGATCGTCATAAAGTGGAGGGTGATCGCATTGCGTTTGGATGCCACTCGATCGATGCTGATTCGCAGCTGTGGACCCACCGATTTTCAGGAGGGCAGCACAAAGCACCTCTACGATAATGTCCATGAAAAGATCTTTAGTCTGCCGGAAAACTATCGCATCTACCCGGCGCACGACTACAAGTGAGTTGACCAAGTTGAATTTGTGGATTTGCCAGGTGTATAACTTTTTGTTTTTGCTTGCAGGGATCAGCTTGAGAGCAGCGTGTGGGAGGAGAAACGCTACAATCCACGCTTGACAAAGACCATCGATGAGTTCGTCCAGATTATGGTCAACCTTAATTTGCCTTCCCCCAAGAAAATAGGTAAGTATTCAAAAATATGCCAAACATAAGAACTAAAGACTCTTTTTCTTTTGTAGATGCATCGGTGCCAGCTAATCGTGAGTGTGGTGTATACGATATCCCCAAGGAGTAGAAAGGAACAACATCTATGATAATATATATATATATAATTAATATATACTGACTTTCAAAGGGGAATTGGAGATCATCACTACGGCTCAAACTACTCTTACGGTTTTAACTTTGACTGCGGCATTCATTATTATTATATACCCACTATATACAAAGTTAGACAACTACTTCTAATCTATATGAGAATTATATATTTTTTCACATATTAAATAAACCATTCTGGAAAAGTGAACTAGAAATTTTTTATCAATTAGAGTTTTCTTCAAACTAACCAATACAATACTTTTTTTTATTAATGAATTAAGCAGCGTACTTTAAACTTGTGTTGTGTGCTGCTTTAGTTCACATAGGTTCCCATAAATCTCCTTTGGTATGCCCCTTATCGGATAATAATACTAATAACTACTATCGCTCTTGTTGGTTCTTTTTTGGCCACGATAATATTTAAAATGAGATTATATTTAATCGATACGCATTATAACACACAAGCACACCTAGCCAATAAATATAATACAAATCTAGATTTATATAAGTTAACGATAAAATGAATTAAACTTTATTTGGTAGCTGAGAACTTATAATCCAAATTAGAATTTGATGCTGATTAAGTATATATGTATATGCTCAATATACTTCCTTCTTCCTCTTTTAATGAAGGAACTACTTCTATACGAAGTAAACAATTTTAAGTATTAATTATATCCAAATAGTAATAATCTTGACTAAATTCACTGAAATTTATTAATTTTCAATTTGCTTTCTTTCTGCGCACACAGACCATTCTCAGTCCGAAGAGCTGCTCCAGTGCAGCCAAGTACAGTCTGCACTCGGGATCGGAGAACAATCACGAGACACGGACTTTAGTTATAATATAACCATATATATTATACAATTCAATAAATATTCGATAGATCACACAAAGCAACACATCAAATGAATTTCTTATATAGAAATGGTAGTAGCTGCATTAGAATGCATTAGAATGTATAACATATTATAAAACCTGTGCGCCGATTGAAGGATACATAAGTCATATAATCGTAATGGTACCAGCTAATAGTTGGTTGAGCAGCAACTCCTTTCTCTCAAAGGAGACGCAAATCTTTTTACATTTTACATGAAATTAATATATTTATTCATACTGTGAAATATGTTATTTTCATTCGTTCAACTTTATAAAACCATAATATTAAATATTAAAGCGGAATACTTATCCCGTATATCCGCATTATTTACAATTTTGCGGGGATTGTATAACAGATTAGCCATACTTAATTTAATTGTTTCGCCCATTGAAAGGTATATAAGCCAAGTGTCTTACGTAGAAACTTAAAATTTAATCAAAATGAAATTCATTGTTTTCATCGTGCTGGCTCTTTTGGCATCTCAAGCAGTAAGTAAAATAGAAAATAAACCAGACACACAGTTTTTTGCATTTTACATGAATTGAAGATATTTATTCATCTTGTAAAATATGCCATAAGTCATCATTTAACTCTATTAACTTTAGAAAACCATAATATTAATTTATATTTATTTGATTTGGATTCTTTTAGAGCTGTCAACTGCAAAAGCGAAACGCTATAAAGAAAGAGAAAGCCTGATTAATTTTTCTCAAAATGGTGGGAGATCAAATCCTACTAATGGCGCCAGAAGGCCATGGATAGATGTGGAAATGCATTAAACCAATTTGTGTTAATATTCGAATCGGAAAATAAAGCGTAACACTTCTCAAACACAAAAAATTGATGTATTATTAATTAATATCTCAAATTGAAACTATTTAGTTATGTCTTCTCCAAAAAGGAGCTTTACGATTGGCAAATTACATAGATGAGATTCTAGAAATACGCCCCCCTATTCGCCCCTATCGCTGTGTCAACAAAAAATTAGCTGTGGGATAATAATGCTGATATCGGACACTGATATTCACCAAAAATTGATGTGAACCCAATAGAAAAGTGGTATGGTATGGATCATAAAAAGGAAGCTGAAAAATGTTACAAATTACTCAGTTCGGATTACCTGAGAATTTAAGTTTGCCAACTGTAGAAAACTGTCGTAAACGAAATAATGTGTTAATTTGATATTAACTGTCGCGTTAACTATATTATAATAAACGATAATGTTGCTAGATGAATTAATAATAGGCAAGCATGTTCCAGATATAAGAAAGAATATCTTGAGAAGAACTACTATCATTATTTTCAATTTTGCAGGGATTGTATAACATAATAGCCATACTTAATTTAATTGTGTTGCCTATTGAAGGGTATATAAGCCAAGTGTTTCAAACCTAAGAATTCAACAAAATGAAGTTTTCTATTTTAATCATACTTATCCTTTTGGCAGCTCAGGCAGTAAGCAAATAAATACAAAGGAAACTGCATTTTTTGTATTTTATTTTTTAATATATGGCTATAAATTTTAATTCTCTTAGAGCTGTCGTAGGCGTCATGGACCTCGGAGAATTACCCCCAAAAGCAGAACGGTGGAGCATCGAAAGCATTAAACACATTTTTCTCAAATTTCGAATTTAAATATATACACTTCTCACACATAAAAAATTGATAAAATACATCCAGAAAATAATACTATCAGAAGAATAGTTGACGTACGATTTAATAGTGGTTTTGGTTGTAAGCAAATTTTATTTCCGCATTATTTAAATTTTATTTCCTGCAACAATACATTCCCTTGTATAACATATTAGCCATACATAATTTAATTGTTTCGCCTATTGAAGGGTATATAAGCCAAGGGTCTTACAGTGAAACTTAAGAATTAAAAAAATGAGATTTAGTCTTTTAATCGTTCTGATCCTATTTACAAGTATAGGGAAAGTAAGTAAAACGTGAATAGAACATATTTATTCATTTTCTGAAAAATGTTATAAGTAATAATTGCAATTCGTTGAACTTTAGAAAATCATAATATTATTTTATTTTTCTTAGAGGTTGAATTGGCGCAAACCTTCCAAATAAGTGTAGAGGTGGAGGTGTGAATGCATTAACAGCATGTATCGCACAATTCGAATCTAAATATATACACTTCTCACATATCGATATGAAGAAATACCTACAGAAATTACTACTATCAGAGTAATGGTTGATGTACGATTTAAAAGTGGTTTTGGCTTCGTTAATTTATAACTACAATGGTAAGCAATATAATGTCATAATCTGATATTAACGGTCATATTAATTATATTAAATAAATGATATTGTTGCAAGATGAATTTATAATGGTCAAGCTTGTACCAATGATGTGGTCTGATTTGAAGTACATTTCTAATATTCTTATTTTGACATTTTACATAGAAATAAAGTTAATTAAGTTACCTTTTCAAGAAGTATCGAATTATTTGGGGAGGTAACATTTAGATGTACACAAATACATCCAGAAAGTACTACTATCAGAAGAATGGTTGACGCACGATTTAATAGTGGTTTTGGTTGTAAGCTAATTTAATTTCCGCATTATTTTCAAATTGCATATAATTTTAGGGCTTGCGCTATCAGCTTTTTGATAGATTTATTTGAATTAATAACGCTATAATGATTATTTCCAATTTGTATTGAGAATAGAAGTCGATTTTTGAGAATATTAGTAGTTAGCATATATAAAGGTTTGAAGTCACCGCTAAACCTTCTCAACAGCGAGAGTAACTAATGAACACGATTGATAAGTTCGATCACGAACTTATGCCAAACAACTACTACTTAGCTGCAGCAGCCAGACTATAAGCGAACGCACTTTATCGAGAGAGAGAGAGAGAGAGAGAGAGAGATCGAGAGCGATAGCGATAGCGCTCCATAAAGAGAGCGCTGCTAACGCTGGGTGCTGCAGCTCAAGCTGCACTTAACATAATGCGTATGTAAACACGACTAACAATAAGCTCTTTGTATTAAGCCTTGCAGGGCTCCAAAGTCAAGTATGTAAGCAATTGAATATCATTCAAAGTTCTTTGCTGCTGCAGCCAACAATTAGCCATACTTAATTTAATTGTGTTGCCTATTGAAGGGTATATAAGCCAAGTGTTTCAAACCTAAGAATTCAACAAAATGAAATTTTCTGTTTTAATCATACTTGTCCTTTTGGCAGCTCAGGCAGTAAGCAGTAAAAACAAAGGAGACAGCACTTTTTTGCATTTTATTTTTAATTTATATTTATATATTTCTCATAGAGCTGTCGTAATCGTCATGGACCCCGGAGAATTACCCCCAAAAGCAGAACGGTGGAGCATCGAAAGCATTAAACACATTTTTCTGAAAATTCGAATTTAAATATATACACTTCTCACATACAAATACCTCCAGAAAGTATTACTATCAGAAGAATGGTTGAATTACGAAAAAATAGTTGTTTTGGCTGTAACAAATTTTATTTCTGCCATATCTTAAATTTTGCAGGGATTTTATATTTTATAAGCCATACTTAATTTAATTGTTTCGCCTTTTGAAGAGTATATAAGCCAAGTGTCGTACATTGAAACTCTAGAATTGAAACAAAATGAAATTTACTGTTCTAATCGTACTGGTCCTTGCGGTAGCTCAAGCAGTAAGTAAAATAAAAAATAAACCAGACACATTTTACATGAATTGAAGATATTTATTCATCTTGTAAAATATGCCATAAGTCATAATTTAACTCTGTTAAACTTTAGAAAACCATAATATTAATTTATATTTATTTGATTTGGTTTCTTTTAGAGCTGTAGAGAGATAAACATGAGAATCCCGGTATACGAAAACAAGAAGAACTGAATCCATTAGTTTTTCTCAAAATGGTGGGAGATCAAATCCTACTAATGGCGCCAGAAGGCCATGGATAGATGTGGAAATGCATTAAACCAATTTGTGTTAATATTCGAATCGGAAAATAAAGCGTAACACTTCTCAAACACAAAAAATTGATGTATTATTAATTAATATCTCAAATTGAAACTATTTAGTTATGTCTTCTCCAAAAAGGAGCTATGCGATTGGCAAATTACATAGATGAGATTCTAGAAATACGCCCTCTATTCGCACTTATCGCTGCATCAAAAAACAAATTAGCAATGGGAAAATAATATTGATATCGGACACTGATATTCATCAAAAATTGATGTGAACCCGATAGAAAACTGGTGGGTTATCATAAAAGGAAGCTGAAAAATTCCTACAAACTTCTCCGTCTGAGTTCCCAAACTGTTAATTTGATATTAAGGGTCCTGCTTATTAAATGAAAATAATCGATATTATTGCTATATGAATTAATAATGGTCAAGCTTGTACCAATGATGTAGTTTGACTTAAATTCCTCTTTTTAATTTTGTCACCTGCGAAACCGATTCACATTTTAAGTAGTATTAATGGTAATTAAGTTACTTTCCCAAAAGTATTGTCAGGGGGATACTATTTTGATATACCTTCAGAGGTACTACTATCAAAAAAAGGGTTAATAGTGGGTTTGGTGGTAAGCAAATTTTATTTCCGCATTATTTACAGTTTTGTGGGGATTGTATAACATATTAGTCATACTTAATTTAATTGTTTCGCCCATTGAAGGGTATATAAGCCAAGTGTCTTACAGTGAAACATAAGATTGGAAAAAAAAATGAAATTTTGTCATTTATTCGTACTGATTATGATGCCAGGTGGTATTGGAGTAAGTAAAATAAGAAGAAATGAGACACATCGCTTTTGCATTTTACATGAATCAGGAATATTTATTCAGCTTGTGAAATATGTTATACATCATAATTTCACTCATATCATCATATCAGCATCATATTAATTTATATTTATTTGATTTTAATTCTCTTAGAGGTTGTTCAGCATGGCTAAAGGTCCCCAAGAGGGTGGAAGTGCATTAACCCAATTATTCTCACAATAACGGGCGAAAAAATTCTGCTAAGGGAAATGCATTAAACCAATTTATCTTAATATTCGAATCGGAAAATAAAGCGTAACACTTCTCAACCATGAAAAATTGATGTGTGTACGTTATTATTATCTCAAAATTAAACTATTTAGTTGGGGTATATGCGATATATGTCTTCTCCAATAAGGAGCTTTACGATTGGCAAATTACATGGATGGAATTCTAGAAATACGCCTTATCGCACTTATCGCTATGGCAACAAAAAATTGGCAATAGAATAAAGATATTCATAGTGTACTGATAAAGTGCCTCATAATGAAGCTGCGTTTCCAAAAAGTATATAATTGTTTGGGGAGGTACCATGTCGATATAACTAAAAACCTCCAGAAAGTACTACTGTAACTTAAGAATATTTAGTTTTGGTTGTGTGCAATTTTTATTTCCGCATTATTTACAATTTTCTATGGATTGTATAACATATATGTCTTACATCTTTTAATTGTTTCGCCTATTGAAGGGTATATAAGCCAAGTGTCTTACATTGAAATATAAGTTTAACAAAACAAAATGAAATTCAGTCTTTTAATCTTACTGATTATTATGTCGGGTGGTATTGGAGTAAGTAAAATAAGAAGAAATTAGACACATCGCTTTTGCATTTTACATGAATCAGGAATATTTATTCAGCTTGTGAAATATGTTATACATCATAATTTCACTCATATCATCATATCAGCATCATATTAATTTTTATTTATTTGATTTTTATTTTCTTAGAGGTGGCCAAGGCGGAAAAGTCCCCAATAAAAGGGTTGAATGCATTAAGCCAATATTTCTCAAAATAACGGGCGAAAAAATTCTGCTAATGGAAATGCATTAAACCAATTTATCTTAATATTCGAATCGGAAAATAAAGCGTAACACTTCTCAACCATGAAAAATTGATATGCGTACGTTTCTCAATATGTATTTTGAATTAATATCTGAGAATTAAACTATTTAGTTGGGGTACATGCGATATACATATGTCATCTTCAAAAAGGATGGAATTCTTGAAATACGACCCCCTGTTCGAACTTATCACTGTGGCAACAAAAAATTGCATTAGAATAAAGATATTCATAGTATACTGATAAAGTACTTTAAAGTCCCTTTTTTATTTTCTAATTTTGACTTTTAAAATAGTATTAAAGTTTCCAAAAAGTATTGAATTGTTTGGGGAGATGCCATGGCGATATAAACAAAAACCTCCAGAAAGTACTACTGTACGAAGAATGGTTGACTTAAGAATATTTTGTTTTGGTTATATGCAAATTTTATTTCCGCATTATTTACAATTTTGTAGGGATTGTATAACATATTAGCCATACTTAAGTTAATTGTTTCGCCTATTGAAAGGTATATAAGCCAAGTGTCTTACATTAAAACTGAAGAATTGAAAAAAAATAAAAATGAAAGTAACTGTATTAATCGTAGTGGTCCTGTTGGCAGCTCAAGGAGTAAGTAAAATAAAGTGAAATTAGACGCAGCGATCGCTTTTGGCATTTCACATGAATTGAAGTTAATTATTCATATGGATAATTATAATTCCTTATTCGATTTGAATTCTTTCAGGCTTACGCAAGATGTTATGGTTGGTGCTTCAAAAATAAATAAAATTCCACTTTCTAGTAGGAGAAACGATCCGGTTGAAATGTAATTAATATCATTTTTTTAAATTTTGGAATCATAAAAATAGTTGATGTGCTCATGTTTATAAACATGTATTATTTATTAATATCTCAAAATCAAACAGTTGGTTAAGGTCATACATTTATTTGAAAATTGCTGGGATATATGTATATGCGATATATGCCGTTCTCCAAAAAAGAGCTATAGGATTAGCAAAATACATGGTATGTATACGGTATGTAGACGGTTTGAGTTTTTCTTTTTGTTTCGCACATTATTAAATATTTTTCTAGAATATGGTGTGTTCAGTTTATAGACATAATTGAGGTCAGCATACATTTACAAGAAACATCAAAGGTTACACACACGCATGCATTTATAGATTTTTTTTGTATATGTGTTGGTTTTAGTCTATTATTGTTCACCGCAAATTAAAGGTAAACAATATTTATGCATATATATATATTTATATATATATATACATATATATATGTATTTATGAATACTGTGCTAGGAACTTGTGTACCTATTCAAAATTGAGCTTATAAAATGCTGCACGAGTTTTTCTCGCGAAACGGATTCACCTTCTGACTGGTGAATCCACTAAGCAGACAATCATCCGATTCGTGATCTAACATATACTTCATCATTGCATTACATGCCTCCGACACCTGGATGCGTTGTATGCCACTCTCGCGACGCAGTTGCTCATTAATTGTGCGCTGCTGTTGCAAATTAGCAGCCATGATATCCAAAACGGCAGTCTCGGCAAGACCTATGGTGAATGTCAACGAAAAATGCGATTGCTAACGAATACGGGTGCAGCTGCAACAAAAGAAATAACTCAAATTTAAAAACACTGCGTTTCTTCAACAATCATACTTGATTTTACCTTTAGAAGCTTAATTTAGGCACAAGCTCGAGGTTCTTGAAGCACCGAAAAATCAATAGCGTTTGATTTGCTGCTGTTGAATGTACATATTATTAACGAGCTATCGATAACATTAATTTTGAGCAGCTGTTTTCAAGAGCTGCCAACTTGGCGCAAATTAAAGGCATTTTGAATTTTTTAACAGTTTTATTGAAGTTGCGATTTAACATTTGTGTTAATTGTACCAAAAATATATATTTATATATATTAATATATATATATGGGCATAAATATATGTATTACGTAAGCATGCTACAAAAACATAAATTATTATAATTATAATGAATGCAAATACTTCGGAACTTACTCGGGCATTAAATCTGGTTGTGTTTCTTTATTATTTTGAGCCTCTGTTGGATCATTGGTGCTGGACTCCAACTGTGCCTGGGGCTTTCGAAACGCATTTGCCATTAGTAGAATATTCCTAGCGATACGCTGTTCATCTATACGCCTTTGAGCCGTATGCGTTCGCTTGTCCGCATTCTCCGACATACGCTGCTCGAGCGGTAAAATCGCTGCTGCCAAGATAGGTTCCGGATTTGTCCAGATCTCGGTGCCGGGTGTTTCTTTGCCAGTTGTTGGTGAGAATGCGGGTCGTGCGGGTATTAAGGGTGAACGCACACAAACACTAAGAAACAAAACTTATTTATTTTTCGTCTTATTAAACAATTAGTCACACTCTAAATTCGTTTCAAAAACTTGATTTGTCAACGCAAATAGCAACAATATTTTAATTTTATAATTTCGGTATTTTTGCCGATTATGCGATTGGCTCGGCCCCAGGCTCGACACTTGCTGACTCATTGTCCTCGCTCGGTTTTAATCTAGAACGAGTTAAAAATGAGACAGGAGACAGCAATGAGCCCAAGTGTCGCGCCCTCGATTTAGTTACCAGCGGATTGGTAGCTGTTACTCACTTGTTCACTTCCTCCAATTTTTTGAGCAAACGTTCGTTCTCCCGGCACACAATCTCCTGATCCCTGAGTATCGTTTCGCGTACCGTAAACAAATGATTATTCTCCTGCCGCAGAGATTCATTCTCGGCCATATAGAGTTTAACCAGCTCGGCCAGCTCGGTGCCATCGAGTTCGGGTAAACGCTGTAGATCCACTTTGGGCACGGCTACGCTGCCTTCGCCAGTGTTAACCCGCTCCATTTGCTGTTCGATTAGATGGCCAGCGTGGTCATCAACCGGTGCTATCTGATGATGCAGATTCAGGGCCGCTTTCAGATGTTCATTCTCCATTTGCAACGCGTGTATGTCCCGCTTCAGGCTGAGTATGAGCGCCTCTCGCGGATCCATCATGATGACGGGCTTGGTCCGGATGCGCTTTGCACGGGATGCATAGCGCAGGGTATTCAACGTCTCGGCATGATTATAATGGGCCGGCGAAACGCAGGCGATCATTAGCGTGACACCATTCCCGGCCAGACTGTCGGCCAGCAACTTGGTCAACTGACTATCCCTGTAGGGAATGTGTCCCGATCTCTTCTTGTTATCACTCAGCGATGATATGCAATAGCCGAGCACCATTAAGCTCTTGTTGATGTTATTCGCCTCCTCCAGCGTTTTGCCCTCGCTCATCGTTTTCTTGGTCAACTCGCTGCCAGCCAAATCCACAAAGTTAATCTTGCCATGCTTGGAGAGAAAGACGCCGCCATCCGTTTGCTGATCCGATAATATATGTACCGTTAGTATCGTATGCGAACGCGATGAATGATCATTCATCGCATGCGAGCCCACAGCACGATTTCGCATGCCTGCAAAATATTAGGATTAATGTGAAATTCGAAAAATAAATTTCTGCTGCTGTATGAAGAAAATGTGTGTCGCCAGAGCGCCCATTAAAAAGCAACCCCATCACTCACCCTCCTCCAGGACAGCCAACAAATCGTCCAGTTCCTCACAGTCGACGGTGAATAGATTCTCCACAAAGAAACCGCCCGATTTCTTGGACCAACGTACGGCGAGTGGTTTGCGTGCACTTCCCGGGTTGAGCAAATCGATTACCTATTCATACAAAATGCATTTCAATTTCGTAAACCAATAATGGAATTAAGGCACTCCTTCGACTCCGTGGACTTGATCAAACAAATCATCTAAAATGCCATGCAAACTGCAGCTAAAGGGTTGGGAAGCGGCCACACTAAATAGAGGTCAATGCAATGCATGCCAGAGTTAATTGTATGAGCAAATGCTATTTGCCAATGGTCCGAACCAATCAGTAATATGGCAAAACCATTTTAATTAAACATGCCATCAAATGGAACCGCCTTACGTAGATATCAGATGATTAAAGAGCTATACAAATCGAGGTTGTGGTTTGCTTAAAACTGGACCGATGTCGTAGAAAAGGTCATTTTGTTGATATCTGTTGATAAGCCATGTGGTATAATTATTGATATATAACCTTTGACAATGAAATCATTTTAGATAACTATTGCAGATATCTTTCTTCGAATAAATTTGCTGACCTTAATTTAAATACAGTTCTATCTGAATTTTAATCACAATTTTTCAATTTAAATAATTTAATTTACTTTTTGTGTCTACATTAAATATATTTTGGACCATTATTGTAATAAAATTCTTGTTAATCACTCACCCGTTCATTGTAAATCTCCATAAAAGAAGCCTTGAGCACGTAGTTAACATCCTTGCGATTCTTAATCAACTGGAAGAGGTACAAAAACGAGCGGAAGATCAAACCATGACCAGGATCCTTTGGATTCGGTTTGCCCACAAACTGCAAATATAACCAAAGATCAATCACGTCATATATCTTTTAACTTATATCAACTGAACCCAGCTCACCAAATCCGGTGGACCGGTCAATGTATGCGTCTTGCCGGAGCCCGTTTGTCCGTAGCAAAAGGCCGTGCAACTGAAGCCCTCGATGCCCATCTCAATGATGCGCTTTATGCCCGAATAGTCCAGTATATCCTCCTGAGTGGCACCCGGCTCGAAGACCACATTATAGGTAAAAACTCGCACACTGTCCCGATTATGCGAACGCTTTGCACCCGTGTCATTACCCTCGATCTGACAGAAAGAGAGAGAAATGTACTCAATATATATAAAAATATATATGGAAAGTGAGGGATTAAGTTTTCCGGTCTTACAATGACTTGTCCATTGCCGGGAAACTGTAAAGTTGCTCCATGCCTGTCACGTTTCTCCTTGTCATTCAGAGGACGCACTCTGACCACCACATTGATATTATCCTCGGGCGTAGAGGGTTCCTCGCTGCCCGTGCCCGTCGACTTGGAGGCCACAACTTCCAAGGTATCCGCACTGCCAATTCTGCGTAAAGCAAATGAATAACTCATTTATGTAAATATTAAGTGGAAATTAAGCGAAATGCGAAATTAACCCCTGCCAGCATTTAATATGTTAATTGAATCGATAAATGGATAAATAACCTAGAAATTGGAATGGAGACTATTAATTTGAAGAGGTAATTCTACTCTAGATACAACTAGATGTATTTTTTGCACTGCTTCACATCCAACAGATGTGAATCAACCAAATCCTCAAGTATTTCATCACAATATAGACGGAATGTGTTTAATTACTCACTAGCCTCTTGAACTGCTCTAAGCCAGTTAGTACGTGGTATTTTGTGGTTGTTAATTCAATTTGATTTAACTAAATCGAATCTAGGCGCTCAAGCTCACCTACGAAATTTTGTTAATGTTATGAATTCGTATTTTTTTGATTTGTTATGGTCAACCATGCTTAAAGTGTTTGTTCCAATTCCCTTGAACTTGATGACGTTCCTCTGATTGAGGGGCCCTATAAATAGCCCAAGGTTAAGGGTGGACGCAGCCTAAACTTTTGTTTTTGTTTTTGTTTTCTTTTTGAGTGGGTTTTTCTTCGTTTGCGTCGCACTTTTTGGCTTAATTGGTTTTTTGCTGGTGTTAGAAAAAAATTCCGGGGCGTTGTTTCATATGATTAACAAGAAATATTTTCAATAGAATTTCGAAACTTTTGTTATTTCCATAAGTTGTGTGAATGAAATTTGAATTGTAAGCAATTTAAATACTATGAGTGTGGGTGTGTGTGTGTGTGGGTGTGCTGTTCCAGCCAATTATTAAACCCATCGAAAATCAACAAAATATTTATTTGAAGAACGCTGCGTATACGTAATATCGAAATTGTTTCATTCTTAATCAATTATCCATTAGCGCTGACATTTGACATATTCAAGTAATTTGAATGTTAAAAACTAATGCATTAATGATCAAAAACTTGACTCTCTTACCATACAAAGGAAAAAGGCCACAAGTACGAGGCACGTGTGTGTAAATATATTAATCGGGCACAGAACTTTGGATCTATGCCTCAGTTTGTGTGAACATCGTCAATATTTTACAAGGGGGCAAACGTGAAAGCAGAAATTAACACGAACACGTATAGACCTGGTATTCTTTTACCCCAAGCAGTTTCTGGGCTAATAAGACAACCAAACGGAAGGTCATTCAACTTTCATCCACTTTAAATGGATGCTAAATACTTAATTAGCCAAGGTATTTCAGTCTAAGGAATTTCTTTACTCAACTAAAGGTAAAATATTTATTTATAAATATTGATTTCTCAATAGCCTCAAATATATATTATTCTTTTTAATAGGGAAAAATTTTACTGACAAAATAAATGGTTTATTTTATTTTTTCTGTAAATCGATATAAATATATAACAGTTTATCAAAAAAAAAAGAAAACAATTAATAAATAGCATATAGCAGAAATATATCAATATTAGATAATTAAGATTGATTTGCTTTAGATCTTAGTAGAAGTAATAATAATTTTACTAATAGACCTACTACTACTAATAGGGAATAATACCCGTGATTTCTTGTTTAGTCACAAGCCACCAATTTGTTGAGCATTAGGCAAAATAGAGCAGAACTGACTAATTTATTGGGTGCTCCACATATGTGGTGTTTATAGGCACGTGTCTCGTACATGGACAAATTGACACCAGTAGCATTTGTTACTCTAATTGATCAGATATATAGCATATATACTTATAGTACATATATTCATGTAGTGCGCCCATTTAGGTATTATTAAGGGCGTCATAATTATAAGATAATATGCACGCTAATACGATTTAATTAATGACCAAGTAAATAGTTACTTGATTGACTTATATGCATATATATACATATATATACTTTTTATTATTCCCGTGTGACAGAATGGAAAAAATTGAATTTTCCCCTAGATGAATATTCATTGTAGACTTGTGCGCAGTTTGCATTTTTCAAAAATACTTCAGACCATACATTAATATATCTATATTTATATCCATATCTATATCTATTATGGATTTTCTTTGGCATGCGCGACACGGTGGTTAGGTCATTGTTATTATTCTGTGGAGCAACAGGGACATGTTCCGTTTTCAAATATAATCAAAGTTGACATTTCATTGCCTGGACTTCAGCATTACACGATATGGTTATTAGCAGACATGTAACCATATAGATACTATATGGAAACAAAAACGCGCCAATAAAAGTGAGAGTTGCACTTTATTGTTGCTGTTTTCTTTTTTCTCTTTGTTTTGTCCTGTCTCGTTGGCTCAATTGGTAGTCGTTACATTTTATTTGTTGTGCAAACAATGCAACAATAAAATCACCGATTTCAACAAAATAAACATTAACCGACCATACAATATTTATATAGCATGCAATCTCGACAAGACACACACTTAAATCACATGCTAAATACCAAAGTTAAGGTGCATGCTATCGACCAAGTCAATGTCCCCCCATTGGCCATTTATAATTCATTACTCGCTTTTTGTTGTTGTCATAAAACACCTTTCACAGGCAAATGTTATAAAGATTTGAGAAAGGTGCGAAATCTAACCTAATAGGTAAAAATTTAGTTTAGTTAGAAAGAAAAAGCTTTAAACTAAATTTGAAAAAATTTCCTCATAGTTTTAAATAATTTTTATAAATTATTTGTTAATAAAGCTGAATGAATTTTGACAAACTAATGTCGAAGTAACAATCGAATAGTGATTAATAGGACATTACGAAACTGGAAGTTAGAATTAATCACTTAATTTACCTCTTGCCACAAGTTCCATCAATTAACCAATTGTTCGACATGAGGTAAACTACAAACCAACTTAATCCGACAGGTCCTTAACCTTAAGTGCTACTGACTATATGACTTAGAAGACCATATAGTATATGGCTGTCTTTCAACTACTATCTGTAGACAAACAGCAACAACGCCTATCAAAACAGCTCTGGTGGCAAATAAAAATATGTCACTTTCGCTATCGATGCGGGTCAGGCAGGACTCAAAGGACTCGTCGGCTTCAATATGCTGGGTAATTACAAAATCGATTTATGCCGTGCTCGCTCAACCCCCATTAGAGAATTCCACAAATTGTTTAAATATAAAACTTGACCAATTGAGGCTACTACTAGCTGTCCCACCATCCATCCGTCTTTCTGTCTCTCTGTCTGTCCGTCTATCTGTCCAGTTTGTTGGCCGCATTTTGACTTATTGTGCGTGGTCATTATGCCTCGTGCCTTGTGGGTATTCCTATGATTCCAGGGTTCTCGTTTTTTTTTTAATGACACCTCATCAAGGGTTGGTATCCCCTAGTCGCGTTATTAAGTAGTATTGTAGTTTTATTATTCAGTTCAGCAGGCAAATGGATTGCTGCATATATATATATATATATATATATAAACTGTAAATAACTTGCATAGTTTGTCACTTTAATAGTCTTATTAATATTTCCAACAGCATAGAGCTGTTTCTCACAACTAATCAAAGTAAAATTAATTTAGACCTTTAAAATATATATGTTTTATTTAACAATAATCTTAGCAGATGTTGCTGAAATATTCGTTGGTGCAAAGTAATAGGTTTTACAATGAAATTAGACAGATGGTGTTTGAATTGCTTAAACGGTAATTCAAAGAGAAAAAGTTAAAGACAATAATCGTGTAATATTTCGAAACATAAGGAAAATATATCTATATATGATGTTTGCTATAATTCTATTTGATTTGTAACACTAAGATATCCTTTGCTCAATAAGATAAATCTAAACAGAATCAGCTGAAGGGGAATTCATAATGCAATTTTAGGGTTACGATTTAAATAAGTTCTAATCTAAGGAGTATTTCCAACATAATCCAAGAAAACGATTTGTTAAGAGTACAATTATAAATCTGAGGAAATCAACATGTATCCAAAATGAAAATTGTTGTAGCACTTTAAGAAATCATTAATTTTATTCATTCTTGGGCTCTGAAGTTTAAAATCTATGGGGGTCAGCAAATATTATCGAGCTATTGATTACGGTGGGAAGCCTCGCAGTGTTATAGTTTATTCCTACGTGGGCACACTTACTCATTTTCACGAGAACGCAGAAAGTACGGCGTATTGCGTGAGCTGCCTCCTGTGCCACCGCCGCTGCTGCCACTGCCACCACCCTTTTGCGGACTAAGACGCCGCATGCCATTGGTCAAGCTGCGAGAACGTGGCATCCTCGATCCACTGCTGCTGCTGCCCGAGATCTGGTGACGCTCTTGCGTAGGCGTTGTTGCTTTGTTGCCGCCCGTTGTCCGTCTGCCACGTCCAGCTGCTGCACCTGCTGCAGCGGCTGCTCTGCCACGTGCCGTGACGCTATCGGCGCTACTGCCACCGCTGTTGTTTAGATGCGGCACGCTCGAGGCGCGTCGCACCATGTTGCCAAATAATTTCTAATCACAAGTCTCAATATTGTCACAGTATATTTGTTTGCCCCCTTCTGCCACATGGCACACGCTCACACACGCACACACACAGTCAGAGGGGCCAGGCGAGTGCCGGGACGTTATAATAAATTCAAAAATGAATTTATCCGCAAGGAGCACAAGGATCGAACCGCGCGCAACGTCAACTCAACACGAACTGAGCGACTCAAGTTCACCAGCAGCGACATTATATATATATATATATATATTTGTAAATGGTGCCCAATCAGATTTATGGTAATTTTGTACTCACGCACACCACGCCATGAAAATTGCCCACTGGCCGTCGCCTCGCTTTACCGTTACTCACCTGTAATTTGTGTGTGTGCTTGCATGTGTGTGTTGTGGTTGTTGCTTCGCTACTCGTTACTCGTTACTTTGTCACTCGTTACTTTTGCCGCCCTCCTTTGGCTGTGCAATTAAATCAACGCGCTGTTTTCGGTAAACAAAATTCAACACCTCCTCCCCAATGGCGGTTATGGTGGTTGTGTCCTTTTTCTACTCCTGCTGCTGTTTTTCCTGGTCTATGGTGACCCCACACTGACCCTGGCCAGTGTGTGTGTGTGTGTGTGTGTGTATTGTGTTGCATACGTTCGTGCTTCCATCAACATTTATAATATTGTCGTGCTTCACTTGCATTCATTCACTTCAGCATAATCATAATAACTGTAAAATATGCATTTTAGATATCGGATACATATTTTATAATACTTCCTTGAAGATTATTAAACACAAGTGCAGTGAACGATTGACAGTTTCATGTTAGGACGGCATATATAGAAAAGAATAGGTTCAAATACGAAGATTTGTTCAATTTTAACTGCATTTCACTTTAAAAGTAGTTCTGGAACTTCATCATTTGCAATGCATAGGTAGATATAGAAGTCTGCATCTCAGCTCATACTTAATTCATAATATTTAAGAAAAACTCCCACATCCAATTAAGAACAATTAATCTTGAATATGGTTCACTTACTGAATGTTTATTTCTCGCATCTCGACTGAAATTCGAATTTGATGTTTTTTTTTTACACATATATATATAGCTAACGATAGTCATTAATGTTTATCATAAGCATCATCATAACTACTGACGCTGGGGTTGAGAATTAAATCTAGACGTTTAGATATAGATCTTGCATGAGCTAACTATATATATATATATATATATATATATATATATAGAGTAATACCCATAAATTCGTATGGGTTTCATGCACATATTTACAAATTATATATATATAAATTGATATATATATATATATATATATATCCATTAGATTACAAATATACGAATATACATTCATGTGTAATGTGTATTTTGATAATAGACTACTATATTTAAAATTAACTTAGTTTACGCCTGGACTTTGAGCCTGGACTTCATATATATGTATATATATGTATACATATGCATATATATAAATATATTTATTACTCCACACATATTCTAACTTTTCATTGTTTTTTATTTTTTTATAGATTTCTTTTTTGTTATTCCGAAGTTGTGAAAACAACGAAAATTTATTTTTTGTTTTTTTTTTTTAAACATTTAATAAGCGTAATCCATTCTGTAGTGGGTGTTGTTGTTGTGTTTTTGTGGTTTTTTTTTATGTTATGGTTTAATGTTTAGGATAAGTCGATTAGTAAATCTAAAACTTTTCACTTGGCCTTCAGTTGGCCGGGATAGAGTCCCTCCGAGTATTTGGGCCGGCACTCGGCACAGAACCATTTGCCCTGCGGCGCAACCATAATTCCGACGCACTCGAAGTGAAACCACTCGATGAGACAGTTCTGCCCGTCGCAGGCAATCATTTCGGACACCTCGTCGTAGGGGCAGCGACAATAGCAGTATACCGATTCACCGTCACGCGCCAACCGAGCACCTGCCGGTGGCCTGATCGGATACCTAATATTGTTCGCCTTAAAGTATTGCAACGTTGCAAAATCCGGATTGGGCAACAGCGCTGGCGGTATGGGTTGATTGAAGGCCGTCGTTGCTGGCGGTGGTGGTGGCGCTGGCAACGATGGGATTGAGGCTGTTTGCAACACAGGCGTCATGGATGATGATGACTGTGGTGCTCGCGTTGCTGTCGGCGTTGACAGCAAACTGGTTACATTTATTTCGGCATCATCATCGGAGCTGCTATCGCTGCTGTCGCTGTTTATGGCGCTCGCAGCGGGCAACAGAGCGGGTCGTATTTTCAGTGTGGGTATCGGTGGCAATGGTGGCGGCGTCGGCTGCTGCTTGGCCAGCACCATCGCTGGAGTCGCTTGTTGCTTGACACGTTTCGCTGCACGTCGACCACCACCAGATCCAGCGGTGAGCGGTGTGCGTTTGGTGCGCTTCCGTCCGCTGCCATTGCTGTGCTGATGCGAGGAGTTGTGATGAGGCGTCTGCTGATGCGGCATCTGCTGTTGCTGCTGTTGGTGATGATGGTGGTGATGATGATGGTCGGCGGCAGCAGCATTGTGATTATTGCTGCTGCGATTGCGCTGCTGTTTCGGCGGCGTCGGCAGATCCTCCTTGGCCCAGGTGAGCTGTGGCGGTGGCTGTGGCTTGATCAACTGCATGCCTACCTGTAACGGTGGCGCCAGCACCGTACTCATATTCTCATCCTCGCTGGTATAGCCATAGAATTTGTTGGGGCGTCGTGTGCGCTTGGACCGCTTCAGTTGACCATCAGCATCGGAGCAGCTACTGCCTTCGCTCATCCGCGGCTGCCAGCTGGGTCGATGTGTGATCGGTGTCATAGGCGAGGATTCGGGCAGCAGTTGATGACGCAGTGGTTGCTGTTGCTGCTGCAGTTGCGGCGTTGATGCAGCAGCCATTTCCTTTTGGGGCAGTAACGATTCCGTCATCAACTTGGCCTGGCTTGTCGACGTTGATCTGCAGGTGGATTTGCGTTCGCGTTTCTTCTTCTTGTTCTTGCTGACACGTTCACGACGATCCTTATCCGCAAAGGCGGCCGCATCCTCCGGCAGAGATGGCGTTGACGGCCGACTATTCTCCACAATCTGATAATTGTTGCCTGCGCCCGGATACTGTAGTTGGCTAGAAATCTCCTCGGCCAGACGCTTGTCGCTCAATTCCCTGGCCATCTTTTGGGGATGGGCATCGTAGAATTCCTCATCCGTATCGGAAACAGCCGTATCGAAATCGGATTCATTGTATAATGGCGTTTGTGGCGTGGGCGTCACGGGGCTTGGCTCTACTCGCTCACTGACAGAAGTCACATTTACATATTCCTCGCTGTTGCTGTTATTATTATTGTTGCTGCTGCTGTTGTTGTTGTTGTTGTTACTGTTGGACGCGGAGATGCGTTCGTTGCTCTTCTTTCGGGCGGGCGATTCATTGTCCGAGTCATCGTCGCTGGAGCTGCTGCCGCTGGAACTGCAACTGCAATTCGATCCACAGGAGCAACTGGAGCTATCGGAATCCGAATTGGAACTGGAGCTGCTGGAGCTATCGCTGTCGCTGGAAGCGGCAGTGCCTCGTTTGTTCGCCTTCGCTGCCTTACCATGCGACGACAGCTTGCGTGGCGAGGACGGTGACGGTGGCGTTGGCGGTGCCTGTGGCGTTGGCGGCGGCGTACGTTGCATTTTACAGTAATCATGATCGGAGATGATCACATGCAACTTAACCGGACGCAACTCCTCGTCAGTGGCATTGGTTTTCTGCTCTACCTTGGGCTTGTACTCCTCCGTCTCGATTTCTATTTTCGTCGGCGACTGCAGTTCCTCCAGCTCCACTTTGGGCTGCTCAGCATCTAGCAACTCATGCTTTGGCTGCACCTTTGCCAGCTCCTCGCTATCACTCTCCGAAGCTGGGGAGAGCATTACCCGCGGCATATCCAGATCATCGACAGAGGCGCGCATGGGCAGCGTCGTTGCATGCTGGTTGTCATGCTGTGTGCCCGTGCTACGCGGCGCATCCGAATCGCTGGCATCGCTGCTATCCGATTCGGAGAGATTGGGCGCAATGAGATTTAGATCCTCCAGCGATGCCTTGTTGCGATTGTTCTTCTTGCGTCGCTTGCGAGACGTTGCCTGCTGCTGCTGTTCCGTTTGCCCTGCCAGCTGTGGCTGTATTTTATCTTTAGCGGCATCCACTTCATGCTGCTCCTCTGCCTCAGGCTTGGGTGAGGATAACTCGGTTTTAAGCTGCGCCAATTGCTCATTGGGCTGCAGTTCGGAAGATGTGCGTCGCGAGTTCTGAGTCTCCTGCTGCAACTGCTGCTCCTCATCCTTGATCGCTGGCTTCTGGTCATCGAACTCCTTGGCCGATATCGTTGCTGCTTCTTCGATAGCATGCTGAGTGGCATGCTTGAGGAGCAGCTTGCGCGAGACAAACTTCTCGTCGCACTGCTCCTCATTGCAGGCATAACGAAAATCACCCAGATGCTGACGCTTGTGCACCTCCAGATAGATGGCCTTGCTGAACGTGAACTGGCAATGCTCGCAAACGAATTGCGTCGCCGGCACACAGAAATGGTAGACGTGACGCCAGCGTTTCTGGAGGCAACGTTTGCAGCTGGCACTCTCAGTACCATGCTTCCAAAACAGATGCTTGGAGATGTCCTGTTTGTTGCGATACGAAATGCCGCAACGATAGCACAGATGAAACAACTTGTGCTTCCACACATGCGCCGACAACTTGGCCTGCGTATGGCAATCCTCCAGGCAGGTATCACAAGCCTGATGCTTTTTCCGCAGGTGCACCATCAGACGGAAGGCGCTCGGCAACGGCGCCCTTTCGCACAAACAGCAACGGAATTGCACCTCAAACGGATTGAAGGTGGCGACACCCGGACAAATGTGACACAGCAGTTCGCTGAAGCTAAAGAAATTCAAATGGCACATCCCACACGTAATGTTCGCTTTGATGTGCAGCCGTCGATTGTGGGTGTAGAGCTCTTTGTGGGTGGCAGTCACATAGCGGCACGGAAAGCACTCGTACTGCCGCTCATTGAAGGGCTGAGCGAAGCGTCCACCATCCACACTGCAACAGCTGACCCCATTCATGTAGTGGCCGCCATCCTCGAAGGCAGGCAAATAGCTCTTTAGACGCGTCACAATGGTCTCCGCATGCAACTCCTCGGCGGTGATGCTATCGACTGTCGCCGTAAAACGATGCATGGCAATCAGATGCAGCACCAGTTGGCGGGCATTGACAGCGATGCGCCGCACATGATTGCAATACAAGCAGTAAGGATAAACAGCTGTCAGGCAGAGGCGCACAAAGTCAACCATTTCGAATTTATCCAGGGGTCGATCGAGCTGCAGATCGAGCGTTAAAGTATCCACGCCGGCCACTTCAATGCCATCGGCTGGTGGAGTTGCAGGTGTTTCCATTTGAGGGGTTCGGGGTTGCTTTTGCTCCTTCTCCTCCTCCTCCTCTTCGTCCTCCTGCTCCTCATCGGGTGTTTGCTGCTGCTGCTGCTCCTCATTTAGAATGTCATCCAAGTCCATGCACTCGCTGCCCAGCGTATCGCGTCGCTGCAGCGCTGCAGTTGGGGATGCAGTTAGGTCATCCGACTGTTTCTGCTCCCGTTCCCTTGGAACATGCGTTTCATCCTCGTCGTCGTTGATGTGGTGGTGATTGTTGTGTGGCGATGCCGGCGGCGTCAATGACCAGCGACGTCGCTGCTGCTTGACTTCAGCAGTAGGTAAAAGTTGCTGCTCCGCTGCCTGCTGCTGTTGTTGTTGCTGCTGCTGCAGCTGCTCCAGTTGTTGTTGCTGCTGATGCTCCAGTAGTTGTTGTTGCTGCAGCTGTTCCAGTTGCTGTTGTTGTTGAAGCTGCTCCAGTTGGTGTTGTTGCTGCAGCTGCTCCAGTTGCTGTTGTTGCTGCAGCTGCTCCAGTTGCTGTTGTTGCTGCAGCTGTTCCAGCTGCTGTTGTTGTTGCAGCTGCCTTTTGGCCACCATTATAGCCATGGTGCGCTCAATGTCCAGTTTAGTGCGCTCAAGTTCGGCATATACCTGCGGCAACTTTGACGCCGGCGAATTCTCATCGTCCACATCCACCGGTGAAATATTGGCGGGCATGTGGGTTGCCTCTAAAACCGTTGATGCCGTTTCGGTGGCCGTTTCCGTGTCGTCGGATTGTGATGAGAAGCGTTCTTGCTGCTGTTGTTGTTGCTGCTGCAGTGCATCCACTGTGAGCAGTGTTGCAGTTTCTTCTAATCCTCCTGCTCCTGTCACTGCTGCTGTTGTCGTTGACAACTCATCGTTTTCATCGTCCTCGGTGTCCGTGCTACTGAGCGCTGCATCCACCGATTTTTGAAACTCTTTGGGCACACGCAACATTATCTTGGGCACGACTAGTCGTGGAGGCACCGCTTCCTCTCGTGGCGCATCTTCAATTGGCGCTGGAACTGTATTAAATTGATTAGTTGTTGCCATTTTTTTACTAGAGCCCACCACAAAATCGTACAAAATTCTTTAAATATATCTAAATTATAGCAATAAAGTCGTTAAAAAAAAGCATATATTATACATCAATCAATCAATCAGTCAGTCAGTCCATCATTCAATAGTCATTCATTCAATCATTGCCTTGTAAGTCAATCTATCACTGCTTATTTTGCACCATTTTCACTGGCTGCAGAAACGATCAATCAGTCAATCGCTCAATCAATCATTCAATCAGTGAATCTAATAAAATGCGTCATCTGAAACACGACGCATACGACTTCTAGGGCAAGTCACCTATATATATATATATATATATATATATATATATATATATATATATAAAGATAACCACACACTGATAACTAACGTCATTGCAGCAATAAATATACAATGAAATCGGTTATTATTTTTACTTCTTTTTTTTGTACGCTTTTTTGTTGATTTTTTAATGGGCACATTTTGAAAACAACAGGAGTAAGTAAATGGGATTCACTTACTGTTATTCTCAATCAATATCGCTGGCTGCTGTTGGGTTAGCTCCGGCTCCATTGGCATGGCAGAGTTGCCCGGCAACTGTTGCTGTTGTTGTGGTGGCAGCTTATCCAGCAGCTGCTTGCTTGTGGAGGGTCTTCGCTTCCGTTTCGCTGGTGTTGTCTTTTTGCGACTGGAGCTGTTGTTGCTGTTGGGAACGTTGTTGCTGTTGCTGCCATTTTTGCAACCATTGGCATGGCTGCCCTTGATGCCGCACAGGGTGCACGGTTGCATTAGTTCGGCACAATCGTGCTCATCGAACTCGGCGTCAAGCCCGAAACTAGTCTGACAAGTGCAGCAGACCAAATAACGGGCTCGATCCTCTTGGGCCTGCAGCGTTCTCCAGTCCTCCACTTTGGCAAAGTGCCGCTGATCCATATCATGTTTGTTCTCCAGATGCAGCGATAGCTTCTCCACGCTGGCAAATACATGCGAACAATAGAAGCAGATATAACGCTGATGCACCTCGCGCATATGCAGAAAAAAGTGCCAACTTTGATGGACAGTGCCACAGCGTACGCAACGAAAGATACGTTCCTTAGGTACAGCTGGAATTGTAGCAACTGCTGTTGCATCTGTTGTTGTTGTTGCTGCTGCATCTGTTGTTGCTGCTGCTGCATCTGTTGTTGCTGCTGCTGCATCTGTTGTTGCTGCTGCTGCATCTGTTGTTGCTGCTGCTGCATTTGTAGTTGTTGCTTCTATTACTGCTGCTCCTATTGCATCTGTTGCTGCTGCTGCTTTACACACTTCGTGATGCGCATTTAGCTGCTGGAAATTATCAAAGCTTTGCGCATTGCACTTGTAACAACTGAGTGACTGTGAAACGTCGCTGTTATTTGGCACTGGTCCTTGTAGTCGCTGCAAGAGCAGCGATGACTGCTGATCCTGCTGATCGTGTTGCGCTTGCTCCACACACTGCTTTTTATTGTTGTTGCTGTTGCTATCGCTGTTGTTGCTATCGCTGTTGTTGATATCGCTGTTGTTGCAATCGCTACTGTTGCTGCCGCTGCGCCTGCGCTTTGATGCAAGCAACAATTGCTGTTCCTCCAGCTGCTGCTGCTGCTCCAGCTGCTGCTTGGTGTTCTGTTCGCTCTCTGGATGATCAATGACCAGCTGCTGTGATGTGGAGCTAACTGTGCTGCTGCTGGTGCTGCTAATGCGGCTACTTCTTCGACTCGAGTTTGTTGTTCCCCGCGGCTTCTGCTCCAGCTGCTGTTGCTCCTTCTCCTTTGCTATCACAGACAATTGCAATGCCTCCGGCTCCTGTTGCTCCGACTCCGACTCCTCCTCCTCCAATTCTTCCAATGCTGCATGTGCGCCATTTATTTTCACTGGTTGCGTTGTTGCCTTAATATCAACCAAATTATCACTTGGCTCAATTGCTCCATCCATTTGGCAATCATCATCATCATTCTGTTCCCTTTGCTCCTCCTCCACCTCCGAATCGGACTCAATCTTGATGGTCTCCATTGGTGTTCGACGCTCAATTTTTGGCATTTGATTATTGCTGCCCGGCGAAGAGGATTCCTCATCAGATTGTATGCTGGCGGGCGAAAGAACATTGTTTTTATAAACTGGAGATGTTGTCGCTGATGTTGTTGCTGTTGCTTCTTCTTCTTCTACTGATGCATCTTCTACCGATGGTTCTTCTACTGATGCTTCTTCTTCTACTGATGCTTCTTCTTCTACTGATGCTTCTTCTTCTACTGATGCTTCTTTCGTTGCTGCTGTGTCTCCTTCTTCTTCTGCTCCAGCTGCAGTTGATGTGCGCTCAGTTTCCTTTGCAGCAACTTCATCGTCATTGATTTCGTAGGCGAGCGTTGAAGCATTCTCCACGTCGGCTCCTCGCGATGGTTCTTCGATTTTAATATCTTGCGAGTTGTTTAACGCAGGTGATGATGTTGACGATGGTGCTGCTCTTGCTGCTGCTGATGATGACGATGCTGATGACAATGCTGATAAAGACAATGCTCGTTCTCGTCTGGGCAACACATTTATCGTAGGTGAAACATCTTCCTCATCTGGTGATAAACTCTCGTCATCGACTCGAAGCACAGGCGACGAAATATTTTCGTTCACTCTTTGCTGCTCATTGGTTTTAATCACTGGCGAGGAGAAAGCCTCTTCAGCTTGGCTACTCTTTCTTTCAATTTGTAATCCTTGTGTTGAGTATGATTCCTCGTCCTGAGCAGCACTTTCCTCATTGATTTTCATGGCAGGTGAGCTGCTTGACGCCTCACCATTTTTGGCATCATCTAGTGAAGATGATTCCTTGCCAGGCGGAGTGGAGCATTCATCATCATCATCATCATCGTCAATGTTAATCGTTGGAAACGGACTCTTCTCTTGAACTTTTATTCCGTCAGTTTCTTGTGACGAACTTTCCTCTTTATTGAAATCCACAGCAGATGGCGAACATGTTCCTGAAGACGATTCTTTGCCAGAATCATCATCGTCCTTGGGATGATTTACTTTAATCGGGGGTAAAGTACACTTTTCTTTGATTTTAATGTGAATTGGTGATTTTTGGCCAATAATATACGATGTAGTCGGCGCCTCATCATCAACTGTGGCGGATGCATTTTCATCCCCGCACTCTTCTTTCACAGCACTTTCTGGCAATAGTCTATTAGCTGCTGAAGCAGTTGCATTCGTAATGATCTCTTTATCCGCCAAGATTTTCTTTTTGCCATTTTCTAACGTCTGATTCTGATTCTTGTTCAAGATCAGCAGATCTGCCGCAGATTTGCTGCTGCTGCTGGTACTATTGTTGGAGGAGGAATGCGACTGGAAGGAAGCAACAATGTTATGTTCTTCAAAGTCATCCTCCTCGCTTGGTGTCGGCGTTGTTTCCGTATCGCCCGCATGGGGCTCAATGTTAGGCGGACTCTTTGTTTGTTGCTTTTGCTGTTGTTGCTGTTCCAGTGTTTTTATCATCTTTTTGCATTTATGCGCTGCCATGACAACAATAACAGAGAGGAAAACAACAAGCGTTACAATTTGTATTATCGATAAATGCTGTCAATCGATTAATTTGGATTACCTTTGCATGCCGTACACCGACTTTGTGTTTGTGTTGCTTATCGTTCTTCTCCTCTTTGGAGCTGCTACTGAAAAAACCAAAAAAAAAAACGTAATAATTGGTTATTCCGGCGCTGGGCGATAAAAACAGCAAACAGGAAATGACAACAGCAAAACCTAAGGGAAACAACAACAAATTCTAATTCTTTAAATTCATTTTCGCCAGCCCTGGAGCCGAACGAATTGCGCACGCAAGGCAAACGCTGATAATTGAAAATACCAAAATAAATTGCGCAAAAAAATGTGATGCGGAGGCGCAGGCGGAAGCGATGGGTAAACCAAAAAAGCAAAAACAAAACTTTTGTCTATAAATAAATTAGCAAAACTTTAAATTGTATGGTCGAAAATTAATATACATGCAATCGCAATGAGATTTTGTTGTTTTTCTTTATTTTTTTTTTCTAGGAATAATTATGCACGCGTCTCTCTTACCTGCTCGCAGTGGCCGACACGCAGCAAAATATTTACGCGCGCAAAACAGAGAGAGAGGAGTGAAACACAACCGACGGCACGGACGCTCGCTGCACAACTGAGCGAGACACTGGCAATGGAGCGCCCAGCGGAGCGGCGGCCGCGCGTTTTTTTTCTATTTTTTTTTCGTTTTTCTTTTTGTGAACAAGAACAACACCCCTCGACTACGTCCCGAGGATGGATGGATGGATTGGCCAGACGTCTGTGGCAGCAGCGCTTATACAATTTTTTATTTTATTTTCTAATATATTTGCGCATTTTGCTGCGTCATAAGTCGGACCAAAATTTCACAATAATTCGTATTTATTACGAAGCGCACTTGAAATGTTTCTCTGAATTTAGAAACAAAATATTTTATTTTTTTTATTTGCACGTCTCACTTTGCGCTGTGCGTTTTTTTTTCGCTGCTTAGTTGGGGTTTGCGTATGCTTGATTGTTGCTCACTATTTCCTAAATTTGGGGTTTGAGCCATTGACAATATTCGGCACGCACTTTCAGTATTGTTTATGGCTGGTATATTTACTATTATTGTAGCTTAAATAACGCGTTTGAAAAAATTTTGTAGCAATTTTATCGACGTTCGCAGCCATTGAACACGCGCAGAAGCCTAGCGATGTACAATGCATCGATAACAGCATGCTGCGATGACTGTCCACAAAAATCAACCCTGTAAGCGTCTGCAAGCAACGCTGCTGCACGAGTTTTTACAGTACAGTGGTAATAACAATTTGACAGCTCTTTCCGTTTCCTTTTTCGTGCGCCGTCATCATGAGAGCCAAGGGATTGGTTAGTATTCACTAAAAAAATAAACAAAAACTAATACAAATTGTGTTAAAAATGTGTGCAGCAAACAGTTAGACAAAGTGGCCAACAAGTGCAGTTGATAGAATTCGAGGAAATGGCTACCAACTGTGAGAAAATCGTCAAAAACCCAAACCGACAGATGCCGAGTGGAAAAAATGCGACTTTTTTGAGTAGTTTAAATAAAGCAGTTGAGAATTTAACATGAAGTCTCACTCTAATGACAGCATCCTTAGAGTTTGAATAGCTTCAATTAAGCTTAAATTAGACTTGTAGGCACTTAATGGACAGCTATAAACCTAACCTATAAAAAACAACAACAAGCTGGAAATCGACAATTAATATATTTATATTTAAATTGCAGTTGAAGGAATACGAGGTCGTTGGCCGCAAGCTGCCAAGCGAGAAGGAGCCACAGACACCTCTGTACAAGATGCGCATCTTTGCACCCGATAATATTGTGGCCAAATCTCGCTTCTGGTACTTTTTGCGCCAACTGAAGAAGTTCAAGAAGACGACCGGCGAAATTGTGTCCCTGAAACAGGTGTATGAAACATCGCCAATTAAGATCAAGAACTTTGGCATCTGGTTGCGCTACGATTCGCGTTCGGGCACCCACAACATGTACAGGGAGTACAGGGATTTGACCGTTGGTGGTGCCGTCACACAGTGCTACCGGGACATGGGCGCTCGTCATCGTGCCCGTGCCCATTCCATTCAGATCATCAAGGTGGAATCGATTGCCGCAGCGAAGACGCGTCGTGTGCACGTCAAGCAGTTCCACGATTCGACAATCAAGTTCCCGCTGGTGCAGCGTGTCCACCACAAGGGCAACAGGAAACTGTTCTCGTACAGAAAGCCAAGGACCTACTTCCAGTAAGGAGCAGAAGGATCACAAAATAATCCTGCTTGCTGTGGAATTAACGCACTGGGTGCGTTTTGTGGTTTTCAAATTCTTTCTTAAGTGATTCTTTCAATAAAATGAGTACGTTGAAGAGTAACTGCATTCACTTTCAATTAATTAATACTTAATAGACAGTTGACAGTTTTATTCAAGAAAAAAAATTGTCCGTTTTTTACGAGCCATAAATGCTTGCCGAATTTAACAAGTCACAAAATTTTGTTGAAAATTAATTTAAAAAAATTGTTGGTAAATTTTAAATGAGGTTTAATAAGAATATAGGGAAACAGTATTAAAAATCATCAAAATAGCTGTTATTTATTAATTATAATTTATAACTTGTATTTATCAGAATTGCAAAACGCGTTGCGGAAAAAGGTTTAAAAAATAGGGTAGGCAGTCAAATTTTGATGAAAATTAATTGTGAAAAGGTTTGACGTAGAAGTCAAAATATGGTATAACAATAATATAGGGTAACTGCATTAAAAACAGCGAAATTTGCTTATTACTGCTGCTTTTAACTTTTTTCCAGCATTCGTACTCAAAATAGTTGAAATTGAGCAAGAAACATATGTTCTTATGTGTGACCATTTACAGTATCGAAAATACCAAAACTGTTAGTTAACAGTTACGGACTGCAAGCTGATTGCATAGTAAATAAGTTGCTGTTGCAATAGGCGGTCACACTGTGGTGCAATCAATAAACTTTTATTTTCGCAGCTGCGGTTTTGGTGTTTTGGTTTCTTTTGTTGAACTGCAGCTGAGCAAATTACATCATTTCATAGTTCAGGGTCCAGTGACAAAAGAACCAACACACATGACACAATGGCAACCGATCGTCGGCTAGAATACGAAAGCGAACGGTATGCAACGTTCCTCGAGTGGCCCACAAATGCACCCGTCCAAGTCGGAGATCTGGTGAAGAACGGTTTCTTTGCAACTGGAGGCTGGCTGGAGGCGGAATGCAATTGGTGTCACATACGCATCGATCATTGGGAGTATGGTGATCAGGTCGGCGAACGACATCGTCGCGCTTCACCCATCTGCTCCATGGTGCTGGCGCCGGGCCACTGTGGCAATGTGCCCGTAGAGCCAGCTACTGGTCAACAGCAGCAGCACTCGAGCGATTGCGAGGGCAACTGCGTTGTCGATGGCGGCACAGCAGCAGCAACAACTCAGCAGGGTCAGACAACAACACCGGATCTGCTCATCGAGGCAAATCGCCTGGAAACGTTCAAGGATTGGCCAGTTTGTATATGGAGTTTATAGCGGAGATGGAAGCGCTTCATGTTGCATTACGCATCCAACTCAAGTTTATAAAGAAAGTTTCACTAATTGCATATCCTTCTTCCAGAATCCGAACATAACGCCTCGGGACTTGGCAAAGGCTGGCTTCTACTATCTGAATCAGTCGGATCATGTGAGATGCGTGTGGTGCAACGGCGTCATTGCCAAATGGGAGAAGAACGACAATGCCTTCGACGAGCATCGACGCCACTTTCCCAATTGTCCGCGCGTCCAAATGGGTCCACTCATCCAGTTCGCCGGCAGTGATCTCGAGGAGCTGGGCATACAGCCCACATCGTTGCCACATCGATCCAAATTCTCGTGCATGGAGTCGCGATTGCGCACGTTTCGCGATTGGCCCATCGTAGATATACAGCCTGCGGAGCCGTTGGCCCAGGCGGGTCTCTACTACCAGAAGATCGATGATCAGGTGCGTTGCTTCCATTGCAACATCGGGCTGCGCTTTTGGCAGAAGGAAGATGAGCCGTGGCACGAGCACGCGAAATGGTCGCCCAAATGTCAATTTGTGTTGCTCGCCAAGGGACCGAATTTTGTGCGACAAGTGCTTGAAACGGCCGCAGCAACGCCAACCACAGCGGCCACAGCGCCACAGCTCCCGACGAGCATTGGCAGTGCCATGTGCACGGAGCCCGTTCGCCAGGCCTTGGTCCTCGGCATTGATGTGGGCGTGGTGCGTCAGACTATGGTTCGTAAGCTGTCCAATTCAGGTTGTGCCTACGACACGCTGGATGATCTGCTGCATGCAATATTCGATGATGCTGGTGGCTCCAGTGCAGCACTGGAGGTTACCGAACCAACAACAACGGAACCAACAGCACCCCCTGAGGATTGCTCGGCGACGACAAGCAAAGCGGCCGCCTTTGAGACGACACCATTGACACCAACAACAACACCAACAACATCCATTGTTGCCACAGCTCCGCCACTACCAACGGCCTTGGACAACAGCTCGCTGCCAAATGGCAATCTGTCGCTGGAGGAGGAGAATCGTCTGCTGAAGGATGCGCGCCTTTGCAAGGTCTGCCTCGACGAGGAAGTCGGCGTTGTTTTCCTGCCCTGCGGACACTTGGGTGAGTCTCTGGACACAACACCATATTGTGCAATCTTAATTAATTATATTTTAATCCTTTGATGTAGCCACCTGCAATCAGTGCGCGCCCAGCGTCGCCAATTGTCCGATGTGCCGGGCGCCCATTAAAGGATTTGTGCGCACTTTTCTCTCTTGAAGCAACTGGGAGGCAACTGTTCCTCCTCCATATATCTATATCTCCATATAAATACTGCATGTTGATGGATCAAAGCATATTTTCTATTGTCTACTTTGTACTTGGAACGCCTGAGCCAAAGTTAAGCGCTGGGTGGTGGGCGTGACGTCTCCATCAGCTGTTTATCGTTTTCAAACTGATGGCGTTCGCAATTCAAAATGTTACTAACTTTTCTCTCAGTGTGTCTAAGCTTATTATGCGAAGTTTTTTTATACCTAAACCGAATCAACTGTTTGCTGTTTAAATAGTGCAAAAACAAAAACAAAAAACAAAAAGCAAAAAGTACCCTTGCAATTGGAGGCAGAATTGAAGAATTAACTCGTAGACAAACTACAAATTGTTCAGTTTATTTTTGAAAATTTTAAGTATTTGAACTGAATGATTAATGTTGATCAACTTGAATAACTTTTGTTTTATTTTTTTGGAAATTAATATTTGGCAAAAATTCCTTTTAATTGAATCGAAACGAATTTCATCAGTTTGAATCAAGCAATTTTTATAAGTTCTTGTTCTTTCTTGGTTTAATGAAAAAATATTTTAATCAAACCAACTTTTGATTAGTCATATTCCAGTTTTTAGTCTCGATATCAACCAGCAAGGGTATTTTTTTGAATTCGGCTCTGGCCGAAGGCACAAAGCTGTCTATTTCTTGTTAATATTGATTGTGTTATTAGTAATCGCTGACTTAGTGCAGCACACAACAACAAATTTAATTACAAATACAAATACAAATAAATATATATATTAAATGTTGAAAATTGCCCGCATTATCAAATTGTAAACAGCTATCGCTGATAAACTCGGGGAAATAATCGCAACTAACGAGCAGCACGTGCAAGTGGCCCAACGATACCAAGCACGGGCTTGTTAACGCACGGACCCAAGCAAAACTGAAACCCACCTCCCAACCAACCGATCGAGGGGTGCATCGCATAACGCGCGGTTACGAAGTTCGCGAATTGAAAAAGATGGGACAAGACAACTGTTTTAATAGAATAAATGGAGGAAGTACAACATATTAGCGGAAAAAGCGTATTATAAATTGGAACTACAAGTTTTAAGAGAAAGAGGCAGAAAATTCCGTGTATTTCGAAACTGTAAAATTAAGTTGGCTGATTAACTCCGAAGAATCAATCTCACCGTTTATAAGCTTGTTTAAAAAAATAACACCAAGCATTGTTCTACGATCAGAAAGAGAAGGAAGATTTATTAACGAAAGTTTGCTATGGTAAGAGGATAAGCTAATATTAGTATTCCAATGAAGACCCCTAAGGGCAAATAATAGAAATTGTTTTTGTACGGATTATATTCTATTCTGATGAACCTTTTAATTGGGTGACCATATACAAGATCCATATTCCAGAATTGGGCGCACAAGTGAAATATAAAGAGTTTTAGTAAAGTAGGGATCGTCAAATTCCTTTGACCAGCGCTTAATGAAACCCAGGACCCCAAAGGCTCGATTAACAGAGGAAGAAACATGCTTGTCGAACTTAAGCTTGGGATCTAAAAGTATTCCCAAATCAGCAACACATTCAATGCGTTTTAGTGGCTTGCCCTGAAGAAAATATGTATTTCAATAGGCCTATAAAAAGACATAAATTTGCATTTTTCACAATTTAGATTTAAAAAATGTACACGACACCAGGCTTCAAAACTATATAAGTCAGCCTGAAGCCTCTGTCCAGCAAACGAGTCGGTAGACGACAGACACAGGTTTAAATCATCGGCATACATTAGTACCCGAGAATGACTTATAATGGACGGAAGATCATTTATGGATAAAGTGAATAGCAAAGGGCCAAGGTGACTTCCTTGTGGTACTCGAGAAGTAACAGGAACAGACTTTGAGATAGAACCTCTAAAGTAAACTTTCTGTGTCCTACGCGTTAAGTAGTTTGAGATCCAACAAATTAAGTTATTTGGGAATCCCAGAAGATTCAGTTTGTGAATAAGCATTGAATGATTAACGGAATCAAATGCCTTACTAAAGTCAGTGTAAACAACCTCCGTTTGCATCTTGGTGTGGAATCCCTTAATCCCTTGTAGATCTATATTTCATAAACCGTGCTGGCAGGGAGAAATTAAGGATCTACAAAGATATTGTAGTTGAGAAGTTACCAATTTCTCAAAAATGTTAGAGACAGCGGACAGCTAGGTAGACTATATATATATAATATAATTTTGAACATTTGATTTGTTTCCTTTTTTAAGGAGAGGAATAATAAATGATTCTTTCCAAACGTCTGGAAAAGAGCATAACTCCACAGATAAATCAAAAAGTTTAAGCAAAGGCTTCAAAAGACCATCAGCGCAGTACCTAAGCACACAGCCAGGTACATCATCAGGTCCCGGTAAAAATGCCGACTTAATGACATTTAGTTCATTAAGCAAAGATTTCTCCGTTATCAAAGGAGCAAAAATGCAATTAGAGCCACTAACCAGGTAAGGATATGGCAAAACCAACTGATGGTTTTGGGAACTATACTTTAACCTGATCAACTCCCGCGTAAACCACAAAGGTTTGGTAGACCTACATGGCTCACGAACAGGAACACACAAGTCAAATAAACCGTCCAACGTATTATAAAAGACCCCGATTGCAATATCCATGTCAGCACAATCATAAAGCCGGGACCAGGCAGTCTGCGATAAGAGACGAGTTAACTCAACAAAGTCGGTTTTCCGAAATTGACGAACTCGCCCTGAAAGCTTGTTATCCTGACTTGGTACCGTAGTAGGCAAATCAACAATACCTTCTACGTTGGGTGATAGGAATCTTCAGGATAGGATATGGGGAGACAGAAAAGTAGCAGGGATCCGTGACAAAAATCAGATCAAGCATCTTATTTAACGAATTCAGGATAGCATGGATTTGACACTATGATATCACAAATAAGCCCTCCAAAAACTCACTCTGAGTCGTGGTTGACAAAACACTTGAGTCAGGACAAGCCGTCCATGTAGTTCCAGTGAGATTAAAATTACCAAGAACTACCAGAAAACCACGACCAGAAAGCTGTGAATACACAGATAGAATAACAGCTAAATGGGCAGAATACAGAGAACTATCTAAAGAAGGAGAAATGTAAGAACAGGTCATAAAAATACCAATACCATTAATATGTAATTTAACAGCAATAAACTCTATATCCATGGAAACATCTGTCATTACCATCTCCGAAGTTAAATCTAAGTTAATAGCAATAAGTACACCCCACCGCGCCGGTAAGTCCGATCTTTTCTATAGATAGAGAATCCAGAATACACGAAAGGATTTCGGAATCAAGAATGTCGGGCCTTAACCACGTTTCAGTAAAGGCCACGACATTAAAAAGAAAGGAAAAACTATTTAGGTATAGATTTGAAAGCTTACTACAGATACCTCTTGCATTTTGATAGCCAAGTGAGAGAGTTAGTTTTTTGAACTACCAGATACCGCAAGAGATTTACTTAAACTAGCAGTAGATGGAAGTACTGCAATCGGAGACCGATTAATCTTTTTTGTAAATTCTTTTACATGTACATAGTCCTGCCAGAATTATTTACCACAGATGGTGCTAAAGTGTTCTGCCGGAACATTTATTTTAAACGAAGAAATCTCCCAAATATAAGAGGAGATTCATTCAAATGTTTCAAACCTTTGAAATCATTTTCCATAGCAGAGAACCCATTTATATATCCAACGAGACTGTTCACAGCACAAAAATCGCAAAAGAAAATAAAACGGAAAGGTGCAAGTGATCGCCAACATGTGCAACATAAAGGCACCACACTAAAAATCCTGACGCGCCGTCACGGATCGCCGGTCCAATTCCGGACATAGCCGCAAGCATCGACATCGCCGCACGTGTTCAACGGAGCATCCTCCTCATCCACAAGAAAAAGTGAAGAGCAGCTTTAACCTACCATGTGCAGCTTTAACCCACAAAGAGCAGCTTTAACCCACAAAGAGCAGCTTTAACCCCTAAAAGTTTTTTTTCCTTTTTCACGTGGTTTATGTTTTTTTTTTAACAAGAGCAAGTGAAGGAAAAAGAGAACCCGAGTATATATATATATATGGATATTTGATTGTGTTCTGATAACAATAATCGAGAATATTAAGTTGATGAATGCCTACCAAGGCAAATGTGCGTCCACGTTGGAAGGCCTTTCATCGCTGGAGAGTCATGTAAGTTTGAACTATCCCTTTTTTATCATTTATACAACCACCATATACGCATCATTATATGAGATTAATTAAAAAAAAATAATAATAATAATACAAATGCTACCGGAATATAACATTGTTTGGTATATATATATATATATATATTTACCAATTTTTCATTAAAAAGTAACGTTATTATACATTATAAAAAAAATGTTATATGAATAAATAATAGCAATAGAAAAAAAATAGAATAAAAAAATTCATTAAATATATGCGCACTTGCAAAACGAAGAACAATAGATAATAAGAGAATGAAATAACCACAAACCCAGAAAAGTATGCAATAAGATTTTTTTTAACAAAAGAGAAAAGTATGCAATAGAATTTGAAAAAAAATATATGAAGTTAATAAAGTTACTCTGAAGAGAAAAAAAATAAGATTCTTTTTTCTTATCAAATCAATTTTTTTTTATATTCAATTATCGTTATAAGTTAGATTATTTTTTTTGTTTAAATTTTTGTTAGGGATGCGGAGTTAGTCATGTCTGGAAGTGTTAAGGTAGGAGATGATACTCCAAAGAAAAGTTAAAATAAAAGGACTCTAAGAAATTAAAGTTATGTCTTCAAAGTTCCCGCTTCTGGTACTTTCGCGCCAATTGAAGAAGTTCAAGAAGACAACCGGCGAAATTGTGTCCCTGAAACAGGTGTACGAAACATCGCCAATTAAGATCAAGAACTTTGGCATCTGGTTTGTACAGGGAGTACAGGGATTTGACCGTTAGCGGCTGACCATCAAGTTCCCGCTGGTGCAGCGCGTCCAGAAAGCCAAGGACCTACTTCCAGTAAGGAGCAGGAGGATCACAAAATATTCCTGCTCGTTGTGGAATTAACGCACTGGGTGCGTTTTGTGGTTTTCAAATTCTTTCTTAAGTGATTCTTTCAATAAAATGAGTACGTTGAAGAGTAACTGCATTCACTTTCAATTAATTAATACTTAATAGACAGTTGACAGTTTTATTCAAGAAAAAGAATTGTCAGTTTTTTACGAGCCATAAATGCTTGCCGAATTTATCAAGCCACAAAATTTTGTTGAAAATTAATTTTAAAAAATTGTTGGTAAATTTTAAATGAGGTTTAATAAGAATATAGGGAAACAGTATTAAAAATCATCAAAATAGCTGTTATTTATTAATTATAATTTATAACTTGTATTAATCAGAGTTGCGGAAAAAGGTTCAAAAAAAAGGGTAGGCAGTCAAATTTTGATGAAAATTAATTGTGAAAAGGTTTGACGTAGAAGTCAAAATATGGTATAACAATAATATAGGGCAACTGCATTAAAAACAGCGAAATTTGCTTATTACTGCTGCTTTTAACTTTTTTCCAGCATTCGAACTCAAAATAGTTGAAATTGAGCAAGAAACATATGTTCTTGAGTGTGACCATTTACAGTATCGAAAATACCAAAACTGTTAGTTAACAGTTACGGACTGCAAGCTGATTGCATAGTAAATAATGGTGCTGTTGCAATAGACGATCACACTTTGGTGCAACCAATAAACTTTTATCTTCGCAGCTGCGTTTTTGGTGTTTCGGTTTCTTTTGTTAAACTGCAGCTGAGCAAATTACATCATTTCATAGTTCAGGGTCCAGTGACAAAAGAACCAACACACATGACACAATGGCAACCGATCGTCGGCTAGAATACGAAAGCGAACGGTATGCAACGTTCCTCGAGTGGCCCACAAATGCACCCGTCCAAGTCGGAGATCTGGTGAAGAACGGTTTCTTTGCAACGGGCAATTGGCTGGAGGCGGAATGCAATTGGTGTCACATACGCATCGATCACTGGGAGTATGGTGATCAGGTCGGCGAACGACATCGTCGCGCTTCACCCATCTGCTCCATGGTGCTGGCGCCGGGCCACTGTGGCAATGTGCCCGTAGAGCCAGCTACTGGTCAACAGCAGCGGCAGTCGAGCGATTGCGAGGGCAACTGCGTTGTCGATGGCGGCACAGCAGCAGCAACAACTCAGCAGGGTCAGACAACAACACCGGATCTGCTCATCGAGGCAAATCGCCTGGAAACGTTCAAGGATTGGCCAGTTTGTATATGGAGTTTATAGCGGAGATGGAAGCGCTGCATGTTGCATTACGCATCCAACTCAAGTTTATATTTGGCAGAAAGTTTCACTAATTGCATATCCTTCTTGCAGAATCCGAACATAACGCCTCGGGATTTGGCAAAGGCTGGTTTCTACTATCTGAATCAGTCGGATTATGTGAGATGCGTGTGGTGCAAAGGCGTCATTGCCAAATGGGAGAAGAACGACAATGCCTTCGACGAGCATCGACGCCACTTTCCCAATTGTCCGCGCGTCCAAATGGGTCCACTCATCCAGTTCGCCGGCAGTGATCTCGAGGAGCTGGGCATACAGCCCACATCGTTGCCACATCGACCCAACTACTCGTGCATGGAGGTGCGATTGCGCACGTTTCTCAATTGGCCCATCGTAGATATACAGCCTGCGGAGCCATTGGCCCAGGCGGGTTTCTACTACGAGAAGATCGATGATCAGGTGCGTTGCTTCCATTGCAACGCCGGGCTGCGCAACTGGCAGAAAGAAGATGAGCCGTGGCACGAGCACGCGAAATGGTCGCCCAAATGTCAATTTGTGTTGCTCGCCAAGGGACCGAATTTTGTGCGACAAGTGCGTAAAACGGCTGCAGCTACGCCAACCCCAGCGCCACAGCTCCCGACGAGCATTGGCAGTGCCATGTGCACGGAGCCCGTTCGCCAGGCCTTGGTCCTCGGCATTGATGTGGGCGTGGTACGTCAGACTATGGTTCGTAAGCTGTCCAATTCGGGTTGTGCCTACGACACGCTGGATGATCTGCTGCATGCAATATTCGATGATGCTGGTGGCTCCAGTGCAGCACTGGAGGTTACCGAACCAACAACAACGGAACCAACAGCACCCCCTGAGGATTGCTCGGCGACGACAAGCAAAGCGGCCGCCTTTGAGACGACACCATTGGCACCAACAACAACACCAACAACATCCATTGTTGCCACAGCTCCGCCACTACCAACGGCCTTGGACAACAGCTCGCTGCCAAATGGCAATCTGTCGCTGGAGGAGGAGAATCGTCTGCTGAAGGATGCGCGCCTTTGCAAGGTCTGCCTCGACGAGGAAGTCGGCGTTGTTTTCCTGCCCTGCGGACACTTGGGTGAGTCTCTGGACACAACACCATATTGTGCAATCTTAATTAATTATATTTTAATCCTTTGATGTAGCCACCTGCAATCAGTGCGCGCCCAGCGTCGCCAATTGTCCGATGTGCCGGGCGCCCATTAAAGGATTTGTGCGCACTTTTCTCTCTTGAAGCAACTGGGAGGCAACTGTTCCTCCTCCATATATCTATATCTCCATATAAATACTGCATGTTGATGGATCAAAGCATATTTCCTATTGTCTACTTTGTACTTGGAACGCCTGAGCCAAAGTTAAGCGCTGGGTGGTGGGCGTGACGTCTCCATCAGCTGTTTATCGTTTTCAAACTGATGGCGTTCGCAATTCAAAATGTTACTAACTTTTCTCTCAGTGTGTCTAAGCTTATTATGCGAAGTTTTTTTATACCTAAACCGAATCAACTGTTTGCTGTTTAAATAGTGCAAAAACAAAAACAAAAAACAAAAAGCAAAAAGTACCCTTGCAATTGGAGGCAGAATTGAAGAATTAACTCGTAGATAATCTACAAATTGTTCAGTTTATTTTTGAAAATTTTAAGTATTTGAACTGAATGATTAATTTTGATCAACTTGAATAACTTTTGTTTTATTTTTTTGGAAATTAATATTTGGCAAAAATTCCTTTTAATTGAATCGAAACGAATTTCATCAGTTTGAATCAATCAATTTTTATAAGTTCTTGTTCTTTCTTGGATCAATGAAAAAATATTTTAATCAAACCAACTGTTGATTAGTCATATTCCAGTTTTTAGTCTCGATATCAACCAGCAAGGGTATTTTTTTGAATTCGGCTCTGGCCGAAGGCACAAAGCTGTCTATTTCTTGTTAATATTGATTGTGTTATTAGTAATCGCTGATAAATTGCAGCACACAACAACAAATTTAATTACAAATACAAATAAACATATATATATATATATATTAAATGTTGAAAATTGCCCGCATTATCAAATTGTAAACAGCTATCGCTGATAAACTCGGGGAAATAATCGCAGTGGGCCACAATTCAGCTTGATTGTCTTCTGATAAGGTTTGTTGATGCACCTGAACAAATATTTGCTTAAACTTAGTTCAAAAGGTACAAAAAATGAAATTCATGTTTTTTTAAAATCATTTATCTTATTTGAATGTAAAAAAAGATTCTTATTTCATTAAACTGCACGCTTCTTAAAGACTACAGAGGTGACCACGTTGCCCAGCTTGCCGCCGAACTTGAACGTGGGGGTGGGTATTGTGCAGTGTCTGTCAAAGAGATGCTCAAAGCTCTGGATCAGCTCGTCCTCCGTCCAGTTGCAGGATGTGATGATGAACCAGCTGTGCTCGTCGTGCAGCAATCGGGCGACGGTGTCCAGATAATTGTTGCGCATCTCTTTGGGATTGTTGGGACACAGGCTGACGGCATCGTAGGTGCCCTTGTCGTGTACAATGTCAAAGGTGCCCAAGGATTGTGGCTCCTTTTGCGTTAAGTCCGCCACTTTGTAATCGATGTTGTGGGAATGATCCTGAGCAATGCCCTCTGCCAGCTCAATGCCCTTGGGTGAGTAATCGACGCCTGTTAGCTGGGTAAATCCCTCGTTGGCCAAAGCAATCAGAAACATTCCATTGCCGCAACCCAAATCCACGACACGTGCGGATTGTTTATGGAGTGTTTGCTGCTGCTTCAGCAGCCAATCGACAATGCGCTGCTGGGAGTCCTCGTCAAACCAGATCTCACCCACATCGCCGTGACTTTTGTAGTTTTTAATTTCGCGTTCGTAGCTGGTTTCCCAGTAATCCTTGGTGCCCAATTCAGAACCCTCCAATTCCATTGTTGATATTCCTATTCGATAAGTTTGCAGCACAAACAACAGCTGACTTAACATTTTGCTGTTATGTTATTACTAGATCGATTGGTTAATCGAATACTTAAGGAGGCAGTCTCACTGGCTAATTCAAAAGAGCATTTTTTTAAAAATAGGATTAAATTTAACGGTCTTTATGAAAATTATCGGCTTTTATTGTGTAAAGTTACATTCCGATTTGCAACGCAAAAAACTAAGCAAATTGGCGCTAGTCTGTTAACTAACATGTTTGTCGATAGCTATTAACGTTTGCACTGCTTTCTTACAGTTTGAGACGCACCGCTAGCGCTTCTAGTGTTATATTGGCTGTCATAATATGATTGTTATATTTGTTTGTTGAACTCGTCAGTTGGCTGCTTCCAGACGTGGAGCGAACGTGTCTCGCGCGCCTCGATCTTGAAATGAATTTCAAAAATAAGAAAAATTATACATCACGTTAATTATTTTGTTTAGTTAACTTGAAGTTTTATCTGTACGTATAAGCGGGCAACAAGAATTGTGGCACAAGTAGCGTATAAATTTAGAAGAAACTAGCTACAAGATACCAAATAAGCGCGCTCGCGTGTGTGTGTGAGTATAACATATATACATATGTGTGCGTGTGTGGGGTTGTGTGCATTATGCTAACTGCTGCTACTAAGCATGCGAGTGAGTGAGCGAGCGAGAGCAAGATAGTGAGTGAGAGTTTGAGTGCAACATTGTGAGTGTGTGGCAAGAAGCAGCAGAAGAAGCAGAAGCAACGCCAACGCGCTCCCCTTTCCAATGCATTTGTATTTGTAGTCGTTGGTGCCTGTTACTCTTTTTTTTTGTTGTTTTAATACGTTTCGTAAGTTGACTTCACGAACAACAAAAAAATCTTCAATTTGTGGCCGCGTTTTCATTTCGAAATAAGCACACACACACACATACAAAGCACACTATCAGCATATGTGTAGATGTGTATGCTTTTACAACTCTTGCTCAATTTGAGGATCCATTTTATTGTGCTTGCTTTGAGTGTCAGACGTCAGGTGGCGCTAGAACTGCGACATGACCAATCCCCAAGGTATTCCCCAAAACACTGCAAGACTCGTGTCCAAAAAAAAAAGAGAATTGCAATAAAAATCAGCAAGTCAGCAGTTTTCTTTTTTTGTTGTGGTGCCTTTTCGGCGGTTGCCATAAGAACAGTTAAATTTCTTACAACTGGGACGCGCTTATGTATACATATATATATATGTATATTGTGTCTTCTCTATGTGTGTGTGTCTTAAAAATAAAAGCATTTCAGCAACGCAGTAGAGCAGCCAAGTAGCCAAGCAGTTTCCGTTATATCGTCGGCATATATACATTTTAATGTATGTAAATATATAATAAAATTCGCGTTCTCATTTTTATTTTTTTCCATTCTTTTTTTTCTCTCGATTGTTTAGCAATTGGCAAGCACTGTTCACACAATCTTTTGTCCCCCTCTCTCTATCTCTGCTGTGACCCGGTGCATTACTTAAATATTGATCTTAATTGCAATTGCAGTAACATGAATAATGTGCTGACAGCGCCGTTTGTTTTTTCAGTGCTATCAATTTTGCTTTTTTCTCGCCGACAAATTTAGCAGAATATTTTAATTATAATTGGCTATATAGTTCAGGTAGTTTAAAATTGATTGATGAATAATTGAATACTTGACTATATAGATAAACAAGGAAAATCAACTTATCATAAAATATAACTTGCATTTCCCCGTAAAAGCTAGCTTTATTTCGTGGGCAACACTGGCTGCTGCTATTACTCATGCATGCAGTTGACGCCACTTCTCTCATCTTTCCCATGTCTGTCTCGTCTCTCTTTGCCTGCGCTTACTCCCTTCTTCTTCTTGTTTACTGTTGGTTTCTTCGGTGGTTGTTGCAGTTGTTTTATCCATAATACAATGGCAAAAACAAAAGCATCTTGCATTATTTTAAAACGGTATTCGTTTCACACTTAGTATCATTTGTAGTAATACAAAATCTGTTAAACAGTTAACTCTCGCCATTTGTTGTTGTTGCTGCAGCATCATGATCAAATTAAGGTGTCTCTCTCAGCCAATCTGTCTCGCTCTCTCTCTTTGGTGCGTGCGTGAATGTTGAATATCTACATATGTGTTTGTGTGTATGTATTAATCGCTACGTTTCAACTCGTCGATTAACTAGTTTTATTTGATTTTGCTGAATGTCAATTTCATTGTAAATTGCAAGTAGCTGTAGCATTTTCGCAAAAAAAAATAAAATAATGAAAAACAAGTTGCAGCTGGGGCTTGGTGTGTTTACCATTTTCGCTTGAAGGTCAGCTCCCCGCTTCTCTCCCCTCTAGTTCCCCCCAGCCGACGCTATTAACATTTTTCGTGTGGCAGCACTAATTGCTTTGTTTACTCTTACTCGACATTTCGGTATTCGGATTCGCATTCGCATTGGGATTCGAATTCGAAACGGGAGTGAAATTTAACGGTAAGTAGCATCCATCTTGGGCGGATTGCTACTCTTTGTGTGAATTTGCGATCAATGGAATTTTTCGCTAAATAATTTGACCTCTTGAGTCGACAATTAATATACAGCCGCTGCCCCATTCTATTAGCTTAAATAGGGTGGGTTCACACAATACGTTGCCACCAATCCACCACACCCCACTACGTACATTTGTGTGTGTGTGTTAAAAATGTGTGTTAAAATCGTAGATCGGAGCTCTATGTTAACATTGTGTATTTAATTTTATGGCAACACTCACAACTACAAAAAATACTCTGAGAAGGTCACGGTTATATATGTATATATATATATATAAAATAAAACTGAAACAAACCGAAAACCAGACTTGAAACTCTTTTTTCTGCTGCTGATGCTGCGACAGCTGCGAGAAAAAGATATTTGCTTTAATCGAGGTAACGTGCCAACGATCGCGATCTCGCTGCTCCAAACTACATCTGTATACACACGTATATATATGTGTATATTTTTATATTTATATGAATATATGTGCCACTCCCTTTCCAGCAACAGCAATCAGCATCGAAAAGCTTATTATATGTGTGCTTATATCGTGCAATAAAAGTTATTAACGGAAGTACATTCACCTGATCAGTTGAATGAACACGCGCTGTGCGCTGCTTTATTTTTTACTTCTACTTTTTATTTAATTTTTTTTCCATTTTTGTACACTTTTGCTATTTACGGCGCTGTCGCCAAGCGCATGGACAGCTGTAGTTATTGTTGTTGTTTTGTTTTTATTTCCCCAGCAGCCAGGCACTCACGTGTGCAAATCAAATCATAAAAAATCAGGGAGCACGCGCTTGTTTGCATTTGATTGCAGATCGAGGGTGACTATCATGATATGATATGATATGAAGTCGAGTGTAACGAATTAGAGCTTAACACTCTTTGTTTTTGTGACTGCCTCTCACCACAACTCATGTCACAAGTGCTAAGTGCTTTTGGAATTCAAGGCGAATCTTGTTTTTTAATTGCACTCTTTGCATTTAATGGCATATTTAAGTAAACTTTATGCTGGCAATTTACCTTGCTTTACAGCTGTTTCACTGCTCATCTCTAAGAGAACTAACATGGCTGACCATGGTGCCTGACCTATCACAATTTGTCACTGATCAACACTATAGCTTCTCTTGGACCTTATCATATTTTACATGCATGTAACAGTCGCTGTGCTGCGCATCTCTAACAGCACATGCAAACCTGACCTATCGCAATGCGTCATTGACCAACACTTTTGTTGTTTGCTCACAGGATTTCAACTGTCGCTTCGCAGCACTGTCGCGGGCATCAGCTGAGACGGCAATGCAAACAGTATGAACGGTAAAGAGCAAACAGCTGGTAGGGAATTCAAGCGAAATTCAAACGCCTACTCAAGTTTGCCAGCAACAACAACAACAACGAAAGAGAAACAAAGACGTAAACAACAACAGCAGCAACAACAAGACTCATTACGTGAACCGGAACGTTATGGACTCTCGCACAGTTTGTCCAGCGAATCGATGAAACAGGCTTGCGACTATTACGACGACGAGCCAAGCGATGAGGATCTAATCGAAATCCAGCAAACGCCACAAAGTTTCTATCAACAGCAGCAGCAGCATTTGCAGCACTTGCAGCATCCGCTTAGCTTTAAAATGCCGCTAACGATGACTATCGACGACGATGAACGTGATGCGTTTTGTGACGTAAGCCAAGTGGCGCCTCTAAGCACGCCCATCAAACAGACTGCTGCGGCTGGTGGAGTGCCCGATGAGGCGCTCAGTGTGCTCAATGAACTGGATGCCATACTCGATGTACATGGTGCAGCGCAGTTCAACAATGGCAACAATAACTCCTCCTCTGCCACCTCTTCCAACTCCTGCCACTCCCCCTCCTCCTTCGCGTCGTCGGATGATGATAAAGTTGAGGATTATCTCATGGATCTGGACAACTATCTGGAGGAGTTGGACAAAGAAGATCCCCTGGTAATCGCTGGACACGCCAACAGTCTGAGCCGAGAGCCACGCACACGCACCTTGCCGCTGAGTCGCAAAAGGAAGCAGCACAAACTGGCCGAGGATGGGGATGCCCAGCCCGCGCTGGAGGACGAGTTCCAGCGTGGACATCAGATGAGGAAAACATTTAGCTGTGGCCTGACGCCAGCAAACACCTCAGGTAATTACTGCACTCTGGTTTGTTATTTGTTGTTAATCACAAGTTGAATGGATTGTTTTATGAGCCAATACTCTTTTCTGTATAATAGATTTTATAATCTTGTCAAAGATAGCCATGATCTCAGCTGTGACGTGCATGATTCAGCTCAGCAGGAACAGGCCTTAAAAGTTATATTTAATGATTCATGTTTTCAGTTGGCGGGGTTTTTGCATAGCAATTAGTTTTTAGCGTTTATAAATTGTACTTTTTGTTGCAAAGTCTAATTTAAATCTCTTTTGAAGAGGTGATTTTATTTAATTCAGATTGAGCAGCTTCTCGAAATATATTTGAGAGGGCAGGGGCTATCGCAATAAGTTGGGTTTTTTTTTAATCATCAATAATATTATTCATAATAAAGCAGTTTATTGTTTTTTGAAAAAATAATTATAGAGCACAAACACACTTGTAGATTAATTCATTTAATTTCACTATACAAAAATATATTTAATCAAATCTGGCAGTTTGTTCCCATGATAGCTATATTATACAGTAGTCCGATTTTGATCATTTAATGTCCCAATGTGGGGCACATAAGAGCACGCATAACTTGAGTTGAGTAGTGGATGTGATATCTTAGTAAACAATAAAGTTCACAACTTTAGAAAAGTTTTTTTAATGCGTTATAATATAATGAATATCACAATGAAGAATGCCAAAGCTTGCCAATAAAACCCAATATATATATATATATATATATATATAACTGATGAGATCGGAAAACCCCGCTACATTTGTCGAACTGTATTTAAGTATTATTCAGGGCTTTGAAAAGCAACAGTATAATTATAATTAGATTTGCTGAATAAACGAATTAAACTTGAATGGGTTTTAGCAAAAACAAGTCAAACATGTTTTAATGAGCTACTTTTGCAGCCAATTATTCAGACTCTTGGAGAACTTTGAGAAGTTAGCTTTAGTGAAAGTTTCTCCAAAAAGAGATTAACTATCAGCATGCTGCGATTCATTTGCATATATATATATATATATATATATATATGAGAAAGATCTTTAGATTAATGATAAACTTAATAAGCTTCTCAATTAAATTTGCATTTGATTTAATTGCAGCCACTTCGAATACATCACTAGAAACTGGCGCCATTGGGGATGTGTGGCGCCGTCAATCGATGCGACGCGCCATTGCCAATGCAGCTGACGAAACCAAAGCCGAGGAAGCGCCTGAGCAGGAGATGGAGTCACCATCGCTCTTGCATGCATCCGCATTGCTTGTGCAGCTGCCCAGTGAGGAGTTAGCTTCAATGCGTCGCAGTTTCTCCCAGGGCGACTGTCCAACGCAGTCCCAGTCCGCGTCCGATGTAGAATCGCGTGCCCTGCAAATGCTCACCGAGGCGCACATCTTTGACAATCTGCTACAGAACGAGCAGCGCACAGCGCGCGCTGTCAGCGAGCAGCTGGAGCAGCGTCCTCGCCAGTACGGCCGTCGCTCGGAGGGGCATCCGTCGATGAGTCCGGTCCACTGCTGCAGCAGTGTCGGCTTGAGTCGACCACAGAGCGCACCGGCGCAAACAGCACAGCCGCCGCATGCACACATGTCCACGTTGAGCTCCGAGTTGAGCTCGGCGCGCTCCTCGCGCATACCCAGCCCCGTCTCGCTGGCCAGCAGCAGCAACACCAACAATAGCAACAGCAGCCGCAGCAGCAGCGGCAATAGTTCCACTGTCAGCACCGCCGCGGATCAGGATCAATTGGAGTTGGCGCAAACGACACAAACGACCATGTGCAGTGTGAGCAGTGGTGGTGGTAGCAGCAGCTCCACGCCACTGGAGCCGCAGCTATTGCTGCACGAGAAGTGCGGCTTCAATAGCTATTGGCCGCATGCCGGCAGTAGGACACTGGCGCTATTGGGCTGCACCCTGGGCGTGTTTAATCTGTGCCGCTTTGCCGTGCTGACCATGAACTATGGTGGCAATTTTCTACTCCAATTCCTGATGCTGTCCATCATTTTTGGCATTCCGTTGTTTTGGCTGCAGATGTGCCTGGGCGCCAAGATAAAAGCTGGTCCCGTCTCCATGTGGAAAATTAGTCCAATTTGCTCAGGGGTTGGCATTGCTCTTGTCATGGTGCAATGCTTTCTGGCCATCTATTCAACGGTATCGGTTGCCTGGATTCTTGTCTACTTGCGGGATGTGTTCCCAACACCCACGCAAAATGTTTATCGCTGGCAGGAGTTGGCCTTTCCCTATCGCTACGATGCCGCCAATGAGACGGGCAATCTAACCCAAACAGTGGCCGAATATTTCAATGTTGTGGTGCTGCAGCGTCTGCATCTGGCCAAGCATCCGGATGCCAGTGGTATGCGTTTCCATGTCAATGATCGGGTAGGTAAACTTAAGCGTTTGGTGTCCGCTCACCACAGCTAACATTCTACGTTCTTTTCAGCAGCTGGCCTTCTATTTGGCCCTCATCTGGGCGGCCGTCTTCCTCATCCTCTGCAAGGGATTGCGATCCCTGGGCAAGCTGACCTATCTCATCAATACGTTGCCATTCCTAGCACTGATCGCAGTTGCCGGCAAGTTTGTCAGCGTTGTGGATCCAGCCAGTTTACAGGTATGGCAAATGCTGATATTAATTTCTATTAATTAATGTTTTGCGTGCGTTCTTTTCAACTTAATTAATGCTAATATAGGTTAATTAAACAATTATGAAGATGTTATTTGAACACAAGCAATCAATTCTGCATATAAGTAAACATTAAAAGTGAAAGTGCCACAAAATTATTAGCACCAAAAAATTAAAGACTTTAAATTGATTGCAACTGTGCCGGTCAAAATTACAGTGAAGCTTTCTCAGCTTTCCCTGCGGCTAAATAATATTTCTAAAAACTAAATTCGATGCGTGTATGTACTATGTATATGTATATATATAATATGTATTTACTAAGTGTAGACTATTTGGAAAATAATACTATTTTAAACATTCCCAGAGGAGAAAGGAAACATTTTTGATTTAGCAACATTGCATTTTTCTTCATATCTTAGATTTTGAAGAGGTCTCGATTTATAGCATTCCAAGTTTGGCCATACCCCAACTTATCACCTTAAAATTGATTCAAGAGCCTCTCAGTTGATATTTGTTCTTCTAAGCAATTGATTAATAATTAATAATTAATTACTTTCACTTCGTTCCCCTTAGAACGCTTTTGCTGCCAGCGACTTTGATGACTTTCTGGTGAACTCGAACGCGTGGACAGCGGCAACGCAGGAGACGTTTCTCACGTGGGGCCTGCTGGGCGCCTCAGTGATAGCCATAACTAGTCGCAGTCATGCCACGGCGACAAAGGTCACGCTGCGACGTGATGCAATAATGCTGGTGCTGCTCACGCTGCTGGGTCTTGGTCTGGTGGCGTTGCTAGCCTTGTGCTGTGCCCAGATCCTGCGACAACATGGCTACATCTATGTGCCGGGCTCATTTGGTGAGCAATTAAATCGGATTCAAATTGAGTTGCGACTAATTGATTTTGTCATTTCTTACAGAGACACCCGATTGTTATACGTCCGTTTATTCGCTGCAGGCGCACATGAATCCGCAGCTCTTGTCCTATCCACGATCGCTGGTGCCGCATTATTCCTCGTTTCTGGGCGAGACCTATCGTCGCAATAAGACCATATTGCACATTGAAAGCGGTTTTCAGGCGCTGCGCTTCATCACGGAACTATTTCCGGCTGTTCTGTCGCTGGCCAGTGATTCCATTTCGTGGATTTGGGCTGCTGTCGCGTTTGCCATGTTTGCGGTATTTGGCCTTGCCCAGCTGTGCGTCATGTGGAAACCCATTTCGAGTGCATTGGGCAACTCTACCAGCTCTGTGCTGCTCAGCTGCGTCACTGGACTCCTGCTGAGCATTCCGTTTGCCACCGAAATGGGCATTGCCATTTTGTATTATGTGGATTTTTTGCTTGGCGGTTCCTGGTTTATACCCATCATTTGGGCAGCGCAAATCTTTGGCGTATTCCTTATCCGTGGTCGTCCCTATAATGGCGATGATCTGGTCAATGACCTGCGCATGTGTGGCTCCATGTCGGCCTTCCTGGCCCTCTCCTGGAACGTCTTGCTGCCCATTGGCCTGATTACGCTCTCAGTGATTGATTATAAGGCTTCGCTATCGAATCAGTTTTATTATTGGCGCGGCAAATCGTACTTTAGCTACTGGAGTCGCAAAATGGGCAGTCTCATTCAAATTGGCATTGTGCTCATCATTCCGGTCACGGCTATTATTCAGATCTATCGCTATTTGACCAACGGTCCATCGGATATACTCGAGGTAAGTAGTTATTCTTTAGGTTTGGATTGATTATTTTACTCATCAAATTTTGGCTTGCTGCAGCGTATTCAACTCTTGTATCGTCCGCCGGAGGAGGGTGACGAGCCTCGTCGTCCGTCAGCACGTCAAAGGTCCGCCCAGGAGCGTCGCAATGCCACCGCCGAGCAGCAGGATAGTGCCCAACACGATATACAGAATGATGCACCCCCCAAATACACGCCGCCGCCCTCGTATACAACGGCGACGGGTGCCAGGCTGGCCAAATTGTTGCGCCAGAGCATCAGGCGCAGTGTGCGCAGGTAAAAACTAGTTATTAACCGGATATAAATCAGTTATCAGAATTCTGAAATGAATTGCGACCTAAGCTATAATCCAACAATAGATAAAGCCAGAATTACGTTGACTTTAATGCAGTATCAATCTAGAGTTCAAACCATGCCTAAAAAGTCTTGGCTTTTACAAATCGATCACTTTTTAACAAGTTTGACCTTGTCTTTTTCGAATGTAGAATCTAAGTATGAAAAATTGCTCTTTAGTTGTTGAGTCTCCCTGCGAAACAGGCAATCTACTCAGATTAGATCTGGCTTCCTCTCTCCGCCTGCAATCTTAATCTAGAACATAATTAAAACTTATTTCCATCCACTTACCACTTTCAGAGTGCTCGGCGATTCGTCGAGTCGCACTCGGCCCATTTTATCGCTGGATGCTGAGTCACCGTCGTCGCCAGTTGCCGCACCGCCCGATTATCTGACCATACTAACCAATCCCTCGGGCTCTGGCTCTGGCTCAACTCCAGGAGCAGCAGCAGCAACCGCATGCAGTTCCAGCAGCGGCAGCAGTCCCGAATCCATTGAGATTGGTCAACGGCCAGCTGGCTATGCGCAACGTTCCCAGTCGTTAGGTCGCAAGCTGCAGCGAGGCGCAACCACGAGTGCCACACCTCATCCATACACTGCCGAGGATGTGGTGACCATATTGAGATCATCGGTGCGCCATCGACCGCCGCCACATGGCCGGCAGAGTGTTGGACTTGCCACAACGTTGCCGCGTCCGCCTGGCACAATGTCCACGCATCTGGAGGATGCCTCGTTCCGTTCCATTGAGAATCTGGTGCTCAATGCCGAGCCGCCGGATCAGACGCCAGGCGTCGGCGATGCCCAAAACAACAGCAACAACAATAATAATAATACATCTGTGATTTAATTGACTAATATCTCGTATCGTATCTTACATATACAAACATATATATATAAATGCATATATAACATATATATATATATATATATACTATATACATAGCTCTGTATTGAGGGTCACATATCTCTGCTTGCTTTCCTAGACTTGATTAGCGCTAGTTAAATACGAATATTATTTTGTAGCTATATCGAATAATGCATACTTTGTAATAATAATAAAAAACTAATTAGTATTTGACGACAACAAAAATATGGCAAAAGTAACTTTAATAAGCATCGCTGATCTTCAACAATAAGTGTTGCCCCTTTTCCCGTCGAGTTTGGCTTGATTTAAGCCAAAATTTTGGCTTGTTTTCCAGTTTTTAATTTCTCTTTTCAGTATTTTGTTAGTTAAATTATGATTGGAATTTTTGAACTACGCTGCGCTTTAACAGTGATGTCCGCATTCCAGTTAAATTTGGCTTGATTTTGCATTTGGCTTGTTTTAAGAGTTTTTAATTCAATTTTCAGAATTATTGAATTTTACATAAATTACGTATTTAAAACAATTGCGCTCTTAAGTAAAAAATAATGAATTTAGCTTTATTTGCTACATATCCAGCTAGCTGTTTTTGTGCCCGGCATCACTGATAATCGTAATGTATGTTTAGAGGCCGCAGATGCCAGAGATGACAATGGGTGCAGAGGCTGGCTACGTGCCACTTATTTGAGTGCGTCGCATTTGCGCAGCCGAAACGTAATTTTTAAGCCGATTAATAAACGTGACCAGTAAAATTCTCAAAGTGAAATGGAAGCGCCCCAAACTACAAACAAAGATTTGACACAGGAAACAGCATATATATATATACATATATAGTTCTACTCACATGTATAAAGTTTTACATACATTTATTTTTTTGCAGACATTTATTTTTTGTTTTTGACTTGCACATTGCATTTTTATCTGGTGCAGACGTTTAATCCGCAGCATTTTCAAACTGTCACGCGCGCGCCAGTTGCTAGACAATGGTCGTTGCCAGCCTATGCAAGGGTAATAACAGTTAACTTGACATTGTTCAAATGCAAATCTAAGTATATGTTTCTATTGTACAGACACTTAAAATAACATAGTCAACTATCGCACATTTACTAGAGCAAGGTTTTTAGTGCAAATACTTCGTATTGGTTTGTAGATTACTCCCTGGCAGCCATCTGGCAGCTCTGTGACTTATTGTGAACAGTGGTTAACAGCCGCATTTGAGCGTTAACATATTCTTGAGCATAACAGCAAATATACATTTGCAGGCTCTGCAAGTTACATGTTGCTAGCGCTCTGACAGGGTTAGCACATGTTGCCATGTTAAAAAGACAGCAACACGTAGCGCTTTGCGTGCGACTTTTCGTCCGCGCACGCGTTTTGCTGGCGTTTTCACGCTCTCAACATCGCTCTGCTCTCTCAAACATTAACAGACCCTGTTAAGCATAAAATAAAATGCCAATAGCGTCTGTTAAGTTTTTGTTATTGTGAAATTTGTAGTTGAAGCGTTCGGTCGACGGTTCACCGGTTGTTCGCGAACCAAAATCACACACGAGATATCGAAGTGCAGAAAATCGAAACGAATGAATTAAAATTAAAACGCTGCTTAAGCGCGCTAAGCACAAAGAGAACTTTGTGAATGGAAAACTTGCATTCAAATGGCAAAATAAACAACTAAGCTAAGCAAATAAGCTTTTCTCAGCTTCTTTGCCGCTAACAACAACAACAGCGACGCCGACGCCGCCGTCGCAGTCGCCGTCAAAAAAGTGCTCAAACAAGATTTCCACTTGAAATTCCTGAATTTCGTTCGCGACGCGCAGCTAAAAAAAAAGAAAAAAGGAATATAAATCGTAATTCAAAATAATACAAAAAATTTCTGCAAGTGCAGACTGCATTTTCAGTGTGTGTTCTGTTTTTAGTGTGTGTGTGTGTGTTTCTTAATTCTGTGCACCAATTGGCAATACTTTTGGATTAACGGTGCATTTATTTACAATTGCCTCCAACTAAAACGGTAAGTGTGGCCATTTTCTGATTCTTCTCATTCGCTTAGCCAGACTCAATTTGGAGCTTGGTGTTAAGGATGAGGAAAGGCAGGAAGAGGAAGAGCAAAAAAAAAAAACAGTCGCACGCACAATTTGTTGTATTTTTTGTATTAGCATTTTTATGTCGACGTTTGGCTAGTTGACAAACAAAACGAACACACTTACGCACACACGCACACATACTCATCCACTCATATACACAATACACAAAGGATTTCATGACTCTTTTGGGTGGAACGCCTGAAGTTACCCTCTGCCGCTGCCTCTGTCGCTGTTGCCACTGCTTTCTCTCTTTCTCATGCTTGCTGGCTCACTCGCCCGCAGGCTCCGCGCCGAATGCTGTGCTACTGAAATTCGCAGCTTTTGCGTCGCACTGTCGGCGTATGTGTGTGCGTCTGTGTGTCTATGTGTGTGAGTGTTGTTTTTATTTATTTTGATGGCGTATTTCGGCATTTTGCTTTGTCAGAGAGCGCCCTAACGGTGCTTGTATGTGTGTGTGTATGTGTATAGGCTTGTCTGCGTTTAGTTTTCTTCTTCTGCATTAAAATGAATTCGCAATAAATATTGCCTATGTCAAATAAAAGGGCGATGAGCCAGCCTTTTCTCTCTTCTCTCAGCCTCACCCCAACTCTTCCTCTATCGATGCCGTTTTAATCTCGGGGGACACTAATGTTTTACGACAATTTGTATGGCCAGGCAGGCGGGCATTACGCATAGAGGACTTAATGCACACATCAATGGCAAATTAGATGTACATACTCCAAAAAAGGCAAATGTACTAATAACAATCATTGACTGCCGCTTCTCTCCCTCTCTCTCTCTCTATATCGTTCACTCCTTGTTATTTCTTCCAATACATTGACATTTCACTCATGTCTCATTTGTCGTTCGTTCGGCCAAATGGAAATCGTTTTGTTTTGTTTTTGTTTTTGTCAACTGACAAATTTTGATTGTCTCTATCCCACTCCCAATTCCACTGCCATTCCACTACTTACTAATCGCTTACTTGGATGAAGAAAAAACACTCGAACACATAGAAGAGACAAGTGTAAATAAACAATACTACTTACTCACCCCCACACACACACATTATCTCTATGTGCAGTTGTTAGAGATGTGAATTTAGCTGCAGCTAAATCGACTGCATTTGATCAATGCTTAAATGTGAATTATATTTATTATTTATATATTTGCTGTAATATATTATTAACTGTTCTCTATATACTATTTATATATATTAAGCATTTTCAACTTCCTTCTTGTCAGCATTAATAGCCTTTGCTTTTGTTTATATTTCACTCATCTCTAATGGCTATTCATGCATTTTTATGGCCCGTCGGCCACTTTGGATCTTTACTACACTTAGATAAAAGATTGCTTAGTTTTTTCCTTCTCTTTTTTTTGGTTAGTTTAATCATTCGATTTACGTCTCTATTTGGAATGTAGTGCAATTGATTTAGTGTTTGGATTTTGTTTAATAGAACCAATCGCTTACAAGTAAAATAAAAAACAACAATAAACCAATCGATTCTTTAGCTCCATTTTCGACAATATAGTACACACACACACACACACACACACACATATGTATGTATATTTGTGTATATATGTAACTAAATAAACAATCGCAATCGGCTCATTTGCTTTTTCAACGCCATCGTTTTAATGCCTGCTTCGATGCTTGTAATTAGTTGTGAATTGGATTTGGATCACATAAAAGTGTTGATTACAAACACACTGCATAGATATTGATGGACTGATTGACTGACTGACTGACTGGCCGTCTGGGTGCAAAGTGTTTTTCTTTGCTGGGTATTAAGGTTAGCCCCCTGCTGCAGTGAAAGTCTTGGCCAGTCTCAGCTCAGGTGGCCAAAAGCAAATGGCAAAAAGCCCTTGTGCTAGTTCAGGGCAAAGAAAAGCCGCTTATTTATGTATTATTATGTTCAGCAATTGCTTAACGAATTTTTTGAATGAAACCAAAATAAACCAATAATTTTTAAGTTGTAATATTTCAACAGATAATAATTCATTCAGCTAAGAATCAGCTCGAAAACATTCTTAAGTTGGTTTTCTATCACTGATAAGTTAAGACCCAGATTCCTCTATAGGTTAATGATTTCCTAATTTTCTTAGCTGTTGCTTAATTGTTGGCTAATGAAGCAGTGAAAACGATGCGATCAATTCAAGAGAAACAACTTTGCAGCCAGTTGGTAAACCTGAAATTGACTAGATAAATTAATGCTATATAATTACAGCTGAAGTCTAACAAATTATCATATAAATATATATGCATATATGTATGGTATCTTAAGCTATGCCAATGCAAATTTTCAGTTAACTGAACATCGAAAATATTTATCTCTGGAATTTACAATTCTTAGAATATAAAATTAGACGTAACTGATTAATGTATTTTAATAAATTATGCGTTTACTGGCAATTATTTAACATTTTTTTGACTTATTTTTTCTTGAAAAATATAAGTTTTTAAATTCGGAAGAAGATATACGTTCGAAACGTTTAAATGTATCATTGATTATATATTTTTTTTTTTGAAGCAAACAGTTTTCTGCAATTATGGACAAGTCTGAGATGAAGTGACTGCTCTTAAATTGAGTGAAGAAAGATTCCTATCAACCTAAAGCACTGCGTCATCTGCACAATAAATTCTTGTTACCTGCGTACCTGAAACAAAGAGAGTGGGAGAGGGAGAGAGAGTGAAAGAGAGAGGCAGACAATTATAAAGTTATCTACAATTCAATCATTTCCGTGTCGTTGCCATTCTGTTTACCTTTTGGCCAAGACACGACCCCAAAAAGAAAAAGAAAACAGTTTGTCAATTACAAATTGCTAAATTTTTTTTTTTTATTTTTTGTAAAGTTAAACTTAAGTTAACGCTGCTTTTGCCAAGTCATGAGGTGGCTCTAAAACCGTGAGAGGGAGAGGAGCAGAGAAAGGGAGTGGGGGAGGGGTATTAGGATTGTGTTGAAGAGCATTCGGCATCGCTGGTGCAGCAGCTAAACATCAAAGTCATTTCATGTCTTCATAAATTGTTGCGCTACTTTAACTACGTCCGTCTCCCACCCCGACTCCGACTCCATCTCCTATTCCGGCTCTGGGGGCATGCCTTGTGGCTCGACTGGGCCTTTCTTTTTCTTCTGGCCATGGGCCCTCACTTTTTGACTAAGTGAAATGACCTGCCATTTTGTAGAGGAAGGCAAATAAAAAACAAGCGCACCTCTAGACGAATGATCTCGACTGGGAGATACCATAGCCGTAAGAAGTTGGATCTGCATTAAATTTATTCAGGTTGTTAAGCCTAATCGTAACTTTACCAATTAAAATTCAGAATCGGAATTTAAATTTCACATTTTTTAAAGAACCAGTTACAGGAACCAGTAACTCTTAGATACCGGAACAGATTAGATTCTTAGATTAGGAACAATAGTTCCTAAGATTGATGCTGATCAAGAATTTATATATCTAATCGAATTGAACAAGCTTTTTTGTGTTCTACATAGATTAGCCAGCCTTTTTTACAGGGTATAAACAAAATCTTGCAAACGGAATTAGGCCTGGCCGAAAGCAGCGCAAATTTGAGCCGTGGGGAAGGTTAATGCCTTATCGACATGCCGCAATCTATGTATTTAATTGACTCAACTGCAATTATAGTGTATACACTATATATACACATATATAAATATATATATATATAAATATATATGTATATATATATATATATATATATATATATATATATATATATATATATATATATATATATATATATATATGTTATGTTGTTGTTGTTGTTACTGTTGTGTCTTCTTCCTTTCTGCAAGATAAAAGTCGCGTCGTAAATACTAAAAACTCGCCTATAATGATTTCGCATAAATCGTGACTACTCGCCAAAATGAAAGGCGAGAATTTATACTAACAGCACAGCGCGTTGTTGTTGTTGTTGTTGTTACAGCAACTTACATTGTTGTTGTTACTGTTGCAGTTGCTGTTGTTGTTGTTCGCGTCCATTCCGCATCTTCGGGGTGTCGGTGTCAGAGGCTAGTCCCGAGACTCCCGTCGAATCCATCGCTTTGGTCAGCCAAAGTTAAAGTCAAAAAAAAAAGCTTAAAAAATAAAAGAAGCGAAATGAAAACCTGTAGCCACATTTCGCTGCATGGTCAGCCTAGAGATGGCACTAATCTTTAACTTCTTGGCCTGTCCGCACGAAAATCTCGTTTAAAATAATTGATATTTATTATAACACACATTTGATTGTGTGTGCGCGTTTGTGTTGCTGTGTCTCAACTAGATTGTTATTTATAATAGACATAGACATACATGTACTATATACTGTAGCTATGACCATTATTATACCTAACTGATGTTTAATAATTGCGAACAATTTGTTGAGTTATTAGAGTATTAGAATTAAAGCCTATGTTTATCATGTTTGTTGCCATAATTGAGCATTAGCATTTATTCCTACGTGTTCCATAGTTGCTCAATAATTAGGGAGAAAGAGAGAGAGAGAGAGAGAGAGAGAGAGAGAGAGAGAGAGACATACATATATAAGGAGAAAGAGAGAGAGAGAGTTGGTCGACTTTAAACATACAACACTTTAATTGCAATCTAATATTTAATGCATTTTTGTGCATGTGGAAAAATTTATACGGTTGTATAAGGATCAACATCTACAGCCAAGTCGTAATACCTTTGTCCGTCTAGATTGTAAAGATATACCCTTCCAATTAATATATTTTACAGCCAGATATTTTATTAAGCAGCTGTGCAAATTTCATTAAGTTCGGAAAAGAAACTCCAATTTTGTTGACCAAAACATATTTTCATATTGAAATATATAAAAACTTTAACTTTTTTGCTTGTGAAAAAATGTATCAAAATATGTCTACTTCCGATGCCGTCGAAAATATATCTTTATGAAATAACTTTAATTACACAACTCGGTTACTTTTCGATGGAAAACTTGCAAAGGGATAATTCAATGGTACATTTTTTCTCAAATATATTTGTTTTAATATTCATTCAAATGTCAACAATTTTCACATATTTCCAAACAATTGAACACGCTTTTCTCTCTCTTTTTTCAACGCTTTGTTCCGCTCTCGCTCTCTTTCTGTCGGAAACTCTCACGCTATGCTCACGCTTGCGATCAGACGCCCATCCCCAATTAGTGCAACTGTTGCAAGGCAACAGAAATACATATAAAAAAAGAAAAAGAATGAAAAAAAAACATTTAGCGTTGCTTCGTTGGCTTAGGGATTTTTCTGTTGTTGTTGTTGTGTGTTGCTGTTGTATGTGCTGGCCATGGACATCATCGTGTGGCCATTGCCAAATCGTTAGCACTTGGCACTTGGCCGCAGACACGAGACTCCAAGAGGCAAGACTCAAGCCGCGAGACTGAGCTTCACTCTGAAAGTCGCTGTCACTGTCGCTCTGTCTCAGTCTCAGTCTCAGTCTTTGTCTCTGTCTCTGTCTCTGTCTCAATCTCAGCCTCAGAGTCAGTCTCCATCTCTGTCTCAGTCACATCATCCTGCTCATCTTCATCATTATCATCATGGCTCTCAAGACAGTTGGCAACAATGGCGCAAAGCTTGCGTCGCGCGTCTCTTGAGCTTCTCGCGCCTTTTAGTTCAAGTGTGTAATGAAATAAAAATATGTATTTAAACTTTATTTGATTGTCGTTGATTTGATGGCAACGTCGACAGCGACAGCGACGACATCGTCACGCTCTTCCGCACCCGCGCCCACTTCCAGCCGCCTCTCTTTCCCACAGATGCCTCATTATGCGCTATACCCATTATAATTTGTTACAAATGGGCATAGTAATACTAAGCATGCGAATGTGACTGACAGTAATAAATATTTGAATTTGTTTAGTAGATTTAATGAATGTGAAAACTGCAATTTTTTCTAAAGTTTAAAATTAACTTGATTTGAAGTATTAAGATCGTACAGCAACAAGTTGCAACAAGAAAGACTTGTCTTTTCTGCTTTGATAGGTAAGCTCAATTAAAATTGAATTACACAGTATCTGCCTGTCTAACATTCTTCTACAAATCACACTTGACTTGTTTCTTCTCAAGCTTTGCGGCCTAATGAAAAAATGTAATAAACCAATTTACGTTTACGTTTAAGTTTTTTTTTTTGTCGACTTCTTTCTTTTTGTTGTTATTGTTGCTGGAATTTATGCATCCTCCCTGCCACCATTTGCATTCTTCCGCTTGCCTCGCCCCTCCTACTCACTCATGAAAAGCTAGTCTACTATAAATTTGGTAGCTAACCAAGCATTGCAGAAGACCATTGAGGCGCTGCCCATCATTAGGCTGACAAAAAGTGCCTCCTCAACTCATTTGTACGTTAAAATCTTCCCATAATTAACGGCGACAGTAGACGTTGAATGCTTAGAGAGAGAGAGAGAGAGAGAGATAGAGGGAGAGGAGCGAGGGGAGAGTGGGCAGTACGTAAATTTCTATGCTTCGCTGCACACAAATGACACAAACTCTGAGTGGCAGCGACAGGCCAACGAGACAGACGGACAGACAGACAGAGAGACAGAGACGCTGACCAGACAAAGTGTCCAGCGATTGCAATTGCCTGAAGAGTCCAAAGAGAGAGAGATAGAGGTAGGGGAAAGAGACAGAGAGACAGAGAGGCAGTGGGGTGCAGCCTATTGTTATTGTTGTCATTTGTTATGTGTAGGTGATTGTCTCGTCCGTTCGACTGTGCTTTGGGCATTGGCGGAATTATTAAAAGTAAGACAGTCTGACAGACCAACAGCCGGACAGTTTGAGAGGAGACAGGCAACAGAACAAACCCAATCCTCCTCCCTCCCCTCTCTCTGAGTTCCAGTTTCAGCCTGGAACTCAAACTCGGACTCTCTCTCTACCTTTTTTTTTTTTTTGATATATTGCAGGCATCCGGTAGACGTGATGCTGCAATAAAATGCCCGACTATTTTCTCAGCCGACTTATTTGTTGTTGTTGTTGTTTTCGCTGTTGTCATTGTTGTTGTTGTCACATTGTCGCCGTTTATTGTTGTTGTCTCCGGCTGTCTCATCATTGGTTGCCTACACAAAAACTCCAATCAGAATGAAAGCAAATGAATATATGACAAGCACAGCTTGAATACCCTTACTAAAGCTATGCATAAATTACTCATGACAATTTTTCAATATTCCATGAAAACGTTTTTGTTCAAGATATTTGATTTATTATGTATTTTCATTGAAGAAATAAGGTTTTAATATGTAAACATGAATTTTTTAAATGGGAGTAGGGTGCCAAACCGGAACTGGAAAAGGAAATGCAACTTTTCCGATTAAATCTAAGAAGAGAAGCAGAAATTCAACATATTTTTAAAAATTTATTTAATTGGTACATAATGTAACCGAATACTGATCAAATATTTGAAATCCATTCACAACTTTGCCGGAACCGTAACCAAAATACGATTTGATTTGACAACATGGCTTAGAGATTAACAAAAAAAAAAAGGAAATGAAAATATGACTAAAGCCAAAATCGAAGATCTTAAGCTGACAATAAGTTGAGAAGCTAATCCCAACATCATTAAACAATACAAATTGCAGAGTATTCATTCAAATAGGTGCAGTCAGTGTAAAGATTTCTTAAGACGGGCCAAACTTTGCGGCCAAATATTTTGGGCCTTAAGCAGTTAGCTTAAGAAACACACAACAAACCACAACAGCTACAACAAAAAATACAAATGGAGCAACAAAAGCAACAATGACAAAACAACAATCAGCGGCCCACGTCTCTTGATGAAAGCGTGGAAAGTCCAAAGACTTTTTTTTTTGAGAACTTCTGCGCCTTATTTTCCAAAATATGTCGCATCGTTTTAATTAAATATTTTCAATTTTACGGCCTTGTTTGATTTGCATTTTAATACATTGGCCCACAAAATGTTTCTATTTATACGTTGTGCGATGCAGGAGTGGGGGGAGTAGGAGTCGAAGTCGGAGTCAAAGTCGGAGGCGAGTGTAAAGTTGTTGAAGCTTGAGAGGAGAACCGTGAGACACTCGACACCTGGTGGTCTCTGTCCGCATTTTGAAGCTCAGCTCTTCACATTTGCATTTTCCAATCGATGAAGATTTTTCGTGGTATTTTGTATTTTTTTTTTTTTTGTATTTTGTTGGTTCATTAGTTAGGATTACAGCACAATTATGTCGCATTTCGGTGCCGCTAATAGTTGTTTATTTATACAATTAAAAATTGAAAGCTCACATTAATTCAGCTATTTTTTTTCTTTCTCAATGCTACACAAATTGTAAACAGCTTACAAAATTCAATCGTTTGGCATTCTTTGCTTGCGCTGGTGCAGTGAAAGTTCCCAAAAAAGTTTTCAAGAACTTTATGAATGCCATAATTTATAAAGCATTAAGCTGCTCAAATCGAGAATCTACAACATGTAAACTTCTAAATCTATTTTAAGTATCATGTTAGTTTCCTTGCTCGCGAGTCGTAAATATTTGTGGTTATTAGATTTTCATTTTTGATATGATGATGGCATCAAGTGTTATTCTTCTCTCGTTTTTTTTATTATCTTTGATTATTTTATGATTATTTTTATAATCACACAATTAACACCCACTTGAAAGATGCTTAAGTTAGATCATTGTAACTATATAAATTATAGCCTGAATAAATGGGAAAAAATTTGCATAAGGATGTAAGGAAAAGTCTGCAGATGGCAGAAGGAAGCTTGTCAGAGCCCATAAAATATATATATATTCTTGATCAGCTTCAAAAGCCGATTCGATCTAGTCTGATTAGGATATCTCTTAGTCGAGCTCTTCCGACTATGGCTAACTGCTAACTTTATATTTCAATGATGAATTTCCCTTCTTCAGCATTTTAACTTTCTAGTTTTACTCTTTAAACGGTCTCACGACTACTTTTACCCTCTCACATATATATATATATATATATGCCCATTTGTAGGCATTATCTCTGGGAATATTGGCGTTAATCCAAACTGTTTGCCCAGCTCTCTGCGCTTTTCCCAGTGTACCTACTCATATAAATACACACATTTCTATTTACCCAGATGGGCTGGTCTAATCATAGACGGCGAGCTTATCATACCAAAAAAAAAAAATAAAGTGGAAAAAAGAATAACGAAACTTTTCACAGGCAAATGTCGAAACAAACTCTCGAGCACTACAAATGTTGCCCCTAAAACTATAAAAAAATACAAAGACCGGAAACAACGTGAGCAATATTTCCATTGGGTATCATTGCAATGCACTTTATCGAAATCAATAATAATAATTTATGTATGTGTGTGTGTGCGAGTGTGTGCGTGTGTGAGTTAGTAGAACAAACAACGAAAGCTTACAGCTTATCTTTAACACGGTCTTTTGGGGTCTCTGATAAGGTCGAACTACACCCAAAACAAAAAAACCAAAGTTGCTTTCAACAAATCAACGTTAAAACGAAGCATGAGTGCTAAGCGCGAAGATGCGCGACTAGATGATACCCTGTTTGTGGGGCTTTCATATGTGGTTGTGTCTGCAAGGCAATTGATTAGTTTTAGGGTAGAAGCAGAGCTATAACTATGATTTAGAATCTACTTCTCAATTTGACTGTGTTGCTAATAACTCTTTCCTAATATTATGCACTTCATTATACCCTTTTTTGGCAGGTTACAGGGTGTAACTTGTACGGAGGGGCAAATGCATGAACAGTTGAAGTTAAAGGGCGCATTGCCCTCCAAAATACACCGGATCTCAGTGTCACGCGGTGGTTGTTTATATTTGGGTCTAGGGTTCTACACACTACTACACATACACACATGCACACACACATACACATACACACACATGTATACATTCACATATGTATATGTATATGTATATGTTTCAATTCAATGCTCGCTGTCCAATGCCCGTTGCAATAAAGCCAAAAGCAAATAGGTCGAGACACAACAAATGTTGTATACCCACATGTGTGTTTGTGTGTGTGTGTGTGTGCCCCTTGGGTGTATGCATGACCCTGCCTGTCTGCCTGCCTGCTGCTGATGTTTCCGGTTCACTTTGCAAAAGTTATTAAAAATGTCGGATGCGCTTCTCTCCGTTTAAACTATCCGCAAATGCATCGTTAAATCGTGTCTCATTAGAACTTTTCTCCACGGCGCAATTGTCACTCAATCAGTCTACTATTTGGGTAGGGTAGCTTCGCAGGGGGGCAGAGGGGGAGGAGGAGGATTGCCTATTGTCGGGCGTTTTTGGGTTGTTTTGAAATGTGAAACTGAAAATTGCAAGTGAAGTGTCGTTTAAATTAAATTACAGCCGCCACGCTCTACGCCCAAAACGAAATTCAGCGCAATTATTGCGGCCGCACGCACTGCAGCCCTCTCCCTCTCTTCCCCTCTCCCCCTCTCTCTCTCACTCTCAGTCTCAGCCTCCGTTTGCCACCACCAGGACTCACAACCTGGACTTGAGCAAACTACATGTATGCATATATACATATATATTGTGTATGAGCTGATCGGATGCAACACACACATACACACACACACAATATACCCCCCACCCTCCTTCACACACAATCTGTTTGCTGCCTGTCAGAAGACAAACATTGCCAAGGGAAAGGGGCACAAGGAATTTACAGCAGGGAGCAGGGGGGATGCGTGGAGGAAACTCGTAAAAATCCACAACGATTTGTTTTTGCTACGGTGTGAGAAACAGTCCGGGAGCAGGGAGAGAGAGGGGTAGGGGAGAAACCGTTATGTGGTGGTATAACTGGGATTGTCTTTTGGGTTTTTTTTTTGGTGCATACCCCTTAAGCTGGCAACGGTGTGTGGCAGGGCATGTCGCATGCGGGCACAAGAAGTTTTATCCAGGCAAAGAACTGAGAAAGGATAAGCAAAATGTATTCAATGTTTATTAAGGACTATTGTTTTTCTCTTAAATGTATTGGCACATTCACACTCAAAATATCTACTTCAAAACTCAATTAAATATTGCATAAATTTCACTTGAAACTTGTGTTCCAAAATATAAATATGAAAATCCAATTAAAAAGGAAAAAACAACTTGAAAGTTTTGAAGTAGCTGCATTTTCTTGCTCATTGAAACAATATTTGTTGCAACTTTTTAAATGTAAATTGCTAATAATTGGAAAATACTTGTTTATTCAACTTGAACATGTGTGGAAATAGATAATAATAAGAGAATAAAGATATCGGACTCTAAGTAAATGCAAGAGATCAATCCAATCTGACTGAAAATACTTGGTTAACTAATTGAATATGCCCGAAATATTATCTATATAAATGCAAAGTTGATTACCTGAAAATTTAATTTTAACTATTTTAAAATATTTGGAATATTATCTGCATACATCTTTTTTTAACTAATCGTAAATACTTGCAATAATATTCTCAATTTGTATAAATATAATCAATTGACATTATTATGAATCACTCTAAAGTTAACAAAATAAAGTCAAGAAACTTCAGATTCATATCATTTAATCACTTATTGCCAGGTATGTTTTGGTTGATCATCCAAAAATGTCGACTTTTTATATGTTTTCATTTTCGGGCAAGGTTATTGCAGCGGCAACACCTTAGCTCAGACCAATCCCAACCACCCATCTCCTTCCTTGCTACACCCCCCGCCGCTGTCAGTTTCGATAGCATCGTCCACACTTGCTCAACTTTTACCTTTTGTGCCTTGGGCATTTTTAATGCTTTTAATTTTTGCTGCGCCGTCGAGCGCCGAGCGTATTAAGATGCGTTAGGGGTTGAAATGTTGTACACAGTATACGATGTATGTGTGTGTGTGTTTGAGTGACTGTGAGGGTGTGCATTGAGCCTTTGAATACATCAAGGCAACCAAAAAATGTGCAAAAAATGGGCGTTGCTCGGCGCGATATATCTAATGGCATTGTTTCCGACTTGCTGCTGTTGCTGTTGCTGCTGTTGCTGTTTAATGCATGTTGGCAAATGTCGAAATGATGTACATCAGCCGACAAACACACAAACCCCAGCCCCCACTCCACCCCTGTTTTATGGCATATGTCAGTCAGTCCCTGCTAAATATGCAGCTGTTAATGGCTCGAAATTAAAACATTAAGCACAACGCGACAGAACTCCCATATCCCGTATCCCATACACCATCAGAACTCTGATTGGAAATGTGATGAGTCTAGCAATCCACTCCACATAACCCCCCACCCGACAGCCCCCCCTCTGCTGGAAAAGCGCTGAGTAATATGGAAAAGTGCTACACCTTGCACTTAGTCGGAGTTAGAGATGTTGTGGCTCTGATTACGATACGGGGTTCCCAAATGCATGCATAATTACATGATTTACCTCTTTGCGGGTTAAAGGGGTTCGCTATGCTTTTAGGCATTTGAAGTGGGTCCACGAGTTCAGTTCTAATTATAGTTATGAATGCGACGCGGGCAAGTCGCTTACTTTGCGTGGTGAAAGCTTAGTTAGCTTTCATATCAGATAATGCTCAGTGTGATTGATCTACAGACAGCTATAAAGTGGGTTATTAACAAAGTGGAAAAGTTCTACACGTACTTTTTAATCACTTTGGATGGCAATTGTAGTTCCATAGATTTATGCACTTAAATGTGACAATACTATATTTGGTTTAGAAAAGACAAATTAATTTAAAATAAAACAGCTAACTCAAAAAATGTTTGCACCTAAAAATACTTTTCAATTATTTATTTTTTTTAAATCAATTTATATTAAGTATTCATGCAATGAAAAATATATTAAAAGAAATCAAATCAAATTTATTAAATTATTAAAATATCTATACATAATTAAGGAAAGGATAAACCCAAAAGTCTATTATTGAAATTGGTTTACATTCGCTATTCAAGCAATGAAAAATGTATAAAATTATTACAAATATAACTATAACTATAGTAAGACAATGTCTATTAGTCGACAGCCATATCTACAGGCAAATCAAAAAATGTTTAATCCTAAATCTAAAATCCGTTTTCAATTATTTCTATTCTTAAAGTCACTTTACATTCACATTACTCTATTCATGCAAAACTCCACTTCTATTTTTATACATTTCTTCTCAGTTTTTTTTTCGTATTCCTTGCACAATCATGCCACATCTTTTGTCCTGTTTTCTCTGTTTCACCCTTTACTGTTCTCCACCACCCCTTCCATTTCCATGTTCAGTTAACTGAAAAATGCAGCCTAGTCACCAAGTCAAAGTCAACACAATTCCATAATTCTTTTTACAATTCCCTGAGCAAACATTTTCCAAGAAGCAACAGCGACACACCCCCACCCAGTGCAATACCCCCCTCACCATTGGACATAACAACAACAAGAACAACATTAACATTAGCAGCAGTAACAACAGCAGACAAAGGCAAGCTACTTACAAGCCGCATGCCACCGCAGATTGGAGACACCCAAAAGCCAAAAGCCGACGACGACGACGACAAGAACGTTCAACATTGATGATGACGCTACCCCTGCCCCGCCCTCTCCACCTTGCTACTTGTGGCATATCTTATCTTATCGCGCAGGTGCACGTTGCACGCTGAGGTGGAAAGAAAAAACTAGCATGCAAGAGTGAGCTAGAGAGAGCTCAACGGGCAGCATACCCTGTACACAAGTTTTGAAGTATACCAATTACAATATGCTGATATTTGAAGAAATATCATTTTTTATAGTTGTTCTGATTTGGAATCGAGCCCTTTTTATAGGTTGTTAAATATACGATTTGTGTGTTAACTTTAATCTCTTAAATCATCCGATCTTCGTAAAATTTCAACAGTCTATCAAAATCATTTCTTTGGATAGCTTGCTTGACAACCTTATTGCCCATTTTGAACATTTACAGGGTATGCAGAAGCACAAAACAGTCGACAGTTGACAGCAGTAACTGAAGCGAACATTTGAAGCCCAATGAAGCCGCCACAAAAGTCAAAGTCTGCGACGGCGACTGCGCAACTAGCGAACATGTGGCTGTGGGGCAAGTTGATTGCGAGTCGAGCTCAAGAATTTATGACACTGACACACACACACAGCAGCCGCACACACACACACACAGAGAGAGAGAGCCGAAACCTGGCCCATAACTTGTTTACAACACCTTTTTATCAAAGAGAGGGATTCGGTGGGGTTTGGCGCTGGGGTTGCTGTTGATGTTGGTGTTGGTTTTATGCAAATCAGTTGAACTGAAAAGGAAAACCGAGCGCGTAATCAATCGAGGGACACGCAACAGCAACAACAACAGAAACAACAACTCAGCTACAACAACAAACATCAAAGCGCGCCCAGCTCTAATGAGAATTATGCATTTTTGACCCCGCTTGCTGCGGTCTGTATATTTTAAATTAGGGCAGCGAACACATGTCCAACCCCTGGCGACCCCCGTGGCAGATGGGAAATGGGAAATGGCTTTCAGCAAGTCAAAAGTAGACTATATATTTATTTCAGCATATATTTCAACATCAGTTGAAATGTGCTTTTGATGGCCCAGACAGACGGACAGACGGACAGGCAGACAGTCAGTCAGTCGGGGCCAAAAGGCAGCTAATTAAATGGCTTATAATTTCATGATTTACACTTGGCTCTAAACATGCTCATAAAAAATACAAAAACTGCGGCCGCTGTTGGCCCTAAACACATTGCGCATACGACGCGTCGTCAGCCAAAAGCACAAACTGATGAGTTTTTTTTTTTTTGGGGGTATATATTTTAGAGTTCTTCTTTTCTTTTTTCTTCCATTTTTATTAATGATGAGCGCGTGATGCGATTGATGAACGACAAGTGTCAAAAATAGGGTTTGCAAGTATAAGTGAAAAAGTTTTTAAATTAAAAAGAAAGATTTTAAGTTTTCTGCTGCAGGTAAATTAAATTTGGAAAAGGAGATTAAATATATTGTTGAAAGGAATGCTAGCATAACTTTTGATAGTATTAGCTTCATAAGATACTCAAAGTAAGTGAATATCTTGACTTACTATTCAAATGCTTCATTTACTTACATACTTATCCTTAAGCACAATCCAAACTTATCGTTATTTAGCTTGCCTCAACTTTGCTACAAAAAATCCACTCTGCACAAATTTGTATAATTTAATGCATCGCCTGGCGGCAGGCAAGTTTTTGTTTGTTTTTGCTTGCTACTTTATTGTTGCTGCTGTTGCCAGCAAGGCGCACGTGCTGCAAACTTTTGCGACGTCATCTACGTGATTAACGTGGCATGATTAATTTGTCACGTGCCCATCGCTAAGCCAAAAGTATTTTTTTTTTGTCGATGGTGTAAAGCCAAAGAAACAGGAAGGCAACGAAGAACCTGCCGCGACCAGAGCGGCCAAGAGGAAATTGCGTTCACATTTGATTTTTATGCTTTACGCTGCACAAAAAATATAATTCAATCAACGCCAACTGCCACGCCCACCTCCGCGCCTTCCCCTGCTCGGCGAGTGGCAAGTAAAAATTTCATTTCACTTTTTTGTTCGTTGTGTTTTTAGTTATTTTTGACTTTGCATGCGGCATGTCAAGTGCGAGCAGTGAACAGTGAGCATGATGGGTAGTGAGTATAGTGAATATAGTGAATATAGTGAATATTGTGAGTAGTGGGTATAGTGAATAGTGGGTATATTTGTACATGAATATCTTCTATGTGAAATATGGCATATGAAAGACCCGCAGTTCCCTAGCCAGATGGATGGATGTTCTACTGCTGCTGTTCCTCATTCTTCTACTTCTTCATTTGCTGCTCTTCTCTTCTCTGCTCCGTTTCGGTTTCTGCTCCGTTCTTTTCTGCTGGTTGGCTTAGCTGGCTGTCAGCTCACGGCGTGCGCAGCAGCATAAATCAACTTATTTCATTGGAATTTATGTTTTGTTGTGGCGTCGCCCTGCGCTGACGCCACAGCTCCGCTACATATCACCCCGCACCGCACCCCCAACCGCAATCCTCTGCCACATGCTGCCTCCTTTCCCGTCCAGGCACACAGTCACCGCCAGCAATGAAGTAGTTTTCTGTTGCGCACTCGCTTTTTTCCTTCCTCATTTTTTGTTTGCCCTTGTGAAAAGGGTATTCTAGTTTGGTGAGGGGAACTCCTTATTTTTATTAAGTAAGCAAAAACTTAATTAATACTGTAATTATTTTTAAACAATATTAACCGCCTAAAACATCTCATAGTTTTTCTATGAAATTAGCTTGTCAGCTTTGCAACTACTTTCGCTGCAGATAGATATATGTCAGCCACCTGCCATACAAGATCATTTTGAGAATCAAAATATTAACAATTCATTTATAATTTTGAAAGGTTTCAATTAATCTCTATTTCAATTTTAAATAATTGATCTAGCAACATTGACTTTATATTTGTGTCTATTAAAACCTTTTAAAATCTGTGGATTGTTTTCAGTTCTTTCTTTCAAGCGTTCACATTTCACCATTCAAGATCAGGTTTTTCTATTAGCCAATCACTTTTTCGTTTGCTAGGGTATTTGAACGTCGACTACATAACCAACATTTTTCATTCAAGTTTTTTTTTTTGCTGCGCATATTACTTCATTTTTATAGTTTTTGCTGTTGCTCTTGCCGCGCCTCGTTGCTGCTGCTGCTGCGGCTACAATTGCTTCATTTGCGGCAATGTCTTGGTCATGTGGCAGCAGAAGCAGGTGGGGGCAGGGACATAGGTTCTGAGGGGTGGGGTGGGGAGTTTGTCATTGGCAGCCAGCCGCGTGTTAAAATGTACACTTTGCATCTAAATCATTTCGGGAAGTTGCCGCCGCTGCCATTGCAGCTTCGTTATATTTATCTGTTGCCATTTTACCTGCTGTAACAGCGACACAAGTGGGAGAAGAAAACCCGGAGGAGAGAGCAGAAGAAGAAGAGGAGAGCAGAAGCCATTACCAAGCTTAAAAAAAAAATTGAAAACGCTGAGCAACACGGGTTTGGCTTGCCTTTGCCTTTACAGTCTTTGTAGCACTTGTAGCCACATGAGGTGCATTATTGAAAGTGCCACAAAATGCAGCAGCAAACGAAGTGAGCGGCTTGTCTAACTGCATTTTCGGTTTAATTTTGTTTCAGCTGCAAATATAAAAGATTGCCTGTGGTTTGTCGAGCAACTAGACATGTTTATGACGCATTTTCGTGTATTTTTTATATTTATTTTTTATTTGTTAATTTTTGTAAGTCTTCAAGTGATTTCCTACAATATGTGATGAGTGTCTTTGTGCCTCTAATTGTTTGGACGAACACTAAAAATTCAAGTCATAAAGTTTGTTTACAAAGCGCTCCACGCATGTTTCAAGTTTTTTGAAAATATTTTTAAAGATTTGTAAGCCATTAAAGCAAGTTCATAAACTCATTTAAGTTAAATACACATGTAAGCTATTATCATGAGATATTGATATAAAGGAAGTTCCGTATAAGAAGTAAGTTTTTCTGAATGGGAAACGATTAAGATTAATATATAGATGAAAAGTAGCTAAAGTTGAAATTCTCTCAACGCAAGTATTTAAAAACGAAATCTGAAACCCAAAGAACAATTTTTCTGAAAAATCAATATATGGCCAAATAAAAAGTTCAAACAAAGGATATAATAAAAACTAAAACTCTCTTTGAGTACCAAAGAACACATTTTTGTTTTCCAAAAATTGCAACAGCCACAGCAACTAAATGTTGCAAACTTTCATTTGTTCAACATGATGATTGTGTCGTGTTGTGTTTATGTGTGTTTGCGAGTGTGCGCGAATGTTGTAAATGTTAATTTCTCATGGGCATTTTGGACACCGCCTACACAAAACGACAACTACAACAACAACAACATCATAAACAGTAAATTTAGTCACATAGTTGCTGAGTTCGCAATTAGACAACATTTCCAGTTAAGCAACAAAAACAATTTTCACAAGAGTTTTCTTGTCAACCCACACCTGACCACAACTTTAGCAAATATGTTTGTTTTGCTTAAGTTTTTGTTGCATTTAAAGAAATTGCAAAATGAAAACCTTGTGACTTGTTGCCAACTAACAACAGCTGCCCCGAGCAGACATTGAAATGCGTCGCATAAATGAGAGATGAGCACGTGACACGATCATTAATTGGAATAATATCTATGCACGCAAATCTTTTCAGCTGAGTCCACGCCTTAAGGCGATCAGCTTTTAGTGGCAACTGCTAATCATAAAATGCACATCAATTTAAGCATTACCCATCGAATGGCAAATTGTATAAGAAATTCCTCTGCGCAACGCAAAAGCCATAAAAATACAATAAAATACTTAATTTTAAGTGGTTAATTGGTAGTAAAATCGGAAACAGACATGACTTCATGCAGCCTAAGCTTTCCATCTAAAGCTAGCGTTTTTCTCGTGATAGCTGTGAGTGGAAAAACTAAAAAAAAATAATAGAAAAAGTTGGTTAAAAAGTTTAAGATTGCCCATTGCCTAAAGACAATTAAGCTGGTTCAATTTTATAATCATATGTCAGGCTGTATCTATACAATCTTTTATTGCTATCGGAAATCGACTTCTATCGATATTGCTCATGGGGTCGGAGACGTTTATTGCTCCCTGTTATATAGTTTTGCACAGCTTCATTATACCACTTTCCCCATTTTGTATGAGTATCGAAATTCTTTTAATGTAATAATTGTAACATATTGACAACAGACAGACTGTGAAACCAATGTTAATCTGCATATAAATCGATAAGCATTTATTAACACACATCTTAGCATAACTACGAACAGCTGAGATAACCATAGAAACTGAGCGAGTTAGAGAGAGATAGAGAGAGAAATCGAAACCGAGACCCATATCATGCAGCCTCTGTCAGTCAGTAGTGCTGTCAACAGCAACGGTCAACAGCCGCAGCAGCCAGCTCCAATTGCAATTGTTGCTCTCCATCTTCGTCGTCGCCTACGTTGCCGTCGATGTCGCCGTCGCTGTTGGCATCTCTGTCAGCGTCGTAATTTCTTTTATACATTTTTTTTTTAGCTTGCAGTCGCGTCAATTAGCGCCGCGTTTGTTGAAGTCTGTTTATTTGCATGCAGCAGCAATTGCAGATCTTCCTTTTTATAATACACTTGCCCGAACTGAGCATTTGTATTTTTGCTGATCAAATGAGACAGCTGAGTGCATATTGGAAGATCAACTGTTGGCTATATAAGATAGATTCTCTGCGATTAATTACATCCTAATAGCTTTGCATAATTAATGTTAAGGTTAATGGTTAATGACAATCAAGCATCTGCGTAGAGTATTTAATCTTCGATAGCTTGATAATAAACTCTTGCTGCTTGTCTTGAATTTGTACGCCTTTGCGCCTTTTGGTGCGTTTGCGGCGCACATGTGAAGCTGTTGGGTTGTGATATAAAGCAGAGATGAATCCGATTCGGTTAACAAAAAATCATTTTCTCAACTCACTTTAATTGCGTTTGGACTGCTGCTGCTGCTGCTGCTCCTTGTTGTTGTTTTTCTTGTTGTTGACTGCTTGGCTTTTGCGTTTAATTACTTTGTTTATGGCCAGTAGTAGCAGCAGCAACAATAAAACTTCAATTTATGTGCATGCAGTCGAGCAGACGGACAGCCGGGCAGACGGGCACTGAATGTTGTTAAATTCCAATGCACAAATTGACAGGCCACCCAACCGCACCCGATTCCAACGCCACCCGCCTGCCAACACCACCTCCCATAGGTCACCTGCCCCGCCCTAGCGCCCATCCCCACCCCCTACTTCTGGTTGCCTTTGTTATGTAAACAACGCGAAAACTTTTTATTTTGTCGACGCTGCAACGCCTTTGCTGGCCTTGCCTCCCCCTCCTTTTCGCTCAGAACTCAGCTCCTACAATTCTAAATCCGTATGCCGAACTCTAGGGGTAGCAAAAAAGTTTTTATTTTTCTCCGCCACCCGCTCCACCCTCGTTGTTGCTGCTGCTGCTGCTGCTGCTGCACGCAGTCGTACAAATAACTCAACTCAACTCAACTCGCTGAATGCTTTGCAATTTCCGCTCTTCTAAATTTGTTGAAAATTTGCGAGGCGAACGCACTAAAAAAAAAAGAAGGAAAAGAAAAATAAATAAAAAGAAGAAGCAAATAAGAATGTTTATTGAATTTGGTCGACTTTCTGATACCTCAGTTTGTACTATCCTCTGCATGCAACAATCTCTAAAGAACTGCTCGATTTTTGTATCAAATTTGTTGATTTTAGTTTGAGAACTGTGGAAGTTATCGATTTCTGTGATTTCCGGTGCCGGAAATGAGTGTTTTTTATTTATCCTATCAGCAAAGTTGTTTTGCTTTCCAATGCTTTTCAATAAAAAAAAACCGGAAAAACTGTCACAAAAGTCTTATCAATACTTATTATTATTATTTTTCTTAGCGCTTGCCAATTTAAGATACCAATATAATTTAAAAAGGCAACTTTCTTACGAGTGTAGCTTACCCACTTGCCACTTCGTTGGCAGCAGGGTATTTCGAAAAAAGGAGCTCGGTTTGACGGAGGGAAAAAGCTAAGTTTTGTTTGGCAAAAAAGTTTTATGCAAACACAACACAAGTTGCAGCCCCATCGCCTGGCCCGCACCTCCCCCGCTCGCTCAAAACACCAAACGCTGGCTGCCCAACCTTGCGTAATATTTTAATAAATTTTTGTCGCCCAGTCGCCAGTTAGAAGGGAATTTTGGGGGGAGGCAACCGTAAACCTTTGTTCAATCGGCCAGATTACTCTTGCACTTCCATTTCACCCAACTTGGTCATAACTGAACAGAATTTTTAAAATCGAGGCCAGTAAAATGCATTTAAAATGTGTCAATTATTAATAATATTTAGTTTTTGGTTTTTTGTTTTTTAAATAACAAGGAAAATGTGAAAATCCCTCAACAAGTAAATCGATTTTCCATTATCAGTTCATTTTGAACATGCTTTGTGCTCTAGATTAAATCTGCTTATTATAAGTGTGTTAATTTATTTATTATGAATATATACTAAATTTACTTTGCATTTCTACAGGGCAATATACCGAAGGAGACGTCTCCGACAAGATGTCTATCTTCTTGATCAGCATAATTAATATAGATACCTGAGATAGATATAATACTGTCCTTATGTCTAGTAAGCATAGATTCGTTTATTTTGTTTGGTGCAGGTAATACTCATATCGTACTATATATATATATACTATGTCATATAGCTGCCACAGCCACAATTGGGCGAGATGTGAGTTCTTCTAAGAAAAACTGGTGAAAAAATGTTTTTTGCATGCAATTTGTTGTGTTTACTTAGATTTATAAATTTATATTAAAATATAGAAGTTGGCAACGCGATTCCAGTCTATAGGCGTATGTAATTTGTGATATGCCTAAGATAGACAGTTTTGAGTTTTCATTTTAATGCCACACAGGAAAAATATTCAATGCGCACTTTCAATGATTTTTTTTTTCACTTGACGCTTTACCGCTGGCCAGCAATTTCCATGTCTAAGCTGATTTTCTAACTGATTTCATGTCCATACACACACACACACGCATACACACACACCTCGTAGCAAGCAAGCAAGCAACAATTTTCTAGTTTCCATCATGCAGCTGGCCACCTCTCATAGCGTGTTTGTGTGTGTCCTGGTCCTGGTGACGGCGGCAACGTCGGCGTTGGTGGCGGCGCCACTGATGTGGTAATAAACACCCCTTGTGCAGTCTAATGGACCGTAATTAACTTGTGCGCCAACTGAGGCAGCGCTGTCGCGGTCGCTGCCGCCGTCGCCGTCGCAGTCGACTGCAGCGTCGCTTTTACAAGCGATGAATAATAATTTCAGCAGGACATCGTCATCGCACAGTGGACTATAATGGCAGTTAAATGGCCAAAACAATTCGTTAGCCAATTTCATTTGCATACTATATACATATACAAATACGTATATAAATTTACCATGTGGTTTATATACAATACTTTCCAGTAATGGTCTCTAGGCGGGTGCATATCTTGTCCAGATTGCGTCAGAAGTAATTGCGCATTTTGATGTGTTTGTTGTGTTTGTCGCCCAAGATTAACATTCAGTATATAAAAGAGCAATTTATTGTTGCGCACCCTAAAGCATTTATGTTAATTTTATTGCATAGTTATCGATAATCTATGCAGGCCATATAAATTGTGTTGATCTGTCCACTGATTCGTAATAGTCACTAAAAATCTGTATAGATAAAGTTGAAACGCTCGAAAGATGCTTCAAATTGGTGAATATATATTTTTGGTAGTCACTTTTAAATAGACACACAGGTTGCCAATTCAAGCGGCGACTCTTTGATCTATTCTCCTATAGATTTTAAGTCATCTTTCCCCTCATGAACATAAAACAAAGAAATTTGGCACACCAAAAATTCCAGCCACGCCCACCAACAGATTTTTGTACTTGCATAGATTTGGCACAAATTCCTGGGACCTAATATAATAGAATATTTGTAGGAAGATTTATGTGAGCGTTGTTTTCAATTCTTGAATATTTTTACGTTAACTTTACTGCATTTATATATATATAATAGTAATACTATTTTTTTAATATATATTTTACAGATACCTGTTCTATCTATAAATCAAGCTTAATTTACAAAAGGTAAGTTTGTTAATATATGTATAAATATGTATTTAATAATTTGTGCTATGCATATTCATATAATCAGGTTCTCCACAAAAATATGTCATCTGATATTCCACGCGTCGACTACTTCTAGATACAATGATAAACAATTAGATATTCGAGCAATTAATAATGTATAAAGTTTCTTATTATTGAAATTTATTTAGATTTGTAAAATAAAAATGAGTTTTAAAATATTTATAATGCATTGAACATGTAGTTAGTCTGAAATATGTCATCCCATATTCCACAAGTCGATTCGAATTGTCAGGCAACACAAGTAATTAACTATTCGATAAATCGATAAGTTTAGCTTTAGCTGATTTGACTCATTGTGATTTCTTGCCATTGTGCTTGGACAGCCAGCTGCTGTTGCTATTTGTTGTAATTGTTGTAGCTGCTGCTGGTGTTGCTGTTGCTGTTGCTTTAGTTGCTGTTGCTTTAGTTGCTGCTGCTGTCGCTGTTGCTTTAGTTGCTGTTGTTTGCGTGACGGATATTGCCTTGTCACTTGCATGTACGAGAAATGTTCAAGCGCGGAGCGGGTTGGCTTACCAACGGACTGTGGTTTCGGCCTGCTGCCTGCCTTCGCTTAAATTATTCCGTTTTTTATTATGTTTTTTTTTTGTCGCGCGCGTTGTTCAAACCGGGGCTAACCGAGCAACCGATGAAACGACCGAACGAACCACCGTCAACCACTAAACCACAGTGCGCCAATCAACGCACTCAGCGAGTTGTCCAACAAAAGCAGCAGCAGCAACAGCGGCAGCAGCGACAACAACAAAAATAATGAATCAGTTTTGTTGTACCGTTCGAAAAGTTGTGCTGAAATTTAATTAATTTTGTAATTTGCCTAGTCAAGCAACAACAGCAACAACAACAAAACCAACAACAACAGCAGACATTGGTAAACGACAATTTCTATGCGATATCGAAGTTATGATGATTACCATTATTGCCACTAAGCACGGGCGTAGCCAAATTTAAGGCGATTTAGCTGACTGCCGGACTATTGTAAATACAAATTTAATGAGCGCAACATATGCAACAGCAGCATCATGCAACAACAACAACAACAACATGCAACAGCAGCAGCGACTGGACTTTAATGCGATTACATGGCAGCGGCACATTTGTCATTTAGTAGGGGTCCATTCGGCACAGTATGTATTACGACTGTGCGAGTGTGTGTGTGTGTGGCAGCTTAAACAAATCAAGTCAAATTACTGCAATGCTAAGGTTGAAGAAGAAGAATCTGTAGCAGTCAGCCAACTGGCAACGGGGCAACTGGCAACCGGCGACTTTTGTACCAGCCACAATGAACGTTTGTGCGCATCCGTAAGATACATTTTGCTGCAGGCAGACAGACAGACAGACAGCGCGGACAGACGTGCGGCAATTGCATGGCCATCGTGCATAACTTCAACTTTATTTGTTGCCCTCTCGCTCGCACACTGTGGCATGCGGGCCACTGCAGCAAACAGCAGCAGTAGCAAAAGCAACAGCAGCAGCAGCCGTTGCTCATTAAGTGCCACTCTACGACAGTTGTCGCTAATGCCGCTGGCATGCCTGCCTCTCACACACCACCTACCCCTCTTCTCTCTCTCTATCTTTCTCTCTGCCCCTCTGTTTTTGTAGAGTTAGCAGCCAGCGGGGTCGTCGTCACGGGCCAAGCTGGGGTTACACACAGTCAACGTAAATTTGCAAATATTTGCTGAAATCAGACGACGACGGCGAATGCAGCAGCAACAGAAGCAGTTGCATGTGCAGCAGCTACACTGAAAGAAAATATCATGCTCAGCATTCACAGCTGATTCGATATATTCTGAGAGACCAGTAAAGCTAGAGTTCCTAAAATTTCGAATGTTAGTGCTCGCAAGCCAAACGCATAACAATTTTTTTTAATCTGATCGATAGCTGCATTCCTTACTAATATCGATAATAATCGCTAACAATAAATCTAATAACTTTTAGAAGGCTCTATTATTTATTAGTGAGGTCAGATTTTAATCGCTGGGATGCCGTGATTTGGATTTTTCCCCATTTATTAAGAGTGCATCTGAAAAATGAGTCAAGTCAGTTGAGCCTATCAATTTGTCAATCCCATTTGGTCTTAATTCTGTTAACTGCAATAGATTGTTTACGAAATGGTTTCTCAGGAAGTTCAATCTCTTCCTGGCCATTGCTAGTCAGTCAAGAAGTGTTTAACAGGAGATTTCCCCTGTTCATCTTCTTTGGAGTCTGAGTCTACGACTAAGGCTGCACACCTCTCTGGTACTAGTTAGTAGCAAGAAAGATTATTCAAATCTATTTCAATTACTATTCGCCACAACTGCAGCAGAGATTTGTTCATTTATTTCAGTGTAGCACATGGTGAGAGAGGGCTGCAGTTGGAGGGCTGTGCATGCCACATAGGCATGCCTGGAATGGCAGTTGAGTTTGTTTTTCGGACTACGGACGCAGAGCGCTGGCCTAGGCGCTTTACAGCAGTGCCCCGAGCTGCACCCAAGTTGTGCCCCCAAGCTGCTGCTGCGGCTTAAATGAGTGTTAGATGTACGATGTACTACACTCAAGCGGCATACAAGTGCCAGCTGAAGGGCTTCAAAAAAAGGGGAGCGGCCAAGGGGTTAAGGGTCACACACTCACACACCAGACAGCAGTTAACAACCAGCAGCCAGCAGCAAGAAACTGCAAATAGATTTAACACTTGAGCGCCAAAAAGGAGAAAGCCTCAACAAGCCAGAAAAGGTTTTCCACACACCGACTGAGTGAATTAAAGTAAGACTTTAGTTCTTCGAGGTGTCCGCTTAACGAACTTAAGCATAAGACTAACAAATACTACAACTTATATCCCTGTGAAATAGAGAAAGAGTGAGAGAGAGAGAGAGAGAGAGAGAGAGAGCGAACGTTAACTCAGCTGCGAAATGAGTAGAAAGAGTTTCAGCTCAACTAAGCATGAATATTAAAATGGCATAAGGAGTTGAAGGAGGCGAGGAGCCAGAGAAGCTCACAAGAAATGCCAGAAGAGATTTTTTTTTTTACCTATTTCTGAACCACTTTGTAGCTCACATAAAGATTTGCGAGTAAAGTGAAATAGAAATGGAAATGAAATGTTTCTGTAAGCAATTGAATTCAAATGTTAAAGCACAGTTTCAAAATCACATCTAAAATGTACAGAATATTGAGTGCCAGCAGCACTAGAGACTAAACGTCTACATTCGAGCTATAATTTGATAAATAACATGCTTACGTGGCACAGTTCATATTAAAAATAGTCTCTGCTTATATTTAAAACCATTTTTAACTGCAAATGCCACTTAATTGGTAGGTTGGTCTCAAAGGGGTTGGCTATGACATTTTTCTTATGCACAACGCATTTGGTAAGTCAATTATTAAGTGGTTAAACAGATGTTACGTTTTCTGTATGACTAAAGGTGGATGTTTGACATAAAGTGGCAACATTTACATTCACAAAGAGAGCAGTTTAATAATGCCTACTATTTAAATGTTTGGTTTTCAAAACCATAAATCAGAAAGAAACATTTATTGTTTTCTTAGTGCATTCAAGACTCATTACCTTTACTAAGCTAAAATCCTTTCAACTTGAGCATAAATAGACAAGGCCAAAAGATAAATATTGATCTTAAAGCCGGAAATACTTGTCAACTCTACTGCTTTTACTGATGATGGCTGACGCATTGCGTTATGGGTATTCCCAGCATTTTGTTCTATTGTCAGTGAAAGACTATAATTAACTGACTTCAAGAAAAGCCCCCAACTCCAAATTGTCTGGCGGAGTTGGTTGCGTGTGTGTTTGTTTTTTCTAAAGTAAAAAGAACTCCCGAACTGCGGAACATATCTGCAGAAATACTTGAACAGAAGAAGCAGAATGGGAAGCGTTTAATAAGCACTCATTGTGTCTTACCTGAGTTGACCCACTTGCCATATGGGAATGAGTCAGACCTTATCGTGTAATTTGTATTTTAAACGCAACAGACCATAATTTAAAAAATGCGACGGCAAAACTCAAACTCAAACTGTGAGGAGCTGGGCGCCCCCCCATCTCCCGCTCTCTATGTGCGTGCAGTTCATCAAAGGAGCAATGGGAATGAATTACATGACGACGACGACGATGACGATGCCGACGGTGGCAGCAACCTGCCGAGTTTTGCGGCAGTTGTTAAAAATTATTATTAAGTATTTGCAGGGGCGGGCGATGTCTGAAACAAAGGCCAAGCTCTTAAATATTTAATAAGTACACAAACGGAGCCCCAAAGGAGAAGAGAGTGGAAGTTGCACAAACACACACATATATATATATGTAATTATATACATACATATATATATATATATATATATATATATATATATATATATATATACATATATATATATATTGAGGCATGACTGTTGTTGAGTCATGTCAATTGGGCTTTGGGCTAACTGACTGACTGACGGCTGGACGGACTCGATGTCACGCTGTGCTGCTGGAAGTGGAATCAATACCCAGGCTCTCACACTGACTGTGACTCTGACTCTTCGACTGCCCGCCCGTTGTGTATGTACTTGTAAGGATACACACTCACACACAGGCACACTTGTGCGCCCACTAACGTTGACAATAAATGAGTAAAAATGACTTTCAACGAAACGAAAATCGACGCCCCGGCGGACAGAAAATCTGTCATCAACACGCACTCGTCGACTGTGGGCCCATTTTGAAAGCCATGAAATTTGATACCAATGCATGGAGGACCATCCAACAACAATAATAACAAAGCAATAACAGACACACAAGCACAGACAAGACACAGCCAGAGCCACAGAGACTGCAAAATATCCTACAAAAAATATAATTATTAATTTGATTACTTTTGCATATTGCAATTCGAGTAGCTAAAACTAAAGCAATCTTAACCAACTTCAAGAAACACTCATGGAGGTCAAAAGTCTAATCGATTATCGATGCCATTTTCACTTCTGAATTTCAATCATTTAATTTCGCTTAACAATTCAGTTTCCGATTGCGTTTTGGCAACCAGATTTTTATTGATTTGATTTCAAATGTCTGAACTAAATCAGATTATGGCTCCGGGTAATCTACAAACGATATAAATGATTAATTTGCTGCCTGTTGCATAGCTAGGCACAGAAGTGTGCTACCCCACGTACTCGTTTGTAATGGGTACAGGGTATATAAAAACAGACAACAGTCGCAGTCCGATAGGACGACAATCGCTTGGCAGGCAATTTGAAAATTTCAATACTTTAAGCACTCATCATTTTTTTAGTGGCCATTATTATTTGAGGTTTGAAAGTATTTACAAAATTTTCCACTTTCAACGTATCGTGCTGAATTATTAAAGTTTGTGTCTGTTAATGTCTTGCTCTGAGCATCGATCGATATTTACACATTTTGCACAACATTGCACTTGTCGCGAGGGTGGTTTCATCGGTTTATTGCAGGGGGGTGATGTGGGGTATGGTGATGTTTGTGCTTGTGTGCTCAAAGTTATGGAGATGTCGTAAAATTAATATAGAGTAGAGAAGGGGCAGCGATATTTTTATTATTTGTTTTCAAACACATCAAATGGCTGTATGTATTTTTATTATTGGACCACAAATGCTTAACAGCGTTGCTGTTTGCAGCCATCGAGTGGGGCCAACATAAACTTTGCCACTTACCAACATGTTTTTCGCAATGACAAAATAATAAACTAGGCGTGGGGAGTGTTTGTTTAATACGTTCTGAATTAATGGTCATAATCAAACTTGGTTTTAGTGCGACTTGCGCAGCAATATCAAAGTTATTAGCTAAAAGTTTCCCATTAAATATTTCAGCTCTTCAATTACTGAAATTTTGGTACAAAAATCGGAAATATTTTGTTTGTTGATCTAATTTTGCGCTTACCATTTTCCCATTTCATTTTCACATTAGGTAATTTGATCTATGAGTTTCTGTTTGGTTTTTAACACCATAAAATGATGTTTTTATTGCACCGCTTCAAAGTAAACATCAGATTGTGTTTTAGATTAGGAGTGAAAATATTGAGTTGCGCTTTTGATATTCAGAAATGTGTTTTGAATTATGAAAACGTGTGTCTGCAATTGATTGCTGCTCCAATTTTCAAAAACAGCGAAATGTTGTGTTTGTTTTTTTTTCTTTCCAAATTTATAGATGTAGTCTGTAAAAATTTTGACTTTAAAGTTTAAACATTTCACTTTGAAAGTAATGCCATAAAATGCTTCCTATATCCAATCAATATTTCATTCCCATTGCATCTTTATCTCCCACACTCTCTCTACCTCTCTCTACATCGCTTTCAATTCCTTCTTAATTCGTAGCGCAATTTCTTGAAATTGTGAATTCTGAGTTGAACAGCTTTCGAGCATAGCCCCTGCCCTTATTTATGATAGATTGCACTCTGATCTCTCTTTTTCCTCCGACTTTTTCTGACTTGTGTGGCGACTCTCGTGGTACGCTAAGATTTACTACCTGCACAAATCCCTGTGTCGCATTCAGCACTGAGAACCAAGAGACTGAGAGAGAGTAGAGAGAGAACAGAACGTATGTAATTTGTTGTATTTGTAGCTAAATTCCCTGTTGCGGGCTAGGGAAAGAATGCTCGGGCATTCATTCGGGCGAAACTACTACCTGACCCCCCGTAAACCCTGGGCAGAGACAAAAGAAAACAAAAGCGGCTCTCAACTGCTGCAATGCATTGCACCTGGTGCTGCGCCATGGATGGGATTCAGTAATGGGTTTCGAGACTCTCTCTTTATGCCTAGTCTTAGTTGGATTCAGTTGCTGCTGCTTCTTCTTCTTCTTCTTCTGGTTTATGCATTTGTGAAATAGCACGAAAACATTTTATAACCGAACATGGAAATTTGGTTTTATGCTTATTTGGTTTATTTTTTCAACCTCGAAACAAGTTGGGGCCCCAGCTGAGGCTATAACCCCAAAAGCAAACAACAGGCAAATGAGAGAGAAGCAGAAGAAGCAAACTTAAATAATGTTAAGCTCTTCTTTCTTTTTTTTATGAACCCACACAAAAAGATAAGCACAGCGTTGCGGCACTTGAGGCGCCATTGTAATAATAAATCCAAATCAAGTCTAAATCAAATAGAGCAACATAATCTGCCATAATAATCCCCCGCCGCCAACTGTTGTCTCCGCGCCCCTCCCCTCCCCCAGTGTGCCCCCGCAGCAGCTACTAATTTTTGGAGGTGCGAGCGACACTTGATCGTCATCGTCATCGTCATCGTCACTTGTGTTGATCAAGAAATGAAAACTGAATATGAAAACATACATAACATTAATGAAAATGAAAATGAATGTGTGGCTGTTGGCATAAATTGAATTTGATTGTTCAAGTAGTCAGTCAACTTGTCTCGCTCACTGTCTGTCTGCCACAGTGCCTCTGCCTCTGACTCTGCCTCCCATTCAGCCTCTGGATGTATCTAATGTAAATCGTAACGAGATGCACAGTGCATCGAGGGAAATAAATATTGTTATTTGTCAACAGAATTTTATTTATTTAATCATGTTTTTAATTTGCTGAAAAACTTTTTCAATTATTTAAATCATGATTTATTCGGCTTACAATTTTGATGGTCATTCCTAGGCTCATTCTGTACTACTATCAACCTGTGCCTTATTTATATGGAACACATGTTTTGTTAACTAAAACGAATTTTTATATTTAATCCTTTTATGTACTTTAGAGCTAGGCTCAGGATATCTCCTAGTTCTATCTGCAAATATAAAAATCTGAACTAGTCTTACTGCGCTGTATATAACTAAATAAAATTTATTTTTAAACTTCGAATATTTTCCTAATTAAAATAGATAATAAATGTATTTAGGAAATTTTGTAGGGTACACCACATGAAATCTAATTTATTTTGAAATTTCACTAGAAATTACAAGGGAGTCGCAATATTTTCTCTTAGAGGGAATGTATGATACTGACCTCAATAAAATTGATTGAAAGTTAACAATAATTTATATTGCTATAAAATACGAGAGTCATCCTCATATCTCTTCTAGTTTCTTAATCACCTTTGTCACACTGTGCTCTCTGCCTGGTATTCAAATTCAGTTCTCAAAAACAGCTGCTACACTTCATTACCATAAGGTTTGCAACCGAAGGGCAGACCTTGGGGCATATACATCGTATAGTACAATATGTAAAGCACTCATATCCCCAGCTCATTCACCATCCCCATCCCCAGATGCAATTTGATGTGTTATTATGCTTTTTGTTGCTTATCAAACTGAAAATTCAAATTCAACTAGCAGCAGCAGCAGCAGCAGCACATTGTTTACAACGCCCCCACCTAAAGCGACAACAGCAACAGCAACACACAAACACTTGAGGAGCTGCAAAAGTGACACTTCTAAGAGATTAAAGTGACATGTAGTGTCTGGACCTGGAACCCGGAGAGTTTTGCCAGTGCGAGATGTAGAAAGTTGGGCCGGCATGAAAATGGAATTATATTTGTTGTTATTGTTGTGCGAGTGTGTGTGTGTGTGCTATGCATAGATTAATAAATTATAAGCCTGGTTGGCTGCTTTGAGACCTTTTGCGCTTTCTTTCTTACATTTCACCTAGTCTCCTGGGGGACACCAAGCCCAAGCCCAAACCCAAGCCAACCTCGACTTCAACTCAGACTCCGACTGTGTGTGAATGTGGAGCAATTAATGTTCGTGTTTTGTCATTTCATGCCACGACTGTGTCTGGGGAATGTACAACAAATACACAAACATATATATATATATGTATATACATATATATATAAATGTGTACATCCATGTACTTTATGCACATAATTAAGCCGGTGTATCCGTAAAAGTATGCGACACTTCCGGCTCTACTGAAGATGGGCTTACAATATAATAAAAAAAAAAAAAAACAAACCCTGAGACACTCGTTCTCCATCAGAATCTCATTCATCTCACTCACACTCGCACTCCAACTCCCGGTTCAGCTCCAACTCCATCTCTTTCATTGCCTTAATACAATTCATTGAGCGCTGACCACGCTTCTGGTCTAAAAAAAGGGGTTATATTTTCTTTTCCTTCCTTTAATGCGGCATTTGTAATGTAATGTAGGTGGAGCGGGGTAGTTGCGGGGCAGCGTGTGGTGAGTGCATTCACAGTGTCACATTGATGAAAGAGTCTGCGGAAATGCCAGAGCACGAGTAATGGAGTAAAGGAATGCAGCTGGACATGGACGTGGAACGTGTACTAGATGAATAGCTGATATAATGTTACACGCAAAAGGGGGAATGCAGTTAATTAGGCTTAAGCTGCAAAGATATGCGGGCCAAGTGTTATTAGCTGCTAAACAGCCAATGTTTGACAAGAATTTTTAAATTTATCCTAATATGAATTATCGCTTCGAGTTTATGTCTACATCAAGAGAGTTGTATCTTTTTATCTTAATATTTAATCGTTTAAAAAGTAATTTGCGGTGTTTACGATTGAATTGGCAACTTTACTTGTCCGATTTTAGGACACACTAACAAAAGATTAAAAAGAATAACATTCCCAATTATTATCAGAATACCTATTAAATTTTGAAGTATGGTTATGATAGTTGAGCACACAATAGTTGTATATATAGAATAGTACAGATTAATTTCATATTTGAAACAATTATTAATTTTATTCTTGTTAGGTATCGCATTCTCTTGACGTTTTGAAGCTTCTCCCTGTCTGTCCCTCTTCACAGTACAACTGACAGTTCTTGGCTGGGGTATTGTTTCTGGTCACAATCAACTTGGAATGGATGCATTATGATGGTGCTCTTGAAACGCCCAAAGAGCTGCTGTTTCGTATCATGTTGTTGAAGTGTTTCGTATTTCACGGAATTGAATCGTGAATGGTTTTCTCTACATATTTACTTTATTATGAGCTAATAAATTGTCAGCTTGATGGATATTTCTATTTGTACTATATATAGGCAGACAGCTTTCTAAATTGGTTTTATCTTATTGGTTTTGCCAATATTGAACTAACATCGCTTTTTTTTGTCTTATATGCTGCTGTTTGCGGTGCTAATAAATCTAGCCTTGATTGATATGCACATGTGAAGATAACAACCCGTAGGTGCTTTAGTTCCGCCTTTGGCCTGCTGACGGCAGCTCTTTGCCATCTCCTGCTAATGCCCTGGTGCCATTTTACTCTTTGCTGACTTCAGCTTAATCCCTATCGCTTGGGTGCTTATAAGAAAAAAGTGAAAAAAAATCAACACAACCTCCATCTCCCCACCCCTTACTATAGCTTATCTGGAAAAGTTGAACAGCAGTGAGTAGGAGAATTTGACACATGTCATAAGCAGTACCAGCCAAACACACAGACAATAAATACTCTTCATTGCGGATGGTCCCAACTTGCATAAGCCACAAAAAAACAAATCACTTGGGGACTGTCAACGGGGATGGGCACGAGCCAGAAGTAGTTGTAGGGAAAGGCGCGCAACTTGGCATTATTTGAATTAAGTGCACACTTAAGCGTAATTTATTGGAAAATCCACAAGAGCCCGCAGGCGGCCCAAAGGGGCAGCCATTTAGTCAGCCAGATTGTGTGTGGCACACTATATATATATATATATATATATATCTATATGTGTGTGTGCATGTAAGCGCCAGTGGCTTTTCATAAATCGTATTGTTTCAAGGCAATACTTAGTGGTGGCTCATTAATCTGGAGACCAGCTACAGCCACAGCTACAGCTTCATTCCATCTATGTCTATCTAGCGACAACTATTTGAATAGTGCGCTTCACTTGTTTGCCCAAATGTCACTCGCTTTTTCACGCCTTATCTTAACAAAACCCAAAGGCAAAGGCAATGGCAAAGGCTGTCTGTGTGTTTGTGCATTGGTTGGTTGTGTCTTGCTGATTGTGGTCTGCTAATGCTGCTGCTCTTTCTTTTCATTAGACTTGTATACAAGTAGTAGTTGGTCCCAGGGCGTCTCTCTTTGGTTTGGAGTAACGAGTTATTGGCATGCATTGAATTTTGCTTTTTGGAATATTTGTGTGCTGCCGTTTGTGGTTGTTGCTGTTGTTTGAGCACAAGCCAGAAGAGTAGACAATCATTGGCATGTATAGAATTTCACTGATTTATGTTTCATATGAGACAACTCGAGAGACTGCCGCCTTGCGCCAACCACCCACTCAATCTCAATCTAGGGACTGTGAATGTGTAGCCCGTCTCCGGCCGGGTGACAATGCAGTGATTACATCTTTTGAGCATTTTACCCCACACACTTCCGTTTTGGCATCTTCATCGTCCTCGTCCTCGTCATCGTCATCCTCATCGTCATCGTCATCTTGTGAAGAAAGGCATGCCTTTGCAGCAACAAATATTTCTCATGTGCCTTTCCTTCTGCTCTGCAAGCTAGAGAAATGATAAATTTTTGATTAAAGGCCCATCGTATGGATGGGTTGGCTGCCGACTGCCTGTGTTTGGCATGCCTTTGATAGGCAACTCCAAACAACACACACACACTCTCTCACTCGATGCTCCAACTGTAGGTGTGTCTGCTTATATTGTAGCTTATCTGCAATGTATCCAGTAATTCATTTTTGATATAATTTTTGCGAAAATATCAGCGTAAAACGTCGTTGAATTTCGTTGTTTACAGATGTAATTAAAGTTCTTTAGCCATAAAGAACAAATGCTGCAGATTGACCTCTAGCAGTCTATATAAATTGAATAAGCATCCATCTCTCCCAAGACATCCCATTCAATACATTAATATTATTATATGGTCCACTCTTTAATAATTCAGTAGCCCCTTTAAGACAGTCTCACCCCTTGCATATATTATACATAAATACTTTCCCAAGCTTGTTTAGTTATATTTGCTGGCCAATGTTCGTTGAGTTTTCATTGATTGCCAGTTAAGTATATTTGACAGCCGCATCTCTCTCACTCTTTCACTCTTCCCCCAGACTCTCTTCATCTCTGTTTGGCTTGCTGTGATTACTACAGTGAGAGCAATCGCTCGCCATCATTTATATCAAACCAATCAAATATCAAGTCAATCGCTCCTGTCAGCTATCCAAATTCTAATTTAAACAATTAATTTCAATAAATGAAAGAGAGAGAGAGAGAGAGAGAGGGGGAAAGAGAGAGAGACCTGAAGAGTGAATGGGAGAATGTGAGTGTATCTTTAACATGTCAATTTGCAAATTAAAGACAAAACATGACAGACGATAAAGAGCCAGCGGGAAGTGTGCCGCAAGCAGCGATGGTAATGGAAATGGAAGTGGGAAAATAAAGTAGATGGAGAAGGAGATGGAGAGGTGGGGGAGTAGGAAAGACCACACAGTGCACAAGTGCACTAAATATAGAACAGATTTTGGACAGCAGTAGAGAGTTGAGTTTGTGACGGATTTCAAGTGGGGAAGAGCTGAGAGAGAAGAAGCAGAGGAAGAACTGAAAGATTGAGGACCGGTACTTAGAAGACAGGCACACACACACACACACAGACACACTCAAATTTGTAGACACATTTAATTAAGCCAAAGTGCTCTCTTAAGCTCTTAAATTTAATTGTTTTGTTGTCCAGCTAGCTTTAAATGGGTTCTAAACTAGTTGAACAACATAAATAGGTTAAATCACAACATGCGTAGGATTGTTAAGCAGTTTCAATCCAATTAACCAATTAATGAGTTAAACGAAAGCAAAATTATTTCTTAATCAGCATACATTAGAATTCTCAGAAAATTAACTTGTGAAAAGTTAAAAAGAAAACACATGTTCTTTTTACTCAAGCGACTATGCGCAGCACATATGTAAGTTGAGTCATTAGCTCAGCCTACAGGTTGTTATTTCTTTTTGTTTCTTATCTCCCACCAACTTTAACTTAAGGAAACATATGTTCCCCAGTGCAAGTAGTAGCTATAATGATAGTTGTTCGACTGTGGTGATTAGTCTTCTTTCTGTTGGCACTGTCAGCTACTGCTGCTGACAGGTGGTTTCGAAACTAACCCCAAGCATTGTCGGCAGACCTTAAAGAGGTACTGGCTTAAGGGGGGACCCTCAAAATTTGGTTGTTTAAGAATGTAAAGTTAAAATGTGGTCTTTATTTGGTCAGTTTGGTGATTTCTTTCGATTATGCGTAAAGTTAAAGTTGCTAAAATTGTTGCTGCGTTACATGCTTCTGGTATAACATATAACTAGACTAAAGATTTTAACCTCAAATATATTTGATCTATTTTATAGTCGCTTATTTTGGTTTTAAAGCGTATATTACAACAACTTCGGCGCATATCCCATCAAATATTGTTGCCATATTTCTCACATTTCTCATACCGCTTCTATTGAATTGGAAACTTTGAATAACAACTGTCACTTTATTTTCATTTTCATTTCCATTTCATTTTATATATATATATATATAAATACATATCGAAAACTTGTCAAAGTGTACATGTGTGTGTGTGTATATGTATTTATGTCGCAGTCAGTAACAATTTCCTGCCGTTGCACTGACATAGACACGCTTGCCGAATTTATAGACAATTTTTCATGATTTTCCTTGACATGCCGTTTCATTCATTCTATCTCGTTCTATATCTATCTATCTTTTTTTTTGTTCGTTGCAGATGCGCACAGCAGGTCACATAGATGGCCGCACGGACCTCTTGTTGATGATGATGATGATGTTGATGAAGTTGCCGGTGCTGGCGAGGCGACTCTGAAACAATAACTGCTGACAGCCAAGTGGCAGCGTCGTCAGTGCGTGCATATCTCAAAGATACAAAAACGAAGCGCATTTCCGGGCACCTCTACCTAAGCTAATGCAGAAAGTGAATCGGGCTACCTACGCACTCGTTTCTCTCGCCGCCACTCGCCTCTTTGGTCACTCGTTACATTTGTAGCTCTCTAATTCGCTGGCATTGCCGCAACTGTCCAGCTGCTATCAGTTCTGCCGTGGCGCGCGGTCGCGTCGGGCTGCAAAAAGAAAATAAAGTACGCGCCGGCACAATAACTCAAACAACAACGATAACAAATAACAATATCGAATATCGACGACTACAACGAAATACAATAAATCCGCTAGCAGTCGTGAACAATCAATATATATATATATATATATACATATACAAATAAGTAGTGCCAACGCCGTTGCGGGTTGGGGTTGGAGTGAAAATACGTAAAAATCCCCAAACAACAATCCTTTTTGAGTTGTGCAAATATTTGTGGAAACGTGATTGCTGTTGACAAAGTGGCGTCCGCACACGCACTCGATACTTTCAATTAGGCACGTTGCTTATAAATGTGCCACAATGGCGCCGCCGTCCAGGACGACGCAACCACCTTCAACGCTGCAACCACCGACGCGTTGTAAAGCCATAGCCACGGCATTAATCCGGCAAACGCAAAAGCAGCCGCTCCTGCTTTTGCTTCTGCTCCTCCCACTGCTGAGCGTTACGACGGTCCATGCGGAACCGTATTCAGGTGGCTACGGCAGCTCGGCCATTGCCAGCGGCGGCCTGGGCTCTGTTGGCATTCACATACCCGGTGGCGGTGTGGGTGTCATCACGGAGGCACGCTGCCCAAGGGTCTGCTCTTGCAGCGGCTTAACCGTGGACTGTTCGCATCGTGGATTAACGCAGGTGCCACGCAAAATATCAGCGGATGTCGAACGACTGTAAGTACATATGATATATACATATATACATATATATTTAAATTTTTTTTGCCAACGAGCAAACACAAAAACAACAACAAAAAACTACAAATGCAACTAGTCTTCTTTCAACTATCAGAACTTTGTCAAAACTAAACCGATGAAAACCAATGCATTTTTTGGGATGGATTGAGCTCTACTTTAAAACTGCATTTACTACCTTAATAAATTCACTTAGTTTGGAACTGTCCCAAACTTTCATAGCTTTGTCAAACTGAGCCGATTTTGAACAGCAATATGTACCTATTCAAAGTTTAACTAATGCTTTTCACAGCCATAATTGGTAGGGTTTTAATATATATATGGTTTTAATATATATATATTTACTGCATGTCAATGTTGAAAATGAAATTCTTGGTCGCAATTCAACTGATTTTCAAAAGCATAAATATTTCATTTAAATTTAAAAACCGGATTTTCGCCCAAAAATCATTTTCAAAAATCGTATGCTGAAATGGGTAGTTCGAAGTCAAAGCTAAACGGATTTTTAAAAGCAATACCTTTTTAGTCATGATTTGGCATCTAGATATATGCTGCATTTCAATTAAGAATCACGATTTTTGATTGGAATTTATGTAAAAATTCATAAATGCATGACAGACAGTCTAGACAAATTTGATCAAATATTTTTAGTATACCGAGATTCGTTTAGTGACCTCTTTTTATAATTTTTATTATTAATATACATTTATTTATTAGTTTAACATATAGACGAGAAAATTGAGTAAAATAATAATAAAATTGCCAAATATGTTGCTTTAAAAGCTCTAGATGTTTTTCCTTTTTTCAATTCAAGGTGAAAACAGTTAGCAAGTAAATTGTGAAATTATGAAGTGGATGTTGTTTTTATTTGGTGTAACAAAAGACAACTAAATAAATATATAAATATATATAAAATTAAATATGTAAATGGAAACACAACATTTGGCAGCTGTTTTTAGGCATTTGGTTGGGAATGTTTGACAGATGGGTCTGATGCGATATGCAATGACCAAATGCTACTGCATTAAACGCTTATCTCTGCTATCTGTGGGGATTGCAAACCACAAGAGCTACTTCGCAGCCTTGACAATGATCTATGAGCTATTTTATGTGTGTGTCGAGCAAATGCCTGTGTTATATAAGCACTTATGGCATACATAACGCCATGCGCATGCAGCTGACCATTGCTGGTATTTACTTAACAACCATAACACTAAAATCAGCAAAGGCAAACAACAAACGGGAAACAACGACAACAACAGCAACAGCTAAAGGCAAATAAAGACCATGGTGACCATGTCGACAGTGTCGATAACAACGAAACAAATGGGCAAATGGACAAATGTTGGGATCGGCGTATGGAAATCTCATCGACGTCGTCGTCTCCGTTGTCGTCGTCGTCTTGGAGTCGTACATTAAATCGCCATTAAGTTTATTAATTGTCGTCGAAGCAGTCATCAGACAGCGTCAACTGTGCGCGAGCCCACTTTGGCAATTGTTGCATGCAACAACGTGCGCAAAATGGTCAAATGCATTAAGCCGACGCCACATAAATTAACGCGTCGGCAATTAGCAAGTGTATGCAAAATGCCACAGATCCCCAAACCCCACCCCAACTCCACCCCCCAATCCTCAAATTACCCATTGGCCCCAGCAGACCTGTAGACCGCTTCGCTTCACAACGACCTCAAAAGCGGCAGTTGCCGCTGTTGGTTGCTGTTGCTTTATTCTCTACATAAATTAATAACAGATATCCACGTTGGGACAACAACAACAACAACATAGCCCAGTTATAAGCAGTCAGAGTCGCCCCGAACAGTCAAATAGCGCTCAGGGACACATTTGTTTTATGCAAAAAGCAAAATGCAAAATGCAAAAAAAAAAACATGAAATGAAAAATTATACGATAAAAAAAGAACGAAGGAAAAATGAAAAGCAGAAACAGAAAACATATCAGCATGCACGGCATATTTGCATTTTAAAATACCGGGCGCCTGTCGGACACAGGGTGTTTCATGCCACGCTGCGGAAAATTCGTTCCTGGGAAAACCCTCGTGTCGACTGACTGACAGATTTTCACATTGAAGACAAAAAGAACGGGAGGGTATACAAAATATATTAAATGTGTGCCAAAGTTAAAGTTTTTTTTTAGTTGAGGAAATGAACAAATGTGTTGCATAAAATCACAGCCAATTGAATAAATATGGAAAATGTGGCAACAACAAAACAACTTATAAAAATTGAATCAAAAAAAGAAAGGCAACAAATCTGAATCAGGGGCTGAAAAAGTGGTTGAAATTCGAGTACTACTTACATAGTAAGAAACAATTAATTGAAAGATGAAACTTGAGATGGGGTGGGGCAGAGGTATACTTGACAACAAATGATTGACAGTTTTATTTAAAAGCCACAAATGAAAATCTATAATACATACTTATGACTCTTGAGCATTAAAAGATGGAGTTCTTAAAATACAATCAATAATTGAAAAATAAAATTCGGTATTTAAGCGGTTTTTAACTAGCTGCTGGGATATCAAATTGCTTTTAAATGAACAATCAAATCGGGTTTATTTGTATTTTAAGCTCATGGAAATTGATTCTTTATTTATTTCATGGCTGACTTAAGAGCTTAAGACAATTTTTGTTATTTTCCTCTTAGTATTAAAATTACACTAAACCGTTTGTCAGTTTTATAACGAAGAAGAGTAGTGTAAAATATGAAAAGTTTCCAGAAAATTTTAGAGTACTTAACAAACGAAAATACTTCAAGAAAGAAAGAATTTTATTTTAGTAAGTATTTTCGGGAACGTAAATTTTATTAACTTCAATATAATTACAGTAAAGCTATAAACTATGCATCAAAATATTTCGCATTTGCAGTAACCCTTTATTTAAAATATAATAAAAGGCAAACTAGCCTTAATTAAAGGATCCTTTATAGCAGTTTAATTGAAGTCACCTTAATTACTGTATATATATACATAAAAAGTGGCTAATATAAGCCATGATAATCAGCAGTTGAGTTGAGTCACCCTAATGCCAACATTGGCATACACACACACACACATATGTAGCTATTTGTGTGTGTTTGCACATCAAATATTGAACATGCCCACAACTATTGGTAGACACTGGCACTGGAATAGCAGAAACAATGCTCCAATGCAAAAACTGGGGCCAGGGCAAATGTTAGCCCTGCCCTATAGCACAGAACGTAGAACATCGAACAGAGAACCGAGCACAGAGCACAGAGAGAACCAGGCCCGAGCCAAACCAAACTTGCCATTTAATTACACAGCCGAGTCTATGGCTATGGAAATGAGCATTGTGACAGTGCCAGAGGGAGGTGCGAGCGGGTTAAAGGAGGATTAGAATGGTCGCTTAGCTAACTGTCTGTCAGCCAGCCAGCCAGCCAGCCAGTCAGTCACTCAGTCAGGCAGCCGCCCACACGTTTCCTACAATTGACACGACAACAGTTTTGCATATCATTTTGGGGCTTGGAACAAAGCCAAGAACTTCATATAACCCCAGCGAACTTAACCCCAATTTGTGCCCAAAAGCCCTTTCACACCTCAAGTTGAAAACAAAAACAACAAACAGCAAAAAATCATCCAAAAAGGTGAGCCTAATTTATAGCTGTTAAAATCTTCAAAGGCAGCAGCCAAAAAAATGAAACGAGCAACTCAAGCTGAAATCTAATTGGAGCCCAAACAAAACCCAAAAAAAAAACCAACAAAAGCTTTTTGGCCAATTTGTGAATGCTTCAAAAAATCTAATGAAGTTAAATGCTATATGTTAAATGTTTAATTATAACAGCAGAAAACCAAATATGGCAAACACAAAACAATATGGTAACTTAAGAAAGACAAAAAAATAACTTACGATTAGTATAATTATTTTTTGAAAATCTTTTGAAAAATGTCTAGCAATTAGAAGCGACTTTAGTTTTGTGTCTTTGCTGTTATTTTTTTATCACTTTTATTTTTTGTTTTGTCTGTTGTGTATCGCATCTCTCGCGGAGTTGTACGTCTTTGTAATCAGTTGGATCTAAGCCAGAGATGCCCACATCTTGCCAAGATATTAAGCTCATTAAAAACTCTGCTTGTGCTCTGTGTGTGTGTGTGGCTTAGTGTGTTGTGTTGTGTTGCGCTGTGTGTGTCGTGTGAAGCAGCTTGGATCTGGGCATGATTGTACACTGGGAAAAGATTAAAAAGTTGTTTAAACAAATTTTAAAAACAAATAAGAGAAAGATTTGTTTGGTATTTGTTTATAAAGTTTATTTTCTTAGCGCTTTTCAAAGTCTAATCTGCAAACGCTTACCGCTGACAAAAGAACATTTTCAAATATAATAAAATATATTATCTTAAATTTGGTTTTAAATCACTTATTTAAAGCTCTAATTTCTAAATGCAAGAGAGAATTTGCATAGCTTAAATTACTTAATTTTAAACAAAAGAAAATATTATTTAAAATATCTTTAGACTGCTTTGGGCTTTCAAAGAATAATTCAATCAAATGAAATACGCTTTAGCTGCCTTTTATATCATATTTTTTGTCAGTGTACTTGCGCTCAACAGCAACTTGATGCGAGTTTCATTAAGGCTTAAGCTGAACAATATTTCTCGTTTGGGCCTGGGACTGTGGCTCTGGACCCAGACTGAAGGTCTTGCTACCTGTTGTTTCTCGGCTCTTGGCCGCTCTTGGCTCTTGCCTCTTGGCTCTTTTAACTGCCAACCTTACTCAAAAAAAAAAAAAGCAGCTGAGGCACAACGAGTTGTTGTTGTTGTGGATGTTGTTGCTTATGGCTGCGCATGCGCACATGGGTCTGTGGCTCTTGTTCAGGTATTTTGTATCTCTTAGGTTGCATTTCATTGTTATGACATCTACAGGTAACAAATTTTCTGTATCTCTGTCCGTCTGTCTGTCTGCGCCACCATAAAGAGAAGAAGAAACAAGTTTTCATCTACTCGCAGCGCATGTTAAATGATTAAATATCATATTTTCGTTATCAGACAAAAGGCTGTGTTTTCAACAGCCACAGCATCAACCCCTCTCTCTCTCTCACACACTCTCTCTCTCTTTCTCTTGCTCTCGTACGCTGTCGTCTCGCTCTTTCTGCATCTGCATCTTCTCAGCTGCTTGTATTCCATATCTCAGATGTTGCAGTTGTTGTTGATGTTGTTGTTGTTTCTCATGTGCCTTGTCTTACAAGCAATTAAAAATTATTATCGCCTCTCACATGTGCAGAGCATTTGTTTCAGCTGATTCCGATTAGCGTGCTACAAGCACTCAGGTTGCAAGTTGCAACATAATTAAAGACAATGCCTAATCGAAATATATAATCTCCTAATTGTATTTTCTCTCTGTCTCTCTCTATATCTTTTTGCAGCGATTTGCAGGGCAACAATTTGACCGTGATTTATGAGACCGACTTTCAGCGTTTGACCAAGCTGCGAATGCTGTAAGTATTTAACAGTACCATATTTAAATTAATAAATTTGATTTTTGTCTTATGTATGGTGATTAATTTTTGAATTTTTTTGCTAACTTTCGACAAACTTTTAACGTATTTTTATTTATCCAGCAATTAATCTGAATTTATCCAAACTAAAATTGCTTCATTAAGGAACGTAATCGTATTTAATATTTATTAGGTTTTTTTATTATAAATTTCATTTATTCATTCATTTATTTATTTTTCCTGTGTATATTAAATTACATTTTCTGTCAAGTATTTATTATTGCGAAATACAAAATGTGGCATGCAAATTAACACCAAATGTCACGATAACGTTCCCATAAATTCAAGCAGCAAATTGCAATTGAAAGTCACTGCGTAAAACAGGTCTCACAACATGTGTTTTTACTGTACGCCGATAGCTTACCATTTACTTGAATTTTGCAATACAAAAGTTGCTGTTTACATTTTGTTGAAAGCCATATATTTGTTGAGAAAATCTTAAACAATTATTTTCACATAAGTATTTATAATTATTATTACTATTAATAATTTAGAAGTTCGAAAAGTGGTACATTGAGTAAACAAGTATTATCAGAAAGAACTCTTTGTAATACTTATCTAAACCATCTTTGTTATATCCACAGTCAATTGACGGACAATCAGATCCACTCCGTTGAGAAGAATGCTCTGCAAGATTTGGTTTCGCTGGAGCGACTGTAAGTAGAGATCTAAACTGTAGTCCAATTGGTAAATCGAATCGAACTTGCTAATTTGATGCTAGTGCATGAGATTTTTACAACTAATTCACTTTTGAACTAACCAAAATTTGCTGCTCTTTATAGACATAAATTCACATAGCTCGTAGCTATACAAATAACAAAAAAATATAGTACAAAAATCTTTTACTTATCGTGCAAAAATTCGATTTAGTTGTTGCGATATTCTTGAGTTTTGAGTTTAACTTTTTGTATCTTTTTTCTCGTTTCGTTTTATGCATATCTCTCTACTTTCGTTGCGTTTCGTTTTGCGTATCTAATATGCTCGTACACCAAAAAAAAAAAAAACAAAAAACAAATACAAAAACCAATCAAAAAACACCAAATCAAAAAACCAAACACTTCACTCTATAAAACAGACGCCTAAACAACAATCGACTTAAGGCAATACCTGAAAACTTTGTGACAAGTTCAGCGAGTCTTTTGCGATTGTAAGTAATCAATGTAGCCATGTAGCAACTATATATACATATATACATATATATATATATATATATACACGATATCTACTTACCTACATATACTATTATAGTATGTAGCAGTAGCGCCCCATGTAGATTACAAATGCTAACTGACTCTCTCAAATCCTTCCTCTTCCTGCCTGACTGACTGAATGCTTCTCTGCCCACCTGCCCACATGCCCTGCCTGCAACATGTTCAACCTCAACCACCTTCCAGAGATATCTCGCACAATGTCATCACCACTGTGGGGCGTCGGGTCTTCAAAGGCGCCCAGTCGCTGCGGAGCCTACAGCTGGACAACAATCAAATCACATGTATGGATGAGCATGCCTTTAAGGGACTGTTGGAGCTGGAAATACTGTGAGTACTACTTACTCTAATCTAATTAGGGATGGACGCCGAGCAACTTTGATCATTCAAAAGGTGGTCAATTATATATGCTGTGAAATCAAATGAGAATCAATCAGTTCATTAATCATCTTCAGTGAACTGTGTTGGTAAATCGACAAACAAAAGAAATAAACTCAGATGGAATCAAAGCAATAAAATGTTGGTAGTGTTCAAATATTAAATTGTGCTGCAAATTAAAAAAAAGAGATAAAAATAAATCAATGAAGCAATTGTAACTAATTATGCAAAAATATTAAATAAATCACGCTCAAGCAAAAAAATTAATCGATAAAGTAAAATTATATATATAAATCTTAAACAGACAAATAAATCGCATAAAACGCTTAAAATATAATAATAAAACTAATTGAACAATAAACAGTGCTGGAAATTGACTAATAAATCTCACACTAATGCACAAAATGGATCAATAATGCAATTTATTCAATGAAATTGTTCTAACTGTGATTCTGCCAATTTCACTGAATGAATGAATGCTCAATTGCCTTTTTGGGCCCATCCCTAATATTTTGGAGTTAGTCGCAAGATACATTCACTTGATAATGCATTAATGCAATCACCTCTTTCTCTCTCTCTCCCTTGCTCTCTCTTTCTCTCGCTTTTCCCCTGCTTAAAATCGTTTATTCCTTTTTTTCTTGTTTGTATAGCACACTGAATAACAATAACTTGACCGCTCTGCCGCACAATGCCTTTGGGGGATTGGGAAAACTGCGAGCGCTGCGCCTCTCTGACAACCCGTTCGCCTGCGATTGCCATTTGTCCTGGCTGTCGCGCTACCTACGCAGCGCTCCTCGTCTCGCCCCCTACACACGCTGCCAGTCGCCGTCGCAGCTGAAGGGCCAAAACGTGGCGGACCTGCACGATCAGGAGTTCAAATGCTCAGGTATGGAATGGAACACCATCGGACAGTTTTACCAGTTTCTACCAAAAATGGACAAATGTCGTGGGGGCCTTTTGAAATGCTATGCCAAATTAATTAGTTTTATATGCCCAAGCACAACACACACAACAACACACAAATATAGAAAACAAAGCATTGTAAATCATAAGCAGTCATATGGGCACGCCCCCGCTGCGCCCACTCAAACCAATAACAACAACGAGAACGAGCAGCAACAGCAGCATCAGCTGGTATGGATGAAGGGGTTAGGGTGGTTGAGGGGGAGGTTAGGCGTGCTGAGCATCATCAACGTTGTGTTTGCCAAAACGTTTAACGCCGTCATCGCTTTGCTTGATTGGGATGCAGATGCTCAAACGCTGCTGCGGGCAACAGAGTAGCAACATCAGCATCGACAGCATCAGCAACAGCAACAGCAGCACCAGCATTTGGAAAGCCTCCCAATGGAGTCTTCGGCTCCAACGAAAACTCAACTCCAAAAAAAAAAATAGTCTTTGGCTGCTCTGCTCAATGAAGCGGAAAATGTGCGCCAAACGATGCCATGAAACGAGTTTTTCCTACATCGTTTATTGTATTTTGCTGTTATGCTCTATGACATTAAGAGTTGCACACTTTTATCAGGCACTTTACCAGTTCAGCTAGCTGAAGCTGCGGATGCTGATTGTTAAATGAGGCGTGCATTTGATTTGATTTGATTCGATGTTTGCCTGTTTAATGGCATGGTTTATTTTTGTTTGAATGAATCACTAGTAAAGGATTTTATTCCTTTTTCATGGTTAATAATTTAAGGGAAGTGAAAATAATTTCGCAAAGGGAAAATCTACACAAAAAAAAAAAACGTGTGGCATAAAAAGCGTGAAAAGTTGAAAGAGTTGGCCATTTGAATAGACCCAAAAATTTTTAATGTAATTTTTAGCTTCGTTTACTGTAAGAATTTATAAATAATTGATAGATCAGTTTAAATTATAAGATAGTGTTGATATTTTTAAACTGCTGAAGTGCTATTCTCTACATAGAGTATGTTTGCTCCTGTAGGGCGTATCTCAACTCCCAGAGCATCTAAGATTCGGCATTAGTTGGTTAGACGCTAGTTTGCCTTAGTTTGTGCTGTGTTTGACTTTCGTTTTGTGGATACGAAAATGCTATGGAATTATGTGGGTAAACATTTATGACCAGCGGCAGCTGTGGCAGCTCACAAGTTGTTGTTGTTGTTTTTGTTGTTGCTGTTGTAGTTGCATCTTGGCGCGCAACAGTAGCATTCATAATTATGTAGTTGCTGCTGCTGCTGTTGTTGTGGATCAAATCAAACGCAAGTGGCTCGCTGAATGAATCGCTGCTTTGAGCAGCTAAATATGCAGTTTGCTTTACACTTGCCACTTGCCACACTTGCTGCACTTGCAGGCCTCACCGAGCATGCGCCAATGGAATGCGGCGTGGAGAACAGCTGCCCCCATCCCTGTCGCTGTGCCGATGGCATCGTCGATTGCCGTGAGAAGAGTCTGACGAGTGTGCCCGTTACGCTGCCGGATGATACCACCGAACTGTGAGTCTTAACCACATGCACCAATGCAGCAATTTAACATTTCAAAGTATTAACCGCGTTCTTTTTTCTTCGTTTTTTTCGCGTTATTTTTGCAGTCGCCTGGAGCAAAATTTCATCACGGAGCTGCCAGCCAAGTCCTTTTCCAGTTTTCGACGATTGCGACGCATCGATCTGTCCAACAACAATATATCGCGAATAGCACACGATGCACTAAGTGGCCTAAAGCAGCTAACCACGCTGTAAGTAGACCTGCCACAAGTGGCAACAAGTAGCATATGCCAACCAAATGTGCACTCGCTTCGTTAAATGCGAGTGTGTGCGTGTATGAGTGTGTTTGGAGTGGTGTCAGGTCCGTCACACACTCCTGACAGCCCCGGCCTGACTGGGCCGAAGGGCTCGGAGCTCAGGCTTGAGGAGCTAATCGGCCTATGCTAAGCGTTGCCAACACCGCAAGGCATCAGATTACCTGTGTTGGCAACAATGTAGTCTCCTCTGCCCCCCAAACATGTCTGTCCGTCTGTCTGTGTGCCAAACCAGTTGCCGCCCGCAATGACAACAACAGGAATCCACCACAAGTACAACAAGCTGCCTACCTTCTTCTTTTTTTAGGCTCTCTACCCTGTACTCATTAGAATTGGGTTAAGTGGGTATCTTGAGTTTGGGCACATTTATGTAATAGGCAGAGGAAGAGGACATAAAGTATATGTGTATACTGTGGATATGAATCAACAGCAGAGTATGCAAAGTCAATGCTCTCTAGTTTTTAATTTTTTGCTTTGTCGATAACTGCCTTTGATTAAAGTATATCGATAGCCGATTGCCACTCTTCGTTTGGCCATGTGTTTAAAGATGCACAGCATGAGGACAATTAAAGACACATCATACTGAGTTTGTTTTTATGTTTGTTACACCTGTGTACAGGGTATCTGCAAAGTCGGACTCGCTCTCGACTCGAGCACTCTTGTATTGTGTATTTATATGTGTGCTTTATTCATTTCCTTTGTTTTTTTGTGCTTCTCTCTCTTGTTTCGCTTACAGCGTGTTGTATGGCAATAAAATAAAGGATTTACCCTCGGGCGTATTCAAAGGACTTGGCTCACTGCAGCTGCTGCTGCTGAATGCCAACGAGATCTCCTGCATACGCAAGGATGCCTTCCGCGACCTGCACAGCCTCAGTTTGCTGTCGCTGTACGACAACAACATACAGTCGCTGGCTAATGGCACATTCGACGCCATGAAGAGCATCAAAACGGTGTAAGTACTGCCACGCCCATGCCCCCCACTACTGACACTGTGCCACCACTCAGTCATGTTGCATGATGTTGCAAGTGAGCTGACTGACGCCCCATTTTGGAGCTAGCAAGAATTGAATGGAGGAGTACCCAGTCAACTAGGCACCATGGAACCCAGGCACTTTGGTGTTAAACCTCTGAAGTGCATTTAGCAGTTGCTTTGACTTTGCCAGCTTTTTTGCCCTCAGCAGCGCCTTCGCGTTGACATTTGCTTAGCACCCAAACAACATCGCAACGCCTTTTCAGTAATTTCGCCTGTGAACCGTAAAGATGTTCGACGAACAAAAGATGGGGCGGTTGCTTTCTTTAGGCCAGCCAACCAACCAAAAAGAGGGTGGCAGGGAGACAAAAGCCTGAGCATCGATAAATGCGCTGTCTTTAAGTGCTGTGCGGTTCTTAAGTTGCTATACGATGTGCTCGAGTGGGTTAAGTATTTGTCAGGGTTGTCAACATAAAAGCAAATAACTGCGAAAAATATCGCAGTAGCTCAAAGAAAATACAAAGTAGTTGACAAATGCAAAAGTTGCTTTAACAACAAAAAAACAACGTATGCGAAGTAAAAACAAAACTTAAAAGATTGAATAAGTTTCCAATACTGGATGGATACTTTTCGAAAGTCAAATCAGCAACTGTAGTTATGTGTAACAAGAATGTCTGTTGCTCGAATAATGAGTTCTTAGATGCCGAAACTTGCAACTTATAAAAGAGAAAACTAAAACTGAATTCAATTAGTCAGGCAAAACCCGCACTTTAGTAACAAGATGAGTTAAGATGACTTTAGTTGTTGCCAGCTTCTGTTTAATGGGCACTCTGTCACAAGGCATTAACAGGGACAGCTCACTGCTCAGGGCAGGGCAGGGCTGGACGGGACTGGGTTGGGCTGGGCTGGGCGAGGATTGCCTTTGAAAATAGTTTTCAAAAACGTTGCCGACAATGACAACAACAACAAACAACAACAAAAAAACAACAATAACAACGGAAACGTTGCAGCCACAGGGCTCCTGCACTTTTAAGACGTCTCAAGTCTCTCCTCCAACCGACAGTTTTGCTTTTCTTGACTCCCACTCCGTTCCTGCCACTTGCACCCGCTCTGTTGCTGCCACTCGCAATTCCCTACGCTCCATTCAGTACAAATGCTCAATGCTACTTTCTTGCTTTCTTTCCATTTGCAACACATAACGAAAACACATATATATACATACATATACACGTATTATGTATAGACATTTGGCCAAGAATCCTTTCATTTGTGACTGCAATCTGCGCTGGCTGGCCGACTATTTGCACAAAAATCCCATAGAGACAAGTGGAGCACGCTGTGAGTCACCGAAGCGGATGCATCGCCGGCGCATTGAATCGTTGCGCGAGGAGAAATTCAAATGTAAGTGCGTCTCCCTCACTCACACCCGCTCCCCTCTTTGCCAAGACATGAGAAAGAAAAGTAGAAGAATATGTCTTAACTTGCCACCCGCCCACTCTTCGTCGGCCATTTGTTGCAGGTTCCTGGGATGAATTGCGCATGAAGCTATCCGGCGAGTGTCGCATGGATTCGGACTGCCCGTCGATGTGCCAGTGCGAGGGCACCACCGTCGACTGTGCGGGACGTGGCCTGAAGGAAATACCACGCGACATTCCGTTGCATACCACTGAACTGTAAGTTGCACCGACAAAACACTCGTAATATACTTGGCAAATTTTATTTCACTATAAATTATTATACAACAAACGAACCATAATAGCTTTGAAGCTGCTGTTAGTTTAACGCTGTTATTCGCTAAATGGCGCTTTATTTATTACTTAACGCTTCGTGAATTTCAAAGGTGGCACACTTTTTATACTTTACACTCGGCTACAAAGTTTTTAGCTTGCGGAGGATGCGGCGAAATCGATAGCAAGTCGACGCACCCCGTGTTGCAAATAGTTTAAGTCCATATTATTAGATTCATCGAATTTGGAAAGTAGTTTGTCGTTAATCTTCCTAAGCTTCCTAACATTTGCTTAGCGTATGTTAGCTTAAAATGTTTGCCAGCTATTTATTATGAATTTTTATGGTTCATACAAAGCATTTACAACGCTATTTTAACATTATTTTGAAAGATTTTCAACTATCCATTAAATTATTTGAAATTTAGATTTTGTAAGCTTTATTTAAATCAAAATTCCAACTATATAACCAAGCTTCGACTACAGTTAACTCTCATAATAAATGTTTTCAACAACTATTTAAATTCTTGACTTGCATCCACCCGCCACAACAAAAATTAATTAAAAACGTACAATCCTGTGAACCACTTTCAACTTGTTTGCCGAAGTTTTAAATAAGCAGTTTAAATATTTACCATTGAGTTGAAACTGTCTGTGTATTGTGTGCTTATCATGTTTATTGTATTTTGTGCCCGTAGTTTGCTGAACGACAACGAATTGGGTCGCATCAATTCGGATGGACTCTTTGGACGACTGCCGCATCTGGTGAAACTGGAGCTGAAGCGCAATCAGCTGACTGGCATTGAGCCGAATGCCTTTGAGGGCGCATCCCGCATACAGGACCTGCAGCTGGGCGAGAATAAGATTAAGGAAATCTCGAATAAAATGTTTCTCGGCTTGCATCAACTCAAAACGCTGTAAGTCCAAAACTTTACACACTTCACGTTCATTCAAACGTAAAACTATTTGATTTTTTCTCTCTTTGCAGCAATCTTTATGACAATCAAATTTCATGCGTTATGCCTGGATCATTTGAGCATTTGAACTCGCTGACGTCTTTGTAAGTACACCCCCTGAAATACTTTCCCCCCACTAGTTTACTTGGCTGGCTTGATGCGTCTGCTGGTGGCTACGCATAGCAATTAAAACTGTGCCAAGTGGTGCATAAGCGGTGCTGCTGCTGCTGTTGCTGCTTCTGCTTCTGCTGGATGCACTTCAATAGATAAATGATTTAGCTTTGGCATTAATTGCCTCGTTCTTCTCTGCCTCCTACTCCCCTAATGCTCTATCACACACAGGGCACATAAAATGAGGTTAATGGTTTTGATTGTTCTCTAGTTGAACTTCAATCTGATTTCGTTTCACATCAAAACAGAAGCTGCTGCTGAGGCTAATGCTGATGTTGATGCTGATGCTGACGCTACTTGCTACTTGCGGCTACTTCTGCTGCTGTTGCTGCTGCTGCTACTGCTGCTTTACCAAATCCGTTTTTCTTCGTTGCATGCCACCAACTATTGTATATAATTCAATTGAACTTCAATTTATAGCAGGGCTGCCAACGATAAGAGCCCAACACATAAACATACACTACACGTATATAAAACTCACCCGCTGTCTTCTTGGATCTCAGCTGCATGTGTAAGCGAGTGGTTGTGTGTGTGTATGTGTGTGTGTGTGGTTGTGTGTGTGTCTGTCTGTCTGTTGCTCCATATTGTTGTAAATCAACCCTCAAAGCACACTCACACACACAATTGCGAGTGTGCGCTGCCTTCGATGATTTAATTAATTAAAATTGAGTTCAATAAAAAGCGCAAAGCCATATATACAGTACAACCTGCCTAAGCTAAACATATCTGAAAACTTTTCCCAATACCTAGTAATTTATCAATTAAGATTTACTGCAAATGTTGTGTAAACAAAATAATTAGAATTCTCCTTAAGCACAAAGTAAGATTTATTGTGCTATAAATGTATAGAAAATGTAAAATTAATTCAACTCCATAAAAAAGGAGAAATCAGCTGAAATGTGCCATAAAAAAAGAGAGAAATTAGCTGGGAATATTGAAGAGAAAATTGATAAATATTTTGTATTATTTTGCGCACAGCAAGATTTACAAGGCGTTCAGTTTAATTAGGTTAGACTGTACGTTGGGTGTGTGTGTGAGTGTGTGTGTGTGTGTTGATTGTGCTGGTAGCTGCTGTGAGGTGTTGTGGTTCATCTAAAATTATTGTAAAATTCATTTAACTAGCTAATAAATAGCATCAATGAAAGTCATTAAGTGCTGTGCACCACACGACACCCACATGCTCAATCATTCAGGTGGATGGATGGATGGGAGTTTGAAAGGTTGCGAGTCAGTCAGCAAAAGTGTTAGTTAGTTGCCTGCGGCCTCTCTTCCACACCCAACATACACACACACATGCACACCCAGCACGCAACACACACATTTCTAGCATGACAAAGCAGCATTGCTTATTAAATTAGTCTGGACTTGGTATAACGTTTGGAATTGCCAATGTAATTTGCGATCCATTGTTTCGCCAGGCTTGCAGTCTTTCAACTGGGCGCATAATTAAAGGCCTTATACCACTTATGTATAAATAAACGTATGAGTGTATGTATGTGTGTGTGTGTGTGTGTGTGTCTCTGCCCCAAGTTGCAAAATTGAACAAAGTGAAACATATGCTGGAAACCATTTGCATGCCCAAAGTGCAAATTGCTATTAATTAATGAAACCATTCAAAATTATGTGTGTATCAGTGTGTGTGTGTCAGTGTGAGTGTGTGTGTGTGCCAAGCTGATATTAAATATCAATAACGCAATTACCACTAGTGACGCTCCGAAATTGAATTAAGTTATATCAAAAGCTATATGCAACGACAATAAAAGCTTAACGAAGGAATCAACTGGAGACTGAAATAGTTGCTTGATTTGAAGTGCTAGCTAGTTGACAGAGCTTTGAAGTCTGAGCTTTAAGTGAGTGGATGCTACTAATTAGTGCTTTAATAGCAATAAGCTTAGAAAATGCAGCAATTTAGAAGAGAGATGATAAGTTTTAAATTATGGCTATCGTTTGTAGCTTACAGTTTGAAGCTCTTGTATACATAGCGCTCTTAGTAAGCCCTTTTTTAGCCCTGTTTAACAAAGTTTATAATGACTTAATTCCACTTGCAACTTTCATGTGCTTGGTCAGCATTAAGCTAACGATTTTCAGTCATTGCATACTTCAGCTTACTTAAAGTCTCTCAATTGATTTAATCCCACTTGAAGCCACTTGCGTTCGATTAATTAAGTTCAAACTATGATTAATAGTTTCTGCCACAAGCTTTTATACAGCTTAGCATACACTCAAATAAACTGAACAACACTTGAAGTTTTCAAATTAGCTCGAATGGAAAAGGAAACAATTTGAAATGCGAATCGCGTACTTGAAACTAATTGAAATAAAAATAATCGTCATAAAAAAACCGTTGCATTTCAATCAATCAATATTATTTTATGATTTTTTTTGTTTTGCTGCAGGAATCTCGCATCGAATCCATTCAATTGCAATTGTCATTTGGCCTGGTTCGCCGAATGGTTGCGTAAAAAATCATTGAACGGCGGAGCGGCACGTTGTGCAGCCCCACTTAAGATACGTGATGTGCAAATCAAGGATCTGCCCCACAACGAATTCAAATGTAGCAGCGACAACAACGAGGGCTGCCTCGGCGACGGCTATTGTCCGCCAGCGTGCACCTGCACCGGCACCGTGGTACGCTGCTCACGCAACCAACTCAAGGAGATACCCCGTGGCATTCCCGCGGAGACTTCCGAACTGTATCTAGAGTCCAATGAGATCGAGCTGATACATTATGAGCGCATCAGGCATTTGCGTGCCCTGACACGACTGTAAGTTAGATTGCCGCTTGCCGCTTTATGCTTGCCACATTGCTGTTGTTGCAACATTACATAAAATTGTCGATTTTTTTGTTTTGTTTTTTCTTTGCAGCGATCTTAGCAACAACCAAATCACCATACTATCCAATTACACCTTTGCCAATCTGACCAAACTATCCACGCTGTAAGTAACGACGCCTGCACATTTCTAATGACTTTTTAATTGCCACAATGCATAGGCATTAAGGCAACACGAATCGAAACGTTTTCAACCTCAAGAGGGCTTGACACAATTTTTTTTACCTTTTTTTTTGCGGCAATTGCATTTTGCGGTTTAATGCGACTGGGGGGTATTGGTGGCGGTGGCGGTGACGGTGCCTGTAACTGGCCACCCTTGGCCTGGGCTCGTCTCAACCGGCCACGAAATTCATTCGAGACGTTAAGTCGTGACTCGTGCTTAAGCATTAGTTGTCCTCCTCCTCTTACTCTATCAGCCCCGTCTCTCACGTTCTCTCTCTCTCTCTCTCTATGTTTCTCTCGCCCTGCCGTTGTGTGTGCTATCCGCAATCAAAGCTGTGCCGTTTCGAATGCCCTGCACACATTGAGAGCAAAGTTGTATTGGTTTTCTTATTTAATAGAGTGCAGAAAATATCTGCAACTGATTCTAAAGAAATTGAATAGACAAATTACTGTATATACAAAATATAATATATTTGGTTAATTAATTTTGTCTGATTTTTAAAAGTATGAACAAAAATGTACAAAAATTATATTCAATCTAAAAGTTCTCTTATCAAACTTACTGTAAATACTGATATAATTGTAGTTAATTAATTTTGTCCGATTTTTTAAAGTGTAAATAATATTGACACACATTAGATAATATCCAAAAATTAAATATTTCTTAAAATCTACAAATTCTATCTATCTCCTAAGCTTGCCTAGTTTAGAGTTTACATCTACTCTTACAGGGTATCTCGGTAGTCAAGCACTCTTGAGTATTGGCACGATTGGTGCATTTCTTTTCAATTTGCTGTGGCTGGTTAAAACGTTTTGCAATTACTTTCATTTCTTCATCATCGCTGAGAATGTGGAAATGCCGCATGTGTCTGCAATTTAGTAAACGTTTCATTTGCTTCTCTTTTGGCCTCTTTTGGCATCTTTTTTTTGTTCTGTTGTTCTGTTGTTCGTGTAGCATCATCTCGTACAATAAGTTGCAATGCTTGCAACGTCATGCGTTGTCTGGTCTAAATAATCTGCGCGTGCTCTCGCTGCATGGCAATCGGATATCCATGCTCCCCGAGGGCTCCTTCGAGGATCTCAAGTCGTTGACACACATGTGAGTCGCAATTGTGGTTTCTTGTTAACCTTTATTGACCCCTTCACCCACTTTCCATTCATTCATTCATTGTCGTACAGTGCACTGGGCAGCAATCCGTTGTATTGTGATTGCTCGCTGAAATGGTTCTCGGACTGGATAAAGCTGGACTATGTGGAGCCGGGCATTGCACGCTGTGCCGAACCGGAGCATATGAAGGATAAACTAATTTTGTCGACGCCCTCCTCGAATTTCGCCTGTCGCGGCAAGGTGCGCAACGACATCCTTGCCAAGTGCAACGCCTGCTACGAGCAGCCCTGCCAGAACAAGGCTCAGTGCCTCGCGCTGCCGCAGCGGGATTATCAGTGTCTCTGCCAGCCGGGCTATCATGGCAGGCATTGCGAATTTATGATCGATGCCTGTTATGGCAATCCGTGTCGCAATAATGCCACCTGCACGGTGCTGGAGGAGGGACGCTTCAGTTGCCAGTGTGCGCCGGGCTATACGGGTGCCCGTTGCGAGACGAACATCGATGATTGCCTGGGCGAGGAGATCCGTTGCCAGAACAATGCCACCTGCATCGATGGCGTACAGTCGTACCGCTGTGAATGCCAACCGGGCTTCTCCGGCGAATGGTGCGACACAAAGATCCAGTTCTGCAGCCAGGAGTTCAATCCCTGTGCGAATGGCGCCAAGTGCTTGGATCATTTCACCCACTACAGCTGCGAGTGCTCGGCGGGTTTCCATGGCATCAATTGCACGGATAACATTGATGATTGCCAGAATCATATGTGCCAGAATGGTGGCACCTGCATCGATGGTATCAATGATTATGTGTGCATGTGTCCCGATGACTTTACGGGCAAATATTGTGAGGGCCACAACATGATCTCCATGATGTATCCACAAACGTCGCCCTGTCAGAATCACGAGTGCAAACATGGTGTTTGCTTCCAGCCCAATGCTGCTGGCTCGGATTACCTGTGCAAGTGCCATCCTGGCTACACGGGCAAATGGTGCGAGTATTTGACGAGTATCAGTTTTGTCCACAACAATTCCTTTGTGGAGCTGGAACCGTTGCGCACGAGACCCGAGGCGAATGTCACCATTGTCTTTAGCACCGCCGAACAGAATGGTATTTTAATGTACGACGGACAGGATGCACACTTGGCCGTGGAGCTATTCAATGGACGCATTCGGGTTAGCTATGATGTTGGCAATTATCCGGTTTCAACGATGTACAGCTTCGAAATGGTTGCCGATGGCAAATATCATGCCGTGGAACTGTTGGCCATCAAAAAGAATTTTACACTACGCGTCGATCGCGGCTTGGCGCGTTCGATTATCAACGAAGGCTCCAATGATTATCTGAAGCTTAGCACGCCCATGTTCCTTGGCGGTCTGCCCGTGGAACCTGCTCAGCAGGCGTACAAAAATTGGCAAATACGCAATTTGACCAGCTTCAAGGGCTGCATGAAGGAGGTGTGGATCAATCACAAGCTGGTCGACTTTGGCAATGCGCAGCGTCAGCAGAAAATCACGCCCGGCTGTGCTCTGCTCGAGGGTGAGCCCAATGAGGGCGACGAGGATGATGAGCAGGATTTCATGGACGAAACTCCACACATCAAGGAGGTGAGTCCTTATCACTCAGCAGCCACAATAAAACTTTTCACTAAATTGGATTGCTTGTTTCTTGTTAGGAGCCCGTGGATCCGTGCTTGGAGCACAAGTGCCGTCGCGGCAGCCGCTGTGTGCCCCATGCGAACTCCAGGGATGGCTACCAGTGCAAGTGCAAGCATGGGCAGCGTGGACGCTACTGCGATCAAGGTGAGGGCAGCACCGAGCCCCCCACAATCACCGGTACATATTGCGAACTTCCCCACTCCTAACACTCATTACCAACACACACACACACACACATCTGCCAAGCGGACTGCATGGGTGGACCTCAAATTTAGATTAGATCTGACAAGGGCAGTTAACCTTATCAGCAGGAGCCATCAGTTGCGGGTGGCCTAAAGCATTTGCGCAATCAATTTCCATGTAAAGCTTTAAATATTTCATTATGTAAGAGTTATGAGTGGAAGTCGCCTATTTAAGCAATGCACTAGCCAATGTTGAACAAAGTCAGCTATTTAAGTGACTGTTGACTCTGCCTATATAAAACTTTACAGCATATTATTTGCAGACTTAGTTGTCAGAGAAACTTCTTCAGAAATAACACTATTCTATCTATAAACGATTGATATACTATATAAAGTCAGCTTATCTTTTTCGATGCTGAAATTGTTTGGGATCTATAAGCAAATGATCTGTTTTTCAATCGACTAATTGGCCTGAGGCAACGGTGCTTCAGGAGTTGAGTTAAGGGCTTCACAAGACTTATTTACAGGCGGCAAATTGAGTGTAGGCAAACAAGTTAGCTGAATTAAAACCGAGTTTTTTTTACAAGTTGTGACTTTAGCAAGTAAAGAAAGAGATCGAGGGGGGTAGAGAGAGGAGGGAAGAGAGATTGTTGTAATTTGCTTACACAATTTGCGTGCAAACTTGGGCTCAGATTGCAGGCCCCAGAAGAACTTGTGCAACTTTCACCTTAGCTCACCTTAGCTATAAGGACACCCTACCCTAGTCAACCCGTTTGGCTATGCTGCATAACTTAATTTGCTTACACACACACGTACCCACACAATCACACACGCACAACATATTCATACATACGCACTCATTACACACATTTCAAATCACACATCAAGGGGAAGGTCTTGTTGCTGGGGTGTGTGTTTGTGTGTGTCTGCGTGTGTAATCTCATTTGCCGGCCGCTGCCTTGTCAAAGGCAGCACACTAATTGCATTTCTACGTTTTGTTTCATCGTTCGTTTCACATTTTTGTTGCAGCCGCAGCGACGTGCCGCAAGGAGCAGGTGCGTGAGTATTACACGGAGAACGACTGCCGCTCGAGGCAGCCGCTGAAATACGCCAAATGCGTTGGCGGCTGCGGCAATCAATGCTGTGCCGCAAAAATCGTGCGAAGGCGCAAGGTAAGTGTCAAATATATATACATATCTTATATATATGTATATATAATTAATTTACATTTAAATCAGAAATTCCCCTCTGTGTGTGTCCTGAAAATGACTTTGCTAAAAATTGCATTTTTATTATTAAATAATTACGCAGGCATTAAACTTTCATAAGTGGAAACAAAGCATTTCTTACATACATTTTCAACTTGTAGAAACTGTGCTGATTTAAGATCTGATCTAAGAATTCATCGAAATTTTAAAAATGTTCTATTTAATGGGTTTAACTTTGAGAAACTACAAAAATTGGCTGGCACTTTCAGCTGATCAGGTCTTTTGCCAGAAATCTTTCTCTGCTTGAAATATATTTAGGTATCTTTTCAATAGCTAACCGTTAGCAATACTATATATTTGTATGTTAATAGATCTTCACGGTTGCTTAGCTAACCCGCCTCTATTTGTCTTTATTCGCAGGTGCGCATGGTGTGCAGCAATAATCGCAAATATATCAAGAATTTAGATATTGTGCGCAAATGTGGATGCACCAAGAAATGCTACTGACTGAAAGATGCGACTACCCAATTGCTTAGACCGAGCAATAGCAGCTTAGATGTTAGCCTAGGAACACATTTAAACTTAACTCATAATACCAATAATAATAACAATAATAATAATCATAACTATAATAATAATAATAGTAATAGTAGCAGTAGCAGTAGCAGTAGCAATAACTTTAGTCTTAAGCCGCATAGCAGTAGTTTTAATAGCACGGGGCAGCTAGACGGCAAGAAGGGGCAGGCGGATGCTGTGGCGGAGGATGTTGATGATGATGATTATGCCATGGAGGACATGGAAACAGATACAGAGCGCATGCAAGCGGATCTCTATGATGATGACGATGATGATGATGATGATGGTGATGATGATGGTTTGGATGAGGAGACGAGCTTATTTGCAGATGATAAAGATCTAGATGATGACGACGATGATGATGAGGAGCCCGAGCAGCTGCCCGATCCCAAGAGTCTCATTTCACCAGCAGCAGAACAACAGTCAAAGGTTGAGGTGGAGGAGGAAGAGGACATGGGCTATGATGAGGATGATGAGCGCATTGCTTTGGAACGACCGCGCACCTCACGTCCCCGTGCCGATGAGGAGCACTTTGTGAATGAGGAGGGCAGCGGCGCCGGCGCCGGCAGCTACAAGTCACGCTTCAAGCCCAGCTCGAGCTACCGGCAAACGCATCTGGAGACCATTCGCAAGAAGCTGCTGACGGAGAGTGAGAAGGCGGCGTCGGCGTCGGCCGTGGCGGCTCCGGAGGTTGCAGTGGCCGTACCGAGCACTGCGATTGATCTGCGCGAGAGCAGCGGCCATTTTGCTAACGATGATGAGGATGGCGAGGATAACGATGACGGCGTCGATGATGAATACGCTGACAATGGCGACAACACTGGCTTCTTTCGCTCGAAGAGCTCCCAAGGCTCAAATCACTATTTCCGCAAGAATAGCAACGATGCCATTAAGATAATATCAACGCCTCTGGGCAAAGTGGGCATTGTGTATCAACAGACGCCCCAAGATCCGGACGGCGATAAACAGCATCAGAAGCAACAGCTAGAACGGGAACAGCTGGCGGCACAACAGAAGCCAGCGACACAATTTACAGATTTCGATGCCTTGTCACCGGATCCGGAGAGCAGTCATCGTTTTCCATCGCCACATCCGAAAATAACGCCCGTTCTAACACCCGATGGCAAGGTGGCGCTGCTTTATCGCGGTGATTCGGAGAGCTCCAAATACGAGCCCATACGCAATCTAACGCACAAGTTTACCACCAACTCCAAAACAGTCGAGCCCTCTAAATCCAACAATGAGGACACCTCCGATGACTCATCGGATGACTCGGTCTACACGGACAGCGAGCAGGATGAAAGTGCTGGCGATAAGCCATCACCTGCTGCAGGTGCTGCAGTTACTCCGAAACCACTACAGCCCGAAATATTGGAGCCGCCTGCAAACGGGGGCAGCTTTATAATACGACCCACGTCGGATTCGCTGCTGCCAATGATTAATCGTCCGTTGTCCGAGGTGCTGGGCATTAAAAAGAATCAATTCCAAGAGACGCGAGTCCGGGATAACTTACCCATGTTGGAGGGCGTAACGGAAGCAACGCCTCGGTCGCTGCTCGGCCAACCAGCTCAGGAGGCGTCGGAGCAGAAGCCGGGCAGCAGCCCCCTGCACTTCCTCACCAAGGTGAATCTCGCCGAGTATCCCACATCCAAGCAGCAGCAGCAGTCGTCCTTGCAGCTGCCCACTGGACGCGATTTTGATTTCAGTCGCGACAACACCATGCTGGATGAGAGATCGCGGGTTCGTGAGCTGGAGCAGCAGCGGGAACGCGAACGCGAGCACAATGAGGCGACAAGCAAGGGTGGCGGCGGCACCGAGGCGCACACAATTGCCAACGAGCAGCTGCTGTCCAAGACGGAGGTCATCAATCTGGCCATCATACCCCAGTTCGATGAGGATATGGAACGCTTGCAGCGTCTTCATGAAAATGGTGGGATTGGCAGTCGACGGCATCATCGTGCCCGGCACCGCCACAAGCAAACCGAGGAGGAGTTGTCGGGCATCCATTGCGTCATGCAGGTCATGATGGGCATTGCGGCCGTGTCGACCGTCTTTGGCATGCTGGGCACCTTCTTCAAGCAGCGCATCCTGGATCAGTTGCGTCTGATGCACTGGTAGTACAATAATGGGTATTCGATACGCATCGAATACCTCATCCCGATTCCGATCCCAATCCCAATCCGAAACCTGCTCGTCAACAACGACATCGACATCATCATCGACATAGTCATTATTATGATCTACTAGTAAACTCTGAGTACTCTCTACTAGCAAGGGAGGCGAATACTCTTCCCCATTAACTACTCTACTACTACTACTGCTCATTATATATGGCCTCCATATACACATATATACTCATTTACCATATGTCATATTTATATATACATACATATAATCACTATTAAGTAGAGCTGGTAAAATCTCAGCTTCAAGTCGCTTAAATTCAATTGCTCTGCTAACGTTAAATTAACAGTTAACAGTCAATTTCAGTTACTTTAAATTCTGTTAACATTCACTGCTTTCAAGCACACTGTTAGCGTCGCATCAACAACAGCGTTAAGTATTACATGCGTTCCATTAGCGTCACTCTGTTAAATTCACATTAATAGTTTAAACAGCACCTAAAATTTGCAAAAATTTACATAAATTCAAATTTAAATATTAACATTAAATTCACGATTCCAGCTCTACGCTCTATATACACACACAAACATATATAAACCGACGCATATACATTTATTGTCAACAAATATTTATATAAACTAAATATTTTATGTAACAAGGAGCGGCCCTGCTTTTGCTTTCCCTAACTTTCTCGTAAACTTCCGCTTCTTTTTATATATATATATATATATACTATATACATACGATATATATGCATACTTACTAGCAAGCTACCCAGGCGATGTACATATATAAACAGCAAACTATATAACTGAACCATACGTATATATGTAACTGAACGCAACTGTAGCCCCTGCCGTAAATAACAAAAAGTAATTGAAAATTCTCTTTCCTTTCTCCTCCACGATTTCCAACTTGTTTCCAAATGTATTCGATTTTTAAATCTTTCCTTTTTTTCGTAAACTTTTCACACTCATTCATATACACAAACATACACGCAAACAAACACACTGACAAAACTCACACGGTTAAGTGTATAAGCTTTAAGCAAGTCATTGCATGTGCCACGCCCACACCGCTACTGCACGCCCACAAACATGTGCCCTCCCCTCAACAAAATACAAAAAAAAGAAAGAAATAAACGACGATATATAAGAAGAACATTCCCCCCGCCTGCGCCCCGTCAAAGAGAATTGAACGTAGTAACAGTTTCCTTTTGTAGATAGAAAACAGTTGTTTAAAGATTTAAAAAACGATAAAGATAACGATTAACGATAACCGATAACACAACAGCTGCACACCACAACTTGTAACGGTCGTTATAAACGCGCCGTGCTCTCAAAGAAACGAGTAAAAAAGATAATAATAATAAGCGTGCTTAATTTAAGTAAGTTGCTCAACAACACGAAAAAAACAAAGGAACAACAAAACACCAACCAACACAACAACAATGAGCGAGCAAAACATAAGAAAAACAAAAACAACAACTACAAAAAGCTTAACGAATTTTCAACAAATTGTTGCAAAGTGTTTTCTCTAGCATTAATTTACAAATAATATAAACATAATAATAATAACGGTAACTAAACTAAAACAAACCAGAAAATGTGTGCTAAACGTAACTAACATTGAAAAACGAAGAGCAAACAAACTAAATTAAATCCTAAATATAAATCGGATAACAAACATCTAAGCTGGGTAGTCGCATGTAAATCTCTAACAATTAACAATTACCAACCTAAGTTAGTCCTAATTAAAATATTATAAAAACAAAAAACAAAACATTGCATTTAAAACCCTAAACCTATAAATATATATATAAAAATTATTTATACTAATCTATATATATATGTATGCTGTATGTATGTATAACTCTATATGTATATGTAAAATGTTTTTGACTATTTTTCACTATTTATATGCTATATATAGTATATACTATACGTGTAATCGTACGTGTACGTATTTTTTTCTGCATTTTTTAGTTGTGTCTTTATATATACATACTATATATATATATATATATATATATATATCTATATTATATATATTTTTATTAATGTATAACTATGCGCACTAATTATATGCATATTATTGTATATGTATAACCAATTGAAAATATAATGTGTAATAGCTGTTGCTAAACGTTAACCATCCGTTTTTATTTCAATACCTTGATCGACGAGGGACTTAGGGAAGGGGGTTGGAATTTTGTTTTGACTACCAACTGGCCAAGGGATATCCTAATCGGCCTTGTACTTTTCGAGAAGTCAAGGATTTTCTGATAGCAGTTGGGCCCTCAGATGACGCCTTACTCCTGTAATGCAGTTCGATAGAGTTCGTCATTGCGATTCAAACGCACCATGCCTTTTAAAAATCTGTAAGGATTTGGCTGAACTAAAGATTAATTTATGAAAAGTAATTTATCCAACTAGCCTTTTCACCCATCCTAAAAGTGTGCTTTAAACTGTTGAAAATGTTGTAACTCGACATCATAGATTTTTATTGCTCACCATATAAGTATGCTTTAAAATTTTAGTTTTGTTTAATAAGATTTAACTAGTGATTGTGGTTATATAATTACTCAATTTTATTCAACTTTGTTTACATAAATTCACTTAATGAAGACAAACAAGAATTCTTAGCGATACGTCATGAAGGATGAGCTGTAAATATAAGATTAAATTAGATGAATGTTAGATACATTTTAATAGCTTCTCGTTGCTCACCCGCCAAAGGAGGACTTTGGGGCATTGGTGTTGCCGGTCTGAGCCAAGTTGCCAAAGGAGAGGCCCGAGTCATTGTTGCCGAGAGTTTCAAAGATGTTACCCTCTGCCGGTTTGGCTGGTGCACCAAAAGCAGGCGGTGCAACGACACCACCTGGGCTGGTGTTGAACGAGCCAAAGCCCTTGGGACTGCCGAACGTGGGTGCACCGCCAAAGGTGGGACTTGCACCAAAGGCAGGATTGCCGCCAAACACGGGCTTGCCACCAAAACCACCAGCGGGTGATTGGGATTGCTGTTGTTGCTGCTGCGACGATCCAAAACCGGACTGAGCCACCGAACCGGCGCCCTGTGAAAATCCACTGCCAAAAGCGCCCGGAGCTTGCGAAGATTGCGAAAAACTGCCAAAGCCACCAGAGCTGCTGCCACCGCCAAAAATCGATCCGCCCGAGGCAGCTGGTGAGGTTGGATTTCCGGCAGCTGTGGCAAAAATGGAACCACCGAATGCAGATGCCTGCGGCTGAGCGGGGCTCGAATTGCCAAATAAAATTGCACCAGTAGGTGCTGGTGTTACGCCGAAAAAGTTCTGATTAAAAAATGAAGACGTGGGCACGGCTGCAGTTGGCGTGCTCTGGGCGCTGTTGACGCCGCCAAATATCGAGCTGCCGCTGAAGGGTGAAGCTGAAGCGGTGCCAGCGCCACCGAATATCGAACCACCAGCTGGAGCAGCTACCGGCGGACCAAAGCCGCTGGGCTTGACAGGGGCTGCTGTTGCAGCTGCTGCCGCTTGGCCAAAGATGCTGCCGCCGAAGCTGGCTGTGTCTGGTGGCGACAAAGCGCCAAAGGGTGAGGGGTTGGCATCAGCAGCAGCTGCTGCTGCAAACAGGCCACTGGGTGGTGCAGCTGGTGAAACACCGCCAAAAACACTCGCCTGCGGCTTGGGCAGATTCCCGAAAACGTTTCCGCCCAGCGGGTTGGCGGCGGCAACAGCAACTGGCGGAGCAGCAGCAGCTGTTCCTGCCTGGAATGGACTGCTGATTGTGGCAGCTGGTGCAAAGGCATTCGTGGCGCCACCAAACATGGATCCTGATGTTACGGTTGGGGCAGCGCTGGTGGCTGTAAGTACGCTAGTGGCTGTGGTGGTGCCGGCCGTGCTCAAACTGCTAAACGCATTCGAGAACGAGAAACTGCTGCCAGGCGCCGCAGCTGCACTTGCAGTGACTGGAGCTGTGCTCGCGGCAGCAACTGTTGCTATTGTTGGTGGTGCTGTTGCTGCTACAGCTGAAGTAATTGCTGTTGCTGGTGTCGTTGTGGTTGGTGTTGTTGTTGCTGGTGTTGTTGTTGCTAGTGTTGTTGTTGCTGGTGTTGTTGTTGCTATTGTTGCTGTGCTGCTGCTGTCAGCAATGCCAAACACTTTGCTGCTAGCATCGGCACCGGCAGCGGCACCTTGACCAAAGCCGCTAAAGATGTTTGCGGGTTCAGCATCTGGTGATATTTTAAATATTCAATTATTATTTGAAATAATCTTAAACTGAATCCTACCTGCAACATTGTCCTTTGTTTGCGGTTTGCATATGTTAATCGAGCCAAAGAGATTGTCGACGGCTGGCGCACTACCGATGGTTACAGTTGAAGCAGCTGGAGCTGCACTTAGAGTGGAGCTGGTGCTGCTTGGTTGGCTGACAGCTGGAAAAGAAGCAGGAGGAGTAGCGGCAGTAGCAGTAGCTGCAGCACCAGCTGTAAATGTTGGTGCTGCAGTAGGCGCAGTGGTGCTGGTGACAACAGTCTCAGCGCCGCTGGTGACTGTTGCTGCAGTGACAGTTGCCGCAGCTGGAACTGTAACTGGAGCAAAGGCTGGCGCTGTTGTGTTGCCCAGCGAGGAGCCAAAGCCGCCAAAACTGAAAGGTGAGCTACCGCTACCAATGGAACCGCCTGCACTGCTGCCAAAGCCCGAAAAGGTGAAGGGTTTGGCAGGTGCTTCCGCTTTGATTGCAGCTGGTGCAGTCTTGAAGGGCTCTACCGTTGGCTCCTCCTTCTTCAGATCCAATGGCTTAGCAGGCGCTTCCTTGGCCGGCTCTGGCATTGCCTTGGGCTTGGTGGCATCAATGCCTGCACTGCCAAAGCCAGCAAAGAGATTTGGTGCAGCTGCTGCTGCTGTTGATTGAGGCTTGGTCGTAGCACTCATTCCAGTCACGGGCATTATGGGCGCCATGGGCATCATGGGCGTCAGAGGCATCATGGGCTTGTTTGTGGTGCCGAAACTAAATGGTGTGTTACCGCCAAAGAAAGATGTGGTCGGCTTTGTGGCCTCACCAGCGCTTAGCGTGGTTGTCGTCACTGTGGACGCAGTGGTCTTCACAAAGGGACTGCTCTGGCTGAAACTAAATGGTGCTGCAGCTGGCGTCGGTGCCGGCAGACTGTGCTGCGTCTTCTCCACTGTTACGCCTGCTGTTGGCTTGGAGGCAGTAGGTTTGGCCAGTGGTGCAGGCACCGCAACAGCTGCAGCTTGAGCTTGAGTTGCCTTATGCGCCACCATTGGCTTGGCAAGAGTTGCTACAGCCACCGCTGCTGATGCTGCTGCTGCGGCTGTTTTCTTTTTGAGCTCCGCTTTTCGTTTGGTCTCCAAGATGACCTCGGATTTTAGACCGACGCGATCTGGTCGCTGCGGACTAATGATGTGAATCCTGTGCTGCTGCAGCTGCTCGCGAATGCTCTTCAATTTCTGCTCCGACAACTTGGCACGATTGGTGTCTACCACCTGGTGCAGGCTCATGGACAGTATGGAGTCGGCGAGCGTGTCCACGCTGTGCGAGAAGTTAGATGTAAATAAATTATAATCCACGAGAAGTAAAAAAAATTAATACTCACGCCTCGTTGTTGCGAGCACGACTGTTCTCCTGGTTGAGCAACGCTGACTGCAGCAGTCCACGGTCCTTGAGCCTCAGCTTAATCCTGTTCTGCGTGATGCGCTGATCGTTGGCGTAATTTTGAAGTCGCGTCAAACGCTGATAAATGCCCTCCAAGCAGGGCATATGCATTTTCGACTTGGAGTTGCGACGCATCACGTCCTGATACTGCTCCCACTGTGTATCGATCTGTGTTTGAGCCTTCTTCAGCTGCGCCTCATTGGCGGCCACATAGCTCTGTAGGCGCGAGAGCAGACGACGACCAGATGCATCGAAATTGGTGGCACACATCAGGCGAGTAATGCTGCAGATTAGAAGCATATAAAGTATTTTCATAAGCGTTTAGTTCTTATCATTTGGCTTACTCTGGTTTGTGATAAACTTCCAGTTTGGCACGACACTCGGCCATCATGGCATACGCCTCGCTCAGGGCATGCCGCAATCCCTGCATATCCTGCTCAAAGTCCACATCGTTGGCCTGTTCGTTCAGCTCCTGTAGATCCTCTAGCCGCTTCGCATAGTACTTAATCGAAGAGGGCGATTCAATCTGAAGGGGAATCAAGTGGTTAAACGAGTTTCATATGGATAAGGAATACGATGCAGTCTTACTTGAGAGAGCAGCGCTTTGGTCTGTTGCTTTTGCTGTTCGATTTGATCGTTGAATGCGCTGATCTGCACATTCATGATCTCCGCAATGACATCGTCCACATCGCGACCACTGAACTCTGAGCTCTTTGCAGCGGGTGCTGGTGCCGTTGCAACGGGCGTGAAAGTGGGTGGAACTGTATACAGTGGTTTGTTGTTGTTGCTATTGTTGTTGTTCTTAATGGGAGCAGCTGTTGCTGTTGCTACTGTTGTTACTGCCTGCTGTGATTGGATCGGATTGGAGACCATAACACTCGCCGGCTGGTTGGTAAAGCTGTTGGGCGCAATGCTGCAATAAATTGAAGCGGGCGGCGCAGTTGAGGAAGCAACACCAAATCCACCAAAGCTGGGAGGAGGCTGTGGCTTGACAACAGCAGCTGCGGAGGCAAAGTTGAGGGGCGCTGCAGCCGGAGCTCCAAAAGCTGGCGGCGCTTGCTTGCTGCCCACATTGCCAAAGCCGGCAAACAAGGAGGGCGGCTTATCCTTCACCGGAGCTGGAGTTGATGTGACCGTATTGGGCGAAAAGGCAAACGAACTGTCGGACAGAGCAGGCGTGCTGGCTTCCACGGGAGCTAACTGAGCTACAGGCGCAGATAATACTGGTATTGGTACTGGTACTACTGCTGCTGCTGCTGCTCCTCCTCCTCCTCTATCTGTGGGTAGCTCCTCCTCCGCAGCGAGTGTCGCATTCAGCGGCACAAACTGTCCCGAAGTGTCCGCCAGAGGTGGTGGCGGTGAGCAAATGGATGTCACGCCCGGCTGCAGATTGAGAAAATTGAAGGCGAGTAAAGTGCCATCCGTACCCAGCACATGCACCATGGGCATGTTGGGCAACTGCTGTTCATTCAGACTCAGATGATGCGTGCTCGAGGTGTCAAAGACAAATCCCATCGGGAAGGTTTCATCCTGCGTGGCCTGGCTTAGCGGCATCTCAACGCGTGCCTCATCCAGCAGCGTCAACTGTTGCCAAGTAGGCGTGTCGCCCGTCTCTGAAGTGCCCAGGACACCCACCTCTATACCATTGGCAGAGCTGAGGAGCAATAGATTCCATTGCGGCACATGCGTAAAATGGAATTGATGAATGCGGGGCCCATTCAAACTGTAGCATATATCATAATAATTTATGTAGGTGGGTGTGCCTGCCTTGGGTGCATTTATAATATACAAAGCAGGACTGCGATCCTTGCCATGCTGCAGAAAGATAACGGCAAATTGGTAAGTCGACAGCCAATGAATGGCAATTGTATCGAATGGCGCCTGATGCACATTGGGCGGACAGGCCAGCGTCTTGGCCGGTGTCAGATCCGGCTTGAATTGCTGCAGTCGTCCACTGGGAAAGCCGAGCACCACTTGCTTTCCCTTCGGTGACCAACAGCCGCACATCACTTGCTGACTCTTGTCCAGCGAGTGCAGTTCAAAATTCCCGCCGTCCCTCAAGCCATACATGTTCAGCCCGCCATTGCTGAGCACCACAGCTAAACTGTTGGGCAACACGGGATTCCACAGCAACTGCACAGCATACACATAATCCTCGGCAGCCAATCGAATGTTGTACAGCGTGCGCAGCTCAGGCGTCATAAACGATTGCACCGCATACACTAGCAACAGGCTATTGCCATTTGGCTGTGTATAGTTAATGGCCAGCAAGTTGCCATCGCAACTGCAGGACATGTAATGGGGAACGCTGGGCAGCGGCACCAGACGAGCGTGCGGCTGCTTGCAGGACGTCTTTGCAGAAGCGATATCTTTGATGATTATAACTAGCAAAACGTACAACAAAAATAAACACATATAAGATACATTTTATGGGCCGATTTATAGACCATTATATGGGCTTCCAGTCTAGTCCCAAGAAAGAGAAGGATAAATACACATAAACACCTTTTAGTTCCGGCGCTGTTGGATGGCCGGCAAAGAGCAAGCCGCGACTGCTGGAAACAGCCAATAATTTCACATTGCTGCATAGCTCCGCGCAATTCCGAAAGGCCACAAATTTGTCATGCAATTTGAATTGAACTTCCTGCAAAATCATTCACACATAACGGTACAAATCCAGGAAATTCCAGTCAGATCATCAACCTTTACCTGCGTATCTTTACAATTGGGTGCATTTTGCGCCATTTTTGTCTGCGTTGTGTTCGCTGCTCACGAGCGTTGTGGTCTTAAAACGTGCTGCGCGACTTTCGTTTGCACGCTGCAATTATTATTATTAATTATATATATACACAGATAGTCTTTTACCTAAACAGAACAGTACTATTTAATATTTCTTAAATTACAATCTTTTAAAATGAAATTATAAACACTTAAATTTTGCAGAACTCGCCGTGTTGCTGAATAGCAAAACAATTGATGGCACATGCGATAGTATCGCGTAAGTCATGCTCAATAATTAACCGAGCTTATCGATTTATATATTGCACTTTTATTTGCGTGTATATCTTAAGAACAGCAATTTTACGGTTTCTTTTTGTTGTAAGCACAATGATAGTAATTTTATGTATGAGAGAATTTTAATAGCATATTACAGGCAATTAAATATTTTGTGTTGGCAATATCGCGACAACAGCTGAAGCGCATTGCATATCGAAAATCGATAGCACATAGCTATACACTTTTCGACGCACATATACACATCTCCAGCTGTGTTGTTGTTCGTCTGTCTCTGTCTGCGTTTTTGTTTAACAAAAGCATTGCTCGCGCGCGCAATGCTGCAAAAAATGCACTAAATACTCGGATCGAAAGTTAAGTAAAAAAAATGTAGTTAAATCAAGTGGCGAATGATATTTCGAGGAGTGCTGCGCAACACGGTGCTACTGCGTTGTTGTCGTTGTAGTTATCGTTGTCATTAAGCGAACAAACGGTGAATCAAAGCAACCAACGAAAAACAAAAGTCAGTTTTGTTTCCTTGTTTAACAATTTTGAAATATAAAGAAAAACTGTTTTCAATAGAACGTTTGCGAGTTGTGATAGGAAATATAAATACTGTGTAAGGAAATATTATAGCAACAAGGTGAGCTGCAATTATAGAACAATTGCAAATGCAAATGCACGCAACATTAGTTGTAATTGAATTGAATTTCCATTTACACAATTGGACAGCCCCAGCAACGAAGCAAAGGTAGTAGCCTATAAAGAAGAAGAACAAGAAGAAGCAACAACAGCCAATCGTAACAAAGGACAAAAAGCTTTCAATATGATCAGCAGCTTGTTTTCACGGCTTATTATGTGAGTTATAAACAAAAAATCAGCTTTGTCTTTGGCATGCCCGAAGTCTATATACCCTTGCAGACGATTCAACAGTTATGATTGCATGTTTAGCGCACTATTTGAAAAAGAAAAGAGTTAGTTGATTAAAGCAACATAGTTTTAAACAATTGAATTTCTAAATTTTTCAATTAATTGTTAACACATATCATAATCTAATCATCATATCCGCTACTACAAGGGTATTTTTAAGAGGCCAGCAACTACGCCAACTCACAGACGCACGAATGCGCTGTCGCCGTTGCTACTCTTGCTGTTGCTGCTAACCCCCAAAAAACAAAAACAAAAAATGGTGAGCGAGCAAACTTTTTTTTTTTTGGCCTTGCATCATGGTTTGGTAATTTTTTTTGTGTCTTTCGTTCATTCTACTTCCTAATTGTGTGGGCGTTATGTTGTGATTTCTCGAGCGTTACTTCTGCGGATGCCAGTCAATTGTTTGTTTATTAATTAACGCAAAAAAAAAAAAAACGTTACCGTTAGTCGCGTATTGTGCAGCGCGTCAAAGTCAATTGAGCAGGGGCCACCTTATAAGGCAGTGTGTTTTTTTCGCGAGGTTGACGCACTCGCCTTGCCGGCACATACCATATATATATATGCTTCAACGGAGGCCAGTCTAATGCTCCACGCTGTAAGCACTTGCCACAGATCGCCAGATCAACAACTCCATGCAAATTGTTGTGCTTTTGTTTTTTTTTTGCTCATATTTATAGCGGCTCCAAGCAGTCACAGTGCCAACTAGCGAAACACAGCTGCTTGCTGATCAGCTACAGTGATGTATCCCCAACTAGAACACTTCAAATGCAAGCCCAAAATAATATGAAATTGTATTAAAATAATATAAGTAACAAGGTATTAAACATAATAATTATTTAAGTATTAGTATTTTCGCTGCTACTCAGTATTTCATTTAGCGAGCGTCTATTGTATTAGATTCAGAATATTGTGTTTATTTTTTCTGCGCTCGCTCAGTTTTGGGGCAATGTGCCTGCAAGCAGCGTCTCTTGGTCTGCTATAAATAGATGAGCATACTATGCCATCCCGATGAGCATTAGACGCTCTCGGGCAGCTGCTGGCCAAATAGTCTTTGTGTGTCGCTTTAGCAGCTAGGATCGACGGAGTCGCTTTTGGGCAATGCGTCGCCATGAGCAGCCGGCCTAGCTATCTGCGGCAGGAGCAGTTGTTCTATCAGCATCAACGGCCAGCTAATATTAAACGCCTACGTCAACAGGCGTTGCCTATTTACGGACGCAGCTATTCGCTCGAGGAGCAGGCAGCAGCAGCAGCCGCCTCTGGCCATTTTGTGCCAGTCTACTCCAAGTTTATCTATCCAACACAACAACAACAGCATCAGCAGCTGGAGCAACAGTTGGAGTTGCAACAACAGCTTGGCCTTCATGACTCTCTCAACTCGCTGGGCAGCGATTTCACCGACTACGATGACTATGAGGGACCCTATGTTGTAGAGCAGCCAGCCGTGCTGACTGAGCCACCAGCTGCATCCAAAGTTGTGCAAAATTTGAATGCTTTGGGTCGTTTGTTTGAGCTGTTACAGCGTTTGCCACTGCCCCTTTTATCCTTCAATACGACCTGCATTTGCTCGCTCATCATTATATTTATAGCGCCACGCACTTGTGCACAGACTCTATTGTTTCCCGCTTTCAGATTATTCTTGGGCACTCTATATCCGGCCTATGCCTCATACAAGGCCGTCCGCACAAAGAATGTGAAGGAATATGTAAGTATTTTAAATTTAAATTACAAAGAAATTTATAAATTATTTCCAAAGTATTATAATCACAAAATTTTTTTATAAGACACCTGAAATAATTACAACTGATTAGTAAATAACATAGCTAATAAATAATAAATAATCTCAGAATCTCAGAATTTGGTTAGCTATTAGCCATAAATCAAATTAATTCACAAGCTTGCACACAAATTATATCATTTTGAAACGTTTTGGTTTCATTCCTTTTAAATTGACCAAATTACCAAATAGCAACGTCATCATTATTAACAAAACAACATCTGATTCTCTGCGTATTATTTTCGCAGGTCAAATGGATGATGTACTGGATTGTCTTTGCATTTTTCACATGCATTGAAACATTTACAGACATATTCCTATCCTGGTTCCCATTTTACTATGAAGTCAAAGTGGTAATTGTCTTCTGGCTGCTGTCGCCAGCCACGAAGGGCAGTTCCACATTGTATCGCAAGTTCGTGCATCCGATGTTGACACGCCGTGAACAGGTGGGATAATTTATTTATATTTATAATATACATTTCTCTTTATGCATTCATAATTTCTCTCTTTTCATTTCCTCTTCATAGGATATCGATGAGTATTTAAATCAGGCCCGCGAACGCGGCTATTCAGCGGTGCTGCAATTGGGCTCAAAGGGCGTTAATTATGCCACAAATGTCATCATGCAGACGGCCATAAAGGTAATTCAAGAACAAGCAGCCTCAAGCACATCAACAACAACAACAGCACACACATAACACACACATTCTCTCTCACACACACACACACACGCGCACAACCAATTCATCTCTGGCACATTTTTCAATTGCTTCTACAACAATTTGCCAGCAGCGCCGTTGCATAAAATGAAATGAGCAGCAATAAATAAACAAGCAACAACAATAAAAACAACAGCCGCCGTAGACAGTCTCAACAACAAGCGCCTCAGCAAGCAGCAGCAACATAGTCACTCACAATTTCTATATAGAAATTGTTTGCGCAATGTTTATTTCTTTTCGCTCAGTTGCCCCCGTTTTTCTTGGTGTTCATCTCTCATCATTAACAACTACAACAGATCAACAGATCTTCATCATCAGCCAGCCAGCCAGCCAGCCAACCAGCATCATCATCAGCACACATCTCTCTTCGACGACGGCGTCATTGTTTCATTAACTTTAAATATCATTTAAACAAACAAATTGAAAGAAATACTATTGAATGCCACTCTCTCTGTGTGCCCCGTGTGTTTGTTTCGTTTTAGTTTGTACTTTGTAGTTTCCCTTTTAATGTTCCTCATTGTAAGTGTATGCCAGCGCTTTATAGAATTACGTTAAAAGTTAGCCAAGATTAAAAGCCATGTAGAAATACGAAATTGTAATAAAAATGAACCATATACAAGCAGAACAACTGCATACTTACGCTATATGTCTAGAGTCTATATTTATCACAACAACAAAACGCGCAAACAAATTGTTGAGTTAGTCCAAATCTCGAGTATGTAAACAAAAACACACCACATTGCATACACACACACACGGTAATTTCCGATATCAAACATAATTGTAGAGAAATATGCCCGTGAGCCATGTTCATACCGTATCGTGGATGATTGCGGAGGTGCCTTTGCCATGGGCTGCATTGGAGGCGGTGTTTTCCAAGCAGAGTACAACTTGACTAATGAAGCATTTTACCATCGAAAATTACTTTGCAAAGTACTTCCAAAATTACTTACAGAACTACTATCCATAAAATATATATGTTTGTATTAACATACGTTTAATTTGATCATTCACTTGTAAACCCTCAACATTTTTGAAAATAGATGTAGTTGTATAAGTTGCAGTTGTATATAATTAGTTGTACCTTACTTTACAAGCTTCGCTACCAGAAGGTTACCAAAACTGAAGGCAGAGTATTATGATTTTTTATATAGCAGATGCAGGTATGCTTTTTAGTTTATATACAAATATTTGCAAATATTTCAAAGTAAAAAAATATGTGAATTCTTCAATTTTGATCATTATCTGAATGATTGAATTTTTTGTTTTAAAGAGACGCTCGGTTTTTCATACCTATATCAGAATGACGTCCTGCTGATTGCATTCATTCATTGTTCATTGTTTCCTACGTTCCTAAGATAAACTACGCGTATTATTCAAGGCTCAAAAAAAGAAAGAAAAGAAGAAGAAATTGCACGATTGCAAAACATTATTTTGTTTCGATAATCTCGGTTGCATGAAGTGGATGCAGTTTTGTAGTTTATTCAGCAGATACAATTTGCTATTAATTTTTGCAAAGAAACTGATTCAACTTCAGATGGCATTAAGCAGCACACAAAGAGCATTAATCATCATCGTTAGCCCACTCTGTTCCGGTTTTTTTTTGTGGTCAAATACAAAGAGCAGAAAAACACATGAATATTAAATGTATTTTTTGCTCCGGCAGTGTCTATTCATGGCAGAAAAGTCTTTGTTACGCTTTATGTTAGCTCAAGTGGCAATTAATTTGCGCTTACCTAAAGCTTTCAGTTCATATATATATATATATATATATATATACATATTATATACATGAGCTTCTGTGTATCAGTCTTTCATTTCACTTTTAGCTATGAAACTGAAGTTTATTTATTTTGTTCTCTATCAAGAAATTCATAACTAATGACTCATCTGTACTATTGTGTCAAACTATGTTTAGCTTCACTCTGCACTTTTGTATTGCTCAATCATCTGATCGTCTTACATATGTTCATTATTATAAACTCCTCGCTATTCGTTTATTATTCAATAATTTACAATATACGATTAATCATTTTAAAGATCAAATTACATTAATTGCATTTTAAGCATGGCTGGGCAAAGTAAATGAAAACCCATTCATTTTAGTTATTTTATTTGAATCTGTGCTTGTAGTAATAGGCGCTCGGAAACCAGTAATTAATGTATAATAAGATCAGTAACATCTGAAAACATATATCAGACATATAATGTGTAAATCGAACCGCAATGCATATTTTCATTTGTCGTTAGGGTAGGGCATATAAATAGACGAGGGATTGGCATGCGCCCCAACTAAATTAGACTGCGACAATTCTGAACATGTATACTACATACCTATATCTATATATATATATATGTATATATAAATTTATATGTGCGTGTATTCGTTTGTGTGTGTGTTGCCCGGTTTTTCAATTGCACTTTGTTTCCATACATATCACAATTGACAATTAAACAAAAAAAAAACATTTACTTTTTCGTTGCCTATTTATTATTAACCTTTTAATTTTCTCACTTACGTTTCTTTGCATTTGACTTACCAAAAACAAAACCCAAATGTAAAAAATGAAACCAACAACACCTGCACCTGCCTGTTAAATACTAATATCTGCTACACGCTCCACGTTCAACGCTCCAGACCATAAATATGGTAGCAATGCCAGAGACACGCGGCATCCAAAACTCGCAGTCGGCCAACGAATTGTCGCGGGATCGCGATATGCTGGATGCCAATGATATAATATTTCCACGTTCCAACTCACTGAACTTTGCCGAGAGCTACTCAGCGGAGCGGCGTATGATCATCACCGAGATGATGGAGGAGGAGCCGCAGCTGCAGGACGATGATGCTGGTGCAGCGCGTCTACGTGATATGCCCGTTAGGAAGACCAGAACAACTCGGGCCACAACTCAGGCCACAGCTCAGGTGGCAAACGGCGCAGCGGCTGGCAAACGTGGCGCACGTGGCACGCGTGGCGCCTCCAAGAGCAAACCAAATGAATTGCAGGCTGGCGAAAATGCTGGTGGCATACGTTCGCGTCGCAATTTGCGCGAGTGCACTCCCGATGTGGATGTCGTTGGTGATTAATTGGCGTTCGCTCTCGCTAACCTCTAAGCAAATTCATGATACTCAGCATTCAAGCAACAAATTCTAAACACACTCACACACAAAACTACTCGCACAACACCATCATCAACACTAAATATGTACACCTATAGTTATATTATATATATTTTGAGATAAACACACTTTTATTATTGTTTAGCTATAAATTAAAAAGCAAAACAAATTCAATGTTGCTCAAAAATGTCAAAAAAGTCACAAGATTTTCAATTTTCAATCCAAAAAAAAAAAAACACAAAAAGGGCGGCGGCAATTTGGTGCAGACCATAAAGCGCAGCTATAGCCTCAGTGATCTCAGCGAGCCCGACATGCATCGCACTCAGGATGAACTGGACGAGGTGATGATGACGTCGTCGGCATCCTCGTCGCTGATGATGCGACCCCAAGCCACACGTCTACTCCGGCAACGGCATCACACTCCGGTCGGTCGTTCCGCCAGCGGCACACGTCACTCAACTGGCATGTATTTCACCGAAGTGGATGTCACCTCCTCCTCCTCCTCACCAGCGGCGGGCAAGCAAGCCGGCGATTTCAAGTGAGTGTTGTTCTGCTTCAGTTATCAAGTCTATCAATTCTAACACACACACATCTGCCATTCCATGCCACATAGCTACAATATACGCAGCACGGATGACATCAGTTCGGGTTACTCCAGCGCTGAGCCGATTAGTGTTCAAGTCGGTGGCAGCGGCCTCAGTCGCACCTCATCCATGACAAACGCTTCCAAGGCGCGTGCGAAGTCCAAACGCAGTGAGGTAAGCATTACGGCTGCTTTGTTTATCCGAGGTGTTTCGGCAGGTGGTTTATTTTCTTAATAATTTAGCTTTGATCGTTAATTTATATTGCAAATTTGCAAATAATTTTGCTCAAGATTCTTGGGGTGGTTGGTGAAGTAAAATCGTTCAAGACATTTATATAATAATTATTCTTCTATACACAAATATAGCTTTGTTTGGTATTCCAATTCCTTTGAGTCAATAAACTATGATAATGATAATTTAACATAACATAACAACATTTATATATCGAAACTTAAAATATTTGTTTTGGATATTAAAATCAATGCTACGTTGAATTTGAAATATTTTCAATGCAATTAAAAAGAAAAAGATGTTTTTAGATTTGATTGAGGATTACTAATAACACCTCGGACTAAATGTAAAGCTGTTCCACAGAGTTTGACCAATTATGATTTTGATATTGATGATAATGATTCGATTAGCAAATGCTGGAAGATCTGCGCGCTCAGGTTTATTTGGAGAATGAGCGCTACTTTCAAGTGCACAAAGAGCAGCCAGAGAGTGAAGAAAGGCAAAGGCAGTTAAAGATTGTGGAGAGCAGCGAGGAAGAGAATGAGAAAAATAATGCGGATGAAGAGGACAATGAGGATGAGGACAGTTTCTATGAGGCAATGCCCATGTTGGAAGAAGAAATCACGGCAACAGTCAAAGAACCTTCAAGAGAAATGATAGATGGGGCAAAGAAAGAATCCCCTAAGGAAAGTGAAGCTGAAATCAATTCAGGTGCCAAAAGCGACGACTTCCCTGTAGATCCCTTTTTGGTAGTTCTCGCCCAGTCCCGATCGGAAATGGAAGCCGCACAGCAGCAAGAAGTGAGCAACACAGAAGATGCTTTTGTCCAGTCGAATGCGGTGTCGCCACGAGAACTGCTCGCCACGCTGGAGGAGATTAAGCACAGTTTCCGGGCGCAACTCGAGCCAGAGCAGGCGGCACTGCGTCCCAAGGCGCAGCATGCCAAGGGACGTGCACCGGCGCCACCATTGCCACCTTTGCCACCTCGCAAGGACACGCGTGTGGCAGCTGCTGCAGACAGTGTTAGCATAACATCGACGACGTCGCAACCGGAGAGGGGCAAGTCAGGTATCGGCCATCTGTTTAAAAGTATCAAAGATAACGTGCGGCGCAAATCAGCTAATCTGCCTGAGCCTGAGGAGATCAAGAAAGAAACCTCGATTTGATGTAAGCCCAGGAAACACACAAAAACGAAAATGAAATCCCAGCTCATTCAAAAAAGTGTTTTTTTTTTTGTATTCGCATTGCATTCGCTCGTCTGCTCTTAACTGCCATGACTCCCCCTCGCTGACCCCGCCTTGTACAGAGCCTTTGTGTTTGTGCCTACTAACAAAATGTGTCTTGCAATTTCAGCATGTTTTTTATGACTAAAAGCTACTATTGGCAGACGACTAGTAATTATTTCTATTATTTGTTATAACTTTTTGCAGGACAAATCGATGTCAGCCAGCTGCACCACTTTGCCACGCAGCAGCAGGAGCAAGGCGGACAAATCTCAGGCAACGACTGCTTTTGGCCAGGCCAAACCACGCACCAAGTAATCAAATAGTGCATCGTCTACCAAATGCTTTCTGTACACAGTCGAGATTCTCGAAAACCATGGCAAATTTGGACTACAAAAATTTAATACTCGAATTAATAACTCAAAACTGGACCTTTTAAAATTGTAATGCATTATCCCATCTTGACAAGCTCTTAAACGATTTTAAAAGATTTCGATTTCGAAAAGTTCGACTGCATATGTCTAACTTATATATATTCCTATCGAGAACTGTGTATTTAAATTAGACGCTCGGTGCTCAAATTTGGACAATGTGTAAAAGCGTAAAGCCCAAAAGTAAATAGCAGAAAAATAAAAAAACAAATATAAACCTCATGTTTTTAGTTTAAATTGTATTTAAATACTGATATTATATAGTGATGGTACATTATCATAACGATAATATATATAATATTCTACTTTGTTTGTGATTGTGTTAAGAGATTTCGTATTGATATTTTGAAAATCATTTCGTAGCTCGTTTAGCGTTAAGTGATTGTCCTATGCTACCAACCAGGTTCTCCAAACTATGTACTAACCAAAAAGAAACAAAATGAAAATGATCTATCTGAATTTTTGTAGTTTAAATTCGAAATGCATTATATTATTGATAATCTAATAAAAGATAAAATACGTATGTAAATTTAAATGAGATTTGAGTTGTTTGCATATTTAATTTACAATACTTTTTTGACTAATCTGTTATATAAAAATATCGCAACGTTGGATCAGCCCGACAGCTTTATATGCTGGCATTATCCAACACTATTCAACACGCACGCACTTATTGCCGCTTACTTAATATTTGCTTATCAGCCGAACAAAAATGTCGGACGTTTTAAAAAACGTGCACGAATTCCGACACACGCAATTGCTCGACTATCAGATGCCCTGTTACTACTAAAATATTGAATATGCAAATTCTTAATAAAGAACATTTCCATAGCATTTGGCTTTCTGATTTCTCTATAGATAATAAATTCTACCACTTCAAGTACAAAAGCTAATAATAACAAAGAGCGTCATTTGCATTAATTTAGCATTCGTTGCAAATCGAGAACTAAAAGTAGATTGCTCAGTTCCAGTTTCAGTCTCTTCCAGTCGTGACTTCAGCTAATTCTCTGCTTTCTGCATTTGCACAAACTCCATATGCATTTACACACACAAGCCACACAAGTACAGTGCATGGAAAGCCAGTATGCCATATAAGTACCACCAGCAGCAGTTTTTTTTTTAACTTCAGCACGAAACTTGGCGTCTCGAGTCGCACATGCGCAGCAGCTGATGCGAATGCTCGCTGACCTTGACCCTCAATCAGAGCGAGAGAGCGCAGCAGACGACGGCTGAACGCGATGCGCAGGCGAACAAAAAAAACTTGTTGCCAAGTGCAGCCAAAGAAGACAGAAGACAGCGACGCAGTCAAGTTGAAGTTTTGCAAGTCCCCCAGCTCCCCTCTCACTCACACACACACACAGAGTGCAGTCGTCGCCAGCTCACACACACACACAGACATGCTGGCAAGTTTTCACCATTAGCAGCACACGGCGACGACTGTACTTTGGTTAAAGACACAGCACACACACACACACAAATGCACACTCAAGTGTGTATATGCCTTATGTACACGTGTATGTGTGTGCATGTATGTGCCTCGTAGGTATCGTTGCACAAGGAAGCAAGGCAAAGAAAGCGGCACACTAATACAAATACAAGTACACAGCACACGCACACACGTTAGAAACAATGGCTGAATTTTGCTTTATGTGGCTGACTCAGTAACAAGATCAAGAGAGAGAGAGAGGTGGGGAGAGAGGGAGTGTGAGTGCGATAACGAGAGCCGGCTGGGCCATCAGCTGCCGCGCCATGTGTTCGCGCTAAAATCAGAGGGGGCAGGCAGGCAGCTGGTGCCTCCTGCTGCAAGAACTGGATGTCAAAACTGGTTAGTGATCGGCTGCAAAAAAAACTAAAAGCAATCTGAAATTTCAAGTAAAACACGCAGCATGTATTGTGGGGTTATTATTATTATTATTTCTTTTGTCTCAAATCAGCAGCTCCAGCATTTTAATTTACAATTAAAAAACAATCACAGTGATATTTGAATTTTTTTCATCATCATCTTCATAATCATCATCGTCATCATCTTCGTAGTTCGCCTTGTGAAAAAGTTATTACAATTGTTGAGTTTCATCTGTTCTGCTCATCCTCATCCCACCACTTCTCATGTGCAGCTTTTTGCTTCTCTTTTTTTGTTTTCGATTTTCGTGTGTGTCTGGTGTCGCTGCTACTATCTGCCATTGTTGAGTTGTTCTTGCTGCTGCTCTTGTTGTTGTCGCTGCTGCTGCTTCTGCTTTTGTTAGCTAGTAAAGCTAACCCGCTAGAGATCTTGCTTGTTTGGATGATGGGTGTGAAGTGCAAAAGCTCGCCGGCCGCAGCTTTCTGGAGTTATCGCCTGCTCCTATCTCCTTCGCAATCGCCGCTTGCTTCTACATCATCATATTGTTTTCTGCTGCGTGTTGGAACTCCTAATAGGATACTTTTGTAGTACATATATACTTACATATTTTTTTTTTTCGTTTTTTTCTTGCTTTTTTTGTTTAAGGTAAATTATATATTCTTATATAGTTTTTTTTTCTTCTTTTCTTTCCATTCGTTATAATTGTAATTAGTAAATTCAAACACGTTTGTAGCATTATAATAATAATATAGTTGTTGTTGTTGCTATTGTGGTAGTAGCTACTAAAATACACGACGTCTCGTCTCTTATTCTTCTTCTTCAAGTGCTACCAGCAGCTGCACAGCGCTGCCAGCGCCGTCGTCGTTGTCTTCTCTTTCTTCGTGCTTTCTCCTTGTTGTTATACACTGCTCTTCCTCTTCATTCTTTTTCTTCTGTTTCGACTGCAGGCTCCGAGCTTTGGAATTAGAGATGTGCTGCTTAGATGATGGTTATAGATATATGTATGCTGGTATGGGTGTAGTGTATATGTGTATGTGATTTGGGGTTGTTTTGAGTGTTGGTGTGTGTTTGTGTGTGTGTCTGTGTTGATCTTGACTTGGTTTTACTGATTGGTCGCTTCTGCTTCTTCTTGTTTGCTTTATGCTTTGCTTTTTTCTTTGCTGTTGTTGTAGTTGTTGGCTGGCAATTGATTTTTTTTCATTAATTTTTTCTTTTAATTTTTCGTATTTTTTTTTATTTGACAAAACTTTTTCTCTTTCTTTCTTTCGTTGATTTCTCCTCACACTCGAAAGAGAAAGAGAGAGGGGGTGTTGGTGTTGTTCTCGCTCTCTCTGCTCTAGTTTCGTCCGCCTTTCTCGTCGCATTCACGTCTCAGATGTCCGCTCTTGCCGCAGCCATAGCAAGTCTTTGACGTCTCCGGGCAATTCTTGGAGATGTGTCCGGTGCGATTGCACTTGTAGCACGAGACATTTGCTGGTCCACCGCCGCCGCCACCACCACCACCGCCGCCGCCACCACCGCCACCACCACCACCGCCGGTGCCTCGCTCGTTGACCGCCTCCGGGCAGTTGCGCACCCAATGGCCGGGCTTGTTGCACCTGTAGCATGACGGATTATCGGCCTGGGTGCAGTCCTTGGAGATGTGGCCAACGCCGTTGCAGCGATAGCAACGCTCCGCCTCCTCGGGGCAGGCGCGTGCAAAGTGCCCAAATTGGTTGCATTTATAGCACTTTTCGCGATTGCGACGCATGCCGCCGCCGCCGCCATCGCCACGCATGCCGCCGCCGCCGCCACCGGGTCCACCGCCGCCCGGCCCACCGCCGAGACTGCAGTCGCGGGCAAAGTGGCCCGGCCGGTTGCACTTGTAGCACGTGGCAGACATCGACATTTTACTGTACTTTTTTCTTCTTCTCTTTCTTTTTTTTTTTGGATCGAGTCAATTCAGTTGTTTTGCGGTAGCTGTTGGCTTTGATTTGCGTTCGTTGCCTCGATTTTGCGGACACACACACAGCGCAGAGCGCTAATTGACTCTGCCGTTAAATGCGTTAATTACAGCACAAAACCCAACAGGATATGCGAATTTCGCTCACCGTACTTTTTTCGACGCCAAAAATTAAAATGGCTACCGCACGAAACTAGTACAATGAGGTATCGAGACAGGGAAATTCTGAGTATCGAGTAATTATTGGTGTTAAATGCCGCTGAAACAGTCACAATGCAACGCACACACAGAGTTGCTTTGATTACACATATGCAACTCTGAACCTCCACGCGGTGTACAGTGGTACCAAACACTGGCAATATGCTAAAAACTTTCAATTTGTGCGCTGTTTGTTTTAAATCAGCTCGTCACAATAAGAAACTATGTTATTATTTTGAACAATAAAATGAATGAATGTCAATGTATATTTGGTAATAATACTTGAGATTTTCAGGGTTGCAGTGCAGCTTTGATAACCCTAATTTGTGCTGAACTCACAAACATTACACTCCTGCTGGCTCGGCAGTAGTTCGGCTCGTCTTATCTATAAATAAATAATGGCATGAGTTTACTTGCAATACGCACACCACTGTTCTGTCGCTAAGAGTGCTGCCGGACTTTCGCACCGACAGCACTGCCACCTGCGTATGGCAATCACAACAACAAGTTGGCAGCCCAACCAAATACTCCAGCCAAATATTCATTTTTGCTGGCCACCAAGAGATGTAGTTTTTGACCAACAATTAATATTTGCTAGTTATGCATACAAAATGTTAGTTCTGTTTCTGGTTGCCATTGCCACACTTAGCCAATGCCTTGCCACGTCCGCCACCAGCGCCAGCACCAGCACCACGACCAACACGATACACATGCCAGTGACGACACAGGACATTATCGCCGGTGACGTGTTCTTCGAAATCATCTCGCCCCAAGACCTGGAATACACCTATCGACTGCGACCCGCTAAGGATTTTGGTGTCGCCTTCTCGCAGAAGCACGAGGCGGTGCCCATGGTGCTCACCGATCCGCCCGAAGCGTGCCAGAAACTGCGCAATGTGCGCGAACTTCAAGGCAGCATTGCGCTTATGGACAGGGGGTAAGCATAGGGATGGAATTGGTGGAGGGGATCTCCTACTCACAATTTCTGTCTGTGATATAGCATGCATACGTACTAAAAAGATCTTATAAACATACCGCCGTCTTTCAAAGACAGGCACTTTAGTCACCAAAACATTTGAACGCATCGCGCCTAGAGACCGAAAATTATTTAGTTGTATTGTTTCACTAACATTTCTGTTTATTTCTCCTGAAGACAATGCTCGTTTGTGACGAAAACGCTGAATGCAGAGGCGGCTGGTGCTATTGCCGCCATCATCACCGAATACAATTCGAATTCACCTGAATTCGAGCATTATATTGAAATGGTGCACGATAAAACCGATCGGGATGCGAAAATTCCAGCCGGCTTTTTGCTTGGCAAGAATGGAATGATAATACGCAGCCGGTTGATGCGGCTGAAGCGTGTCTATGCCCTCGTCAATATACCCGTGAATTTGACATTTACCCCGCCGGCGAAAATCAATCATCCGCCATGGCTGGGCTGGTGATGGAAGGAGTGGCTCGGACAGGTGGCTGCAGCAGGACGGAGCAGTGAGCAGCAGCATGTGAAATCTTAAACCAAAGTGCATATTTAGTCAGCGCGCTTTAATTGAACTCGAGGCGTAGTTCCGTATTATATACTATATATATTTATAAATCTATATATATATATATATATATATATATCTTCTTGTACATGTACATTTATCGAGGCAGCAAACCAGTTGGAATTTATTGTTATTCTTGAACCAAGCCCAACTTTTTTTGGGATGCGTCACAAAATTAGTTTGTTATTAAAAATGCATATTTTTTTTATACACTTTTAGAAAAATTTTCTTTATATGCTGTATTTATATTACTAATCTTGAAAATGCATTTAAAAAGTCGCTGAATTTCTAACAAATTCGGCGAAGCTCAAAATTAATGCTAGCTGAATTGGCTTTGATATAAAGTGTTATTTTGAAACTTCTCTTTGATGTATATGAAAATTTTTATTTTAGTATATTTTGTAAAATAATAGAAAATCCGCGCACTTGCAACATTAAATACTAATATATTATTTCAAGCGGTTTGTTTTTTGGCATCCACGTCGAAATTGGCTTGCTGCCTTTAATATTATTTACACTTGACTAAACAAAAACTGAAACTGAACTGAATTTAAGTAGTTAATTTGTAAACAGAAAGCAATTTCCTATAGAAAAGACAAAAAAAAAAACAAAAAACAAAAAACACCAAACATGAATTGTAAATAAAATTGCTAAGCAAAAGACAGGTGTAAAATTGTAAGCTTAATACTAATGCATAAATCTTTATTAAAGCTAAGTACATGTTTATTGTTAAGAGTGTTCACTGTAGAAATCAGAAATTTCCCAAGGCGCTCAAATTGAGGCACATGCCCAGCGTAAGCACCACAATGGTCACCACGAGGATGGCAAAGCACAGATAATTCGATTGGATGGGCATGCGAAATAATTTGGCGGACATGTCCAGCGAGGAGGCGAACAGAAGCGTTGAATTGAGATCCTCGGCTGAGGTATTGTGATAGACAAAGGGACGCACCCGGATCTGATGACCATTCGCCTGGGCATTCTGGCAGACACGCGTCACAGAGCCGGCCACAAAGAAGGGCAACAAACCCAGAAATAACCACAACATCACATTCGCTATATTTAGCAGGACCAGCTGCAGGGCACAATAGTGGAAATCAAAGTCCTTGAACAGATAGGCTAGACCGGCAAAGGCATAGGCCAAATTCATGACAATCAGAAAGCAAACCGGTATGGAGACATGTTGATTAACCCGCTCCAGCAGCTTGCGGAACTCGAGAATCTCTCGCATCCAGTCGAGCGAGTCTATCGAGTGCATTAGCAGCTTGTGCGACAATGTCTCCAGATGCACGCGCAGCAAATAACATTCAATGTAGTAACTACTCAGCACAATTATCTCCACTAGATCCTGCACCAGAATGGTGCACAGCAGTCCAATCCGTAGGCACAACTCCCAGTCACGCAGCTCCTCCGCCAGCCAGGCGACCTTGATTATCTGTGCTGGCTGCATGATGACCACACAGCAGGCATAGCCGAAGAGCAGCAGAAGCAGAGCCAGTGCCAAACCCAAATACAACCACAACATGCGGCACAAACGCTTCGGTTTGGCGGAGAGCAGGAAGACACGCTCAATGAGATTCTGGAGCTGCTCGTGCTCGATCACCTTGCAGACGAGCACCGCCGAGCCGAAGCTCAGCAGATTCAGCACACTGGGCACCACATAGCCGAAAAGCAATTCCCCAATGGTATTCGTTGTGGTTGTGGCAGCAGAGGCGCCACATACATCGCTGCCATTGCCCGGTCGTATATCCCGTATGCTGCTAAAGCCTCGATCTCCACTGCAGCAATAATTGGGGGCAATAATTAGTTGCATAGTTTTAATACCAAAGTTTATGCCACTCACCGGTAGCCACATAGATAGCGCAGGACATATCCTGTGAGCAGGACACAGAGCACCAACAGGGCCTGAACATAGCTGCAGCAGGCGCGCACATTGCTCATGTCCGTAGAGATGGGATTGAGGCCAACCAGTGTCAATATGGCCACATATGGACGCAGGAACTGCAATTGTAAATATATTTTAATAAATTACTATATAATTATTTACAACTTGCAGTTGCTAAAAGATGCAAATTAACAAAAGACCTTTTTAAACTTTTTATTCGAGTTTTTCTGGTTTTATCAGCTTAATTGTTGCTTAAATTTAGTTCCCGACTCTGATTCACATTTTAATGTTTTTTTTCTTTATTGTTCTTGTTTCCTTGTTCCCGTTTCCTCAACATTTTAATGTGTCTGAGAACTATTTCCAGTCTCAAACGATAATACTGATACACTTGTTACACTTAAAAAAAATAAGAACACAGCTCACACTCAGAAAAAAAATTGGACATTACTGATAGACACAGCTTACACTGGACAATAATGTGCGTTAATCATTAGCACAGCTTACACTCAAAAAAATTGGTAACTGCTGATTGGCACTGTTTACTTTTTGCTATCATCAAATATACTCCTATTAAGCTAAGTGAAATTTAGAAAAGGTTTGTTTAAATGCAGTGGGTTTAATTTTTTTCTCCCTGTGTCTCAGTGAAGTAGCGATAATGAAACCAAGCACTATTTACTCACATTTATATATGCAATTATCTGAATATTCACTAGACAATTTTATCTTAAATTTAATAAGAATATATTCACTGTTTGTTCAATATAATAGGTGAGCACTGTAAATGCAAATGCTTTGCTTTTTTTGTTTTATTATACGCACCTTGCGTTTGCAGTAGTTGAGTAAGGCCGATGTCGGCTCATTTTCGCACGGCTGCTGCTGTCCATCGTGGAGGGCGCCATTTAAGCGATTGATAAAACAAAAAGAACTATCCGCATTATTACGATACATGACAAGAAGCTGTATGCGCATGCATACATAGAGAGAGAAACAAAGAGCAATGCAAAGCAAGCAACAAGAACAGTTAGTTATTGTTGTTGCTGCTGCTGTTGATGACAGTTGCCTGTGACTGGAAGTGGAAACGAGTGGAAGACGACGACAATCGCTGTCGCTGGCGGCCCAGCAACAACTGAAATGTTCAGCGAGATCAGCGAGAGCAGTGCGTCGAACGAGAGAGATTGAGAGAGAACTAGAAAAGTAATGGGGAGAAAAACTTACGATGAGCTCGTGCAGCCAGGATGAGGTGGCGGATGTGGCGCAGCTGCTTCGTAGCAGCGATGGCGACTCACTGAGCTGGGCAGCTGCTGCTGCTGTCGTAGTAGACGCCTCTGCCTCTGTCGCTGTCGCCTTCGTCGCTGTCATCAATTGCAGCTAAATAACGGTAAATTGAATAAATTGAAACGGCAAAGCCGAATGAGAACGAAGCTTTCCTGTTCACCACATTGAATCTCTCTTCGAGCTTTGTTTTGCGTGCTGCGCTCACCGTGTGTTCTCCGCACTCTGCTATCCCCCTCTCTGTCGCACTCCCGCCGGAGGCGCCTTATCAATGAAATTTATCTCGGCAAAGCGACTCGACACGACGCGGCTCGCGACTCGCTCTCAGCGCTGCTGTGCACCTGTTACAGTTTAGATAGGAATCAGCTTGTTATCGTGCCCGCTATCTATCCCAAAATAAACACACACATATGCATATTATGCACACAACTACAAAGCACAAGTAATTTTTATACTTTTTCTTTGTTACGTTCTTATATTTATTATTTTTTATTTGTGTGAATCAACACAGTGTTTGCCTTATGTTATCTATATGACGGCTGTCGGACGGCGAGTATTGTAATGCGATCCAACCAACCAATTGACGGACTTGCAGCCGTTCTCAGCAGCCTCAGCAGCTACAGCTGCAGCGCAGCTCTCTGATAACCCAGAGGATCAACTTGACAATTTCGTTGCTGCGATGCGCTACACCTCAAATGATGGGCATTATTAGTAGCTTGTCTAAGTACCAGTGGCAAAATAACTCAAACGATAAGACCGTAGCTATATATATCAAATATATATGTCTGATATTTTCAGACATATTACACTCTTTCTTTGTAACGCCACATACGTTCACACATTTCCCCTTCCTTGTAGCGCTACATTAGTTCGCTATAGGCGAAACATATCAAATCGGTATTTGAGTCTTTCTTTCAGCTGCTATCTTGAATGAATTGCGAAAAACAACAAAAAGCTGGCAAAATAAAACCAAAAACAAAAAACACAAAACCAATACGCAAATGTGACACTCAAATTAGCTTTTCTCGCTTCCTCATTCAGCTGAGATTCGTTGCGATCTGCTCAAATATGATTTTTATTGTTGTAGCTGTTGGCGTTGTTGTTGTTGGTTGTGTGTGTTACAGTTGTTCCGGCTGTGGTTGCGAGTGCGATGCTCGTAACACATGCACGTAAGGCAATAAAGTATCGAAATTTACGTTGAAAAGTAATTAAATTAAATTAAAGACAAGTCACAAGTTATTTTCATCGTTTTGTGTTTTTTTGTTCGCTCAACTTGAATTGTAACTCAATGTCGATTTGCATGATGGGTCGCAGCCGCAGTTGACGTTGACATTTTATGTGGCTTCCCCGCACACTATCCACCCGCGTGCAGCCAGGGGCTGGAGGGGGTGGATTTGTTGGTCAATGCTGTCATTGCCTGAACTCTGGTCACTCATGTAAATTAGCTGCGTTGTCAAATAATGCTGATTTGTTGTTGGTTCGTTGGCAGACTAATAAAAGCAATGCCAGGCATACTCCATTCGCATGCCATATGCCACATGCCACATGCCACATGCCCGTTACCGCATCCCTCAAATACTATCACACTCCACCCTGCTAAACTTGACAGACCAAAAACTGTCCGGTGGCCATCACTTGACGCATTTCTCGAACCATGCCACAACTCGGCTCTGCTGCTTTTTGTTTAAAAATCAAATCAAATATTACGACAAAATTTCAATGCGGTTAAATGCATAGGAAATTTTATGCAACCACCCCCCTTGAGTTCTCTGTGGAGCGAGGAAGTTTGATGCAGCCACAACCGCAAAAACGTAAATGTTGACTCGACGCCTGAACATGCATAGACAAGGGCAAATTTAAAGCGGAACCATTGATCATTTTGGGGCAAAAAAACTGTGTCAAACTGAACTGAGTTTTAATCCTGTGTCCTAGATTAAAAGCTGTGAATTTTTGAACACATTGAAGGCATATTTTGGTTATAGTTATTAGGGGCAGCATTATTTGAAAAATAATATTTTTATAAACATTTTCTAAATATCTTTTTTACTGTTTGATCACCTTACTTAATAAATTAAATATGTTTATCGTCTTTTGTTTTGCTGGCCTCAAAAATATATTTAAATATATTTTATTGCAAAATAAAAGCAGCAGCACTTAATCTCATTGAATATTCATGAAGTTTTGCCAATGTTTTTGTAGCTGCCTCTCATTCGTGCCACATATGCACTTGCTGCTTAAGAGTTTTAAAGTTGTGCCACGCCCACAATGTACAATGTGCCCCTGCAAAAAAGATCAGATAGTGCGACGTGTCAAGTGTCCGAAATTCAATTAGACTTCATTAGCAATAGCAGCCGGTGGCGCATTGTTCTTGATGTTGTTGTTTTTGTTGTTGTTGCTCCTGTTGTCTGAGGGGCACCTTGTGGCTGTGGCGTGCACAGATTTAACCGTTTGCAGATTAGCATAAATGAGATCATTAAAATGCGCTTACGTTTGTGTGGGTGGCGGAGTGTCTCACTTGAGTGGCTGGGTGGAGGGGGAGGATTGTTTAAGTGGGTTTCATATGCAAGGTGCGACTTCCTTTCGCACGTAGCCAGACACAGCCTGCAAATTGCCTGTCTGTCTGCCTGTCTTTGTTAGTGTCACTCGCTGCCATTGGCATTTTGGGCTTTTGGGGTTCGTGTCTTGGCTACACACTTCTAATATAGTTGATATTTGAAATTTGCATAATTATTATTATTGGCAACGCTAATGTTTCTTTATTAAAGCAACTAGTTCTCATGCTGCTTATTGCAATTTGCTGCTGCTTCTATGTGTTTTTTTTTTTTTGCCTTATCTTGGCCAAATGGGTCGTATCATTTTGTCTAACGAGTGTGTAAACAAGCAGACTCACTGTTTACACTGTCGCACAAGTTTCGGGGTGGGCAGCAGGAGCGTTGCCTCTTATTATGGCAGGACTCAAAGTTTATATACGTGCACTGAATCCATATAAATAATATGCTGTTTTTTTTTTGGATCGATTTCAATGATTAGAATCGATTTTTTAGATTAAGTTTTGCACAGAATAATAATGAATTGACTTGTAAAGACTGTAACTATGCTCTGTATTTTTCAATCATAATGTAATAGTTATATTAGTTATATTATGCATTTATAATATTTATTTTTACATCAAGTGCTCAAGGAAAAATGAATAATTGATAAAGTTTTGTAAGCGATTATTTTCGTGGTGCTTATTTTCAAAGATGTTTGTAATGGCAATTTCAAGTTCAATGTAATTTATTTTCAAACTAGTTAGTTTATAGTTAATAGTTTAGTTAAGCAATAAACTTGCACTTCAACTAAATTATATCAGCAACTAAAGGTGTGTATAAAACAAAATGATGGCGCGTGCAATTTGATTGATGAGTTAAAGATGAACAAATTATATTTAATGTTGTTAAGTGCAACAATTTGTGGAAACACACAACGGGCATACTATAGACAATGTGTATGTAAATGTTGAGAGTAGTTAATTGGCCTGTCACAAACCTGTTGCTATTTGTAAAAGTTTTCTTTATTTTTTTGCTGGCTTTTGGAATAGCAATTTTGTTTGTTGTTGCTAGTTTTACACAGGCCCTTATGTGTGTGGGTTGGAGTATGTGTGTGGGTGTGTGTGGGTGCAATGCGCTTTTTAAAGTCTAAAAAGAGCAGTAAGGGGTGCAGCCTTTCAACCGACTCCGCCCTCCGCCAAACGAGCTAATTTTGATGATATCCACAGGCGAGCAGACAGTCGGTGGGCTTTGGTCAATTTTGACAGTGATGCGGGATGTTGTGGGGATTCTGTTTGGAGAGTCCTGGCTGCATGCTTGCTTGTAGCCTGCTGGCTCTGTATGCTGAGCTGCACTAAAAGCCTGTCGTCAGTCTGCAAATTGAATCAGTCCGTTAACCCCTCCCCACGTTCCCGCTCTCTGTGTGTGTGTGCCCAAAGGGCGACGTGTGCGCTCTCATGAAATGTGACCGCAATTGCGGTTCGTTAGCTGCATTTCAGCTAGTCCACATGCTCCACATGGCAATGGAGTACAACATGATGCACACAACTCGTCCCAGTTTTTCAAGTTCCCACTCCCGTTAGCTGCCCAGTTTTTGGTCAGGTGGTAACCGTGCGAGTCTGTCCGTCCCGGCCGCCAAAATAAACCCGGGGACAATGCAAAAGCATTGTGCCTAAGTGGTCAGTTGACCAAAAGCACTTTGACTATGCGGTAGCTCTTGTGGCTCGTCGTTGGACGCTACGCTCAGTTAGCCCCTTAAGCAGTGCTCCCCAACGCCCCCGTAGCACCATGCCAAGCCACGCCACGCCATGCCACGCGCCCCGCCTTTATTATTTATGACAAAATGCATGTGTCAACATGAAAACAAAGTTGGCTTCAACACGCCGAAGTTTACATACACTTGCGTTATGAAATCCAACAAATCTCAAGTAAAATTTACTATTATTTTAAACAAGAAATAACAGCCGATTGTTCCCATGAAAGCAATATGATATAGTAGTCCGATGTGGATGAGTTTCTGCTCGAATATGTGAAACTTGATAAGAATCTTTACTGATGAGTTTGGCAACGTACTCAATAAAGTTTTGTAAATATGTTTTTAGCTGGCTTCAGTTGAAGTCTTTTCACTTTATATACACTGAATATCTATAAAATATAAAAGAAAAAACCATAAATAATATTTGAAAAAAATGAGGTCAATCAACAAATAAGTTCTGCATACAAGAACTCATCTTTCGACCAATAGTACCCACTGAAGCTGCACTTATGGACGGTAAAATAGGTATAAAGACAACGATTTGTGAATTTTGCAAATAAAATATAATCATAATGTCAAAAATACAATGAACTACTAAATGTTTTTCAATAATTCCAACACAAAGCAACCATTTTCAAAAAATCAATCGACATTTATCAAATTTTATAATTATATAGTTTAATAAATTTTATTTTCAAAAATAGACAGACTTTTTTGAATGTTTCCTTAACACTTTTGAATCGTTGATGATTCAATAGGTTTCAAATTACTTGTTACACATATTTTTTATTAAATGTAAGTATATATGTATAAATATAAATAAGTTATAAATAAGTTGCTTCATAGCACAAACTAAAGACAAATATGGAAACTATAAATAATAGCAAGAACAAAATATTCGCACCTATTTAAATGCCCAAGAGTGTATACGGTATAGAAGTCTCATCTCAAACATTTCTGGCTTTCTTTCTTAAGTTAAACAATTAATTATAAGTCTAAAATACTCCCTACGCAAAAGGGCATCCAAAAATATGCCAATGTCAAGGATTTGGATGGCACTTAGCGGCAATTATAAGCAGCAGAGAAAAGTAAACACAAACACACACACAACACACACACACACACACCTGTAGCTAGCAGCAATCACAGTCGGATCAAGGGGGTTGAATAGGGGGTAGGGGAAACGTCTGGGATTTGCGCGCTAGTGAGCGCCGCATCAAATGTGGCGACGTGGCAGCAACTTGAAGGTAATTACGACAAAGACGCACATCCTAGTCACATCCGGCAACCAAGCACGCACAAAAGCACAAAAACTTGTAGCTCACAGACTCCAGCGGCAGCAGCGGCACCAACAAGAAGGCCATGCCTCCTTTGACTTTTCAGCGCTCGACAAAACGTGACAAGCATTTTGGATTTACAGCCGGCCAGTTGCAGGATAAAAATTTAAAAGGATATGTCGCCCCGAAAGTGTGCGAGAGCCTGGCCTTAACGGCCTGACCTACTCATGAGTGCCAAATGACTTGTTAGACAACATTAGAAAACATGAAAAAAAAATATGTAAGAATAAAACTACAGACGGCTCTCCAGAGAACTTTTGCAAGGCAACCCGCAGACTGTGTGTGTTGGTGTGTGGGTGTGTGTGTGTGTGTGGGAGGGGGGGAGGGGTGTGTGTGTGTGTGTAGGCGTGTGCCTGGCTTTATTGTTAGGCAAAGTAAACGACATTGTTGACATTCGCTCAACTAGTGTAGAGGGTCCAATATGTTGTCCAGTGGCGTAGTTGGAGTTAGGCTGAGCAGCAGGTGTTGTCCGAGTGGCCACCAAACTTCTGAAAAACTCTGTTGGCTGGAAATGTAGCCATCTTGTTTGAGAGCTGAAATCAAATAATTGTAGAAACAATATATTTTTCTACCCAGACATGGTATAAGTTTTATTGCTTATGGATAGAGGTTATCGACAATCAACTCAACTTAAATACGTAAATATTCTTCATTTTTAAGAGTCGTATATTTAATAATGCAATACAATTAATTAGTTGTAATTGTTAAGGTATTAAGGTATCTTTCTAATAAACAATATTTTGTTTGAATTAACTATTTCCTTTGACATTATTTGTAGCATTTCATCATTAGTATTTTATTATTAGGGTTTAAAAATATATTTGGCAATCTTTACACAAATGATTGGCATTGAGTTACATAGACCCCCTTCGAGATGCTCGTTCCTTGTGACGCCCCTGCGCTGCGCTTAGGTTCATTCATACAGAGCCTATTACGGTGGCTGTAACACAATGCTGGTCTCCATTGAAGTCGTCATCCTGCCAGGGGTGCTGCTGCTTAGCTGCCGTTTTATTACAAATTTCCTTTTTGGCTTTTCTATTTACCTCAGCCAGGACACGGGAGCCTTCGCGATTGCAGCGCGACAGCAGTGCAGCTGCCAGGAAATCCCCAAGTGGCATGGGGAATGCTGGTTTTTGGAGGTGCATGAATATATTGGGTAAAGATTTGTAAGCTTGTCACGGGCTGCTTGTTGACTCACACAGCCAGCATGCTCATTAATTTTTTACGCTTAATGTGTTTTTCTAATGATTTTTAAATTGCTTCTCAGATTTCAAATTTTTCGGCTTTCCCAGCAATATTGTGCAATATATATTTCGTTCCTGTGGCCTCGTTTATTATCTATGCCTCTCTCTCTCTCTCTCTCTCTCTCTATCTGTCCTTCTCTCTCTCCCTCTCTCTTTGTCCTTGATGCCTTGATTCCTTGCAGTACAAAATATATTCTGAGCCGAGTGGACGCCAAAGTTAAAAAGCGACTCATTAGCGACTCATGTGTATCTTTTCCTGTGCGCCTGTCTGCCTGTCTGTGTGTCTTTTTGGTTGCTTGTTTGTATCCATATTAATTTACAGTTGACACAACAAACCGAGCGAAAGGCAAGGACGCAAAAATTCTCGAATGCAATAATTAAAATGCAATAACAACAGCAACAGTAACAAGTAGGTGGCTTAACAAGCGGCGACAGCAATCTGTTAGCCAGCAGTCAGTCCGCTCACTGACTACGAAACTTCCTGTGGCATCCTGTCTCATAGGGTGTATTTACTTGAAGAGAAAATCTGTTCCTACTGCCTACTCTACTAACTACGAAACACCCTGTGCCACACTCAGGCACGGGAACGAAAAATTAAGTTGCTAAATTAAACTGGAGCTTAAACAAAATAACAAGAAAATAAAATATAAATTCTTTTTATAACTTTGTTTTTTATTGCAATAATACTATATTATCAATATAATAGATGAGAGTTTGATTTAAGACAGTCTCTTATACAGTTTTCATTTAACTTAGATGCAGAAATAATTTAGAGAGACAAGAGAATAAATGTTTTGAGTTTCGGAAAGATGTAAAAGAGTCTTAGATTAATGGGTTTTAATAATATTTTACTGAAAGAAAAAAAACGTTTAGTTCTTGGCAAAGATACTTTAGGAATAAGAGGTTTTTATAATACAACTCTTAAATGAATATACTTGAATTTGTATTTCAAGGGATAGATTCTTATCCAGGCAGTTTTATGTGAATATTTCAACAAAATACTTGCCACATACTTTGGCTATACTTGCCAAAGCACTAAGTAGCCAGTTGTTGTACCCTACTCATAAAGATTTACTCTGTTTATATTTGTAATAAATAATGGTAATAATAACTTACCCCAATAAAATAAATGCGGGATATATGAAAGTTCGAGAGGCCTTTGATTTGCACTTTTAAGCCGCATGCTTATCCAGGTCCGCTTCATCATGCAACAATTGTTTGCAACACACACACACACACTTACAAACAGACATGCATGCCAAAATCGCAACACGCAGACGGTGCGTTGTGCACTTTGCCAGCTTGCCACTTCTTCAGCAGTGTTGCTGCTGTTGCGGCAACGTTTTGTCTGATTGACAAATTTAATTACTGCTGGCTCAATGTCTGCCCTCTGTGTGTCTGTGCGTGTGTATGTGTATATGGGGGTAAGGGCTGTTGTTTGCGCCGTTACTGATATGGCAACAGGAGCAGAGCAGACGCCGGCTCAGGCAGCAGATTCAGGACCCCGGCACTAAAGACACTTCATTTGATGCGTCAATCAGCACAATCAAAAACTGCAGCCCATGAAAATCAATTAAAATGCCGTTGACATACTGCCTACATGTATACATACATATATATTTGGTACCATGGCCAATATATCGATGTGTGCGTGTATGTGTATGTGTGGTGTATGTGTTTGTCCAAGGGATGTGCTGTCAACAACGCTGAACGTTTTGCAATTGACGCTGCCTGGATTAACATTTATATTTCAGCCAGGGACGGCAGGTCCTGTTTTCGGCTCAATGCTGCCCATGGCGTTGTAATTCATTTGAAATGCAAATTCCTTTTGTAGCGGATATAACAACAGCAACAGCAGCAACAACAAGAAGAACGGCAGCAATAACATCACTTGCAAAACAAATCAAAGGCGTCAATTCAGCAGCAGCAGCAACATGATGCCGCATTTTCGGCAAGGAACAAAAACAGTGGTCGACGTTGAAGTTGTAACTGTCGCCGATGACGTCGGCGTATTGCATAGTTAATTGCTGTGCTCCACCCTCCCCCCCCACACACACACATATACACCTCACTGAGTTGCAGAAACAAATCGAAAAATAACAAGAATCGGAGGCAGCGCCACTTAATAAATGAAATGTCATTGAGGCGTGCGGCAATCAACAAAACAAAAATCCAAACGGATTTAACACCAACAAGCGGCGCCAAATGACGTATGTGGATAGCTAAGAGGATGGGTAACGTGTGGGGGGTGGCTTGCTGGAAAAGCAACTGTAACTGAACGCACCTCATTTCACCCACTGACTAACTGACTGACTGCTTGAAGGGCTGCTTGATGTACGGCTTGACTGACCAGGCCTGACTAGCTGACAGCTACCAAAAGAGCGCTGAGCGTCGCTTTATCTGCTTGTGATGCATACACACACACACACACACACACACACTCACACACAAACTCATACACACTTCACTTGTCATGGACACCCGCTGAGCAGTTAAAATCGTCAGTTGGCAACTTTCATTTACCCTCAATTGCCGCATGTGTTTCGAACTTTTCAATCGGTTTGTAAAATGGGGTTTTTTAGCTTGGATTTATTTAAATTGATTCATTTAAATTTCTTTTTTTTATTTGTTATATTTGAACAACATTTAACGGAACTATAAATATTCCATATATTTATTTCATTTTTTAAAAGCATTTAAAACGTATTTGCATTTAAGAAAATGTTAAATTCAAGATCTTCTATGAAATATGATTGATATATAGGACACTTTTTTGTTTTGTTGATGTTTTACTTAGTAACAATATTTTTGCATTCATTTTTTTGTACACAAGCTCAAACATTCATCAAGGCTATGCATTTCAATCAATTTTTTATTAAATATGTTAACATATTTACAGTTATTATGGGCTTACCTGGATTTATGTAAAGGTTGTTAAAAAATGATAAAATAAATAAGGCTTTAAGTTTTTCATTAAAAAATGAATACAGATTTATTGACTGTTGGGAAAGCACATACATATAGTATACAAATTAAGTTATTTCCGAGGATGTATACAATACAATTTTAGAATATGGAAAAAGAAAAGCCAATAAAGTATAAATTATAACTCACTTAGTATTGGGTATACCCTAGTACGCTCTGCATTCGAAAATCATTCGTAACGCACAGAAAGCAAAAAAAAAAAAAAAAAATATGAGGCAAACTGCAACTGCAACTGCTACTCCTCTAGTGACTGCGACAAGTGCGGCCTGTGGGCAATGCTGGTGGCAAGGAGTCATGGTCATGGAGGCGAGCTTCATTGCTGCTGCTGCTGCTGCTGCGTCAGCTGCAACTGATGACATTGTCAGACAGCAAAGCCCAGCCCCTTTGGCCATAAAAGGACTAACAAGCCTGACAGTCACTCAGAGCTCTGTCAGTCAGGCTCTGCAGCGCCCCGTCCGAGACTGGGATGGTTGTGCAAATTAAAAGTTTGGCCCACACTTGACACGTGCTTAGGAACGCTGCAAACGCATCCAGTGTCCGGCAGCAACCAGTAACCGCCACTAACAGCAACGCACCACACGGTTGCTATTTTATTTTTTTTTTCGTTTCTTTCATTTTTGCCCCAACATGTTTGTGGCAACGTTTTCGTTGGGGCTTAGGCCGGGTCAGGGGTTTGCCGTATGAAATTTATGAGACTTCGCCTAAACGTCAAGTTGCGTGCAGCTGCATAAACTTGTTGCATACTTTGTGCCAACACTGTCCGACTGGAACAGTCAAAAAGGTGCAGAAGAATGCTGACTAAGCGACGCTTCCTAAAATGTATGCACATGCCGCTAGGTGGCACCACCCAGAGCACAACGGTTGTAAGTTGCAGTTTTTTTTCCTTTACATTTTGACCATTGTTTATTGTGTGAAATTCCTGTAATTGTATTTGGATTTAAATTTGAATCTAAAGTCAAGATGAATGGAAGACTCTACGAGAATTTAAAATATATAATTTGTAGATGAATTTGAACAATAATTGTGTTGCAAAATTCGAAAACTGTATTAATCTTCAAATCAAACCTAGATAGAAGGATTATCCACAGAACAAAATTGCATCCATATATACATATATATATAAATATGTATATATATTATCCGATTAGCCACTATTTGTACAATTAAAATTGATGCGCATATTATTATTGTCAAATTTGGTTTATTTAATTCATTTAGTGATTCTTGGCCGAAATGTATTGACAATTTGTTACTGCTTTTCCAGGCCACAAAAATCTAAATTAAAATCTAATTTAAAAATTAAGAATGATTAGCAGTTTGAAGGCTTTTCCACGTTTTACCAATATTAACATATTTTCTAAGAAACAGTTATCAATACCATTCCGAGTACAGAGTATATCCCAGTTGGGCATACGCATTCAGAGCCATTTTCTAATTTTTTGTTCGTTCCAAAACTGCAATAGTTGCACATAATTTTTAGCAACTATTTTGCATTTTAAAAAATTGAATAAATTATTATTTATGCCCGTTTGCATTTTTGCAAGCGTGGCAAAACAAATTTTTGGTTCGACGGAAGTTGCACACATGGAATTGCATAATTTCGAGGTGTAATTTGGAAAACCAACTGGCGGCATTTTAAGCCAGCCTGCCTTTTTGAAGTGGGTGGGGCTTAGATGTGGGCTTAGGCAAACCTACGCCGGGTGGAGTGCGGCGGAGGTGGGCGTGGTGGTGGGGATGTTGAAGTTTTTGTTGGCACTTAACCCGCTCAGAGGCGCATTTGTTTTTGTTGTCTTCGCATCGTGTTGCGTTTTTTCAGTGAATGTTGAGTGTAAATGTTTGTACCCTGTTTATTAGCTTAGAGGGGTATATCGAAAATGCGCATTGGTATGTATTGTGATTTGTGAGGAGCGATAAACTGTACAAATTTAATAAAGTGAGAAAAGAAAATTAAAATCTATAAAACAATGTTTGGTTTGGTACAATATATATGTATATATCTACATGCATATATATAGTGTAAATAGGGTAATTTCTAGCCGAGTATATGTTGTTGCCAAAGACTTAACTTGTTGTTTAGCTGGCTCTGTTGGGGTTTTTAGTTGTCAACAAAAATATCACTTGTTTGCATGGAAATCTCAGCCGGCTGTTTTTTAGGTTGAGTACTGTCTATTTTCGTTTTTTTTTTTTGAATGGTAAGTGGGGTATATGTACATGTATGCACAGGGTGGATGGATGTGGCACCCACATCTGTGTGGTGTCATTCACGATGTTGCTGTGGCAGTGGATGATAAAGAGTAACAAAGTAACGGTCGCGTTTTGCTTCCAACAAAAATAGCAAACGCGTGCGGAATTGAGCAATTTTTATGAATAGCAATCGTCACAAATGGAGTCGGAGGCCAGTTAACCAACCATACCTCCTTGCCCTCCCACGTGCCGCATAGGCACAGTTAGTGGACCCCCTAGACCGTTAGTTCATCTGTCAAGCGAATGGGGGGTTCGGATACTGGGAGCATGCTTGACAGTTTGACGCCCCGTAATTCATGGCATGATGAACAACGCCAACTGTAAAAACCCTTTTTTTTCATTTCTTTCAGCCATATTTTGCTGGTTTTTTTATGTCTTTTTGCTGACTTTTTCACTTGTGACAAAGCGAGCCTAGAGCTACATATGTTAACATTTAAAATCGTTTTTTTTTCTGTGAAGTTTTTGCAGCACATTAAATTAAACATATTAAAAATGTTGCTAATTTCATTTTAGCTGGCGCATCAAATTCAATTTTATCAAAAAGAAAAGCGGAAAAATCATTCGAAAAGTGTTATAGTAATGTTGGCAAAGGGTTCTGCTGCTCATAATTTATTACCTGCAGTCGGCCAACTTAATTATGCGCTTAACGTAATTATACCAAGCGAAAAATCGAAGCACAAATTGGCGCAAATGCCAAATGCAGTCGCAAACTGAAGCAAATTTACTTGGGTGGCTAAGGAATACACTTTTTGCTGGTTAAAGTTGCATTTTCACTTAGGTAAGTCTATTTTTTCAATATCAATATTATAGTCCATAGTCTAAATACTTGTTTTTACCTTAATCTTTAATGAAGTATGGAAAACATATATTTGATGATTCCGAATAGCATTAAATTCAAACTTTACTATACTATACTATAACTATACATTGTTTCTCAAATCGCAAGCTATCTACTATACACTATTGAACAAATACAAAAAATATTATTTTGGCACAGTAACACAGATTTTTCAACCCATTTCATATTTAACAACTGTCAATCTTTTTTTTTTTTCCAATGTTACAAATACGACGAGTAAACAAGCATACCCGCCCAAAACTTAGTCTACAAAATGTGCAGTCAGAGCAGACGTCGCGTCGCCGTCGCTGGCGCTTTGCAAAATTTGCTGCCCATTCATAAAAGCTGATAATTGAGTCGACAGCGACGCCGACAGCGCCGCACACCGCTGACCGCAGCAGCAGCAGCAGCAGCGAGCGCAGCTCAATTTTTATTCAGCTGCGTAATGGCGCATCGACAACTGTTCCCAGCTCGAGTTCCCTTAAGCGCCGACAACCCACAGACGATCTCTGGCTAACGGCTGCAGCTGCGAGTTGAACTAATTTAATTAATTGAATTCATTTGGTGACGCTGCCGGCGACCGAAACTCGGCAATGTACGTGAGTATGTGCGCGTGTGTGCGTGTATAACACCAAATTAACGGTGCAATTGGCGCCTACCGCACTAACCCAGCCATTCTCCCTACAACAGCCCAATCGATTGTGCTGCGCGCGAATGAGTGCATTTTTGGTTTCGGCTTTTGTGGTTGCAATTGCTGTTTTTTTCTTTTTGCCCTCCGTCATTACCAACTAACGGACAGTATCAGGTAACATCAGTTAGCATCAGTTAGCATCAGGTAACACCAGCCACAGCAGTTGACTGACGTGCAAATTTGTTTGAGAGTAGAACTGGGCACTGTTTAAATCTTCGTCATTGCATTTGATCCGCCCTGTTTAACTAATTAAAATTACATCTTTGAGTTCTTTTTTCACATTTATTATTTATAATTATTTAATATTTATACACGAATTATAACTCGTAATATGTAATACGTAATATTACCAAAATTTTCAGAATTGTTATTTGTTTCTTTATTTTGTCGTGGAGTCTCTAATTCATGGCAGAAGACGTCTTTGAACTCTACAAAGTATATATATTCTTCATCAACATCAGCCGAGTTGATAAGTCATATTCCATATGTCTATCCGTCTGTCTGCCTACTTCTATGCTATCTCCTCCATCAGTTGAGAAGCTAACATGATGAAACTTTGAATATGTCCTATTGCTTTGAGCAGATCAGAAGACTTTATCATGTAGCTGAAATAGGAATGATCGATCGAAAGATGATTTCTTGTTAGGAAAACTATTTTGTTTACAAAGCTAATCAAGCTAAACTTTCTCTATATGCGTACTATTATGCTCATCATCCATCTATATAACTATATCAAATAGCTGTTATAGGAACAATCAAAATAAAAGTCTTGACATCGAGATATGCATAGAAATAATTGGAACTCTTGTTGGTTTAAAACTCAAGGTTCAGACCCAAATTTAGCTTCCAGCAACTTGACTCCTTTCTGCAAGGTATGTCCACTTCGGTGTGACTCTTTTGGAACACTTAATTGCCTGTATATATTGCTTATCGTGTCGCCTAAAGCGTTAATTGATTTGCATAATTAATTTCATTATTATGAAGCTTTAATTAGATCTGTCCGTTGTCTGCTTTGTCATTGTGGTTGCTGGTCCACATGAATGCCACTTATTCGAATGGTATTAGCCAGTTGGCTCGAATTCCTTTTGAGGGCATCTGATATTAGGGCTTCCAAAACTAAACACAGTTTTTACAAATTTTTCAATTTTCAACAATTCATTAGTTTTCCATTTTGCAGGAAGGGATGTGTTTTTTGTGGTTGGGCTTTCAATGAACCGCTAAGCCCTCAAACAAATTGCGAACTTATTTGGGCTGGTTGTTATGCTAAAAACCGTGCTAAATACCCTGAAAATTTGAGAGATAGATAGAGGTAGATCTATTGCAATTGAATTCTAAAAGGCTGATAGAATGTTAGCTTAATTTGGCTTGATTGTTTCCACCATCGTATAAAGATAAAGCACACAAAAAATAATCAATTCGTAGTCCAAGCGCCATGAAATGTCCAGGTAACTTTAGGATAACTCACAGTAAAGCCTCATTACTGTTGACTTGTTTGGTTGAGTGTCATTTTGTTGCAGTTAGCAGCATCTGGAACTGTTTTAATTATCATATTCCCCTAACGCCAACTTGATTAAAATTCAATGCGAAAATTGATGGCATTGTTCTAAACATTGATGAGGCAAACTCCAACGATGGCTGTGGCAGCAAGAAGGAAGGTTGAAACGAAGACTGCCATGCAGCTGCCGGCAATCAGCGCACTGTTAGCAATGATGAAGACACCCACTCGACGATGCCTGCCACATTGATACCCGCATCCGCATCAATGTGTCTGTATCTGTGTATCTCTATTGGTAGCTGTAAATGCATTCGTATCTGCGCTGCTGCTGTCAATGCTGGATTGCTCGACTGGCAGCGAGTCTCGATTTCAGTTTCAGCTGAAAATGATTTCAATGGCCAAGCCAACAACAAAAGCTGCCTCGGAAATGCTGTCAATTATGCGTGTGCGTTTGCCAATTCTTTCAATTTCTATTCCAACTCCCAGCTTCGATTTCCCGACGCCCGTTAGACATGTGCCGGATGCACTTGCTCGCGATTGACTCAGTCAGTCAGCCAGTCAGTCCGTCAACTGTTTTTTTTAGGCTGGCAAAACAAAAGTCGCACAAGTACAACAATATCAGTCAATTTCGGTCTACTTAACTGTTGTCAACATCTTGTTCAACTTGAGAGTTGCATCTCAGTTAAGATTGCAGACAAGCAGCCTTTTGTTTAACTGCTGGAGTCGACTCACAATCAACGACTTTTGTGCATAGTCAATAGCATAATAAATTCTGATTTATACACTTGCAGATTTTACTATTGATTTGTCTGGGATGTTGATTTAATGCGACATTTCCATCCTTTTAAAGTATATATTTTCCGCTAAGAATCACAAGCTTATTCGATAGAACCATATCCATCTGTCTGTCTGTCTGTTTCGACCTGTCTGTCCCTCAGGTTTGACCTTTTACCTTAACTAAACTATATCTGGCTGTTCTCTGTTTTGTAGCTATCTAGTAGAAGCTTGGCACATATCTCTCTTTTTGCTTCAGGCAGCAAGCTGCATCATAGTAATATTCCTGTTAACAATAATAAAAATAATGCTTTTGCTTATAGTAAATAATTCCAAATCTGACAAATGCGCTCATTCTGATTTCTAAACGATTTCAAGTTAAGCTTCAAATGCCAAAAAATGATGACATCCTTCCATTGCGGCCGCTTTGTGATTTTAACTCGTTCTAATGAACTTTGTGGCATTTGGGTGCTTTGTGGCAAGCAGTCTGCATGCAGTTTGTCATTTACTTGCACTTTTCATCCTTTGACATGTCGCGCAAGTTGCGTTTGCTGTTTGTAAGCTAAAATTTTGCATTGCTGCTTAAATCGCAATTGCAATGGAAATGCGAATTTCAAAATCGATTTGCCAAATCAATGGGCAAGGGGAAGGGCAGGGAAGCGGTTATGTATATGTATGGGATTGCTTAAGCAAGTGCTTGGCATGTAAACATTGTAGCCGCTGCTTTTGAGGCTTTTGCCTGCTTGCTTGCCGCTTGCTGCACGGCGTCCGCAATTTATGAAGTTGCAGCCGAAATGCGATTTTAACCTGCAGCAAACCGAAAATGCAAGCTAGACGCAACGGCAGCTGAGCAGGGGGGAGGGGGGAGGTGAGCGTGCAGTGCTTATTATGCTGGGCACGTGGACCAAACCAAACAGAGAGCAACCAGGGGCATAAATAGCCCACTAAGTGGGTGGTGGGTTGGGTGTACATAAAATGTTACACGAGCGCTGCATGTGCCGAGCACAATAAATACGCAATGGCAATGAGGAGGCAATGGAGTGGAGGCAAGTAGGGGTTAAGGGCACTGTCAAATAGTATGGGCAAATGGCGAATTCCACAGACTCACACGCTCACACACACACACACACACACACCCATACCGTTGCACATAAATAACAAACGCAAGTCTTAGCTTGTTTGATTTTCTGCCTAAGGCGCTGCTGCTGCGCACAGAATAAAACCCTTTTCACTGGTTTGCCACAGAGTTCAAGTCCAATTCGTTCTTCATTTGCACAATTAAAACAAAACACAAAATGGAAAAAATCCAAAAACAAAACCGAATAAAATGAACAAAACGTATAAGTTGAGACGTTAAAGTGCTGCGCTCGAAAGTATGCACAAATATTTTGACACAAGCAAATATTTATCAACTCAATGCTCTTTGGCCTTTGCATGCGATTAAGTACGACACACACACACACAAACACACACGCATACACGTGCACCCACCGAGCTGCAGGGTGTAAAATTGGGGCGTCTAAAGTGCAGGTTGAAGGCAGAGTTAGAAAGTCAAAGTCAAAGTTATTTGTTTGCTTGTTTGCAGCCTTTTTTTTGCACTGCGCTCTCACTGTCAAATATGCGAGCATATCGACTTGCTCAAGCAGTTGGACATTCTGCGCACAGATACAAAATTAACTAGTGCCATGGTCAACTGAACAACTCAGCTGATTTTCAGTAGTAATGGACTTGGTGACGATTAAAATCTTTCCACGCCCATAACTGTGTTAAAGCTGATCTGATTTTCAAACACTGTATATTTTTGTGATTGACAGTTAAAGTTAAAAATGTGAAACCTTCAAATGCACTCTTGAACTGATGTTCAGATCAGCAGTATTGATCTGATCTAAACTTCATTTTAGAAAAATCAATGTCAATTATATATATATATATATAAACACATATTACGATTTATTTGCATATTAAGCTTACTTAAACTCAAATGTTCCTTAAGCAATTTAACTAAAGTTTTTGCGAATTTAAAGAAATTCGGAGATCGAGTAATTCGCATAGCCACAACAATTTGTCAACTCCGCACGCCTTGGGTAGAATATTTTGAATGCCTTGTGGCCTAACTGTAGGATGACTGAGCTGCTGCTGCTGCTGCTACTGGTATTTTCCACACACTGGGATCGAGTGAAGTGCAAGGCATACGCTTGGACGGATAACTGTGCAAAGAACCCAATAACCCAAAGCTCAAGGTGACAATGATAAAGACGACGACGACGACGACGAGGAGCAGGTTTAAGAATGAGCAAAGGATGCAAGGGACAGTCACTCACTCACTCACTCAGTTAGAGAAGCGTAGAAAAGTCTAGTCTTTGACTTATATATATATATATATATATATATATATATATGTGTGTGTGTGTGTGCTCTATGCTTGTTTGTTTGCCCTTGTTGCTGTTGGCTTGCCTTATTATATTTCTGAGGCAGTCGCATCAGGCACAAAGGCGCGCTCTGTGGCAGCCTTTTCATTGTTGGACAATGAGACAGTCAGTGGTGGGAAGGGTGTGTGTGGGGGGGGGGGGAGGAGTGGGTATGGGTTCAGGGGACATGCTTGCAGGCATAGTAAGGCTATTCATTTTTGATATAGTTACTTGTTTGCCAAGCCCTTTGGCGGCACAAGTGCATAAGTTCAGTTTGTTCTTGTTGCTTCACCTTTTTTATGGAGGTGTTTTCCTTTTCCTCTTCTTTTTGTTTTCCAGTTTCTTTTTCTTTTCCATTTTATTTTTTTTTGTGTTATTTTCGAGGTCACCCTGAGCGCTCACATGGCGCCCGCATGCAGTTGAATAAATTTGTACAATGTCACGGCAATTATGTAAAACAGCGCCATTAGTGCAAAGATTTTCACCTCGAGCGATTTTACCTGAGCTGGACATGACTGACTGACTGACTGACTGACTGACTGAGTGACTGGCTGGGCGACTGGATGACTGAGTGACTGACATGGCTGCATTTGTTGAAATTTATGAGGCATGATGTTGTCGCTTGCTGACTTGCCACCGACAGCAAGGACAATGCTAAATATTTTCCTCACTCTGTGTGTGTATGCGTGTGTTGTGTGTGTTTGTACATGTTGATGATGTTGCCATAGCGCTGTGTATGTGCTTGTGTGTGTGTGTTCAAGCTGTGATGCTGGTGAATTATTTATGCCAAGCTTGACATTTACTTAGGCGACGTTGTTGCACTTGCAACGCAATTTACTGTTGCATATTTTTTAGGGCTCACTCTTGAAACGCATCTACTATTTATTAATTGCTTCATTGTCACAAATTATTTCAACATCTGCATATATATCTATATGTAAAGGTTTATATCTGTTTTGGATGTTGTGCAGCAGTTAAGCAGTCGCTTGCTATGCTTAAATTTCATTTTAAATATTCATAACTCAATTTTGACTTGCGAAGTTTTGTGGCCAGTCATTGCTGAAAAGCTCTTCTTCTTCTGCATCTTCTTATTGTTGATACTGTTGTACTTGCTGCTGTTTGTTGTTGTTATTAGTTTGCCGCTGTTGCAAGTTGTGTTGTGTTGTATTTCTCTCGGTTTACTTTATTAATGAGGTAAAGTAGAACAGCCGAACAGAGCCATGAAAACACAAAAAAAGAAAACAAAAGGATGAGACAGGAAGTAGAACAGCAGTTTAGCCCCGACTCAGAAGCAGTTTACCAAATATAAAGATATATATATATATTTGTAGTCAGATAGATATAGCTGAGTCGAGCATTCAGACAGCCGTATGAGCTACACAAAAAACAGCATAATTTATATTCGTGATTATCTCAATATTTTGATGTAAAATATAATTAATTAATTGGTAATTGCTTATTAGAAAATAATACTTTTGAATGTCCAATTTTCACTCAATTTACTAGTCAATCGAAATGCAAAACATATTTATTAATGCCAATTGAAAAAAAACAACAATGAAATAGAGCATGCAAGTTAAATATGTTTTTAAGCAAACAAATAATCCACAAAAATTTAAAATACCAATAAATAGAAAAATAAATAATGTGCTTTTACTAAAAATTTTAATAGCTTGATTAATTGCCGGAACCGGAAACAAAACAAAAAAGCTAATAATAAAAACAGTTAAATTTGTACAAAAAAAAATCATGATTTGGTCAATGCAGATAATTTAAAGCATAAAAATATTTTCAAACTTCATAAATAAAAAAAAACACAATTTAAAATAATGGTGGTAAATGATGTACAAGTTTATTTATTTTTTTAATTTTAATCAATTTCTAAGCACTTGCAGTAACCTGTGGAATAAAAGACACTTAATGTAAGCATATCTTTGAAAACGACGACAATTTCACATACTGCACTTGGGTTTCTTGAGATTTAGTGTACTTTTAGCAGCTGCCACTTCAGATTGTCAGGATTGATGGCCTGCGAAAAGAGTTTCTTTGAATTTGGAATAAAGGAATTGCAAACCACAAACTGCAATCATGATTTTGTGTAGGTGCTTCAGGATTTAACCACAACTAGCCTGCAGCTACAGTAGTTTGGATTCTGTTTGGTTCTCTGGCGCAGGCCGGCAGCCTGGCAGCATCAGCAACATCGTCGGCAGCAGAAGAAGAAGAATATGAAGCAGCGGCAGCATCAGTCGCGTTTGTTAAATGCAACGAAAAACAAAGCAAAGTCATAATTTTCAAAGTTCTGACGTTGCTTTGCACTATCTACAAAACATGCTACGCCCTAATCTCTGCCCCCTTCCCCTCTACCTGTCTCGTCTGCGCACTGTTGCACTTTTGCATTGGTCGCCGCTGATGCTCTTAAATATGTCTACTCTGTCTTTAAATACCCTGAACATATACCAAATGCTTGAGAAAGGCATAATGAATTTATGCAGAGGTAGGCAACAGGCAGAAGTCAGCATCTTCCAGCTCATACAGTATATATATTCTTGATCAGCGTCAACAAATGTCTGCATGAACGATATTAGCTAATTTGGAATGCATGTTCCATTTTATTAATAACTCTCACCGTTTTGCCAGTATCGATATAAATCGATTACTCATAGAAAAGCCAATAAAGGCCTACGTTTTTAAAGATATTGCCTTCCAATTGAGTTCTAAACATTCCTTGGTTATAGAGATCGTATAGTATGCGCAAATGCGTGCATATATAATAATCAAAGCCAGCTGAAATATTTGTGAGAGTTTAATCCTTCAAATACATTAAAGGCATCAGGGTATCTACTAGTCGAGCGCTCTCGTCTCGAACAGACTTACTTGGCTTAATGTAGCTGCGTGGCCATTACTTAAAAAGCAGTAAACAGCAGAATATGGAAAATTGAAAGGCCGACAGCACCAGCAGCAAAAAAAATTAAATAATACTTTGCCAAACGAAAAAAACAACAAAAAAATTTTAAAATAAAGAAAATTAAAGAGCGGGGGCGAAACTTGATACTGGATAATGATTTTGTCGTTGGGCCAAGCGAACTTTGACTGTAGATTTATATGTGAGCACGGCAGGAGTTGATGCCCTTAAGCCTTTACCTTATTCTTACCTATCCGGGATGGGATGGGGAGGGGGAAGGTGGCATGTGCAGGGTAAGCAAATAATAATAATAATAAGTGAGCATAATGCATGGCTCAGGTTCCTTTACAGTTTTAGCTGGAAAAACGTCGCACAAAGCCAAAGCATCGGCAAACGTGGGGAAGGGGGAGGGATGTGGTGTATCTAAATAAATAGCTCAGCGTTTTACAAAACGGCTCACAGAAGTTTGACTAAGTTGCTGCTAAGTAAGCAGCTATAGCTGTGTCTCTTTGTATCTGTATCTGCGTATCTGTTTGCTGCTAGCATAGCTGGCAGGTTAGCTTTGGCTTGAGCTTGAGCTGCGTCTGCGGCTACGACTGCTTGGGGGATTTATGTTGTGAAAAGTGAAACATAAGCACACTGGATTGCAGCGACTTTACCAACGAAATAAAAAGAACAACTTACAATGCTCTAGTCGAGTCAGCCCGACGAGGGGATACCCTGCTCTTCGTTATTTGCTTAAAATAAGTACTGGTTTAAAGTCGGTATTTCTTATCCGATCTTATGAAAATGATACAGTTGAGCAATATGTTATCATTAAAAATATTTCATTTTTGCTATGGGAAATCGATTTGTATCGATAAAATTAAATAAACAGCTATATATGTCTATGATAAGCGACAATTCATATTTTAAACATAAATTCTTTAGAGAGAGAGACTCCATGAGACTCTGAGATCCGCTTGTTCAGACAGATGGACAGACGGGCATGATTGAGTCATGATATATGGATGTACATGATATACTTAACGGGTTCGAAGATGCTTCCTTGCATACATTTGCACACCGTCATTACAGACTTTTAGCCATTTCAATGCGTACAGGGTATAAATATAGATAGAAAGAATAAATATGTAGCTCGTATCTGCTGTATGGATAGAGGTACTCGCAGCAGCAGCGACACGTGCCATTTCATGAGGCAGCAGCATAAGCGCTAAGCAGCTCTCCTCCTTCCCACATCGTTTGGCAGATAGCTAGGTAGCTGAGAGGATATGTGAAGTTGAAATGAGTTCAAAAATATTTATATCCGTTGCAATTGCCGGCAGGGAGCGCACAAGGATCATAAATCGCAAAAAATGCGCTGGCAAATATTGCGGAAAGTGCGCAAAAATAAGTAAGAAATCGACAATAAGCGCAGGAAATAAGCTAAGAACTAGCACATAAATAAAATCACATACGTATCTATATATCCTAGGTATACTGGCAGAAATACACACACACACACACACACAGCAAGATTTGTATGTGCTATGGGTTTTTTGCTGCCAGGCATTTTTGTGCAACATTTGGTTCATCTGCTTAGGCGCAAAGCAACTACATTTTTAATTGACTTCCAAATTAGTTTTGCCACAAATGAAACACACTAAAATTTGTAAAAGAATCTAAAGCAACCTTTTGGGACCAACAATCAAAAGGTAAAACGTGCTGCGCGGGTTGTATGATAAGTTTGCGAGAATTCATTGAAAAGCTGAGAAAGTATAAAGCTAGAGTAACAAAATTTGGAAGATGCCCCAACCGCGAGTGTAATGCTAACAGAGTATTCCAGAATCGATTATTATTTTTGTTAATTTCATTCAGCTCTCTACTTATTAATCATTTATACATTGAATGTTCAGAGCTCTTGATGTGCAGTTCTTACTAAATACTTGAAGTATTTCAGACTTTTGTCAGAAACTGCTCGATTCACTCACTTGCCACAGCATTTTGCACACTCAAATGCACAACAAATGTAATAAAAGAATATAACACAGAACAGCAAATATCATTTAAAGTTCTGGCTTTTGTGTACCATGGATGGAGCATGGGCTCGGGGCAAGCGGATACAAATCGGGGCATGGTTACGGGCTGCCTGCCACAAATGCAGCGAATTGGAAAAAGTATGCGGCCTTTTGTCTGCTTAGTTGGAACCACCGTTTGTGCCTGCCCCCTTCTCCCCTCTGGTACGGATAGTGCATGGTTATGAAAAATGTTTCATTTGATATTTGATGTGGCACACGAGCGGGTTGCACATAATTATGAACTTGAGGTGGCGATTCACAATTAGCCGTTGGTTGTTGTTTGTTGCTTTGAAATCCAAAACAAGCTAATTGTGAAACACAGTGGCCAGATTCGGATTCCTAATGTGACTAACACAAATGCCACAAGTTGCCACAGATGGTCAATTTAATTTATGGTTAATTACCTCTTGTTCTGTGTATCTATGTATGTGTGTGCATATTTTTGGCCATCACAAATATATTCTGGACTTTTAATTGCTTTCGCTTCATGTTATTTATGAAGCTAGTTATTGCTGTTCAAAACAGGATGTTAACTAGGGCTTTATACGTTTAGTTTGCAGTGCACAATTAAATATTTATTAATATATGTGTATATTGGATATATATGTATATATGTTCTTGATCATCATCCCTGCCCTGAAACTCCCTTAAACGGCTCTCCATAGTTATAACTTTGATAAAAGTGATTCGATTTTCGAAAACAAGAGATTTTTATTTATGATTTGACCTGTAGACTTAAAGTTGGAAACTTGATTCTGCCTCAAAAGTTATGTTAAAATGCTGGCAAAAGAAAGCCACCTGGGAACTGTTAAACACTTTGCACATAAGAGAGAGCGAGAGAGAGAGAGAGAGAGAGAGAGAGAGACAGAGAGACAGAGGGAGAGCACCACCTAGATTTTTAACAGAAGCTCACTAATTGCAGTAAATGCTTGAGCAGTGAGCGAGCGAGCAGTTTATTTTCCAAGCAAGTCGGTAATTGGAATGATAAAATGTCTAAGCGGCGCTTCATTAATATAGTTGGACTACATGGTCTACAACCGCTGTGAAAATGTTTTGTTTTCAATGCAGAATTCGGTAACAGAAAATACCTGATTCACAAACTATCAAATCCAAACCAGAAAATTAAACAAAAATGTGAGCAGTGGGAGGCAAACACAATTAAATGCATTCGATGTCTCCTTTACTGATTATTTATGCATATCTGTACACATGTATATACTATATATGTATACTTAATTAAAGCGCAGATTGAATAAGACAAATGCTGAGAACAGCTGAAGCAAGCTCGAGAGTGATGCTTGGACAGACCATTTCAGTGATGGTTGCAATAAACTGCAGACTGTAGCTGATTAGCAGCTGAATAATGCAATTAATATGGATACGCATCATAATAAAAATTATAATGCTTATAAGACCATTATTATGGTCTGTAATTATTTTTTTTTTTTATATTGCAAGTCAAAGCTGTAGGTTCTCAAAAGTGCTCAATTTATTGCTTCCCTTGCTGGCCAGAAAAAAAATGAAAAGCCTGATGAGTTCTCTTTGGTTGTTGCTCTTGTTTGGATTAGGTGCTTTGCCATTTTCTCCATTCTAATGTTGTTAATCGGTTTTTTTTGTGTGCTATGAAAATAGTTGTGTAAAGTGAAACTAAATGAACATGTTGTTTTTTTTTTTTAAGTCTGAAGAGAGGATTAGCTCTCTTATATGCTTTTGCTGTTGTTGTACTGCTTCTGAGTCGATAGCAAAAAAGACCAAATCAAAAGAAAAGATGAGCTTTCCTTTATATCTTTCACTGCTGTTGATTATAATCTTGCTAATTTGTTTTTCCTATTTTTTATCTTGTAAGTGCGTTCAGTGTAAATTGACTCAAATTGAATAACAAAACTAATTTCACTTAAAATTACACTCAACTCATAATCTGCTTAAATAGTTAACTTCCATAAAGGACTTATCACAGTGTGTGTATTGTTTATCTGACAGCTTTAATAGCAATTTTCATTTGCACACAGACATGTGATAAACTCTCATAGAGCCACAAAATTCTACTCACACCTAACAGAAAAAAAATGAAAAACTTTAGCTCCATTTTCGTTAATTTTTTGCCAAGCACATTTTTTTAATTTTACACATCGTAGATGGCAATGCATTTTCGGCCAACCCTTTTGGCCCATTTTGTTGCCAGCTGTGTGTGTGTGTGTGAGTTGCGACACCAGTTTCAGTTGCAGCTAGCTCTAAACAGGGCAACGGTCCAAGTGGCAAACGGTAGCAGCAACAGCAGCAGCAACAGCAACAACGGAGGCAGTGGTAGCAAGAAATGCGGTTTCAGTGTCCAAAGGCCGTTCTGGAATGCCATAAATAACGTTGTCGGCAAAGCGAGTCCAAAAGTCCGAGGCGGCCACCAGAGATCGCTTTGGGGTGCGCTGCCTGCCAGGGATGCCCCGCACTGTTTCCCATTCCACTGCCAGTTTGTTGCTACTGCTGCAATGTGCAACGGATAGCGGCACGATGCGTTACGTTTTTGCCTCTAAATTAAATTTTTGCCAACGCCAAAGAAGCTGCAAAATTTTTGTGCTGCGCATTGCACTGATGCGGCGGAAGCGAAGGGCCATTAGCACCAGCTCCTCCTCCCTGTTTCAGTTTCTATTCCAGTAGCAGCAGCAGCAGCAGTGGCTTGCTGCTCCTACACTCAGAATATGGCTTAAGGATTCAGACCAAAATCCGCTGTAGAGCCATTTAGTTTAGCCTGAGCACAATGTTCTTTCTTCAAATATTGCTCAAATTCAATTGCTGTTAGTTTTGATGGCTTGCGTCCATAAATAATATTTTAAAGCTCTTTCATCAAGAGCTAAAACAGTTTCTTTAAATATTCGTTTATTTAATTCAATTTTTTCCCGAATTTTATTATGTTTATTTAAGCATCTGATCGATTTAATTAATAAAATTAAAATTTTTAACGATTTATTTCAATTCAGAATATTTTCTTTCCAGTTTATTTAACATTAGTGTTTTCGTATTTAGTATTTCGTAAATGCACACTTCAGTTAACAATATTTAAAAACGATCTTGGCTTAAATTTCAAACAACACAACGCAAATTTAATTAAAGCTAGTCACGTATTTAAAACAACTTATTTTGTTCTCAGTGTACAGCTGCTTCTGTAACTATTTTTAGAGCTGGCTTTGCTTTGTGGCCACGGCTCATTATGGTCCTCTGCGTGTGCCTATATGTGTGTTTTTGTGTGTGTGTGTTGCAATTAGTAGCGCTTGTTAGTGTCCTTTTGGTTGGCAGATGGCCAAAGGCCAAGTGATATGAGCTATCATATAACCCATTGAAATTTACTTAGTATCTATGGTGCACAGACATTGATGCCAACTACTTCTTGATGTGCCACATTATTGTTACAGACAATGCCCCTCAGACAGCCAGACAACCGGACAGTCAGCTTGACATGGCCATAAACTGTTGGACATGACAAGTTGGTGTGATATTTGCGACAACCTGTGGTTGCCACAAGCACCCTCCTCCCCTCATCTGGCATGCTGTCGTCTCTGCCTTGTGCTTTGACAAAAAGCTGCACGTTATCCCTGTTAAGTGCAAAAGTGGATTGCAGTCAGGCTGCAAGCTACTGTTGCTACTCCGGCTGTGCCTCCTCCTGGGTGACAGAAGAAAAAATCCGGCTGTCTTTTGCTTGCTGAAGATTATATACTCTTGTAGATCCTGCTACAACATTGTCAAAACTAAAACGACTTGTAAGAAGGCATTGTTCCTTTTAAGCTTGTTTTGGCCTGCGTTTAGATTAAAGTACATGCTAAAAATCCATCATTTAGTTGTCTCCTTTTTTGTGAAAACATTAAAGTACCCTCAAGGATAGAGCATTAGCGAGCAATATAAATAAATGCAAGTCGAGCAGACAAGGACACTTGCAAATGAACAGAGCCGCTAGGTAAAGTTACATGGCTGGTGGGCAACCTAAAAGCGTGGCTGGACGGGGCGGGCAGGGCGGTGTGGGGCAGACATACAAATATTGCGCGCGGCGATGCCGTGAAGTACATAAAGAAGTAGCCAACATTATTAAATAGTTGAGCAGCAGCTACAAACAACACGAGAGAGCGGCAAGCTGCTAGTTGAAGCTGTGCATAAGCACCATAAAAATGTTGAAAACCCGCATAATGCTTGCAGCAGGTGAGATGGGTGGGGAGATGGGTTAATGTGCAACTTGACTGAGTTATGTTGTGTCAAGGTAGTCATAATGCGACCGCTAAGAAAGTGCCAAGTGTCACAAGTTGCTATTAAAATATGATTAAGTTGAGCACACGGCAAATTTAAGTTGCATGCTTGCAGATGAAAAGGCAGCCACTATGCAGATAATATGGATGCAAAGAGGTCTTCGTTAAATGAAGACAAAGACAGTTGACTGTTAGGAGGAGTACCTACAGATAACCAAATGAAGAAGGGCGAATCTAGCTTATAGGTTCTCTGAATGAACGCAGCAGTGGTAATTGTTTTTCCCTTAAATTATCAGTTGACAAATGTGTTTCACAATTTATGCTAAAATTATAGTATATAAATTCAAGTCAAATATTCACAATCAAGACAGGATGGATTACACACATAATTGATACTTGTCATTAAGCTAAACATAATTTTAGTACTAATTGCTGGCAAATTGCTCAAGTTCAGCACACACAAAGAGGCTTCGAGTAAAGCGTCTCAGACTGCATTTGCTGGACCAAGTGAAATGCTCTTACCTTAAGTAGATCATTTGCTCTGAAAGTAGAATGAACGCATAGGCATGGGAATTGTGACTTATCGGGCTCACGTAACCAGGCGACGGTGCAAGTTCCCCCTAACCCCCCTCTCTACCTCTCGCTCCACATCCAAGTTTAACAATGAAATTGAATTTAGAGTAAGGAAACCGGCACGTACTCCCAGATATGGCCGGTAAACTTTTTTTTCACAAATTATTTTTGAGGAAAACTTTTGGCTGCTGCAAAACTTTACTGCATAATAAAGAACGAACGAATGAGAGCGAAAAAAAATAAATAATAGAAATAAATGCTGAGGCAAAGGCGGCAGCCAGCGTCAAACACACAAAAGAAGTGACCTCCCTTCCCCCTTCCCCTTCCACTCTGCATTCGGCTTGAAAATAGCAGCGCAAATCAAAATTCTGCGTGTGATACACACGCGAGTAGAATGAGCCAGTGGCTGGGGACAAGGGACGCGAGGCCGTCTTGTTATCAAACTTTAAAGGAATAGGAAATTTAAGCCGCCAGTGTCCCGGCACTAATTGGCTGCAATGTGCGGGGGGCAGCGGCCACGGCTGGCGTATGCGTAATGTATGACAAATCAAGTATACGCCACGTAAAACGACTTTGCATTTTTTTGATACCGGGCTTGATTTTGTTTGGATTGCTTGGATCGTCAGCCAAAACAAACAAATAAATACAGACACAGAGCGCGATAGGCATGCAAAGTATTTCGAAAATGAAAGCGGGCAAACCCCAACCCCATTACAACCCCTCCCCCCCAACCACAGACAAAAAATGAGAACCACGCAACAATAATACATAACGGTACTAAAAAAAAATGAAAAAAGAAACACCACAAAAAAATTAAGCATACATTTTTCACTTATTTTGACTGGCATTGAATTTTTATTTCGTTTCATAGACTCGGCATTATTGTTCTTACTTATATACATACATATGTATGTATATGTATATGCATATGCTTCGCATATATATGTATACAACAAGCGCCACGCTTATGAGGCCAACATCTCATATGAATTTTAACATTTGCCGCACAAATGAATGAGTTTTAATTTAAGCATAATTGCTTTTTGTGGCGATTTTTTTAATATTTTTTATTGGTTGCCACAGTTCTCGTGAACTCTTTTACTCACTGCACACACACACACACACACATACAGTATACACTTTAATTTTAACGTCTTTTTAAAATTTTATGTAATACAAAAAATACAAAAGTGTAGAATTGGTTTCCGTTTAAACTTTTGACATAAAGTGCCATGATAAAAATAAATATGCAGCTCATCTCTGGTTTTTCAACAACTTTTTGCTGCCAAGTTGATAAGAATATAGCTTGATTCAATAAGTTAAGTGGTTTAATTGTAAACTATTTAATTTACTCTTCACCTGTGACATTAGTTCTTTTAGTAATCACTTTGAAACTTATTGTGCATCCAATGTGTAAGGAGGGTTAAATAAAGCTTCTAATCGCGTTATGTTTTGTATATTTAAATTGAGTAATTATCGGCACTATTTTTTGATTTTTCACTAAACTAAATTTAGTTACAAGCAAATCATAATTTTAATTATTTTTTTGTTGAATATTTTCACATTTTTAATACGCCAAAAGTGTCTGCTGGCATAAACAACATAGTGTGCAATTAAAAAAGCAATATTTAATCTTAGCCGAACTGGGTGCGAGTATTTTTATGGTCGAGTTACTTTGAAGGCAGTTGATAGATGAACATGCGGCTGCATGTTGCTTCATGTTGCTGCATGCGGCTGCTGGTGCTGATGGTGCATGCTTAACCAGGCTCTATAGCGATTAACTTTGACTGGTGGCTTGAAAATCAATAAGCGCATAATTACAGTGCATGCGAAAAGCATCAAGTTGTTGGCTTAAATGGCCAGTCAGTGTAAACTTGTTTGGATGGAAATAAATCCAGCTGACAGAAATCGTCGCTGGCCAAGAAGTCGTTGCAGACAGGACACATTTGTCTTGCCCACTGCTGATGATGCTGTCAGCTAAGAACTCACAGGGCGTTTGCCAAAGACCACACGACCCTAGAAGCAATTCCCAGAGAGAGAGAGAGAGAGAGTGAGAGAGCGTGTGTGTGTGTGAGAGAGAGAGATAGACTGGATAAGCGCGTCGAGCGCTCGCAGTGCCATAACCAAAACAATCATCGTTTGGACACTTTTAATACTTTGGCTAGAAGCTGTCCAATGCCGAAGCCTTTTGCCAATCCCGTGGCAACAGCGGTAACAAGTGGCATCAACAGTGACGATGCCAGCATGCGGCAGCAGCCAGCAGTTGCCGCCATCTGTGCTGCTGCCTAATTTCGTGCCACATAAAGTGTCGTCCGAGTTGGGACAGTCAAAAGTTTGCAACTGAAACTCGATGTGATCTCTCGCGGGATTGCAATTTTTGCGCCAGGGGGAAGTTTTAAAGGCAACATTCCACCCCTAACCCCTGCCCCAGACACAGACACGACACACACACACACATAAGGAAATAACCAAAAAAATAAATGCGTTTGCTGATTAGTTATGTGGTTGCTTGTTGTGTGTGCGTGTTCCTGGAACATGTTGCCAGCAACAATGTTTACAAACGGTTTTTGGGGATAATTGACAAATTGGAATCATTAGCTGGAGCACATAAGTGATGCTTGTAATTACTGTAAGTTTTATGCATTTTTGTTTAATATTTCAATTAAATTATTCAATTCACAAATTGAGCCAAGTCGATCTGTAAATACACTGCAATTAAAATGCAATAATTACTGACAGTAGTTAAAGGGATAATTGAATATTTATTGTTTGATGATTTCTTTTTATAATTTCAAATGTTTCTTATATCTTCCGATGAACATTTTTTAATATTTGTTATATAAATATTATTTCTTAAGCTTACTTTCGAACAGTACTTAAATACCTCAAATTGAGAAGCTTTACCAACCAGAGAAAGTTTTAATCATGGTTTGTTCACTCGATAAAATTAGCGCTTAAAAAGAATACGTTATTAGAAATCTGTAGAGAACATATATATTATTTCTTAAATTTTTTGTTGGCTCTTAAAGTCCATGCCTCTAGGCTGGCTGTTTGTTAAATGGACCTTGGCTGGCATTACAGTTGCACTTGCAGCCATTTGCTGGCGTACCCATTTTGCCATTTGCCTTGTGGCACACACATACACACTCGCACACACGCTTGCCCACAACGCATAACAACGTAGCCTGCTTTATTTTCGGAGAATTTAGATGCGAGTGTTGCTTTGGGCTCTGCACTCAGAGCACAACTATTTCTCTAGTCCAGGCAATAAGTGCAACAAAAAGTTGTTAATTTTCACGTAATGGGAAAAGTTTTTAATCTGCTGTGTTTTTTTGCTGAATTTTTTTGTTGCCATTTAACGCACACACAAATACATAGAGTGAATGGGGGAGATCGAAGAGAGAGAGAGAGAGTGAGCCACATGCAACAGAGAAAACACAATAAAATCAGGCTTTATGGCAGCTTTGGCAAAAACCTCAAAAATCGAAAACCAAATACAGCTGGCGTTGCAACCGTAACTGCAACACAATTACAACAAAAACAGCAACATCAACTGCGCATAGTGAAAATAACCTCAACGATTTTCATCAAAACCGACAATAAAAAAATAAAATACAGTTGTCAGAAGCCAATAAACGAGAGAGCTCGACTAAGCGATTACCTCTTGCTAATAAACTTGTTTGAAAACGAAAGAATCCAAATTTAATATGCCAAGAATAAAGAAAGAGATTTGAAATATAAAGTTCATAAAGTTTAAGTATTCCACTCAAACAGTTGAGTGTAGTTAGATCAAGTTCTTAATACTTGATACTAAACCATTCTATACACATATTCTTCATGATCGATAACATCTCGAGAGTATTTATTCTTTCACAAATTTTGGAATACCCTTGCTTAACGCTTTATTTAAGCGAAGGGTATATACACGGATAAAGCCATTAAATGTGTTGCGGCATTGCCATTTAGTATTAACTAAATAGTACCCAAAACTAATTTAGTTTCAAACCTCATAATTAGTTATGCGCCTAAATTCGATTGGCAGCCCATAAATAGTGCAGTTTACCGCTAAACTGAGGCTTCGATGTGAACGGCGGCGTCAGCGTCGGCGTCAACATAGTTGTCATTAACATCAGTAAGTGGTAAGCTTTAGCAATATTTGTCAAAATTAACTGTCACTGGTTGCAAATTTTGCGGTTGTGGCTGCTGTTCCTCATGTGTTAATGCTTGCCGTCGAGTGCCAATTGCAATGTTGTGCCACAAACGGCTTGGCAACTTGTGGCAACGACATGTTAAGCCATATCTGCATTTGCCAAGGAAATCGTTTGTTTTGATTTTATGTTGAGATCAACTGAAGTTCCTGTAAATTTTGATTTTAAAAAGAAACGTGTATATAAATGTCTATAAGGTTATTATTATATCTATAGACTATCCATCCATATATATACATATATCTATTGTCTACGTGTAAGATTGCAATTATTGTATATGTTCTCAGAGTTGCCTAGCTGAGGGAGATTCAATCTGATTTTTACTGGGCAATTTACCGAATATGTTCCTGAGTCTTATCACTTTTTAAGATTTTTGTACATTGCCATACCATTAACCATCCTTGTGGATGTACCCATCGTCAAGATTGATAGAGGGGCAGCTCTCAATAGCATATATTTCCGCTTGAAAATGTTGTCATTCATTTCAGCTTTGACAAAGTTATTGCTGTCAACATTTTTCACTTAAAGTTTCATTTAATATTTATTTCATCGATAATTGCCAAAGTTGGTTCTAAGTTATAAGTGGCATTCTGTTAATATTAAATAGATTTATAATCACAAAAAGCGGACCTGTTAGGGTACTTAACAGCCAAAGCACACCTTTTGCAATTTTAAATTGTTGTTGTAGCCTTTTCTAGGTGAAAGATAGTTGAAGTGCGCCGCGGGACATAGAAGGGAGGGAGGGAGGCATGGAGGAAAGCAAGGACAAAACATGCCACTTGTGCCTGGCCAGTCGACGGCAGTCCCTTGACATTGTCTAGTGTCCGGCCAGCAGGCTGGCTGTCCAAGTCCAAGTGGTGGCTGCTGCTGCTGCTGTTGTTGTTGCTGGAGGTGCTGGTTGCACTTGACATTGCCTCCAGTTGCAGCTCGAAGGCTTTGCCCAATTTGGTGAATGTGACTGCCACTTGGGGCTGCGAGAAAGCGGCAATGTGTCGCCAATTTGCAAGGATTCGCAAGTGGCGCTGTGAAATTGTTTTACTAGTGGCAATAAAATGGCAGACGAGGCTGACTGACTGACTGACAGACGGTAAGATAGAAGGACAGACGGACTGACTAACAATAGTCGTTGTAGCAATGTGAAGGCTATAAATGGCTTTTGTTTTTGCTTATGCTACAAACTCTGCTTAGCTGCCTGGGGGTGTGGGCGTGGCAAAGGGGTAAGGGAGCGTGTGGGTGGCAAGGGGAAGTGGGGGTAAGTTAGCACTGGCATGTGAGCACACGCTGACTTAAACAAATGACTTTGGGTAACGTCCTTTTGCTTGTTTATGCATAAATTCTAAATAATCCTGTGAAAAGTGAAATGCGCCAAAATGCGCGATGCTGCTGCTGCTGCTGCCGCTTATTCTTCTCAGCAAGCGGGAATTGCGCTTCACTCTAATGTTTGACTGTCGGATTTGAAAGCATTAGCTAAGCCCCTGCCACTCCCACCTACCACCTCCCCACCCCACACCACAAGTCCCATTAAAGTGGGCTGGACTATAGTCGCTCAAATCTACATACTACATATGTGCATACAGTGAAGCGTCTCCACTAACGGACATCCTCATTGAACAAGTGATCTGATAGTGCCAAGTTTTTTTTTAGCTTGACTGAATATGTAATTTATGTGTGCGGTGTTTTATCTGTATGCTTTTTACAGTCTTGCAGTGGTTTTTCTAATTTTATAGTTAAATTAGTAACGCATTGAAGAAGACGCCTAAAGTGTATATACCCCTGAGTCGAGTCTATATAGCAATGTCCGCCCAGTTTCTATATGAACTAGTGCCTCAGTCTTAAAGCTATCTATCTGCATATAGTACATGTATCGGTGCTAGCCTTATCGAACTGCTTTATCATTTAAATCAAATATTAGTCCGTGTACGTTAAAATTAATCGTATTTCAACTATAGGAACAATCGTTCATATGAACAATCGGTCGAAAGATGAGTTTTTATATAAAAAACTTCATTACCTATGCGTGCTATGCTGCTTTCAATATTTGCATAAAGAAGATCACCAACATCGGATTACTATATCCTATAGGATTCATTTGAACAATCGGAGTCAAACTAAGTTGTCGGCAAGGATATTTAATCTTCGGCGATCCTTCTGGTTTACCCTTTATTTTTCCTGTTATTATTATTTATCTCATTTCTTAGAAATCTCTATCAAGCCAACAGTTTGCTAAGGCAATCAAAAGAGCACAAGCCAGGTGCATTCCAGGTGGCTTTTACTGTATATACACTTATATCTATGGGTATGTGTATGTGTGTGTGTGTGTATGTTACATATGCGTAATAATGCTGCGTTATCAGTTTACATTGGGGCGGCGGCCTTAGCGCAGAAATTCACTTGCAAATTCGAATTACGTCAAAAAATATCATGTGAACCACAATTTCCATCTTTATTTTCCGTCTGCTATCCTTTTGTTGTTGTTGTTGTTATTGTTGTTGCTTTCGTTGTTGTTGTTGCTGTTGGTTTTGTAGTTGCTGGATTTTGATGGCAGCTCTCGGTAAAATTTCAATCAATTGCTACTCTTCCAATTTCATGCATGAGAGCTGCTTAAAAGGTAAAATGCCTGTTGACCGGCTGCTGTTGCTGCTTTTGCTGCCTTTGCTGCCTTTGCTGCTCTTGCCTCATGTTGCATGCAACGCACACAAGCACTCATTTCCATGTGTGTGATTGAGGTATTCAAAAGTTTCTCACTGCCATCACGTCATTTACTCCTACGAGCATGTTGCGTGTGCCGTTTGCAGCCTTTGTCAGGCCGTTTATTGTTTTAATTTCACACACCGTAGAAAGCATTGGACATTGTTTACCACTTTGGCATTTGGCTTAGGTGCAACAGCAGCAGCAACTATAACAACAGCAACAACAATGACGACAATGGCAACAAAAGCAATTGATGTATGAACAAAGTGAAATTTTGGGGGTTGACGCCTCTGAATATGCAACACACAATTTGTGTGTGAAGACAATTGCCTAAACTGAAAAGCTGTTTTGTGGCAAGGGGGAGGTCTTGGGACTGACGTTTGTGGCTAGTGTGGCAGCAGCATATTGTTGCAGTGCGAAAATTTCACCACTGCTGCTCATGATGAAAATAGTAATAGTAAAAAGTAAAATAGTAAATCTCTCGTTACGGTTTATTGAAATATTAGAGCATAAATATAATTCAATTATTGTCTTAGATCAACCATGTGGCAATGCTCTAGTCGGGAAATCTCGACTGGAAGATGCCCTTAACTGAGCTCGTATATATACATATATATGTGTTTATGAATCAATAAGATTTTGCTCATGTTTTTATTTCATTATGAAAATTCGTGTTTGTTAATAAAATCTGCGTTTATCGCTACGGAAAATCGATGTTCGCGAAATAGAGAAATTTATTGATAAATTAAAATATAATATACGAGAATTTATTCCAGATATTTGAAGTCTCCATTAGATAAATGGTTTTGGCTAGTGATCAAGATAAAATATTCCATATCATATCTGAGATGCTTCCTTCTGTCTGTTACATACTTCACACGACTTCATTGTCCATTTCAAATTGGTTCAGTGCAAAAAATGTAACTTAATAAAATCAAATGAACTTTGATTTTAAATATTTCCATTTTGTTTTGTTGCTCAACAAATATAATCCTTTAGACTTTTCTTCGTTTTGTGTTTTTTATTCGGGCCTTAAGGCCTTGGTAATTTGACTTCAACATTTATACGAGCAATACAGATATACATATATTAACTACAAAGTTGACAAATAAGTGTACAAAAATCTCAACTTAATTACAAATTTTTAGAGTCCTTGATAATTAGTTGATTTATTTGACCCTCTATCCATATTTCCATTTAAGAAGCGCAATAATTGATGGCTTTAAGGGTGTCGTTAGTGAAGGAAATTCATTATTTTGGAGCATGTTGCGATACGCTGCGTATTCGTCATATGTCGCTGATGCATGTAATAACTCTTTGTGCCGCCCAGCACGGCAGGCAGCAGGCAGCGTGGCAGACAGGAACTATAAGTGCAATTGAAGTTCCTTGGCAGAGCCTCAAGATTGCGCCACTCGATGTCCTTTGCGCTTTCTCTGTCTCACTGTGTGTATGTTAGTGTATGTGTGTGTGTGTGCCGTACTCGTTGACTCACAAAAACTTGCTGCAATTTTCGACTTGACTGCCAAGGAGTTGAACTCATCCTTGTCGCTGTCGTCGTCTTCGTCGACAAGTTATTTTATTGATAAACTTTTTCCGTGGAGTGGCTCGCGAATGCAAGCGACAAAGGGTGGGTTTGGGTGGTGCCTGGGTGGTTGGGTGTTTTGCGGCGTCCGACGACTCTTTGACTCTGTTGGTTGGCTCTGTCGTAGCGCTGTCTTCACATTGTTTGGCTTAAATGGCATTAAATCCTTTTAATGCTGGGTGCCTGCAGGCGTGGAGGGGGAGCCAAAGACGACTTGGGGCAGGCACTTTGGGGAAATCAATTGTGCTGATTGTCCTGCAATTGAGCTGCCTCAACTCAACAGTTCCAGTTGGGAGGGGGTGGAGGCAAATCATCTAACGGCCCGGCTAGTTGTATCTTTTTCTGCAGCTTGATTTTCTCCATGGTTCAGTATTTATTTTTGCTGGCACTTGCCACTTTTTTTCTATTTTTTTCTGCTGAGCTGTTTGTACTTCTTCTTTCCATTTTTTGCGATTCAGGCAAATTGAAAGATTTGTGCTGTTGTTTAAAGGGAATTTAGCAAACTGTTGCCTGGCATTTCAGCACGCAGGCGATTGTCAATTGTGAATGCGATTCCGAGTTGCTTTATTGCTGTATCACCGCCCGCCTCACTTTAGCCACCCTCTCATCCTGCAGCAGCACCTGCAGCTATGCGACCTCGTGCTGGCATCTCTGTCTCTCTCCCTCTCTCTCTCGCTCTCTTTCTGTCACATACCATTGCCACGTTTATTGCCACTTTTGAGTTGCATGAAATTAAACCCGCTTTTACGAGCAGCTATGTGAGGCTGTCGAGTTTCTCGATGTTCTCGACTACAACTTCAGATCGTTGCAGTCTTTAATCTTTAAGACGCGCTGCCGCTGCCACTGCCGCTGCCTCTGTTGGCCTTTTAATTATGCAAATGCATTGAGGGTTATTAATTGGGAAATGCAGCCACAGCGGCTGCAACGCTCAAGGATTTCAACTTTAGAAGTCGGCTTGGTGGTTGGGCTGCCAGTCGAGCCATTAGGCGACCTCAGTTCTTGCTCGAATGCTAAAGGCGACAACAAAAGGCTACATAAAGCAAGAAAAAAACGAGTTAGCAACTTGTTGTCGACTGAGTAATACTCTATTATCAGTTGAATCACGAATGAAATGAGATGGGATAGTGCAGTTGGTGAGTTTTGAACTGTAGTTTGAGGCACTGGTCCTGAAATATTAACTAAATGCCTTGTGGCTTGTTTTTGTTTCAACTGCTCGAATTCTTTCTTCAGATGCCAAACCAAAATATTCCATAGATACGAGAAAACTGCCTTGATTTCTTATGAAATAAGAAAAGAAAAAATACATATTTTACCGAGCTTGGAAATTACAAGTCTTCCCAATTAATTATCAAAGCTTTTACCATTCATATCATTAATTTTCCATCAAGAGTGTAGAAAATTTTAATAAAACCGATATGCTCTTTCACTTCAAAAATATATAAAATACTTTGCAAAAAAGAGTAAAAGAAAAATCGAGCCGCAGCTTGCTGAGTAACAAAAGCCAAAGTGGCCAAAACCAACTGCCAGCAAATCTTTTAGTGCAATCTGAAAAGCGGCTTTCTATCTCCCTCTCTCTTTCCATTGGCGTGGCTGCTTTTCGCAGCAAAGTTACCAAGAAAAACGCAACGCTTAGAAAAGCGTGACCACAGCCAGAGCCACGTTGCTTGCAGCTAAAGTCAAGGTAGGACTCTGTATCCAGGTGCAGCCTGCCACAAGATAAACTCCGCAACAAGAGAAACAAGACGAGGAGGATGGCGCAAAGAAAACGCAACTTTAGCAAATTTTTGTTTGTGCTGCAAAAGTTTAACTTGATTTTTCACTTCTTCTTCTTCATTCCATTTTTTTGTTGTCCCATTCGCGCTGAATAAATCATTTTTTAAACTGCGCTTTTCTATTCCCTTTGTTTTGTGTTTTTGTTTCGCATTGTATTTTTTTGCCACAGTCATAAAACAATTGCCGTTAAGTGTTGTTAAGCGAACGTGCAGTAAGCGTGCAACCTGCACGTTGCACATTGCACTTTGAACAGATTTTTGTTTTACCATACAAATACTCAAATAAACTGTTGCATGCTTTTAGGCTGGAGATTTGGACCTTATGCCAGAGTTGTATTTGTTTTTGGCTTAATAACCAACTTTCCATCTGCAATAAAATATGCAATGCACGTAAAGTGGAGCATTCATTGAGTGTCTTTCTATATGTATTTTAAAAATTAATACACAAATTTTCAATTCGAAACAAACCAAGAATTTTAAAACTTACTTTAAAGCTGTTTTAAAAAAATATATGCACATAAAGCTTTGTTTATCAATGAAACGCATTCAGTGCGAGCCTTGGTAAATATGTCTTAAAAGTGCATAAGTAATTTTGGAAAAATAAATAAATCAAATCAAATATATGTAGTTTTGCAGAGCATATAGCTTTCACTAAAATTTCAAAATGAAGTTGATGATGAATATATATTTTTTAGGGGAACTTTTCCGTCCAGGCAAGTTTTAGAAATGCTTTCACTGCTTTTCAAATATGGGCTTTAAAGTTTGTATTTTTCTATCTTAACCTCAGCAGTGCTGTTTTCAACATAATTATTCTTAGACTTGTCGGAAGCACTTTAAGCTGTTCGCTCGTTGGCTTTTGATTTACAGGCCGCAATGTGTTGCATGGCATTTTTGGCTTTTTGCCGTTGCTAATAAGCCACACACACCCAAGCTCACACATACACACACACACTCTGGCATTTTTAATTGCCTTCAATTTTCAACACCAACGGCCAGAGCACGTAGCCAAAGTAAAGATGACTCGACTTGGCCATTGTTTTGGCGCTTAAGGCCTTCTCGGCTAACTGGCTGGCTGGTACGCTTAAGTCAACATACGGCTGCCACAAACACACACACACACACACACATACACACATACACTTTTATATACAGTAGTTGGCAAAGGCAGAAGCGGCAGCCAAACCAAGAAGAAGAAGTCAACGTTGTCTTCAACCTTAACGCGCTCCTTGGCGCCTCCTCAAATATTTACATTCCATTTAGGCGCTGTCTGGGCCTGAGCTCAGCGGCTGCTGTTGCTGCTGATGTTGCTGCTGCTGTTGACTAAAGCACTTCATCTTCATTTCACAGTTATTTTCAACTTCATTTGCGTGGTAAATAGGTGAACAAATACGCTCAGTCAGCCATGTGTACTCAGTGACTGCGAGCCTCGAAACCTCGAGACTCTATCTCCGTGTCTGATACTTGGGTTGTGGACGGAGTTAACTCTGTCTGCTTTCAGTTTGTGTCTTCTTGGGCAGCACGCCGCCTTGGCATTAATATTTGCCAGGGCCCCCCTTCCATCTGCTCCTTACTATGTAACGGTGTCGTTTAACTTATTAGCCTGGCCAGCTCTGTGGTCTATTTGCATTAGCCTTAAACATTTTCGTCGCTTGCTTAATAGTGTAAGGAAAGATGTGCTTAACTTTGTGAGTGCCTTTGAGTCAAATGCTAATATCATGTTGACATATAAAGAGCCCATATAAGTTTATATTTATATAATTTAATCAGTTGTGATTAATGTGTAATCATTTTACCTCAAGTAATTTGCTTTCTACATACTTAAGGTTAATTATAATAATAATAATTTTATCACTCAACAAACAATTGTAGAGTGTATCTAAAACTCGTGGTGCAGCGCTGACAAGCATAAAATTTTCGTTTAGGGTTGACAAGTAGAGGGAAAAAAATGAAAAAGTTTTTGGTTAACAGCGCACAATTTTCGTAGATGCAGCGCAGATTAAATAATTCATTAAGCAAAACTTGGCGACTTTACAACACACCCAGAAAGACACCCACAAGTACGCCGCCTCCCCCCAAACTGCCTGAGACACTGTGGTTGTCATCAGCGTCATCGCCTCGTAGATGTTTTGATAAGCTTTGGGGTAATTAAGCGCTGAGTGTTGCCATAAAATATACCCTTGCAGCAACTGGGTGAAGTTTTCATTTTCATTTCTTTTTGTTTTTGTCACGCTGCACAGACGATATGAATTTAAATAGAAATTAAACTAAAATGAGCAGCAGAATAACAACAATAAAGGCAACAAGAACAATTCGGCGCTTAAAATGTGCAAGCAATTTGGGGCCTGGGCCTATTGCAAATATTAAATACAATTTAATAGTAGCGCGAAATTGGCGCAGCTTGTAAACAGGCGTAGGACCAAACAGCCAACGGCAATTAAAAGCCAGAAACCTCACGCGCCCTCTGAGTGTGTGTGTGTGTGTGTGTGTGTGTGTGTGCGGGTGCGGGTGTGTATATATGAGGCACTTCATATGCATGACAATGTCATGGCAACTTGTAAGCAGTCACGCCTCACAACATCAGCCGCCCACTTTGGGCACCCAGCTGCATTTACTGCAGTCAGATTTATTGCTGAAAAAACACACTCTGTTTGACTGCGAGTGGGTGTGTTTCCCCTGTAGTTTATATTTTTTTTTGTGAGCTGAACCCAAATGTTTCAAAAGGGTATAATGCAGTTGTTGCATCGTTTGTAACAAGTAGCAACTTCTTCTTCAGAATCCGCTGTTGAGTCGACTGCAATGTAATAATAAACCGATCTAAGCTACTATAAAAGCCAGAAACTACAAGTTTTTGACAACTGCTGCTTTCACATCAGATCAAGTTTATTTTATTTTAGCGATAATTTTCCCCATTCTCCAATAACAATAAGAATCGATTACAGATAACAATTAAAACTACAATTTCCTGGTTATATATTTTTTGTAAAAGCTTTATATTGCACAACATAATATTTATCACCAAGATCGGTTGATCGGTGTTGATGTGAATATCTAAAACGAGTACAGCTTATAGCCAAGTAAAATCTCTAGTTCAGGGTATCTGCCATTCGAGCACTCTCGACTGGAGCTTACTTATTTTTCAATATATTTGGAGATTGGCCTTTGTTGGCATTGGCTCGAACGCTTGTTCTTTGTCCACGTTAAAACCACTGTAAGTAACTAAGTTGCCGTTGCTGTTGCTTGTTAGTGTTGCAGTGGCAGTGGCAGTGGCAGTGGCAGTGTGGCATTGGCAGATTGGTAGTTGCAATGGCAGTTGTATTGTTCGGCCTGCTTGTGGGCTGTTGGCCGGCTTTCAATAACAATTCACACACAGCTTGTTGCATTCATGTTTTTTTTGTGTGCCATAAAATTTCTTATCGCATTGAATATCTGTTGAATATTCAGATTATTGCGCTTTCTACTTTGATATTCGATTCAGAGCATACAAATTAAATTAAAAGAGAATAATTAATAAGTTGTGAAGTTGATTCGAAGCGAATACTCAGTATACACAAATATTTGTTGGCGTTGAGTTGTGCTTTAAATAAAAATCTGCCTTTTTACCACGCTTTCATCGATTTACATTTACTCTCAATAATGCCTTGTAGAGTAAATTACGAGTTTTTAAGGTACGAAACATTCAGTATTTTGAATATGTATCTTTTATATTTTCATTTATTATTAGTTTTACCGTAATTGCAGCCTGAACCAAAAATTAATTATGCATAATATTATGTACTAAATAATCATATTCAAATAATGGCTAAGTGCGCTCATCGAAATTTGTGTTTATATTCCGTACATTTCAAATGCAAGCAATCGACCATAATCCCATATAATGTTGCCCTAATGTTATTTTGTTGTTTTTGCATATGTTTTGTGTACTTTATGCAAACACGCATTGCTGAACAATGTGCTGCAAATACAAATCGAATCGCGTTCGATGCGTCATCAAAGTCAAATGGAAACGAAATACGTAAACATGGGCATTACAACGTATTTAATTGTAAATTAACTGTAATCAGTCGCTTGTCTGTTTTGACATGAACATAACAAAGAATTTACAACGTAAATAGGGCGAGATTTTATATTACTTGCTCTTTCGCTTTATAATGAAATCTGATAGAGGTGGCATACCTGCAAAATTCCAAGAAACAATTTAATAAATATAAAAATATCAAATATCAAGTAATTAAGTACTACCAAAGGCATATTTGCCGAACTGAACAAATTGAATTGACTTCATTTCTTTATACTATAGTCTTAAACAGCAAACATTTCGAATATAAGGAAGAACTAGATTTAATGTACTGCTAATGTAGCTGCCCCTCGTCTAGCGAATTTCCATCCAAATCGATTTCTGATAGCATCAAAAGACAGAATTGTAAAACTATAGGATTTCCACTGATGTCTAAAAAGAATAAATATAAATAATAAACTCAACTCAATATATATATATCAGATTTTGTTAATTTCAAGCATTTTCCACTGTGCGTAAATCTATCTAATATATATCGAAAAAATATCATATTTCTGGCTATCCATTATATCTTAGCTTAACTTTAACTTTAAGCTACAGTTGTAATACATAGTCGCAAGGTATCGCTGGAAACAACTACCCCATTTCTACAAGAGCTCAACTGCATTTCGAATTTTTCATCTCTCGACGTATATTTTCAAAAAAAAAATTGCATACCTATTAGGCGGGTGCATTAAACTGCCAGCGAGTGACTTTAAAAAGCCGCCGTCGCTAGGATATTGACTACAAGTTCGCATTGATTTATTGCCGTATTGTGGCACTCTGGCCACCCGTTCCCGCTTCCCATCTCCCTCTTGTTGGCCCCCGTGCCAGTTGCTCGCTGGTGCATGAATGTCACTGCTGAGCCAAACAGACAAGACAACCTACAAGTTACAACGAACACCGAATTGCGAGCAGACAACATTACGAACATTGCTAAAAGGCAAAGGCGAACAGCAACAAATAACAACACCAATAGCAAAAACAACAGGAATATCAACGGCGACAGAAAGCCGTAAAAAGTGTAGTGCAAAGAAATCAGCGCACGTTAGCAATTAATAATGGGCAGAAGTAGTGGGAATACAGCAAACGGCCAGACATTTGGCGGCTTGCGTATGGGGACCTATCCGAAGGAAATAAATAAAAAAAAGACAAAGCCAACTTGTGATATGGGCACACAAACGAAAGATGGCCGAAAAGGCCACATCTGCAACCTGTCTAAGCTATGTTGGCCAAGTACAATATCTGAAAAATGCCAATGAAATTGTCAATAGATTTGCCAAAGTTCTTTAAATAGAAAATGGCAAATAAGCTGTAGAAAATGATAAAGAATTTGAATTTGTGACCATCGATTTAAATGGATTATAATTGAGGGTCAAATTTGGGTAAGTTTTAAGATATTTTTCTATGAAAACATTTAAGTAAGTAAGCTTTTCAATTTCAAATTAAATCCTGAAGAATTTATCTGCCCAAAAAACTACAAATGAATACTGCGAAAACTTTTTGAATATTATAAAAGTGAATTAATTTGTTTCCTGCTTTTCAAAGAGAGCTTAATTACTAATCAAAGAGTTTAATAATCCTGCTAATTTATAAATGCAACGATGAACAGATTTGTGAATGATTAATTAAATGGAATATTTCATATAGCCATTAAATTCTTCCACTTCCGATTTTCCTTTCACATTTTGAACAAATTTTAGATACTTTAATTTGCCATTTGGCAGTTTTGTGAAATTGAACTGGCCATTAAAGCCTCGTCGACAGCGCGCACTCAGACGGTTGCATATAAAAAATTAAATGCCACGTACGCAATCACGCTCACACATACACATACTAGACACACACACACACACACACACATATGTGTATGCTGTCATATGTAATTATTAATTTCTAAAAAGCCATTCAAAATAATATAATTTTAAAATGCGTTCTAGCCGCTGACGTGCCAGTAAGCCAAAGGGATAGAGGAGAAGTGGAAGAAAGGGGAGGGGGGCCATAACTGTTCTAACTGTTTGGCAAACTGGTCAATGGCCAATGGTTAAAATGGTCGCCAGCTGCTGGTGCTGCTGCTGCAGCTGCATTAATTTATGTGGCCCTGTCCGAAATCAATATGCCCGCTGCGTAAAGAAGCAAATTCGCCAACTGGCCAAAAATATATTACACACGTATATATAGTTGGTAACACGGCACTAACTATGTCGATTTGGCCATATGCACTAAAATTTATGCATATGTTTCGATTTTAATGCGCACGCACACACTCTCTCTTCCTCTCCCTCTCCCTCTCCCTCTCCTCTTCCTTGCTCTCGCGTACGTAGTCAAAGTACTAATCCTAATTTAAATGTTTCGTTCATATTACGCATACGCCGCGTGCGACAGCTCGAATTACTTTGCCTGTGTGCGCAACATTTAAAATTAACCAGTCAACAATTTAATTGTTGTGCGAAAATTAGCAACAAAATAGAAATGGGAAAAAATGGAAAAACGCATGGCATAATAAAAAAAATTAAACACGCCACGCCACAAAATAGTTTTGCATAACAAATTCAATTAATCAACTAGTCGCTGTATTAAAATCATATTAAACATAATTGGAAAGTGGAAATTGCATTAGAGCCATATTCAGAAATTGCAATATTTCACGCTTGTGCAATTTAAAACATTTACTCTTGGACAGCCAGTTTAAAGCTGTGAAAATTGCAGAGGAAACCTTAATACTAAATCCAATAGACATCTCTGCTTGTTGATGAACACGTCTGAGCTGCCATTAAGATTCGAGGTTTTGCAACCAAATAAATCATAAGGAATCCTATATTATATTTAAAGGTCGTCGAAAAATATTATGCAATATTTTTATGATTAATTGGAGCATGCATGAATGTCAGCTGCCAAAAGCTCGTTAAAGATTAAAGTACAATTTCTACAACTTTATCATTATTCATTCACTAAGTTGGGTTCTTCCCCTATTTAACGATAAATCCACAATTATATATAGCTTAAACAAAGTACTCACTGTTGCAATATTGAACTTCATAACAGCAATGACTTGCTAAACAAGTGTCGGCAATTTATAATCTTAGATATTTGCAACTGCACAGCTAGGAATTCTAATTGGAAAAGGGACTCGAAGTCAATTCCGATAAGCCACAATAACTAACGGCCTGTCAAGTGCCTGATAAAAATTTAAATGTACTATAAAAGCAGCGTGTTTTAGACTCAACGTTCCATAAAGCAGAATTTCTACTTTAAGATGTGGTTGTACTTGGGTCAGCTGGTTCTACTCTGCTCGGGAATAACTCTGCTGGATGCAGTTCAACGCCACAGGAAGATATGGCTACCACGCATTGTGAATGGCAAACACATCTGGATTGAAGATGCACCCTGGCAGGTGGCCCTGTTGAATCACAGTGAACTCTCTTGTGGTGGCTCCATCATAAGCGATGACATCATTATAACAGCTGCTCAATGCTTGATTAATACTACTGCTGAAGAGTTGTCGGTTCGAGCTGGTTCCTCCAAGTGGAATTCTGGTGGCCAGCTTGTGAAGGTCTCCGATTTTATTATCCACCAACACTTTGGCGAGGAGACCCATGAAAATGATATTGGTTTATTGCGTTTGGCTCGACCGCTTCGACTTGGAGATGTGGCCCAAGCGATTTCCATCGCCAAAGAGGATCCGGCAAATGGAGCCCGTGCATTTGTTTCGGGCTGGGGTGCTTCCAAATACAACAGGGGTTGTGTCAATTGCAGTCAATTGCAGGGGGTTTGGCTGAAAATAATTAATCGTGCAGCCTGTGTCCTATCCAAGTATTCGATTGTTGGCTGGGTAATCACCAAGGACATGATCTGTGCCAGCGATCAGGGCAAGGATGCGTGCGGCAAAGATGTAGGTGGTCCTTTGGTCTCCAACAACGAACTGGTTGGCATTGTTTCCTGGGGTGAGGGTTGTGCAAAGCCCGGATTTCCGGGTGTTTACGCCAATGTGGCTTACTTCGCGAATTGGCTTCAAAATGCAATTGACGAGCTTCACAACAATCACCATCAATCACACTACACAACGCGTAGTACAACATCGAGTGTAAGCTATACCCTTTAAAAATTGAAAAGCAACTGAAAGGGGAATCAGCGATTATAGATATGTTAACTATTTTTATTATCCGAGCAGTTTGGCTTATTGATTTTAATTAAATAAATACTATAAGCCAAAATTGATTAATATCGGACTATTAAATAACATTGCATTAATCGAAATAATCAGTTGATTTATGGTAAGAGACAAATGTCAGCAGGTGGACTCCGGTCTGTAGGGGTATGTGATCTTATCTTAATCGCTTGTGCTTCTTTCTGCATAACTTCGATTTATATTTAGCTCATGATACTAATAATACTATAAAGTCAAACATTTTTAACAGCAAGTCTGTTTTGTGCTCCAGAGCAATTATTTAGATTCGTACAATTTGTTATTTGTTTCGAATTTTGTGATATATAAATGAGCTCAGATTGTTTCGGCAATGCCATAAATTGAAGCATGTTGCTAAGATATATATTTATATGTGTGTGTATTGTTACAACAATGTGTGCCACAAATCTCTAAATTCCCACAATAGTTTTTAAAGGGCAAAATAAATTTATTGGCGCGATGCAACAAAATATTGTGCAAACTTTTAGCGCCAACAAGTTAAATCAAATATATGGCATACACACGCGATATAGCTTATTGTGGTTGTTGTTGTAATTGCTGTCATTAATGTTGCTGCTATTGTTGTAATTGTTGTTGTTGCAACACTAAGTTCAACAGCAATTAAAATTGCCAAAAAGAAATAAATGCGAGTGGCCAGCAATACTAACAAAAGGAACAACTACAACTACAACAACAACTACGAGAACAACAACAATGCTTATCTTAAGTTGCGCTAGTTAACAAACAACAACAACAGCAACAACAACAACAACGAGTTGAATTCATAGCCGGGACAACAACCCGTGAAACTTTGCTAACATTTTGTTGGCCGCCCAAAATTTGTTCAAGGCAATAAAAATGTTGCCAAGGGGTTGAAGGGGCTGTCGTGGGGGGAATCCGTAACTAGCTGAAAAGCATGACGACAAACACACACCCACATACACACATCAGTGTGTGTGGAACGTAAATCGTTGTAATAGAAACATTGCATTTTATTGCATTTGTTTTCGCTGCTGGCTTTCTCCCTTTACTTGCTACGCTTTGTTTTTCCTCTGCTCTGTTTCTTCCAGTTTTTTTTCTCTTCTTTTTTTTTTTTTGTTTTATTTGGGCCAATAACATAGAACTGATAAATGGTCAGAACGGCTTTGTGCCAATGTCTCTGCTGCAGCTGCAGCTGCGGCAGCCGCTTACTGTCCATATTTGTCTTTGGCTGTCCGGGCTGCAAACAGCCAAGAAGCTACTGCACAAATGGCCAATGAAAACTTGCCAAAAAGAAACAAGTTTGATGTGTGGCGGATGGGAGTACTCAACTAGCAGATACCCTGGCCAAAATAGATTCTTTTTTTTAATATAAAGTGACTGTTAGATTTGATGAAATGAGGCAATATCTGTAAAAATGAAAATGAAATTCCAATACATTTTAGAATTAAATACTCTAGATTCGGATAAATGGATAGCTTCTGATAATATTTATGTACATACACTATGGGATTGTAGATGCCTTCAGCTGTCTCTGACATTCATATGCATAACTTCAAGTTAGGGTAGGGTATTTAAATAAAAGAAACTTTTCAATTTGCGCTAAAAGCGTTGCTGAACTAAGTAAAATATTTAAAGGAAAACCGAATTCGCCATTTGCTAGTTGAGAGTTGCCAGTTGCCAGAGCTGTCCGTTGGCAGTTCCTAGTTAGCACTTACAGATTCATATGTGGCGTGTGTCGTGTGCTGCTGCTGATGCTGCAACTTTATTACCTGCCACGCGGTTGCACCACAAATGAATGCAGCTCTGTTGCTTATAAATGATGGCTAAGCAACCGCGCTATATATACCAATGTCGACAGCGATTTGTCTTCAGCTTTCGACTGACATTTGAGGTCATGCAAAAACATAGTTTAATTAACTTAAGTAAATGACCCAAAGGCGTTGCTCGCTGTCAAAGTGCGAACGAAAGATTGGCCAAGTGGTTTTTTGTATTCTACGGCCGCAAGATGAATAATGCAAAGGACACTAAAAACTGTCCACATTTGCATAGCACTTGCAACAAAACGGACACGGGGCGAAGAGAGGCGATCCAAACGGAGGCAAAGCAATGCTGCCAGAGCTGACCGCACTTAGTGCAGAGCCCGAGGGTCAGCAGGCAAAGGCAAACACATCTGTGCCAACTGATACAAAAATAAAGAGAGAACATATTTCTAATATGTATATATGGCGGATGTATATTGCATAGTTAGCTGAGATATGAAAAATATTTTGACCGAAAGAAATCACAAGGAATTTGCATTTTTGAAATGTGCAATATTGAATCGAAGCAACATTTCAAATGTTTGCTTTCTTTGCTTTCACAGGTGAAGCGTCGCTTTGGCGAGTAGAAATCGTTTTCTGTTTATACAATTTTTTTAAATAAAGTTACTTCCGTTCGTTTGCCATTTGAGCAATTTTTGTTAACTGAAAAATAAGCAATCTTTTTTGGTAGCTTTTGCAAGATGGAAACACATTTTAGCTTGCACTAACTGGCAGCTCTTTATTCAAATATGTTTTTTTAATTAAAAATTCCAAATTCCCTTTGACATTTAAGAAAATTTCTTACAAAAATAACATTCAGTTTGAAGAGAATATTTAAGAAGTTCGATACTTAGAGTAATTTTATTAAAATGTCAAGCTGCGGAAGTAGCTTAAATTCATTTAAGTATGAATAGTCAATGCGCTTATTTAATTCATAGCCAAAATATACTTTATAATTTATGCCACCGCACAGAGAAGAGTTTTTTGTTGGTCACTTAGATTTGTCCATTACACTAAGCCGCTTTGAGTGCGTTTAATCAACTGAAAATATCTATATATATATATATATATATACATATGTATATATATATATACACTCGTCTCGTCAATCAATGAGTGAATGGTGGAATGAATGTACATAAAAAATGTGTAAAGCAAATATTTTTTGACAGCTCCATCAATATATGTTTAAGCTTGTGTGTGTGAGTGTGTGTGTGTGTGTGTGTGTGTGTGTTGATGTCACGGATTTAATGCTCCGTGCTGTTTAGTAAAATGGCGAAATAAATGAATTCATAGCGTGTCGGCTGGGAAGGGGGTGAAATGTAATACGAAGGTGGTGTAGTGAAACAGTGGCAACATTTTGACATGCAGATACACAGCAACAACAACGAGGCAGATTAAAAGAGATTACATCTGAATTATTTGATAATGCCAATGCACCTGTACCAAAAAATAAACAAGTGAAACGCATTAAAACGAGCAAATGCCCAGCGATGCATTCCATCAATGCTCAAATTTATTTTCCATTTACTTTTGGGCATGTTTGAAAAAAAACCGAACAGCGATTCGGTTGTGTATTGGGGCAGTTTCTGTTTTGTTTCCATTCGGTTTTTTTTTTTATTTTGTGTGCAATTGACATGACACTAACTGAATTGACAAACACACGATGATTGCTTTGATTTGGCTTTGTACTCTGTTAACTTGTATTTTTCACGGTTCTATGAAAAAATGGGCTAAATAAGTTCATACAAAATTGTGGGAGCTTAAAGACTTGAAAAGGTATTTCTAGATGGGAATTTAGTAAGTCAAAACTTACTTTGTAATTGTGGCCTAGGAATATTTACATGCACTTTTGAAAAAAGTTTGGACTGTAGAAACCTTGGAAATGTACCAAAGCAACATTCTTACATGAATTTCGAGGTAAGATTACATTTCTATATTTATGTACAGTATTAATCTAGATGTCAAACCAATCAAAAATAGAAATTCGTTTGTTTAAGTCATGGGTGTAGAAACTTTTCTAAATTTAAAATTGAAGTCGACTTAGATTTCTGTGCACGCTTTCAATTGATATACATTTTAAACTGAATGCATTGTTGGCAAATGTTGCAAATTTTCACTAGCGCAGCAATTACTCAACAGGGGGGCTGCAACATCGACAGCGGCAAGGACGACCCTGGGCGCTGTTTACAGTTACGAGCAGCGTGTTGCGAGCTGCGAGCGCTGCCAGCAGCGAAATAGAGTTGCAGGCCAGCATTTTGGCTGGCAGGCAACAAAACAATCGTTGACAAAAATATTTGCATGCACTTTGGGGTGCACTTGGCAGCACTGTTATAGCGCAGCCATCTAATATGCAACACCTATGACAGGCGCCCGCTTGACATTTGGAATCGTTGGCCCCCAGCGACCCAGAACTGAGACACACAACTGAAAAGTGTTGCATAAAACAGGGCGCAGCTGGCGCGCACTGAGCAAAAGGTTTAGCGCAACCCTGACCAGGATCAACAGCAGCAGCGCTGCAGATAAAGTTTAAATGCTGCCACACATTTCCCGGCATCCTTGACCCCCCATCCCCCAAACAAATCTATCAGCAATTTGCAGCTGAATTTATCAAGCAAAAGTCGCTAAAAATTAGAAAAAATTATGACTTCCGCAATTGCTGAGACTGCTGAACACAAAAGGATGTGGATCAGAAACGTACCGTTAGATACAGCATAGTTCACAGTTAGGCAACTGTTGCTTTTGGCCACAGTTATACACAAACACACATACTCGCATACACCCACATTTGCACGTTGCAAAGTTTTCAAATAGAAAATGTTTAATTTCCCCAAAGACAACGTCGATGCGGCTGCTACCACTGAAAACGCAACGTTTTCAAGCTAGGCTAAGAAAACTTTCTTTATATTTTACAATATATTTGAGAGTGAGTGTGTGTGTGTGTGTGTGTGTATTCAAGTCCACCGTTGCTGCACCAGTGCAAGCAAAAAGTTTTCGGTCTACGTCTAAAGTTCGGGGCGAGCGAGCGTTCGCTCCTCAGCGTCAAAGTCGAACTTGTTAGTTTGCCATAGCGTTGAAAATTATATTATTTTAGAACTTTTCAAATGTCGCCAGAGAGTCGAGCTCAACATTTTCGCTCAACACCAGTGACAAATTGTTGCAGTGTGTATTTGTGTGTGTGTGTGTAGTTAATTCTACGTAACCAGTTAATCAAGCATCTAACAATTGCTTCATAAATATTTAAATATTAACTTCAACTATTACAGTTTTAATCAACTTAAATCTAGACTCTGGAGCTCGAACTTGATGTTGGCTTATAAGCTTATAAAGATATAACAGCCGCAAGTAAGCAACTTTGCCAACTGTTGTGGCTATAATTTCTGAATAAACAAAATGCACAACACTTTGTCAAGTTTTGCTAAAGTGAATTTATAGAAATATCGTTAGCAGCTTATGAAGCTGTGCGTAAAGCGGCATACAAAGATATAACTAAACCGTTATCAGTAAATTTGGCCAACTATCACTTGGTTATATTATATTTGTATCAAACCGAACTTGTTTCACAGTTTTAAATGAAACTTGGAGTAGTCGCTTGAAAGATGAGTTCTTGTATGAAAAACTTTTTGTTTTGAATGTTATGCTTACCGAACCTACTTTATCTACCTGCTATTTTGCTGCTCAGCATTAGACAACTATATCATCTACCTTTCGTAGAAACAGCTTTTCCTTTTGAATTTGTATTGAAATTAGAAAGAATGCAGTTCAACTCCTGTCTGCCAAGGTAAGCAGACTTCAGCCTGCCTAAGACAACCATTGTTGCTCGTCTTATAATAATACCTCTTAATAATGCCTTAATAATGCTGCCCATCTCAATAGCAATTACGCTTCTAATTCACAAATAGTTCAAACACATAAAGCATTATTTGTCTAACCATGAAATGCATGTTGGAAGTCGTCAATAAGTGCTCTTAGCCTTAATATGCTTACACACAATCAAATATAGAAGAGAAAGATTTTTGGGTCCATTTGGGGAGCTAAATCACTGGTCACAAGGTGCAGAGTATTCAGTACTACTGATTATAATGTGTATTGACTCTTTACGGTTGGGGAAATATCCTGCTTGCTTCCAATTTGGATGCATTTGGAGGCATTTGCAGCCCTGTCAGCCTGTCAACATATTCACTTTGATATTTCCCTTTCAATTTCAAGTCACTTGGGCAGATTAAATGGCCAACCTGCTGTTGCTGCTGCTTGTGGTTGCGTGGGCGTGCCACGATAAATGGGTCGGTGTTTACGGGTTGTCCATCGAAGGCTGGTAAGTTGCAAGTGCAAGCGGCTGCGTCAGCTGTTGGCCAATTGCATTGCCTACACGATAATCACGTTTGGTTATGCGCCTGTTTGCTGTTGCTTCTGTTTCTGTTGTTGTTATTGTTGCTGTTCTTGTTGTTGCTTTTGTTGCATGCGTTGCATTTGCATTTGGGGCCTCTTGCTATGGCATGTCGTGGTGTGGTTTATTGCAACATCTTGTCCAATTTATTACCACTTTCATTTGGTAGCATAATAGGCAATGTCCATTCACATATACACGCACACGCACACACTATTGCACGCACTTGCGGTAAATGTGCATATCTATAACACGTTGCACTCAAAAATACTAAAACTGACTCAGACTATTTCTATGAGGCACATGTCTCGTCTGCTATTGCTTTTTCGGCTGCATTTCTGCTTCATCAGTTACATGCTCTGAATAATTGAAGCGTATTTATTCCTAATCTCCTACGCCAGCTATGCCGCATGCCACAAATATTTCTTTATGTATATATTTGTTTTTATTTCTTTTGCCTTCTGCACTTGGTATTCAATTATTATTTTTGCTCATATACCGTTCTTAAGCCTTAAAAGGCATTTTCTTTGCCTGCACCAAATTGCAAAAATGTTGCTCAAGTTTCTGAGTATTTTTATGCTTTCTCTCTGTGTGCTTTTTCTTGTTTTTTTTTGCTGATTGTTGCAGAAACAACAACTGCAATTATTGCATATTAAGCGTGTTGGCATTAACATGTGCTAGCTAGCTGCCTGACTGTCTGGCTGTCTGTTAGACACACCGACTGGCAAGTTCAACAGCCCGTTCATAAATTACGCATACGCCTGTGTGCCTCAAATGCCATTTTTAACTGCATATCCCCAGGCGCACTTAGAACATCATCGTCGCAGCCTTTTGATTCCAGGCCGCATGCGAAAAATGTCAGCTAACAGAAAAAACTAGGGAGCAGAGATTTGCTAATGCTAAGGGGATTGGCTATAAAATACCCGACAATTACTTACCTAGCTTATTATTTTCAACAATGTGAGCTAGAGTGTTAATCTTGAGAGATATTATGTTAAAGGCTGCATTTACAATTGTGCTCTTTTCTAACTAATAATAAATCAGAGGATGCTGATTAGGAATACTAAGAACATTCCTTTTCTGTAAGGGCCTTTTCTTCATGTTAGCCACTTTTCATACATTAATCATTAATCGAATAATTAATTGTTTCCAAGTGTTTCTCGTAAACTTATTTTAAATAATACATTTGCGATTTTCTTGCCAATTTGGTTAAACTTTTTCCGTTTTTGTATTCATGATCGATTCGCATTTAAACTAAGCAAAATTTTACCCAAAAAAGTATTTATTTATAAATATTTTTCTAAATCTTTTATTTACAATGAACAGGACAGGATTGATTCTAATATATTGAGTTAATATTCTAAAATTTTATAAGCTACTTGTGTGCTACAATTCTTATAATCTATGTGGAAGGCCAACAACATTATATCTTTGTTTGCCCAAAAATGCCACAGATTTAGTTCTGAGCTGATTGAAAGACTACTTGTTAATAGAGCAATATGTCTAGCTATGTTTTTAATAGAGTAATATACCACTTTAGGTTGCATGAGTGCGGGTAGCTTAACGCTCGAGTGTTGAACGCGGCACTTTGAGAGGCTTACCCGTCAGTTGTTATTGTTGCTGTTGTATTTTGAATCTGGTGGCTTTGTGTGCGTCTTTTGTGGCTCTTTGTTGTTTGTTTGCCTGTTTGTTTGTCGACAACGACAACAAGAACAAGAACAACAGCGTCAACACTCGAGCACAACTGCCAGCAGAGTTGCGAGTTTTAATTGCACTGAAATCAAAATGCTAAACACTTGTTGGCTGCCTCGCTGCCACCGCGGGCTACTTTCTACTTTTCGAGTCGCCTCGTCGAGGTGTCAGACTGCATTGGCAAAGCGGCAATGCCTAGTAGTTGTTGACTAGTAGTTGTAGTGGTTGTCCTGCTCGTCCTTTGATTGCGACACTGTACCATAACTGAAGGCAGTTTTAGCTTTTGGCACACTGCTGCAAATGGTTTTCAAGTGTCCGCCATTCGCTTTGATCGTTGGCAACATTTTGCGACAGTTGCAGCTTAGTTGAGTTCTGACTGCAGTCCAAAAAATATATATTTCCTATTTCAATAGAACTATGAATAGAAAGGCAAAATATTGAAAGCTCAGATGGCGTATAGAAATTGAAAAGGTTGATTTTTACAAGACTTTTTCATGGGTTTTTTGTCTTTTATTTATTTTGGCATCAACCAAATGAAGTTGCAGTCAATGATGAATGATATTCCACCTCGAGCTAACAAGCTGCCCTAAAAATATTCTACTGCCATTAAAAATCTATGCGCAACTTAAGCGCAATTAATTTCTGCAATTATGCTAGAAAAACCACAAAAGCATCAATGCGAAATAGTTACGCGGATGGTTTAACGAGAGTTTAAGCAATTCCAAATGCTCAACAATTGTCCCAAAAATAACAATGCAAGTTTGCAAAGAATCGAAAACTTGCTGTCGGCATCAATTGTCTGTAATCGTCTGTTAGTCTCTGTAATTAACTTTGATTTGTTGAAGCAACAATGGCAATAGCAACAGTTTCTATTTTTCTTTCACACACACACAGACACACACACACGCATATACAGTCCCACACATGCCCCCTGTTGGCCAACTGTGCAACTGACAGTTGACGCTGCATGTTGCAGCTGCAGTTTTAATAATATTTGTTTTGTTGTCAGTTTTAGTGCTTTTTGCATGACTATCACAACAAGCAAACAATCAAGCAGCGGGTCTAACTAACAAACTGGACAAAACTTCACCAAAAAACTTTGTTTTTGTTCTTGCTGAAGCTGCTGCTACTGCTGCTGCCACTGTTGTTCGTGTTGTTGTTGCTGCTGTTGCTGTTGCATGTGATACGATTTTTATGTAAAACATAATTGCAGATTAGTCGCAACGGAAATGTGAAATACAAAAACGAAAGCGCTGGAAATACAAATTGTAATCGCTCTGTTGCCGCTTAAAGAGGATTACAATAAAAAACAGCTAAGAATGCAGCAGTCGAGAGTGCTCGACTGAGAGATGCCCTGAATACTAGGCATCCTGTATAAACTGCATTTAATATTCCATCTTAAGAAAACTTAAACGGTTATGTCTGGGTATAGTCAATATCTAAATTGGACTGATTTATCTTTACAATTGGGTCTTTTATTGCTACCGATATTCGCGACACAAGGCGCAGTCTCAGAAAAGTCTCAGATATCGGTTTAGTCATACAGACAGTCACACAGACATGGCTTAATTGACTCGGTTGTTGTTCCTGATCAAGGATATATTTATATTTTATGCTTTCCTTTTTTATGTCCGTTACACACACTACTTTATATACCCCTTCTAGCCATTTTAAATGTGTGCAGGGTATACAAAAGCGTGGATTAAGTTGCCAGACAGACAGCAGAGTGGATAGAGTGTCAGCGATCGGCTGTAAGACTGCAGGGGGGAAAGGGTATTCATGTCGACACAGGCGACAAACTTTGCTGCAGTTCGAGTATTTGAGTATTCATATTGTTGGTTTTCGCTGTGAGGCATTTAACTCAGGCCAAAGATATTTCAATCAATTAAAATGTACCACAAAAAGGAGAAAAAACCAAATATATAGCAAAAAGTGGTTTAGAAGCAATTTGCCCAAAGCAGAAATAGCTTTGGGCAACCAAACGCACAGCATGACGAGCATAGCTCAAGTTAGCAGTCGAAAAAATGACTTTAAATTAACAAACACACACACACACACAGACAGTTGGAGTCATGCGTTTCGCCTATTTGCACAATAAATGAAGTTGAAAATGGCTTGACTAGTTGTGTGTGTGTGTGTGTGTGTGTGTGCAGCAGTTCAAAGTAGTTGTTATTGTTGTGGGCCACTTTAAATGGAACGTAAATATTTGAGCTGCATTGGCAGCCAGTTGAGGATAGAAAGATTCGGAAAGATGCTCTCACCTGACAGCCATCAGGTAATAGCAGCTCCACTTTGCTCTGCCCCACATCGATCCACATTGATTTGCTTCATTTTTGGGGGGTGCAGTCGCAAGTGCAAACAGCTTCAATTTCACACAGATAGTGGCCATTCAAATGAATTTTCTGTCTTCACCTTGCCCCTTCTCGCTGGCCCCTTGCCTCTTGTCAATGCTCCCCTTTTTCCTTCTGCTGCATTAAAAAGGCGCTGCTTGAGTTCTCTTGCAGTTGGCATTTTGAATGTTTAATTATTTTATACTGAAGTGGGAAGCGTTTTCCCTGCCAATTGATATATTTAATCAACATTTGTTTTGATTTTGCATTTTAGTCTACCACTTGGGATTCTACCGAAGTTGCTTTTCGTTGAGGCTTTCACTTCTTCAAGAAAACCTTTAGAAAACTGTGCTGGCTTTCGAGTTGTCTGAGCTGTCAATTGATGTTATTTAAAAGTATTTTATTGAATGATAAATATTCTTAAATGTTCTCCTTGGATTCCAGATGCAATAAATTCTACTCAACTAAATAGATTTTCGTTTTGCTTTTAAGATACAAAGTCTTATTCTTTAATAACGATGACTCTGTTTAGTGGGATCGATGTGTTAGCAGTTTGGATAACACATTTACTCGATCCAAGCTAAGCTAAGCACTCGTGGGAAATTCCATAATGAGGATAGACCCTAAAGATCCAACGGTTATACTTAGGATTATCTATTTGCTAGACTTCGTGTTACAGGATGCTCGTGATGTAAAAGACTGAAACTCGGTATTGTTGGCCAAATTCCGTTAACAACTGTTAAAATTTTGATTTTGATTTTCCCTCCCAGATGTTATCTGCTTGCCGGATTCGAATAGAGGGGTTCTTGGTTGACTCCCTTGAAACATTTTCTAAATCTGCCTCTGCGGTCTTCAAATTAATTTATAATCAGCAGAAATGTATTCAAACCAACCTAATTAGAGGTGATTAAGACTTACGTAAATGATATGTTGAGTGCAATAACGAATAATTTATAAGATTTCAGTTATTTCGGTTTTCAGTTAATCCATAAAACAGCTTTTGTATGCCCCATCTTTTTAAGCATTTTATTATTTTGGCAGACTTTTGTAATATCTCAAGTCTCAATGCTCTCCTAGATTTTAAATGAGATTTTTGTAGGCTTTTCGCTCTCATGATAATGCATATATATGATTTACATAGATGAGCTTGAGCCGTGTGGCAACTCTATAAATTAGCTACTTGGTGACAAGCCAAGTGGCGCCTTAGTTGATGATGCTGTTGCTATTGTTGTTGCAGCACAGTTGCAGTTGCAGTTGGTGGCTGTGTCGACGCCTCTGGTCTTTAATGAATGGACCGCATAAGAGCATAAATTATTTCGGGTGGTCCAGCTGCTGCCTGCCCCTCGGCTTATATTCGCATATTTGCGCAGCATACTTCTGGGCGCCATACGCGAATAGCTGTGCAGCAGCAGCAGCGTTGCATGCTTCTCGGTTGCACATGACTTGGCTAAGGTCCCTATCCGCTCCGGTCGCCCTTTCTCCGCTCTTATCCACGAGCTAACCCTTTCCCTTTTTGCGGACCATGTTGCAGTAAAAAACATTTGGGCATAGCGCTCATTTTTTTTTGTTAATTTATTTTCATTTTATTGTTTTTACTTTTTTTTGCCTGTGTGTGTTGGTTTTTATTTTATTTTATTTTTTTTTTGTGTGTGTGTATAGTTTTACTTAAAATAAATGTGGCTCTTTAATCATAATATATTCACAGTGTTTAAGTTAAACTAATGTTTTTTTTGTTGTTTTTTGTTGTATTGTAATGCTTGCAATATTTGTATGCCATTATCATATATTGATTTAATTCATTTGCTTTTCAGTTTTTTCATTACTGTAAACTTTAATACATTTCTAGCATATTTACATTTTGGTGTCTTTAAATAAGTGCTCAACTTTATTATAAAGTTGGAATAAATAGTTATACATAATGTACGTAGTTGCTAAATTAAGTAGTCCCATTAGAAACAATTATAAAATTCATTAAGAAATGCACTTTAATTCATTTGCCGATATGTATGTGTGGGTGTGTATTTAATTTTCAGTGTGTGTAAGTGTGTGTGTGTGGGTGTGTGTGTGTGTGTGTGTTGCGGCTTGTGTGTGCTTGGGTGCCTAATAATCATAATGCAGCTGCTGAAATTTTATCTAAAACATTTGATTAGAATTGAGCTCACAATTTGCTGTTGGTTTCCAACATAGAAATCAAATTTATAATATATACCTATGACAAGAGGCAACTTTATTGCGACAAACTCAACTAACTTGTTATTGCACTCGATTTTGTGTATTTTATTTGCCAACTGCAAAAAACATTTGTGCTAATTTATTGCGAAATAAATAGTCAACATACAACTTGTAGACACTAATCTAAAACCTATAAAGACCCTCTTACAACTAACCGGCTGCAACTGTACAGTTACATATTCATATATACATATATATGTATGTATCGTATATATCATGTATGCATTATGTTATATAACACGGTCAACATTTATGTGTATGTATGTGTGTACTTTATAAGTAGGCTACACTCATCATTCAACGCCGCACTTCGTCTCCGTTGGGAATCCAAAACCAAAGCCCGCATAATGTATGCAACAAATAACATGCCTAGTAAAATTACCGAAATATTTGGTTTACTTTCAGATTTCCTCTTTTTTTTTTGCTAGAAACCTTAACTATTGTATATTTTCATTAATGTGTGTATGGGTGTGTGTGTGTGTGTGTGTGTATTTTGTTGGCTTGCCTGCTAACATGCAATAAACGCACTTCAAAAATAAACTTAACTCTTTTTTTTTTGGTTTTTGGTTAGCAATCCTCTCCATCTATCTGACCAGCAGCAGCAACACAACCGATATCAGTATGCCCAAAGTATTTTGGCTTATGGCACTTGCACCATCGCCTTCCCCATCGCGACATATGTGTGGATGCCGCGTGTAGTCTTCGCAATATATCTGAAATTGAGTGGCAAGAAATATATGCCTGAAATTAGTAGAGCGCTTTGACAAGTCATTTTTATAATTGTATTCTGAAGTTTGGGGCTGATTGAAGAAGATGTCTCGATCGCCATAAATTATATATATTCTTGATCAGCTGCACTAGCCGAGTAAATATAGTTCTGCGAAGTTCTATGCGAAGTAGTCTCTATGTTTTGAAGTTATCTTTTTGAAACTTGGCATACATCCGTCCATATGCTATTATGCTCCCCAACATCGGATTACTTTATAACATAGCCTTCATAGGAACAATCGGTTGGCTCCTTGTCTTACTTATTTACTCCGCTCTTCAAGGATTTACATTCTTCGTTCTATCTCGTTACATGTTCACTGAAGACTCGTGCGTTTCTTATTATTTACTTATTATTCCGTTTCTTATAGTTATTTTGATTCTCGCTTACCTTTGTTAAACTGTTTGCGTATTTATCGACCAGCTCCCGTGTAAACTTGCCGGCTTCATTGCCACAAATCTTGCGCGCTGCATTTTCAGAGCAATCAACCAGCTCATTTATAGAACTGTGGAATAGAAAACATATTACTACATTTATAAAAATGTGCTTGGAATATTATTATAATAGTCAGCCTGTTATTTACATAGCTGGCTTATACATTTTGGGTTAATTGCTCTCTTAACTAGATCTTTTTAATTTAAGCTCGTTCACTTATTATTTAAAATAAATATAGACCATAAGTTCAGCGAATTATTACATAATAACACTAAGATCCATTCAAGGTGAGCTGGTAGTTATGTAGATATATTACTTGTCGGTGTCAAATTTGTTGAACTGAGTAAAAAATAATTGTGGAATTCCAAACAAGTTTAACGAAAACACTTCGAGAGCAAACATTCCTATTTTAAAACTTTAATAAGTCGAGTTGGAGCTACTGACAAACAAGTTTTAGTGTTAAGCAGAGGGTTTATTGCTGACCCGATCAAGTAATAATCTTTGTTGGGCATTATAAACTTAAATAGAAGTGTTAATTATTTACTCACCAGCAAATTGTTTTAATATTCTCATTGAGCGTGCCATTCTCGGGATTCTCCTGATTTTTGTTTGGTTTGAGAAAGACCATGGTCTCTTTGTAGCGATTGGAGCACACTTCGAAATCCTTTTTGGCCATTTCCGAGCAGGGCGCATGCTTCAGATACTCTGCAAGAGGCAGGCAGCTTAGCTGCAACTGTCAAAAGAAATGCATTTGGAGACTTACCCTCCTGGAACTCGCCTTTGTTGCACAGATCCCGGATGAATTGATTGGTGCCATGGTAGAGCTTATTGAATTGATTTCGCTGTTGCAGATCCATGCATCGACGCGTATAGCTCTGAATGCAACGCACACCCTTTCTCAGCTCGCTGTGGCGTGAATGATAACAAACAAAATGATGAAGATGATGTTGTTGATGGTGATGGTGATAATGATGTTTCTGTTGCTTCAATGGCATAGGTATGACTATTGTGGGAAATACTTACTGACAAAGTTTATCCAGTTCCTCCTTCTTGGCAGCGCCAATCGAAAATTCCGACGTTAAATGCAGCATTTCAAGTGGTTCGGCGCACTTTGTGAACTCCTCCTGGCCGCATTCCTCTGACCTTACGACCGCCATCAGCAACGCTACATTTTGTTGCGAAATTCGAGTACACAAATGTAACAATGAACGAAGGGAACGAACAAGCAGAAAGCGGGGTAGTCGGGGAACACCGAGGTGCAGGAGGAGACAAATAAACAAGCTGGCAAACAAACAGTTGGGATAGTGTGCTCCAGAGTTGAAAGCTAAAAGGCAATCTGAGACTTGCCGCCTCACACACACACATTCCCACACTCTCTTACTCCCTATCGCCAACACGCTCTCTCTCTCTCTCTCTCTCTCGCTTGCTTGCTGGCAGCTGCAACTGTGAAGTTGCAAATGTGCGTCAGGGGTAATAAAGTTGGGCGTAAGTGAAATTGGCATTTCATAAATTTAAATTTTTCATTTTTTCGGAGCACTCACACACGCTCGCCTTTTCTCACTCTACCCCTCTCTCTCCCTCTTTCTCTCTCAATCTCAATCTATCTATTGGCGGAAGTTATGGCGCCACCAACTAAAGTGATCGACTGACTGATAAGACACATTGACATGCATACTGACGCTCGTTTCAGAAATCGGTCTTGAACTCTGATACCAAATCGAACCATATAATTTTTTCACTCACCTGCAAGCAGCAGCGTCAGCGTCGTCTTCCAACTGCAACTACATCGACGCATTTTGTTTTTTATATTTTGCCTTTTGTTTTTGTCTTCTTTCCAAGTGGGTTATTTTGGTTATTTTTCTTTCCAGTTCACACTGTGCACAGCTTTTTTAACATGTAATTGCTAACATTACTTGCATATATTTTCCATTGACAATTGTCTGAAGCGAAATGTTGGAAAAACAATAACTATCAAATATATAATACTTTTCAAAACCGCAAAACTAACAAAACCTTGCTAAAAATTGCTAAAAGCCCGACCCGAAAGAGTAAATATTGACTGAATGACATTTACATACACTTTCTATAGGTATGTCGCCACTTTAATTCAGTGTGTGATTCATGGAGGAAAAATAACTAAATATTCAATATTAGCTGATATAAATAAAATCTATAACTAGTAAGTGTTGCTATCTCGGGCATACCGAAGATTGTATTCCCGTGCAGATCAAACACACCTGGTGGTTTTTCCCAAATGTAAGGAGGATAAAAGCACACCTATTGCTTTAGAGTTTTTAAAACAAGAACTCATCTTTAAGCCGATCTTTTCTATATCAAAAATATAATAATAGTCAAAAAGCCGCATATATTTAGAAACATTCACTTTATGGGGTGCGAGACGTCTCGGTCAATGCGTCACAAACTTGGATACCCTCTGCAAAGCTGTAATTCTATTTATTTACCAATAAAAAATATTTATTTCCAAGTTGTGAATCACTTCTTAACCTACTTATCTATATACTCTGTATTAAAAGGTATTCGTTAATTCGGCGTGTTGCCTTTACAATATTTTACAAATTTTGACATTCTTAAGCTTTATTAATTATTCCGCTACCACATTGAATCTCTCGAAACACAATTAAACAAAAAATTCTCAAAAAGCGACAAATTCTATAAATATTTAAGAAAAGATAAACAATCGTCTACGAAAGCAAAAGCCGAAAACGCCAATTGTTTTTGTTTTGGGTTCATCTTCAATACTTTGCTGTTGTTTTTGTTGTCTTCGATTTTTTGGCAGCATTTTGGATTTGAATATCGCATGAATGGATGGGAGAGCATTTGAGAACTTGATTCGATCTTGTCAGAGATCAAATGGGAGCAAAGTACAATGCTCTCCACTCAACCACAAGAGTTGCTACAGATATGTTGATTATTAAAACCAATATGACTGCAAACTCAGTTAAGCCGTTAGATACTTAAATTAAAAATATATCAACAGATGTAACAATTATTGTTAACTGATATCAGAAGCAAGATGAGTGAATAAATTAAGATTAATGAATAAACGAAGTCTATTTTACTAATTATAAAGGCTCGAGTAGTTTCAATCTGCCTTTCTACACAGTATTTCTTGTACATCATGTTTATAATTTGCATAGTAAATGGCACACACCCTGACTTGGAATACGATTTACATATTTGTTGCTTTACAACCTTTATAACCTATAATGACTATTAAATTGCAAATGGGGTTTAATTACAAGCGAGTTATGCAATAATTATTAATTATTTCATAATCGAAGAGAGATCGTTACGTAGATCATTGTAAACTAAATAGTAATCAAAGTATCAATAGTATTATGATAAAGTCAACTAAAGTCTACTGAAATTATAAACAAACATAAAAATGCAGTCAAAGTGCATATACTAATCGATATGCCCCACTCAAAATGATCAACGAACGCCGTCCGAATTTGCGTAGGCGTGAGAATATGCAAAAGAAACAAGAAAAAAATGAAAAGAAAATGTGAAATAAAATGATTTTGCTTTGCAGTTAGTTTTTTCGCAAAAACTGTTTTTTTTCTTCTTTTTTATGATTTTCTATTTTACTGCACTAATGCACAAGTGTGTGTGAGTAGGTGTGTGTTTGTGTGTGCGTGTTTAGTTGGATTTTTATTTATGATATCTATTTCGAAAGCACATTTAGTGGACCATAAATGAAAATTGGCACTAATTCGAAATGGTTCTCGAAAGCGAATTTCGTTTATTTTCAAATTGTTTGTTTGCAAAATAGATTCTTTTGCCGAGGTCAGTTATTGTGCGTCTATTTTCTAATTGAATTAAATGTGATTGTTGTCATTGACATTTGGGCTAAAGTATTTATGAATGCAATAGAAGTTGAAATGAAAAGTAAGCCAATGCAATTCTTTATTTGCTTTCCATTAAATCTGTGTAACAGGCCACTTATTGCGCATCAAATGGTGTAATTAATGATCATCTGTTGCTTCAATTGACGAACAAAGAAAACAAATCACTTGAACGTCAGCCAAATCAACAACAACTAAAGTAAACCATGTAAAATTCATAAAAGCGTCAAATAACAAAAAAGACGAAGAAGGCAAAGCAAAATAAATTGAGCGAGTTTTATTTCTGAGACACATTGGAAAATATTGCATATGTGTTGCCTTGAAAGCGAGACAGAAATCAAAGTGTCGGGGGGCGCGAGGCCAGCACGTGACGCAAAGAGTGTGCAAAGAGTGCGCAAAAAGAATGCAGTCGGACGAGCCTCTCGCCAAAACAGAGCAAAGCAGATCATTGCGATGCGATCTGCGTTTGTGCAGCCGGCATAGAAAATCCGGTTTCTTACATTTTGAGTATTTTTAGCTCTTTGACGTGCCTGCGTGTTATTATGTGTTTGTCAATTTTGAATTAACTGTTAATTGGGATTATTTGTTGTTATAGAATTTACAGTCAGAGCGCGACGATCGGAGTAACGTAAATTTTTGTCTGAAACACTTTTCCCCCACAAAAATGAGCGGTTTTAGGCTCGAGACGCAAGCGCGCTGCGTTGTTCGCCGTGCGAGTAACAAAAACGTACTAAAGAAACAGCAGTCGTAGCCAACAGCAGACAGCACTCACCAGCAGCAGCAGCAGCAGCAGACAACACGGCTACCACACCCCATCCCACCCCACGACAAGCAGCTTCGGCTGTGCGCACGAATGGCAGGCGCCCATTCGTTTGAACACTTGTCGTGCGTGTTGCTGGCAACATATGAAATGTTGCTGGCTGCGTGTGAAACAACAGGTATATTTGCATGTTGCTAGCGCATGTGTGTTGCCAGCGAGTTGCTAGTGCGTTGACAGCTGCACTTGTGATAAGCAGCCAATCAGCAAAGCCGTCGCCTCACCTGCCAAATATCACTTCAGTTTTTGTCTTTTTTTCTTTTGCTGCACTTGATTTATTATAAACAGCTGATTATTTTAGTTAGAACACATTTATTTAATTAATTGAATGAGCCGAAAGCTCTTGAATTTCCTGTCTGAGCGATAAGATTTGCGCTTAAGCAGCTATCTGCTATCGGGCCAACTGATGGCCTCGCCAATAAGCCAATAAGCCTTAGACAATTGTAGCCAATAATAATTTCATTTTGGTTTGTAAAATATTTGTTGTTTATATTTGCGCAACACAAACACAAAAACAAACACAAACAACAACATCAGGCGCCAACAGGAGCCGTCACCGGTGTCACTTCAATTCAAGTGACAAAATTTACACGTGTGTCCTTTTGTTTTCCTTGTCACGCTCATGCTGTCTCACTCCCACCCCCAGCACATGACAATACCTGTACTTTGTGTGGAGAAGGGTAGTCACAACGTATTTAAACTGTTTGTAAGCCCAAACATTAGAAGCTAAGAAGTCAATTTCAATGAGAAGCATTTACGAAATGTATGAAAATCATTACTTTATGTATTCAGTCATATCTATTTATTAAAAATATTCAAATATGCTTATTTAGGCACTGTTTCTATCCATTATTTATAAATTTAAAAAGATATGTATATATCAATACAGAACATTTGGTTAAAAGTGAGCATCAGCTGGAAAATTCAAGTGGGCTGGTGCAGGTATCTGCTAGTGGAGTAACTGTTTTCCTTGTTGGCCATTGTTTGTGTTTAGTTAATATGCAACATTCCGTTGAGTTGGGTTGAGCCCTGTTTGTTATATGCCAATTTGTCGCAATGTTTGTTTGTGTATTTGTATTTGATGTAAATAATAACTAAATTGGGCAGCGATTTCTTTTGCTTTCGTTGACATACTATGAACGAAGGTTCATGTTTCATGGTTCATGGCCAATAAATGAATGTCATGGTAGGCTCAAATTGGTCTATTCAAGTTCGAACACGAATACATAAATAATTGATTCGATGGCGTTTTATTGACCAATACCAACAGAGCAACAAATTTCCCGGGTAGAATTTACAATTGAATAATGCACCAAAAATTGTGACTTGCAGTTGTCCTTTTTTGTTTATTGTTTATTACTGATAACTATCACAAAATATTTGATTACATTTGCCGCTTGATGGACATTCAATACATGCCTAAAAATAATATTTGTTGACATGCATGTATGTTTGTATGTGTGTGTGTGTGTGTGTTGTATAAATGTAGTGCAATTGAATTACGCTTAAAATTTTGTTTAAATATTTATGTGTTTCTTGTTTGTTACAGTAAAATCAATTTGATATTCGATTTTCCGGTTGAAGCTGAATTTTCACAAGCTATTAAACAATTTTTATTTTCTATAGCTTTAATCCATATTTGGTGTGCTCCTTAGTTCAGCTTTTAAGGTCAAATTGTAGATGGGGATTATCAGCGAATGTATTCTGTCAATATTTTCCAAAATAATTAATAGACATTTTATCTTAACAAACGACGTCAATTCGAGAACTTATCTAAAAAGTTAAAATGACGTAAATTTCCTCGCATAATTCTAACTAATTTAAATGAACGTATTCAAAAAAAGCATTTCCAGATAATGACTAAGAAGTAAACAAGATATCCATATTTTATTCAAGTAGCTACTTCTAAATGTTTTAGAAAATATACTTGTAATGGAATAGATAGTGGATAGATAGATTGACAATCGAAAATTAGTCTTACGTGGAAATCATATCACAACGATTAGATAGTTACATTCTACATTTTTCAATGTATCTCTGGTTAATTCATTTAAATTGATTAAAGAAACAGTTAGTCGAGTCAGATCTCTCAAAAATCGTCTTCTTTATGGCTTTTAATGCTGCTGAAGAATATATTTACTTTATGGTGTTAGATGTTTTGTTATGCCTTTTATTCACTTTTGCACAACTTCAATATACAATTTTGACATACTTTCAGTGGATCAAAATATTTTTTTTTTTAGAAAGTTTGCTCTTAGTCGATTCATCATTTGCAATTAGTCGTCTGTATATCTTCTGAATATTACTTGAAACAATTAAAAAAAAGATTCTGTGAATTCAAAAGCAGATGTGTCAGATACTCAGGTGTATATCAACTTTTGATTAAACCTTTATAAAGCTCACTTACTTAATAAATAGTAAATTGCGCACTCAATTTACAAGTGTATTAAAAATATAAATGTATTAATTAAATGCTGTGCTTAGCGCAGAAAAAAGCATTTTAAAAATCTCATCGGCAAATGTGTGCATGTATGTGTTTGTGTGTGCATAAATTTTGCTCCACTTTGGCATCGTTATCACCTGGCAGGAAACTTAACCCGTCGCATAAAAGCCTGGGCTAAAACTGGTGCAACAAGCGTGCACTTTTTTTTTATTTTTTTATTTTGTTTTCTTCTTGCTTATCCAGTTCATGTGTATGTGGCCAGAAGGTCAGGCCTTGTGTGGGCGTCTAGGCGTGTGTGTGTGTGAAGGGCTGGGTGTCTGTGTGGGTTAGGTCATTACCACTGGACACATAAGTGAGCAGCAGGCAGCAGAGAGAGAGAGAGAGAGACAGATGGAGAGAGCTTAAAGCCCTTGCTTGTATCATGGCCATTGAAAACAAAATGAAGTTTATTTCAAATGCGTTACAGCAACAAAAGCGGTGCACATACACACATTCTCGCACACACTCACACAAGTAGCAAATATCGCGCATTAAACGTGACAAGAACAACAACAAAAAAAAACTCTCGCATAACGGTGAAAGTGGCTAGCAAGTTTGCGTGCAAGGCGGAGGGTAGAGGACAACTGTAACTTTGGCTCCCTTTTGTTCTGAGCTGCCGTCGTTGCTGTTGTTGTTGCTGCATTAGTTTGCGTTTGAACTTTGCAAGTTTGGCTCATTGTTGTTGTTGTTGCTGTTGTTGGAATTGGAAGTTCTCACAACTGTTGATGTTTACATTTAGCGCTTGGATTTATGAACTCCGCATGCGAAGCACGTAACATTGGACAATTTAAAGTTTAGCACACACACACACACACACGCACACATGCTGAGCTTAGTTAAGGGGGAAGCGGAATGGGAAGGGGTACAAATAAGGACCATTGTCCCCAAAGATGACAATAAAGAAATTCTATTCGTAGCGCCGCATTTTCTTGCAAGTATTTACGCTTAGTTTAGTTTTATTAGTTAAGCAACAATGTGCCGGGCAAAAAAAAAGTTTAAAAATTAATGACAACGCCAACTTTTATGTGTGAGTTTGGGCAAGGGAAATTAGATGGCAAATGGCAAAGCGAAGGGCAGCAATGAGTGCGCTTAAAAGACTGCAAAATAGTTGACCAACTACTAAATGAGCTTTTTTATGGCAGCACAGAAAACAGGTTGCGGTTCATGCTAAGCTTTTATAACTGGGTGTATGTGGTTCGGAACTTGGCTAAATCAATTTCTGAGTTTTTATTTTGTGCTTTATATGAGTGAAATCTATTAAGATAATCGAACCAAAGAGCTAAAATGGATAATACTAGAAGATGCTAAAGTGAAAATGGTATATGATATATAGACTCTGGCTTTTTGACCATATTTAGCTTATGGAATAATGAAACTAGGATTGAAAAGAAGAATGTCTGGCGAACATTTCTTTAATATTTGAAATAAAAGTATTAATGAAATTTTATTAATAACAGAAGTCCACTAAGTATATAAATTATATTGCTGCAAGTAATATAAGTAAAATTAAGTTAATTATTACCTTAAATATATTTTACTGTGCTCTATCTAAAATAGACTCAGTTAATAAGTATGATTTTATACTGTATAAAAGAAGCAAATTACAAACTTGCATTGCCAATTGAAATGCTTTCAAACTCATTGAGCCTAAAAAGAGCAGCTGGATTTGCATTTAAATAGACTTGTATGCTGATTATCAGGAGTGTGGCTTACAAATTGCGATGATTAGAACGTTAATTGTGGCGCGTAAATCTAACAAACAGCAACTGTTCCACATCACAACATTCATCAGGCGCCGTGCGGCAAAAAGGCTGAGCAAGAAAAGAAAACATACTCAGAAAAAACGAAAAAAAAGAAAAAATGCAGACACGAATCACCCCAAGCGGTTAGCTGGCCAAGTCGGTTAGCTTGGCCAGGATTTACGAGCCGCATTAGCAGCAACGGCAGCTGCAGCAGCAGCAGCAGCAAGCAGTTTGCGCTGCTCATAAGCAAATTTTGTGTGGCAAGTAGCAGGCAGGCAAGCTAGTGAGGCACTAAGCTAAACTGGCTAACTGGCAACGGGCTAACTGGCTAACTGGCAGTCAGGCACTTTGGTCAAGTTGCGAGTTCCAGTTTTGGTCTCCGTGTCGGAGTCGAAGTCGGAGTCAGATTCGCTCGCTGGCAATGTTTACGGCCGCGTTGACAGTTTAAATCGCTGTGCGCTCGTATATTTTGACGTTTTACAGCCTTTACTTTAATTTACCTATGTGTGCGTGTGTGCGTTGCTGTGTGTGTGTGTATGTGTGCTGATGTGTGCTTTTCAGTACACTTGAGAAAAATATTACTCAGCATTCAGCACATAAATATTCCATTACATAATTTGTAGATATTTATTTCCCTTTTACACCTTGCTGGGGTATGTTAATTTTTCATTCAGCTTGCAAGGAGATGTCTACAATCACATATAGATCTCCTCGTTATATCATATAGATCCCATAGAAACAATCGGTAGACAGATTAGTGCTTGAGTAAACACAGTTTTTGTTTACCAAGTTATCCTAACCAGACTTTCCCAACATGCGTATTATTCTCCTCACATACGGACAAAAAATCAACGATCTCTGATTACTATATGATATAGCTGCCATAGGAATGATCGGGTGAAAAATAAATTCTTGTATGGTAACTTTTCTTATAACAAGATATTCTCATACTATTTCGGCAAAAAAATCTTGAATATCGGACGACTATATCATATGACTTTTTGGGAAAAAGTCGGTCGACCTTTAATGCAAATAGTAAACTTTTAGTATCAGCAGTATCTTATCTTCAGTGTGCCTAAGATTTAAAATGAGTATGGATAATTTTTTTTATGAAGTATGTTTCCAGTAACTACTTTAATAACACATTTGAGTTTTTCTGCAACTTGGCCAAAGATTCTGCTTAAAGTTGATTTACTGACCTTTATTAAAGAGCATTGTTTTTTTCTGCGAGTGTAGTTTGGGTGTTTTGGCACTTGCCTTGGCCATGTTGCCTAGACGCAGGCGCAGGCGCTGGCAAACGTGAGAAAGTGCGCGCCGCCTCGCGATTTCCAGGTTCATTATGCGACCCGTCTATGGGTTAACAATCACTTGAACGCTCCACTCGACTCTACTCCACTCTAACCTACTCCAAGCACCACCGCCACCACCACAGCCACAGTCAGAGCCACAACCAAAAAGTCCGAGGCGGCTGCCTACACAGCGAATCGGGCCAACAGCAGCTGTTGCCTTTCGTCTCTTCTGCTTGTGTTTTGGCCTTGTTTGGATCTGGGGCCGGGCCATGATTTAATCGCCACTGCCCAAAAAAAAAATAAATATATAAAAATGTACAAAAAAAAAAAAATACATTTATTATGAGCACTCGTATTTTTCGTATTTCGTTCGATTCGTGCGCTCTAAAGTAGCGTGGAATATGTAGCAGTTTATTGTTGTTGCCATTGTTGTTGTTTTGTTGTTCCTCTCTGTGTGTGTATGTGTGTGTTGTTTGGTGAAGTGCGTGGAGTGCGTAGCAAGCACTCGATCAACAAAAGGCATCACTTGGTTGTCGCCTCGAGTGGAAATGCGGCCCAAAGTGTTGAAATCAACTACAGCTAGCTGCATTCCCCTCTCTTTCTCACTCTCTATCTATCTCTCTTACTCCTGCACACACGCACACACGGGCTAGCTGTCTCGCTCACACACAATAGCAACAATCAAATCAAATCACTGTCAGATTAAAGAGCACTCGCCCCAGCAGCAGCAGCAGCACCAGCAGCACCAGCATCCGCAACATCAGCTGTTCCACAATTTGAGAATGTGGCTAACAGCAAAGAACTCAAAACTCGATTCTTGACTGCCGGCTACTTCCTCAACTAATATGCGTATCATCTTAACAATTATCAAGCATTTTTAACATGGCTTGTTACCACTACTAAAAGTCCAATTTAATTATGTCCAAAACTACTTAAAAAAAATATGATTTAGGCATGCAATAAAACTATTCTCTGTCATAACTTGATCAAAACTGAACCGATTTTCAAGAGCAATATCTTTTTGCAAATGGTTTGACCTCTGTATTTATACTGCATTTCAATTCCAAAATACATTTTGTAGCAGAAATTGAGTTAAGAACTCTATCCTTAAAAATCCGCTTGCACATAGTTCCAGGCCATAACTTTGTCAACTGATTTGATTTTCGCCAGATGAGAACTTTGAAACTAGGTAAAAACATTGCTTTCCTGCGTATGCATACTATAAGGCTGTATCATATAAAATACTTTGTTGAAATACAAAATTAAACTGAATACGTTTCTTAAAATAATGCCAAAGATTAAATATACATATGTGTATATATGTATATTTATATATAAATATATACATATTTACATAAAAATAACTAGAAATGTTGGTAAGATAAGAAACCGGAGAAACCTAAATTGATTATGCATTTATTTTTTTATATTGTTTTTAATGGTGAACAAAGTTTAATCAGATGTCCAATTTTACTCTAAGCTCATTATGCGATTTTATGGCTCCCATAATTCAATGATTTGAATGATGAATAAGAATTTTATAGTCGCGTGTGCTCGACTAAATATATATATATAATAATAACACAATTTATGATATATATTTATTCCGACGTCGTTATTGGCATACCGAATTCTAATTTGGGTCTCATGAGCATTTGCACTGTCTTCAGGTGTGTTTAAGATGCACGTTTAGTTTCAGTTGATCATCAAATTAACTCCACTTTCTATGCACTGAAATACCCGCTATTTAGAGTCGACGGCATCGTTCAAGCTTCGTTGTACGACGATGGTTGCATGCCACCTGTGAGGATCTAGCGCCAGACAGTCTTATCATATGGAGTTGTGAGTCACTTAAGGATCCACAGCTATCTGCCATAATTTGCTGTTCTTTGCACTTGGCAAGTAGTTGATCTTTTAGTTCCAACTGTCTTACTTTGCTCCAGCTCGGAGATGAATTGAGCCTGTGTTGGGGTTTTTGGATTTCTCCATTTGATCGCGAATCTTTCTTTTATCCAAAGCTCTCAATTTCATCAGTTAGCCCCTTCACAAGCTTGGTACTTTTGTGTTCCAGCTGCATTTGTTTATAAAGTTGCGATAAATCTATCTGTAAATTTGCTGGTTTTATGTTCGGCTTCTGATAGAGTTTCAGTTTTCCAGAAATTTTCTGTTGTTCAGTTTTCATTATTGAATTTTTCGTTTGTTGTGCTTTGACAAAATAATGAAATGTTTACATAAAGTTTTACTACTACTATTATACAGTTTGTCATCGTTTTATGACACAGATTAATTGAAAGTAATTATTAATTATAAATTACTAAGCATACGTTTCTTTCGAACTCTTTGATTAAACTCGACAAGGGATAGATGGTGTTATAATGTTGACCTGAAGTTGCTAATGAATATCTCATAATAACAATCGGTAAAGCGATTAGTTTTTGTCTGTACAACATTTAACAAATTGTCCAAATGAAACTTAACATTTTATTCCTAATAGTTGGATAACAAACAAATAAATAATATCGAATTACCATATCAAATAGCTATTTAATCATATAGTGATGATGATCTGTCTTGCTATCTTCTATCTTAATATTTAGTTGGATCTTTTATTATTTTAATTTGCAATCTATTCATTTTAAGAGTTAAAATTTGAGTTTATCAACTTTTTGTTCACAAAGCACAATAACAACAATTACGTTGACAAGCAGCTGACAAGCCTAAACGCCCAAATGGTTATTGATACGGCAAAAGTCAGATCCATCGACTTTACACAGACTTTTTTCTGGCCTGCCCTCAAGTGGCCTCGTCCATTGATGTGTTTTTGTTGTTGCTCCAGCTTCTAGCGAAAAGTTTAAGCTAACAGCAGCAGCAACAAGCAGCAGCAGCAGCAGCAACAGCAACAGCGACAACAACAAGTTCATTATTGCCAACTCATCACGTGGCTTGGAAAGTGAAGCCCTGGACCAACCAGCCAGCAAGCCAAGCAGCCAGCCAGATAGACAGACAGACAGACAGCCTGTTGGCCAGTTGCTCAGGCTAGCTATTGTTGTTGTTGCTGCTGTTGTGGTTGCTGCTGCTGCTGTTCTTGTTCCCACTGGCGTCGGCGGCGTTTAACTGACAAGAAGCCGGATTATTAATCGACGTTTAATTAATTTATAACCAATTAAGCAGCAACATAATGCGGCAACTTAAACAAAATATATATTTATTTATATATATATATATATGGAAAAAAAGCTACCGTTGACTCTGAGGTCTTAGCTCTTAGCTACTTGCTGCTGGCTGCTGGCTGCACTGCATCAAGAGATCAGCAGCAGCGAACACAGAACCCGCACAGTGAGTGAGTCGTAAATGCCAAAACTCGTTCTAAGTTTTTATCCCCTGGTCTTTTTTTTTTGCTGTTGTTGTTTTTGCTGCACTACAAAAAAAGAATTAGCGAAGGCAGCAGCAGCAGCAGCAGCAGCAGCTACAGCAGCAACAGTTGCAGAGGGGGAGAGTAAAAAGCGAAAAAAAAAGTCAGCCAATGTCACAATTTATGGCATTGTTGCGGCAACATGCACCTGCAACAATGAAGCCGCCGTGCAACCTGTGTGCCTGTTTGCTACCTGGCGGCATGTTTCCACTGATCAGCTAGTGATTTCTTTTTGCTCAGCAGCGGGAAATCCTTATAAGCAAAATATGTTAACGAACCATGAAAAGCAAAAATTAAATTAGCAACAACAGCAGCAGCAGTAGCAGCAACAACAGAAAAGACGCACAGCAACAACAACAAACAAACAAAAAATTAGCCTATGGAAGCCTTTCTAAAAAGCAGGCCTAAATGGCCAATAGCCAATGGCCTATTAACACATTCACCAATGTGGCAGACACCGCAGGAGTCACAGCCAGAGCAGAGCAGCCATCAGTCCGGCATCAAGGTTTCCAAGCGCTGCTGTCAATAGTGCAACTCCCGCCGTTTGATCAAGTGCATGCCCCAGAAGAGTTGAGAGCCAAAACAGAACCCAAATGCCGAATTATTGTTTGCCACGTTTGTTTGTTGCTGCTTGCAACTCTTTGGCTAAAAGGCTGCGTTGGCGATGGCGACGACGGCAACGGCGACGTCAGCAGCGCAGTTAGCGTCAAGATTTATGTGATCCTTAAGATTTATTGGTTTACGGCATTGTTGTTGCAATAAAAAACAACAACATTCATAAATTATCATTAAACGTTTAAATGTGACGCCGTCGCTGCTGCAACTGCAACTGCAACAGTTGCTGCCGCTCTGGGGGCGCAGCAGCAGCAGCCGCAACTGCAATCTCCCAGTTCTGGTCAGCGCTGTTTGCTATCTTTATAATGAGCCAAATGACATATTTATATGTTTGCTGTTTTGCTGTTTGCTGCCTCAAGTTGCTGTTGCTGTTGTTGTTGTTGTTGTTGCAATCAGCACTTGCATGCAATTTCTTTTAGCTGCAACTGTTGCAGCTGTTGTTGTTGCTGTTGTTGTCGGGCTGCGTCTAGACATGGCGCACCAGAGGTGACATTTGATTGTCATTGTTGGCATATTAAAACAGGCTCAGCAGTCTGCACGCGCCGCCAGCGACGACGAGGCAAAACGCAGACGAGCCCAAAGAACTTGCCACAACTTGAAGCAGCGACGAGGAACCAAAGTCGACGGCTCAACGCTTGGCGACACTTGGCTCCAAACGCTCCAAAACGCATGTTCATGTCTCTGAACTCCCGGTTTTTTCCTGACGTGCTCTTCTTTTCTTTTTTTGTATTTTTTGTTTTGCTGCTTGAACTTCTGCCAATTTTGTATGCAAGCGTTGGCTTTTCTTTTGTCAGGGGCAGGGCTAGCTAGCCACAAACAGTTAACAGCAAAGCGCAACCAAAGGCAAACAGCTACAGCGCAAACAACAACAGCAGCAACCATAAAAAAAGACCAACAAGTCAAGTATCGAGCAGACACAGTGACATTGTCAGATAATAAACAATTATTGAAGGGGGGCGCCAAATAGATCGTTAATTCATTGCCAATTTTAGAGATGGACACAGGGGGGAGAAACATTTATAACGGGAGAAATATCCCTTCGATTAGTATTGTCTGCATTATAATCGTAAGCTGATCTCTTGTGGTCTGAGTTTGCAATTTTATATTTGCATTTCGATTATTCTAATTTAAAATCCATTTGACTAAAGTTTAATCAGTCGTTTAGCTCACATTTTAAGAAAGTAAAACTGAATGCTCGACAATTTCATTACAACACATTAAAGTTCTTCCTCAATATGAAGTATCATAAAAGTAAGTAAAATACTACATAACTATAAAATACCAAATATAATTGACATTGATTCGAATACAAATTGCAAAAGTCCGTGAGTAAATTTATCTGAATTGTCATCAAGGATTCCATGCGCATAGCTTTAGGCACGCTTAAGAGTCAAAATCGCATTCGATATTCATGGTTATATGCATTAGGTCGGCTTTCCCATCGACTTTAAAGCTCAAATACCGCTTCGACTGATATCAATTAATCCTTTTTGATGCCGCCACTGGCAACAGACCAAATCAAGAGACCCGACCACGACCACGACCACGACCCAAACGGTCGCCTAGCTCTAACTCTGGCCCCAAACATAAGTGCGTTAATAGCCACAAAGCACACACACACACACACACACACGGAGACACACGCATACATTTGAGCACATCTACTGCTTGGCTTAAGCGTCTGCTTTTGTGGAGGCAGGGAAGTGGACGCCGCCTAGCGGTGAGTAGCGGCAACAAACAGGCAAAACGCGCCTTTTACAAATTTTTATTGAAAAATATTAAATTCTCATTAAGGCAACGAAGCAGGTTCAGTCGTCCCCAGGTTCCCAGTGCCCCTCCCCTCCTCCCCCCATAACTCCTTCTGGCCAAGCAGACAGCATCATTTTCCCCACACATATATCTATCTATATATAAATATATATATATATGTATATGTGAGAAGACTTTTTCCTCGCTCCAAGTTGAATGTTGGCGCGCGCGCATGCGCCGATAGACTCGCTTAGATAAAAGATGATTTATGGGTTTTTGTGGTGTGATGGGAATTTTAATTTAAGCATTTTTGCGCTAAACAAAATTATAAGAAAAGAAAACGGCGGCGGTCAGCTGGATAGAAGACCAAAAACAAAAACAATAACAAAAACAAAATGATGACGACGACAAACAACTAACACATGGATAGATAGTAGATTGCCGGCCCCGTTGACTATTGGCCATTTTGCCTCTATTAGGCAATTGGCAATTGTCAAATGAGGCAGCCTAACGTGGCCCAGGCCAACTTCTTTTTCATTTTGCCTCGTTTTTAATTGAGCCAATGCGCACAGCATGTTGCCAAAGGCCCACATCGTTGCAAATGCAACTGCAACTGTCCATTATGCTCACTCACCTGTAAAATAAATGGCAAAACTGCCAACACTTTGGCAACGCGCTGACAAACTCTGTCTCTGTCTCTAGTGGTGGTGGTGGTGGTGCTGCTGCTGCTGCTGGTGGTTGCTCAGTGACAACGGCGACTGTTCCAATTTAATGCAGAAGCTAGCTGAGCTAACACAGCTAAAAGGCTTAGCTTGCGACGGGGGCGCTAGTGTGTGTGTGTGTGTGTGTTTAAGTGTGACTCGGCCTGGCCTGGCAGTTACCGTTAGGTGTCAAAGATTTCATGCCCCATGTCGCAAAGTAACGACACACAATCGATCACAAATCAAACGGACAGAAGCAGCAAGCCAACAACAAAAAGACCGATACAGAGAGGAAGCGAGAGACAGAGCGAGAGAGAAGAGGAGAGAGGTAAAGAAAGAGAGAGAGGGAGACAGTTGATATTGCCGCCGTTGCGACAGTCGTCCAAATGTGTCTCAAAAATCAGGCCGCTAAAGCCGCACAGTTTCATAAATTGCACATGACCTGCCGACCAGCAGCAGCAGCAGCGGCAGCAGCAGCAGCAGCAGCAAAAGGCATAACAATAAATTAAAAATGGCCAACTGGCTGCTGGCCTAGCTGGCAACAGGCTGTTCTCCTGCCAGCCGCTGCCTGCCCCTGCTTGCTGCCCACCTGCCGCGTGCGATTTGCTTATTGGAGCGCTTTTTATTTTTTATTTAGTTTTTTGGCTGATGGACAGCATCGATCCCGAATTCGAATTTTTGTTGCTGAGATTCGAGATCCAAGAGATCCAAGTGGCAGGCAACATTTGATGGACACGTTGGCTGATGCATAGCTGCTGCTGCTGCTGCTGCTGCTTTATTGGCTTTTAATGAGCACTCCGTGTTTGTGTGTTTGTGTGTGTGCACTCAATGCATGTCAAGGCTACACATTCGAGGCATGTTACACGGCTCCTAAAATAATTTGCTTTATATCAAATTGTTTATTTTTATGTATTTCTTTATTTTTTTAATTTCAATCTCACGTACATTAATTGCCGCACACAAGTAAAAACTTTATAGATTTTGCACAATTTTTATGCTATCATTTTTTTTTTTAGCTTAAACAATCAATTTACATGTGAATCAATGGTAATAAGGCGAATGATTTAGGTAATTGTACAAGTCAAACTGAGGGATAATTGTGTAATAAAATAATAATAAGTTTGAGTAATAAATGGCCGCTCTAAACCCAATGAATATATAAAAATAAATATTTAATGCCTTTAGAATGTACAAATAATGTTCCCAATTTAATGACAATATTTGTTCTCATTGACAGGACATCGATGATTGCTTTCACAATCACTTCAACTCAATAACATGTAACATTTAATATTTACATTACTAAAAAAAAAAACCACTTAATTGAATATTTAAATATATTTTAAGAAATGTGTGCTGTTGAAACTATTTGATCATAAATGCTTACCTTTATGTAACAGCGTGCTTCAGGCATGAATATTTATGCTTTATTGTCTTATTACAGCTGAAATAATAACAGGGCGCACTCGTCTACAGAATTATTGCACTCAGTGTCGTTTTTGATGGTTCGATTGTTCACTTTTACTCATTTGCATGCTGCGGGTCATTAAACCTGGCGTCAGCCTCGCAGCCTAAAGATGACCTGACCGAAAGGCATGCATAGATGTATGTGTGTGCGTATGCTTCAGAGATACATACATACACCCATAGACATGGGTGTAGTATATTAATTAACCCAAAAAACCGGTATGTTATATATGTCTAACCTTTATGCTAAATGTGGCCCCATCCACAGTGACGACGGCAGCAGCAGCAGCAGCAACAGCAGCTCAGCTCAGCTACTGTCTGTCGACTGTGTATATTATTATTAATTTACCAATAAATTGCCGGCTGCGTATGCGTAATATTTCACAATTTTGGCTTAATGACCAAAACGTTATTCATGCACTGATTTCCGCTGCAGGTGTCATCGCAGCGAGCGAAAGAGAGAGGCCGAACAGCTGGCCGCTCTAACCAGTTGCGCGTATTAGCAAAAACCAATGAAATAAAAAATAACAACAACAAAAAAAAATTGAAAAAGAGAAGCCAATCCAAGGCTTCGCATTGAAATTACAAATGACGAGAAATTTGTCATCTTTATTATTGCAAACAACGCGCGCACAGCCGACGACAAACGACGACAATGCTCCCCTGGACAATTGGCGGGTGCGTGCCACACTGCTCTGGACCCCAATCCAATGGGGCCGGACCGGACCAGACCAGACCGGACCGTGGCTTGGACTCGAGACTCGAGGCTGTGGCTGTGGCTGTGGCTAAATAGAGTCTGGCCAGAGGCGAGCACACACAGCAAAACACAACAAAGGCTGCGTTGTGGCTTTGGCTGTTGACAACTTGCCACACATCTTTGGGCTAAGCTCTGGACGCTGTGGTTAGTGGTTTAGTGTGGTTAGTGGCTAGTAGAGTGGCCAGGGACAGGGACAGGGACACCAAGCCACTTGGTAGCTGGCCATTGTGCGCTCAATTGATTTTTCATTTAAATGAAAAATCCACAGCGGATTTGGGAACCCAGTCTGTTGTCTGGCTTAATGAGCTGACCGTTTCTTGCTGCCGTTGTTATTGTTACAAGCTATCAGCTACGAGCTACCAACTTCAGATAAATATGTTTGTTAGCGTCTCAGCATCTGAGTGTGTGTTTATGGTACAAAAACTTTTTTTTTTATTTTTATTTCAGCAAAAAAAATATTGTATTGTAGGCATGTATAAGGTATTGGCGTACAAAAATAATACACTTAGTTCTCTTTTTTTTATGTTTGTGGGTTTGTGTTTGTTATGCTTTTGAGTTTGATTTTGCTGTGTGGATCGTTTAAATCTAGTATGTGGCAGTTGCAGGCTCTTCGGTTTGCTATTGCAGTCGTTCGTTCCCAGGGATTTATCGACTCTGATCTATGTGTTTTGAAAAGTGGAAAAGTTATGCAAGCTCAACAGAGAGCAGATAAATTAATGTTGAACTTTCTTTGCGCTCCGATTTGGGCTTTAGAAGCAAATAACTTGTGCGTGAACTTATTTAATTTGGAAAATCGAAATATCTTATTAAAATGTGAAATATTTGAAAAGCTTCACAAGGAAATGAAAAAGTCTAAGGCTGTTCAAAAAAAATAAAAACATTTTAAGCAATTAGCCAGTTCAAATGTCAGCATAATAACATACAATAAGAATCTTGCAAGGAAACATTCATTATTGGATTTGCTTGCGTTAAGACGATAAGCGCTATAAAAACTAGAATTTAGATATGTAAATTGATGCACATTTGATGCTGTGTGGCATGCACAATATATATGACCTGATCGAAGACGACTGCAGGACAACTGCCATATCCGTATGGTACAAGTGTTTTATAAAAATATATAAGTATGTTATATGAGAGTTTAATAATTATTGTCTTTTATAAATATTGCTTGGCTTCAGCTGCCTCTTGTGTCTGTTGTCTTTTTGATTTGTCTGCTTTGCTTTCACTACTATTTTGTGTATAAAATTTTCTACTTAACATCCGATATAAAAATTTGCGCTAAAATTAGTTAAACCTTATATTACTGGCTAATGTATAATGGATATGTAAAACGTATCGCGTTTAGTATATGTACACACAAGTTGCTAGCACCAAATACAAATATATATACTTATACAGGCATACTAATCAATATTAATTTATATATATAGATATATATATATCAATTATCAATATCTGTTTGTATTTTTGTGGTTCTGGTTTTGTTTTTAGGTAGTGTAGTAGTAAATTTGTGAATATACTCGTAGTATCGTACTTTTCTTAACTTGGCTTCTTGAAGGCAACGTCAGCTTAGATGCTATAAAAAATTTTACAAATTCTTTTCGTATCCCTTATAAACTACAGTCTTATTTGCTAGTCTGGGCTTTGAGCCCGCTTATGCATCTAAATTGAGCTACTTAAGCGTTACGACATAAAAACTGAACGAAATGATGCATGAAACAGAAGTTTTATAAATAATAAGGAGAAAAAACGTCACAAAACAAGAAACAGCCTCATTTGAGGGCATCCTTTCGATATATATGTGATATTGAAGTGGGCGTGGTCATGGGCATGGGCGTCGCGTGGCTATAGTGAGTATATATGTGTGCATATTTCCATATGGCCGGTGGCTCTGTGGCTCAGTGGCTCAGTGGCACTGTGGCACTGTGGCTCAGTGGCGTCGCATGTGCAGCGACAGATGATCGGATCGACTGAAACTGCGAGTGCAGAGCTGGCAGCGAAAGGGCTTGACGCCCGTGTGTTTCCTGTAGTGGCGGGTCAGCTCATCGGAGCGGGCAAAGCGCCAGATGCAGCCCTCCCAGGTGCACACATACGGCTTCTCACCTGCAAAGTTGCAAAAATGTATGATTTAATAATGCCAACCGACCGCAGTGAAGTATAAATGATAAAGCAAAATATACAAAGAAAGTGGAGTCGAAAAGCAATAGTTGAACTGTGAAAAAATTATAAGGAAACCATAGAAATGGAAAAAAATAATTGGTAAAATAAATATTACACAATCAAGATCAAACATCAAAAAGTAAATAAAGTAAAAATAAAAAAGACAAAAAAGTAGTTTAAATGGAATAGCGATAATGAATTAACAAAATGGAACATTCAAAACGTAATATTTAAAATTTCAGATAAATGTAAAAATCCAATATGTGCCACAAAAGTGTACCACAAGGAGTCGAAACCCCTTTCGACACCCTTATTCAAACCACCCTCCCCACCCGACTAACCTGTGTGCGTGCGCTTGTGCGCCTTGAGATGCGAACTTTTAGTGTAGACCTTGTCGCAGCCTTCGGTGTCGCACTTGTGTACCTTGCGGTTCTTGGAGAGATCATTGTAGCCGCCGCCATTGGATGCAGCATCGCGACTGAACGCTGCACCGCTGCCCGCACCACTGCCACCGAAATTGATGCCGCTAAAACTGCTGCTGTCCTTGCGCGCCCCACCGCTGCCGCCTAGTGCCATGCCTCCAAAGGCGGGATTAAGTGCAGCATGCGGTGAGCCCGCGCCCGCATAGCTCTTCCAGCTCGGGGAGCAAGTAGCGCCGGCGTTGGCAGCAACAGTTGTCGCTTTGCTCCCGCTGCTGCTGCTGCTGCTGCTGCCAGTCGTCGTGGAACATTTTCGTGACGACTGCGCATCGGTGAACTTGTAGCTATTCTTGAAGAGACTCAGCAAACTAAATTTGCGATCGTAGTCCTTCATGAGAGCAGCGCTGCTGCTGCTGCTATTGGCGCTGTTGCTGTTGACGCTGTTACTGGCGCTGTTGCTGGTGCTGCTGGTGCCGTTATTGTAGCTACAACTGTTGTTGTTGTCCTCTTGTTTGCTGATACGCCGATACGTAAAGAAGAATGGCGATGCGGCAAAGAATGGCGAGAATGGCAACTTGGAAACGCTAGAAGCGTATAGTTGTTGCTGCTGCTGCTGCTGTTGCTGCTGCTGCTGGTGCTGACGCCCAAAGGCGCCCAATGTGGATGCAGTTGCATAGCCGGCGGAGGATGAGCAACTCGCCTGCTTTCCATTACTATAGTTGCTGTTGCTGCCGATGCTGCTGTAAGCCTTGCTGCTGGCGGCTGCTTTGGTTGCAGTTTTGCTGTTGCTGTGGCTGCTGCTGCTGTGGCTGCTGTTATTGTTGTTGGTGGCGTGCGAGGTACTCGCTGCAATTGAAAGAGGCAATTGAAAGTCAGTTAAACAAAATGGCCAAACTGTTGAGTTTTAAGCTTAATGAGACTCGTTAAATCTAAACCGAGACTATTGGCATAAAAATCAGCTTAAAAGCAAAGAGTCAAACTTTAAATCGCAGCTAGCAACTCGCTGCTAGCAACTGGCAACTGGCAACTGGCAACCGGCAACTGGCAACTGGCAACTCGCAACTGTAACTGTCTGGAACACTTTGCCTTGTCAGTTAACAGTTGTAGACAATTTCCTAATTTTTGCCGGGGCCGAACTGCATCAAAAACGTTTGCATGTCGCGTATTTTATGGGGTATTCAGACAGGCGGACAAACTGATGGCGGAGACAGACGGACATCAAATCCGTGCAGTCGTGATCCATTTAACCTGTACTTGAGCGGCGCCGATTGCCAGCCAGCCGCAGAAAGGCAGACTTCCAGTGTATACCCCTCCGCCTCCCCCTCCCCCTACAGGGACAAGTGTGTCGATTTTGGCGCCCGCGACATCAATTGCCAACAGCAGCAGCAGCAACAGCAGCTGCCTCAAACAAGCTACCACTGCCTGACACGATGCCTGCCTGACGGCTGCCAATTTTCCCCCTGCCCTCGACCAATTCTCTTCCTCTCTCTCCGTCTTGCTGTTTCGATCTCTCTCTCTCTCTCTCTCTCTCTCTGTGTGTCATTCCTTTGAACACCGCTTCTTTTTTAAGGGTTCATATGAAAGTTTCGCTTGGCGGCACGAGAAGCACTTGACTTGACTTGACTTGACTGGTTTCCCACAAAATGTATTTGAGAGCGGAGTGCAATTGTGTGCTGCACATATATTTCTAGTTCCGATTGAATAATGAATATTGAGCAGGCCGCTTGAGTTACGGTTAGATCTTTCAAATAGAATCATTGATTTTATTTATAGTTTACATTTTTAATAGAATCGTTCGCATTTCTTACATTGCCTTTTATGAAGTGCTCAACGGCCCTGCTTAGCATACTGATTTATTCAGTTTCTAACTTGTGCAATAAAATACATGACCATTATTTAAAGATCTTGAAAACCAAAGTCTCTTGGACATTTTATAAATTGCTAAATTATTTCATATATCATGTTTCTTATATTTTAATTCTTTATTTCATTCATTTATTGTCTTTCTTCTCTATTGTGGTTTTTTTTATAGCTGTCTCGCAGCGTCTTCTTTTACTTTTGCAATTTCTTTACATTGTTGGCAAATTTCAAATGAATGACGAATATTCCGCGCTTTCAGCCTTGGCCTATACATATTAATGAATGACGAAAATGGACTGAAAATTATGATATTATACAAAATGTTTCGGATTCGGCTATTATTTAAACGATAGTATGTGCAAATTTATGGCCGATTTACATGGTTATAGCTTTATATTCCCGCCATTTGCCATTTGAATATAAATAGAAATTTGCCTAATTGCTTGATCAAGTTTTGGTCTTGATTTACGTATGTGTTGTTTCTAATGCTAATTTGCTGGTCATAAAATGAGATATTCTCTTTTCTTTATACCTTTGCAGGGATATTCTCATGCGCTGAGTCAGAAGGTAAGTGGAGAAAATTCTTATAAATATTATTCAATATTTTGTGACCATGATTTTATTGATTATCAAATCAGAAAATCATAAAATATCCACAAATATGCTAAAAGATTTAATCATTACAACAATCTTGAGTTTATACAATGCATTTGAACACATTTTGTGGTTGTGATATTTCACTTGATTGTTATTTTCTTGCTTTCTTGCGGCTACTGCTTTCAATTTTCACTTGTTTTTCAGCTCTTCTCGTTTTGGCTGCCTGTCGCCGTCAGTGGTAGTGTTGAAATTGTAGTTGTTGTTGTTGTTTTTGTTGGTGTTGTTGCAGTTGTTGCTGTTTTTGCTGTTGTTGCAGTTGCTGTTGTTGCTGTATGAGTGACCCATGGTTAAGTGCTTTGTCTGAGGCCCCCTGCAACAAAAATGACCGAGGGCCACAGTGACTCCCGTCGCTCTGACGCAGTTGCAGTCGAAAACTGACCGTCAACTAGCTGCTCGGTTGTTTTAGCCTCAAGTGCTTCAAGTGCGTTAGAGCCAGATACTGTCTACACATGCGCCTCAGACCAGGAACTTTGTTGTTGTTGTGGCTGTTTTTGCTGGACTGATGCATTTGTAATTTCCATGCCAGCATTTGGCTGAACAGCGCCCAAGGTAGGAAAAAAAAAACAGTCCAGTCTCTCCCTCTCTCGCTCTCTCTCTCTCTTTCTCTCTCTCTGTCGGCCTCTCGCTGACTCTGTCCCTAGCCCCATGCATAGACTTTCGTGTTATTAAAATTGATGGCATTTAATTGAACTGGCCATCAACGTCAGCCCACAGTGCCGTTTGCTTTTTTTTTCGTCGTTTGCTGCCACTTTTTTTGTTGCTGGCCCATTTGCAATTGCGACGCTTAGAAGGGAGCCATTCATTTGGCCATAAGTGCGCAGAGCGAGCGAATCCACTCTAGGAAATATGCTAATGCGCATTATGTGGCCAGCGTCAGCAGGCGACTGACTGTCATATATTTTGGTGTCCAAAAATAAAAAAAAAAAACAAAAAAACACCACAAAAATGTCCATTCTCCGTATGCGGCACACACACACACACACTGACACACACACACACACATAAATGTATATAATCACCGCTTTTACCCGAAATGCACACGCTGACTTCATATTTCTGCCAATTTAGAGGCGACCCAGAGATTTGAAATCACACTTGTGCCTATTGCCAAAGTGGTGCAATAAAAAAAGTGAATGTTGCCCCAAGTGGTGGCTCCAACACACACACACACACACATACACACACTCAAAATATAACCAGAGAGTCAAGTTAGTGTGTGCGGTGGCTGGCTCCTTTGGCGCGTCTTCAAAATGGTCGTCTTGGCCATAAACTGCTCATTTGACTTTGGCTGGAAGCTGTTTGCTGCTGGCTGCTTGCTGCTTGCTGCGCGATTGCGTTGAACGTGCCGCCCGAGCAGCCAGCGATAATTATGATGAGGCCAAGACGATCAAGCCAAAAAAGACTGCCGCAGGCCAGCGCCCAGCAGCAGCAGCAGCAGCGGCACTGGTGGTGGTGCTGTGTGGTGGTGCTATGTGGTGGCTGCAATGCGGATCTCGCACCAAATGCGACTTGTTGGCAAAACCAAACAATAAATAACAAGAAACAGTTGATAGGGTTTAATGTGCACTTGGTGTGCGATTGGTTATAATTGACAGTTCGCTTGGCTAGCTAGCTAGCTAGCTAGCTAGTAGCTGTCGCTCTGTTCGTCCGTCCGTCTGTCTGTCTTTCTGTCTATCTGACTGTAGCTGGCGACGTGCTTCGCTGCACCACCGCTGCTGTACCACCAAACCGACTCGTCGTTATGTCTGTTACGTTTCTTGGCAGTTAATTGCCAAGCAGGCGCGCACATTGATTTACTAGTGGATTTTTATATAAAACTGTCGTATTTAAGTTATAATTATGAAACAACATGGCGTATGAGCAATGCGCCAGTACTCACCGACATCAGTACACACACACAAACACACACAGAGCCACAATGCTTTTGGCCGTTTGCACATCTGAATTTATTGCATTGCGCATACGCCGTGGGGGCAGCTAACCTAAGTTCACACTTGCATACATCCACACAAATCCACACATGTGTTGTATTTATTTCTTTGACCATTTTTCACACTCTGCGGGCGTCTTTTGAACCTTGAAATAAAAGTTTTCCCACACTTGCAATGGAGCGATTTTCGATTTTCGATTTTCCTTTTGGCTTTGCTATCTATCTTAAGAGGCAAACTGAACGCCAAGCTCCAACTTCAACTCCTAGCTCTTAACTCTCTGGCTAATCCAGCGCCTGATTCCCAGCCAGCCCAAAATGGTAACAGACGTAGACTTTGTGGCAGCAAAAAACTAATGAGCAACAACAACAACAACAACAGCAGCAGCAACAGCTACAAACACTGGCGAATGCAAACTGCACCTGCCAAACGGGCAAACAAACAGCCAACAACCAACAACAAGAGTCATTTGAGCGGTGTTTCTTTCAGTTAGTACAACGAATTTGACACACTCTACCCAACATTATTATTCCATTGCTTAGTGGATAGTAAAAGAGAGCCTTGCTTAAATTTGCTTATGCAAAACGATTTTTACTATACTTTATTTGGTAATCAATTTAATTATTACGTTTTCGATTCCATTGCAAGTTTTTGCTGTGAACATAATGATTACAATAAAATTATACGTTTTACGCCTAGTTAATTTCAACTTGGCAATTAAGTCTTAATATGCAACTTTTTTCCTTGTCTACTAAAACATAAAAAACCGAAAGTTAAGTTGAGTTTAATTGACTTTATCTTACTTTAATATGCACACAGTATAGAATAGGTTTTATGGAAGTCTGAAGACTGTACAAAAATGCGCAAGAACTGGTTGCATTTTCTGCTATTTTAACTTAACAACCTGGCTGTACAATCGGGCATACCCTTCTTCCAAAAGGGGTACAAGCTGGCGCTGCCCACAGCATCGCCGCCGTCGTCGTCGTCGTCGTCGTCGTCGTCGTCATCCTCCTCGACTTGGACTTCTACGTTGTTGTCGCTTCGTTAGCGGCTGCCGTTTTATTTCTGTTTGTATTTCTATTTGTATGTGGATTTTTCCTCCTTTTTCATCGTGTTTTTACCTCAATTTTTTTCAATGCTCGATTTGTTTTTTACGAGCAAATTGTGCAAATATCTTAAAGCTTAGCAAAACTGACAACTAGATAAATTTAAATGAATTTCTGCGCTCATAAGCTGACAGCAAAATGGGCTGGCAGCTCTGTTAGCCACGTTAGTTAACTGCCTGTTGGCCAGGGCACATTCCCGGCATGTACAGTGGAAAAAACAAATAGAAATGAAAAGAGAGAGAGAGAAGGAAAAAAAACATTTAATTGTTTGATACCAATTATGTATTTGTCAAGTTAATTGGTATGTCAACGCAACTTGTTTTTAGTTAGCCACAAGTTGGCCCCGATGGTGGCTTGGCGGCATGGTGTTTGTCTCGTGGTGCCTTCAAAGCAACTGAAACGACCACCGCCAAAGCCAAAGTCAAAGCTAGCAAAACGCCAGACGCATTGTCAATAAGCAGCAACAGCTGCCAAGCGGTTGACGCTGACGATGACGATGAGGATGAGCATGAGATGCAGACGCAATGCCAATCATCCAGCCATTTTACACCAGCTCTTGGCCCGGCCAAAAAAAAGTAAACAACATGTAAGTGTTTAGTTGGCGATTGCGTGTTACCCTCTACTCAGCTCATTTAAAAACAACAAAATTGTTACTTAGAAATTCTATTTACTATATTAACATAAACCTGGTCTCTCAAAATAAATGAATTGCATTTATTCTCTTACCAATTTCTAAAATGTATAACGATAGAACTTGATTTGCAAAGTGCTCTTAACAATAGTTTTAATTGATTTGAGGAGAAGTATTATACTCGTTGATTTAGTATCTATCTGAGTTATCTATAGCAATACACAAACTTGATCTGCTTATGGCATACTCATATCTGCAACCAATCAGAACAGGTAGAGCAGTCAGTATGTAATGTATACTTTTTGTATTCATAAATCTCTGCTTTTGATCGTCACATAAATAAGCGACATTACATGGATATGCCTTTCACCGATTTATAATTGGCTACAGGGTATGTCAAATAGAACGATGCCACAAACGGCAGCCGCACGAAGGTGTGAAAAGCAATGCGAGGTAGGCAAAGACTGCGAACACTGTGTTTGCAACTGCAACTGGAACTGGACCTGTTTCTGTTTCTGTATTTATTTTTTTATTATTCAGTTTCGTTAGCTTGTCGCACACTGATTGTCAGCGCGTGTTGCTGCCGCTATTGCCCACCGATTGATGCACTGGCAAAAGCCAAATAGCGGCGTTGATGGATGTGCCTCTGGCCAGTTTGCGGGCACAGGCAACCCGGATCGCAGCCAGACACCTTAGCTGCTTATCTGTGCAATCTGGAGCGCTTAACAAATGCTTTACGCTAATGACAATTTTGTTATACATTTAATGCATGCACAGAAGCCAGCCGGTAGGTGATAGGTGCCAGGTGGGAAGAGGTGGAGGCAAAGACATGGCGTATACGCAACGCCGATTGACGATAGGCGATGGCTGCGATAAGGCGACACACAGACAGACAGCTCCAGTCGATGGACAAGTCGATAAATAAATTTATGCACAGCCAAAGAGGCGTAAAATGTGCCATTTGATTTAATGCCCAAGTGTGTGTGTGTGTGCGAGTGTGTGTGCGAATGTGTGTGTGCGTGTATTTTTCGCAATGATAATCGATTTATGGTGTGTGAAGTTTGTTTCTGTTGCTATTCGTTTTGTATTTGTTTCTCTTTTTTTTCTTTTTTTTGTGTCATTGCTAATTGTGTACAAATATGGACAAAAGCGTGGACACGAAGCAGAAGAAGGCTTTCCAAATGGTCAGCACTCGGTAAGTAGGCAGCATCCAGTTGGACTCGAGGCTGGAGAGCAGTTAGTCAGCATCAGCAGCAGCTTCAGCCTCAGCTTCAGCCTCAGCTTCAGCCTGAGTAGCGGAAAGTTGCCCAACAGGCGTTTTAAAATGCCTCGCGGAAATAATTTATGCATTTCTTTTTGTCTGCAACAGATAAACGATGCGACGGTCACTTAAAGTGCTTGCAACATCTCTCTGAATGTGTGTGTGTATGCGTGTGTGTGTTGTACTAAGTAGAATACACGTTCCGTGCATTTTTAGCCTGTTAGGCGTTTAGCGCTTAGCGTTGTGATTAATTGAACGTATTTGTTATTGATTAGCCGGTAAGAGAAATTGGCTTGTAACGAGGATTACGACATGAGTTGCTAAGCGACAGTTCCAAACGATCGATAAACTTAATGCGCCTTAAAGGATTTTATTTGAAACATATTAATCTTAATGAATTATCGATAAGTACTATCAATTGATTGGTCATTGATACTTATCATAAATGACGCTATGCATTTAGTGATTATCTGATTATAGTTTGATTTCATGGGTGGCCACAATTTGAATTAACTATAGTAGAAAATTGATTGATAAAGTAATTACCATAATTGAATTTCTCAGAATCAACGGTTAACTATGGTTTTTTATTATATCTAATCTGATTTAGTTTTAGGAGGACTGCAAATATTATTAAGTAATGTTTTGACTTAAATATATATAAATGAAAATTTCAAACCTTGCAGTGCTGACCTTTCATAAATAAATATTCATTATAAAATAAAAATGTAAATAAATGTTTGAATGTTTAAGTTTATGGCCTAATCGATTTATCTTATCGGCTAATAGTTTGATGTATTATAAATATATAGACGCAAAAGCTGTAACTCATGCATTTTGAGATCGTAGTTTAGTACAATCTAAAAAAGGCACATTTAGTTGCCATCTAAATGACATTAAACTTACACAAATTCCTCTGAATAGCCGCGTCCTTTTGCACCAAAGCAACCACAAACAGAAACGTGCGTCTCTAATATGCGATAGTATCCATGAATTAAAGTCTGGAGTGCTGGTGAGCTGGTGAGCGGTAATTGCCGCGTGTTAATTCAAACAAATGTCGGGAATTGCGCATTTAATGTGAAAATGAAGAAACATTGCGAATAGTTCGGTGCTCGGCCTGGGATAGCCATGTGGTGGTGGATGAGGAATGGAGTGGGTATATTTAATAGTACATACTACGTACCAGGTGCCAGGCCAAAGCGAAGTCAGGCCAGGCCCAAACGAGCTAGCGAGTTAGGTGGAGCGAGTGAAATAAATGATCCCAGCTTCATGTTTAATTTATTTGAAAGTTAACACACATATAACAACTACAACAACAACAACAACAACAACTACAGAGAGTCGCGACGCGCCGCCGGTGACTGTAAAACAGTAAAAACAAAATACAACGGCAGAGATGCAACATGCGGCATGGGGTGAGCTGCAAACTGTTGGGAAGGGGGACGTGTGGGAGGGGTGAGGATATCTTGGCCAGCACGGGAACGGGCATTAATGCGTCGTAATCACACTAAGCAGACATTAAATGCGTTTTCGCTGTTTGAGCACCAGCCCCGAAGTCGGGACAGGGCCATAGAAAAGAGCCATAGACATAAGGCAGCCAGGCGAGGAGCAACAGCAACAGCAACAACAACAACCAGCAACTAGCAACTGGCAACAACAACAGTAAAGAGCGCCTAAATGATTGATAAAATAATTGCTTGCACGTGATGCGCACTTAGCAAATGAACAAAAAGTGGAAGAAGAAGACAAAAAGATGGCGAAGACAGAGAAAAGGAGACGAATCCAAATAAAAAGAGAAAGGTTTCAGGCCTCACGCAACGGTTCGAGGAACAAGTCCAAGTGTCGAGCGTAACAGCTTAACTCAGCCAGAGGGGATGCCCCAAGCTTCAACTTAAGACCCAGCCCAGTCATCTAATAACAATAGCGAATGACATTAGCTGAAAAAAGAAAGATTTAGATTAATGAGAACTGAAACCTTTACAGATAATAATTAACAACTGGGACGAAACTTAACAGAGTCTTATACTGAAAAATTTAAATAGATACAATCAAAATAATTGAAAACCTCCCCAGAAGCTTTAAGGAGTTATTAAAGCTGCTTGTTATTCGATTACCAAGTGTAAAAATTAACACACAGTTAATACACATGGACAGCTACTTATTTTGGCCACTTGTAGACAAATTTCTTGCTCTCCGAACTGGGCTGCAACACAATACGAAATTCTAATGCCCAACTTGTGCTCAACTATGGCTAACTACCATTTTAAGCGAGTGTCATTAGAAATCCAAAAAAAAAAAAAAAAACTGTATCAAGTCGACAAGGCCAAAAAAAAAAAAATGGGCATGAAAAATAACTGAAGTGAGGGCATTGAAAACCTAACGAATTATAACGTGGGAAACAAACTGAGGGACGTTGGCAGCACAAATTGCCGCAGTTAACGGTTCCTGTTTCGTCGCAAATTTGGCTAAGCCAGCGGACACACAAACACAAAAAAAAATAAGACAAAAATACAGAAACAGAAACCGAAAGACAAGCTGAATGAAGCATCCACTAAGCCAAGATCCGAAACCGAAGCAGGCAGTCAACCAGCTAGCCAGCCAGGCAGTCAGCTTGGCAACGATTGCCACGACAAGTGGCCCCCCGCACTGCTCCTCCAGCTACAGTTGCAGGCCACAGTTTGCCCGCCCACTCGTGCGCCACATTATTTCATGCAAAATCATGCCATGGGAACCACGATGTCGCTTCTCCCCAAATACAGCAGTCTAGAACTATTATCCAGTATCTCCATCTCGCTCTCGCTCCCGCTCACACACTCTCTCTCTCTCTCTCTCTCTCTCTCTCTCTCTCCATCTGTCTGATCAGCCTCCGCCTGGTTCTACGCCTGCTGACTGCAACTAATGCACAATCATCGCAGATTATTTCATTTAATGTCAATACAAAAACAGCAAGCGAGCAAGAAGCATCTTTGCTGCTGCTGCCTGCCTGCCTGGCTGCCTGCTTGCTGCCCCGTTGTGGCAACAACCACATCCACATCCACATCGACATCGACATCTGCGGCATCCTGGCGTGCACTGAAAGCTGAAAGTTTGACACTCCAATTCTCAATGCCGCTGGGCAAACAAATTGAGTGGAAGCGAGTGCTGCAAGCGAGAGGAGGGCGGTAGGTCGCCGGAGAGGAGAGGGGGGAGGCGAACAAGCCCGTTAGTGTTTTGCAAACGAGTTTAAACTGCTGTTGACTTTTGAAAAGTCTAAGGGCCACAGACCAGAGCCCAGTCCCAGTCCCAGTCCAAGTCTCAGTCTCAGCCGACTCTAACATTGCTCATACGCTCCGTTTGACCTTGCAAAATCGACGTTCAACGATTTTTCTTCTTTTTTCTTTGGCACAATATTTTTCGTTGTTGTTGTTGTTTTTGTTTTTTTTGCAATCGATTTTGCGTTTTTTTTTATTTATGGGTGAGCGTTGTGATATTTATTTGCAAGTCTGTCGCTGATGGTCGCTGCGATCGCATCCGTCATGCGCCTTCTTCCCCATACTGAAGTGTGCAATCAATTTTAAACCAGCCAAGATTTGCATAAGCCACAAACGAAAAAGAGAAGAAAACATTGAAGAAAACAAGGCTAGACAGCTATAAATGAAGTAATCAACTGAGACGAACACTGATAGAGTGAAATGTCTACAATTTGGTAAGGATGCGATTGATGGACCGCGGCACAGCAGCCATATAGTAAGGGTATACATAGTAAGAGTATATATTATGCTTACTTAGCAATTTAATCACCAGACTGCCTTTTTACCTATTCTAATGCATTCCATTTATTTCAAGTATTTATTGGATTGCAATTTAAGTTTTATTATTTCTTTAGCTACAGACCTTAAAGTTTTTTTATGATTTAATGCTCAATTTAATTAATTTTATCAAAAATTTCAAAATTTCTGAAAATGATTGGCCTTGGTGGATGGAGCTGTGGTAACAGCAGAGTCTTTAAGTAAACAGAGCTTCGTCATCTGCTGCGATCTCCCTCTCCATCCATCTGTCTCTTTTGAACTGCTATAACCTTGTAAAAACTGAACCTAATTTCAACCCCAGGCTAGTCATGTAATTATTTATTATCTAATTGAATTCTTATAGTAAAATTGAAACACTTAAATTTTTACGATATTTCTGACAAAAGTTATAAAAAAGCTCAATAAAATATCCGCTGAAACTTTGGTCATGGCTTGCCTTCCTATACCAAATGCTTATGTATTAAATGAAGTTTTCCACCATCGGCTTAGAAAAACTATCTTTGACTACTGATCAACTTCATATCGCAGAATTTGAAGCCTGAGCATCTCAGCTCCTTGTTCAGTTGCCAAAGCGATGTCATCCTGTCGAGTTGGGTTAACCTATCTGTGATATATGTTTAACAAGATATGGCCAGAGAACAAGTGACTTCGATAAGACACAAACTGCAGCCACACAAACAAGACACTAAGCCTAGTTAAACTAACCGCCACAGTTTTAACAAGCAAACAATACAAGTTAACAAAAATAACAACAGCGACAACAACAAAATAAGTAAGTAAGTAAAAGAAACGCAAGTCCTAAGCAGATATCGGACAATCGCTTAAATTAATTTGTTGTCACCAGTTTGTTGAAATAATCTTTAGGCAAAACAAATGTGTGGCCCCGGCTTGAGGCCAAGCTCCGATCTAACAACAAAAGCAGTCCAGGTGGGTGGTGGCAACAGCCAACAGCAGCAGCAGCAGCAGCAGCGACACATGCCTAACAGTTGCTGTTGTTGTTGTTGGCTGGTTGGTTGGCTGTTGTTGGCTGCTTGGCAAGTTGGAGCACTCGGACCGCAGCCCAACCCAAAATTGTTCACCTGTCAAATCAGCGCGCTGCGATCTTTTATTGGCCACAAAACAGCGGCAAAACGGCCAAGCGCCAATTGTTGGCCACAGCAGCCGCAGCAACAGCAACAACACCAACAACAACAACCAGATTTATTTATTTAAGCGTTCAAGTTGTGCACCCATTTGAAATTGCTGCCCGGTGCCTCGTAAAGACTTAATTAAGCCCCAATCTCGACTAACGTTTGGGGCAGTCTCCCAACCCGAGTCTCAACCACCGTCTCCGTCTCCGTGTCTCAGTGCCTGTGTGACTGTTGTTCGGCTCCATTCGTTTAGCGGCGATAAATTTATGCGGCTAATTTGGCAGCGTTAACTCAATTTGTGACCACAAAATGCACAATTTGTCGCGGCTTTTGATTGCCAGCATTCGGATTGGCCAGCAAGCAACGCTAACAGCGTCGAGTCTGCTGCAGTTCCACACTGAGTTGCAGTTGCAGTCTGTGGGCAACGCCCCAATAAGCTCTGCTCTGTTTGCCGCTTTTATTTATTGTCTAATTATAGCCAAGGCACTTTGGCCAGACCAACAATAGCAACAGCAACAGCAACAACAACAGCAACAGCTACACGGCACAAAATTTTAAGTAACCTATTGATGATATTGATTTAATCAGATTTTTGTCTGTTTATAGAAGAATATTGAAACTTATTTTCAGGCGACAATTCCGTTAAATAAGCTTTCTAAAATATGTTAACGTTATAAAATAAATCCTTCTTTATGGTTTACAATAAATATAATAAAAATTTTATTGTTACTGGGGTATGTGTCTTGGTATAGTAAATCAATAATTCAAATTGATATAATCACCTCCAATACGATTAAGTTTATATTCATTTTATGGAATATGCATGCGTAAAATCTTTAATTAGCTCTATTGACACGTATTGTCTGTTGGAGTTCGTATTTAAAATTTCCGTCAAAAATAGACTTAAGCTTTTTGAGCTCGTCTCAATGCGAGGGCAAGCAGATCTGTACAATTTTTATACATAAAGCAATAATTTTCATATAGCTTACATCAATTTAAGACACAGTCACCAAATGTTAAATGTAGATAGCTATTACTTAACTGTAGCAAAGATAGGTAAGCCAAATTGCCAGCCAAACATATTGTTTACAGTGTAAGAGGCAGTAACGAGATCGGCGCAACGAAATCGCGCCTCGAGCATCTCCTGGCCGGGGCACCCATGCTGCGAGCTGTAAGCTGCAAGCTGCAAGCTGCAAGCTGCTAGATGCTTCACAAGCGGTACTCAGCCTCACGCTCACGAGTGCATCCAAGGCATCCTTATCAGCACAAGCAAATCTTTGCCACACAATTGACTGTCGGCTGCCCCAGCGGCGGCTGCTGCTGCTGCAGCTCTATAAAATGAAAAGATTTTCCCATAGTTTGCCGCTTCATATTTTAAACAGATAAAAGTGTGAAGTGGCTAAAATGTGGTTCAGCTATATGCATAAAGCTGGCAACATTCGCCGCCTTATATGGCCGTCTAACGGACGGGGCACGCACTCTCTGTCCCTCTGTCTCTGTGTCTCTGTGTCTGACTGTGACTCTCAGGCGAACCGCTGCTAACTGGGCTCATAAATCTCAGCAATTAATTTTTAAAGTGTTGTCGACGCTTGGCAACTCTGTACAAACGCTGTTCAAACACAAACTGCAACTGCAACTGTTGACAACTGTCAGCAACTACTACTTGCAGCAAGCACTCGGGACATTCGAGTTACTCATAAGTGTATAAAACACATTGCTCACATTTGTTTAGACGCTTTGCGTAATAATTAACGACTGCACAGGCTTTAATTAAATCGCAAGTAAAAGCCATAAAACGAAAAGTGAACCACTAATTAACAAAGTGACATTAAGATACCCTGCTATCTCTGGCGTGTTTTGTAATTAGTTTTTATCACATTTCGCAGTTGCGGAATGATAAAAAATGCGAAACGAGGAACAAAAACTTTTTAACAGATTGTTTGGTATGTAAGCAGCCAATTACTAACTTTTAGAGCTGCAATTAATCGCATCTGCTTAATCAACGGCTTTTCCTCAACTTTATATAGTAAATTTAATCCACTGAAGACTGGGCAAAGGATTAAACGGTAAAGGTATTAAGTTGTGAACATGATAAGGAACATTGAAGATATTTCCGTTTGCTTCTTTTTAAGCATACTTCCTTGGAAATATGTTTCTATAACTTATTTCTAGTATATCTTGCTTTCTTTTCCGTCTTATGGCCCAATATTAACATATCGATTTCAATAACTTACTTGTTGTACTCGCTAAGATTTAAACAACTTAATTTGGGGCACTTCAATGAAATCATACACACTTGCCATATAAATGCTTAAGTATTTCAATTGCCATCCAGCTTAATATGGGAAATACAATTGCATTGCATAGTTTTCCAGTCGCCAGAGCAAAAATTTCGCCGCAAATACTTTACAAGCACATCACATTCAAATCGTTAGCCAAAATGCGCTCAAATTTATTTCTTTTTTTTTATTATTTTGTTTTATTTTCCAATAATTTGCGCACACAAATATTTTCACGAACGTGGGAAAAGCTCAACTGTCTGCACTCAAAGTGTCCATGTTGTAATATGCCTCCCCAGACTCAGGCTCAGGCTCAGTCTCCTGTCTCTCTCTCTCTGTCTCTCCTACTCGCTCTCTCTCTCTCTCTCTCTCTCTCTCTCGAATTTCATGTCAATGCAACAAAATTCGAGCGCCGCAAATGCTGTTGCAGTTGCAGTTGCAGACGCAGTCAACCAATTATTTTTATCGATTTGGTTGCAGAGACGCAAGTCGGCTTTTCATAATCAAATGTGGCTGCTGCTGCAACAGTTGCTGCTGCTGCATGGGTGAGTGGCATCACCGACGCAGCTAGGTGGACATGTGGTAGGCGCAAATGTGCGACTTGTTGTACGATTTCGAATTGTATTCACATTCACGAATGATTGAATGCATGCATGAATGACTGCTGACTGCTGCAGATCTCTCTGTCTCTGTGCGAGTGTGAGTGTTGAAAATCCTTTCAATAAATAGCCAAAGACAAGTAGCCGTTAAAACGCATTCAGCGCCGATTCAGTTAACCTGGCTAACAGTCTGTCTATCTGCCTGTCCGACTGTCTATATGTCCGACTCTCTGTCCGTCTGTTGTTGTTGCTGTTGTTGTTTGGCTGTTAGCCTGCTCACTCAGTTAGCTGTTTGTGCTTTGATTCATGATGCTGCTGGTTGGCAACTACGTCTACGTGTGGCATGTTTCAGTTGTTGCGTTTTTGATCGCAATTTGACAATGCGAACAACAGCAAACAACAACAACAGACAGACAGAACGACAGACGAACAGACAGACAGTCAGTCGCTAAAGCGTACATGAGCCCGCTTGTCATTTAACATTTTTATGATTTTTAACATGCAAACTTGGCTAAAGGCTTCAGTCTACAGTCTTCAGGCTTCAGTCTTTAGTCTTCAGGCTCACCATCTTTAGTCTTTAAGTGAGTCGACCGGGCGCATTTCCACATTGAATTGAAAATTGGTCTTCGACTTTTATGGCTTAATTGCAATTGCCATCTAATGAAACGATTGAACGGCAGCAGCCACAGGAAGTGTTTAATTGTAAATGGAAATAGATATTGCCTAAGTTGAACTCACGTGGCATATCAAATGCTAACTAATGGCCTAAATGCATAACACAACTTCATTTTACTTGCATGCCTCACGTAATCATTTATTTCTATTTCATAATATATTTATTGCAGCGCTTAATTCCCTTGACAAATTGGGTATAATAAAATGCAAAACTTTATTAAGAGTATTTTGGTTTAAATTTTTTAAACGATTCTGTTGAAAATGATACACAGAATTTTAAATTTTGTCGATAAGCTCGTTAAATTCATTGCTTTTGCAATCGAAAGATAAATATCCGAAATAATAACTCATCTTTTCCACATGCAATTAACACGTTGCATGGCTTGCTTCATTTCACTTGTGGCATCAACTAATCACTGCATTAGATACCAATTAAACTTAAAGTGAGCGCATGCTTAATGAAATTCACACCTTCTTTGTCTGCCACACAAAAAAAAAAAAAAAAAAACGATTCGAATAATCCAAACAAAACTAACAAAAAAATGTTGCTCCAATAAAAATCAGGCGCATAATAACTAAAGCAGTGAGAACTGTCTGAGCTGGCTGCCAGTTGCTGATGATGCTGCATTCGACTCAATCTCAGTTCCGATGATAAACAAAAACACCGAAAATCACCCATAACAACAGCAACAACACTAACAACAACAACAATAAGAAAAGGGGCAAGCACGGCGACAGCAGCAACAAAAAAATAGAACGTGAGAAATAATATTCGATGAAGCGCCAAAGTAAACGCTTCAAATGTTGTTAGTTTTTTATTTTTTTTTTACTCTACTGCTGCTTCTTCTTGATTTTTCAGTTGGTTGTTTTTGTTGTTGTTGCTGTTGTTGCTATTGTTGTTTTGCAGCCCATTTTGCGCCTGGTACACGCTACTCGTTTGTGGCAGCGAAAAACCTTTTGAAGGTTGATTGTGAAAGTCACGATTAACGGAGGAGTCACAATCGAAATCGGAGGAGGTGGCGTTGTTTTTACTTAGTTTTTATTTCTCTGGCGTTTCATTTTATTTATTTTTATTTTTTTATTTTTTTTTTTGGCTGATTTAGATTCAGAATCATTAGGTATCATTCAAGTTGCAACGTATTTTAATTTGTCGGTTTGTCTCAAAAGGTGACAAAATATTTGTTTCCATTGTGATTGCAAGCTGCAGTTTCTTTTTCGGTTTTTCTTTAGTTGCGTATCATTAAAACGCCGTTTGAAATGCACCGACTAGACAAGAGTTGCAAAAGAGAGAGAGAGAGAGAGAGAGAAAGATAGAGAGGAAGACAAACAGAGGCAGGAGATGTGTGTAGAACACACCTTTTAGACATCATTTTGGCAGCATTGCGAAATTGTCGCCAGTGTTGGGACACACCCGAGATATAGAGAGCTGGCTGTGTGTTGGATGTGGCACAAACTTTGGCGCTTTTATTATTATTTCTTTTAAATCACTTGCAAGGCAGCTTCCAACTGACGGAGTGACAGACTGACTGACTGTTTGACTGGCTTGCCACATTCTACACCTCCGCATTGTGTGGCACCCACACTCGAACACATGTTTGCCTGAGACGTTCTTGCCGCACATTTCGCTTACAACAAAACGCAGATCCACACCCCAAAAGCAGCAACACAGTGAAACTTCCGTAAGCAGTCGACAGTTTAATGACTTTGATGACGCAGCGTGTGCTTTCAATTTACGACCAAAAGCCAAACACAACACTCAATTGCAACTGACGCTCAGATATTTTATTTTGTTTGTTTTTTTTTTTGTTTTTTTTTTTTGGGATATCTTTTAGGTGTTGGCTTTTTTAGTGGGCGTTTCTAAAGCTGCCTGAAGTGGTTTTCTTAAGCAGATTTGCGATCAGCATTGGCAACCAGTTGCGATTCGAAGAGTTTGGGTGTAACAAATCAACAATCTGCGAGCAAATGCAATAAAATACCGAAACGCTGCAACTAATTAAAATAAAGCACTTAAGTTGCAAATTACGATTTTTAATAGTCTTAACAACACTCACACATTGCTTAAAACGGAAGGTTGATGTATGGCTGTGGAAAATGTGGATGCGCTTTTTTGGAATTGAATTTGAACATGAATTTCGACTGGAAATCGTGTGTCCAAATTTAAATGCAGTTTTGAGCTGGAGGGCAAAATGAAGAAGATATAGTAGAGTATATATAGAAGATATAGTGGAAAGTTTGAAACCTTCCTATGTGGAAATTTCGTCTTATAATCGTAACTTAAAGTTTAATTGCAGTATTGGCATAGATGCTAAACCATTACCAAAAAGTCTTTGCTTTTTAAGGTCAAAGAAATCTTAGAACTGGCCTAAGTTGATTTTGAAATGGTTTTTCTTTAATTTAATTAAACTTAAATGTAGGAAGAGCATATAAAAGGAATTTTGTAGCTATAAAGTTCTACATATTGAGCACCTTAAAATCTGCCTTGAATAATTCCTTAATCACTAATTTGGATCATTACCAATTATCAGTTATATTATATTCTTTATATACTAATTAAATTTTATACGAAAAAAATATTCAAATTCGACTTAAACTGTCACAACATAGTTGAATTCAATGTTCTATTGAGTTGACAACTGCCACTGGCTGTGGAAATCAACATAACTCATACGCCATGTATTCGGCGCAATTGATTTACATGTTTTATTGATGGCTTAGATGCGATTGTCGTGTTCCCCAGCTCTGTGTGCTGTGCATTTTCATTAAGCTGCAATAAATTTTTGGCTACCATTTTCGGCCTTTTTTGCGTTTTTTTTCTTGTGTACTTTTTATGGCCAACATGTGCCGCGAAAATGAGCCAATTAAAGAAATGCAAACAACAGCAACAACAACAACAACAACAGCAGCAAGAACCATAACAACCTTGCGACCAATTCAGTTAGGAAAAAAAAACGAAATAACAAAATAAAATAAAATTGGCACACACAAGCAGTGCTGCTGTTGTTGTTGTTGATGTTGTTGTTGTTGCTGGTCAGAAGTAAAACCAATCAAGTGGCGCACAGTGTCACTATTACCACCTGACATTTACACAAATCTTGCTTTATGCCTCAACGAAATGAAACAACAACAACAGCAAGAGCAACACAAAACAAACAAACAAACAAACAAACGGTCAAAGCGACGACTTCCTAACAACGCCGCTCGCCGCCTATCGCATGGCAGCGATCAAAAGTGCTTGGACTTGGACCCAAACCTGGCTAAGACCCGGCCAGGCCAAGCCAGGCTAGGCAGAGGCAGCAACAGCAGCAACCACGGCGGCTTATCTTAAGAGCCGACCAACAGCAGCAGCAGCGGCAACAACAACAACAACACAAACAACAACAGCTAAACTCTTTTGTATGCGAGGCATGTGGTGGCTGGTGCACCACTGCACCACCGCTACACCACTTGCAGCCAGCCAGCCAGCCAGCCAGCCAGCCTGCTTGCCTGCCTGCCTGCCTTAAACTGATCGCTAACAATCAATTTATTGATTGAGGTCTCAGGTGTAATCGATAAGAATGTTTTTCAGCTTTGCTTTTGACTTACTGCTCTACTTTTTTTTTGTTTTTCTTTTATTTTGGATTTTTTTTTTGTGATTTTGCTAACATATGACATGACTACATGACATTATCCGATTCGCATTTGTTTATCTATTATCTGGCATCGCTGGGGCCTCCGACTCTAAGTAGTTGCAAATCTTGGCCAAGTGTCTACATGTGCACAGCGCACAAAAGCAATCGTAAATCCCATTAGTTCAATTAATATAGATATACATTTCAGATAAAATTAGCACACCGTTTTTTTGCTTTATATTTAATTCAATTAAAGTCATGACTCTTGAATTCTACTCTTAAAAAAAAGGTCAAGTCATTGTTCAATGCATTCCTTATAAAACTTGTAAGAATTTACGAAACTCCATCATATAACTAGACTATGAATTGTGCAATTCATTTGGCTTTAAGTTTTATTAATTTCAGGATTTGACTACATTCTAGATTTAAAAAAAACAAACATTCTCCATTATGCCCTGAACCCATTTGAAAAGCAGGAAAAGATTTGAATGAAGTTGTGCAAGAGAGTTGTGCAAACAGACAAACGCAAGGACGCATCTCCGACACCATAAGATATATATATTCTTGATCAACATGAAAAGACGAGCCGATGTAGTTATTTTCAACTGCCTGTCAAATTAAGCAAACTTATAATTTATAAACACAAGCAAAAATTACCTTTGTCCTATGTTCAACAAACTTTCTTTATAAATTTGATGCTTAACATATTAATTATAAAAAGATAAGAAAATGAACAACCAATTTTGATTAGGCTAACTAAATCATTAATTATTTTTGATTAAGCACTCACGCTCACGCTGTCATCTCTAGGACGACTATTAATTAGACAGTGGCTCATTGATTAGATGCCAAATAATAAAAAATGAAGAAAAATGAGTGCACATTGCACTGCAGTGCACAAATGGCCAACGTGGGCGTACTGCACACACTCATACACACACACACACGTACACACACACACATTTAGAGTTTTTGGCCATTTTACAGTGGCCTGCTACAGATTTGGTTAACAGTTAACAAGCTTATCGCTCTCTATACGGCAAACAAAGGTGACGCGACTGCAGCTGTTTTTTTTGCTGTTTTTGTGTGTGTGTTTTTTTTTTATACCTACTAAAAATACACATAAACAATTTAGTATAGTATTTTTTGTGCGCTCTTTCTTTTTGGCCATGCAGATAATTAAGGCAAGACGTTTGCCAAGCCAGACTAGCGAGACTAGCCAGCTAGCCAGCTGCGGCTGCCAATTTCGGACCCGCAAGGAATCACAACACAGTGGTTCACCCACTAGCCCATAGGCAGCAGCATCCACAGCAGCAGCAGCAGCAACTGCAGCAGCAGCATCCACAGCAGCAGCAGCGGTTCAGCGGCTTTTGTTGTTGTCTTGTTAGCCGCCAGATAATGATCAGAGCGTGGAGCGGGCAATTTAATGGTTACTATTAATAACGTGATACGAAATTGGCGTTAATTTGTAGAAACACAGCCGCAAAAATCCCGCTGACTAATTTGAGCAAAACTAAAAGTGTAGCACTGTGTGTGTAGCACCGCCAAAAAAGGATGTGAATGTGCTCTTGTTGTTGCTGCTACAGTTGCTGTTGTTGCTGTGTTGCTGTTGTTGCTGTTGTAGACGAAGTCATGAGTCAAATTTTTCTGTTTACACGAAGGCTCCATTTAGGAGCATGTGCGCGGGTGCTGCTGTCTGGGCACGAATTGGAGGCGGATGCAAAGAATTCTTTCACAGCTACGTACAAGCCAAAGCCAAAGCCAAGTCAAGCCAGGCAGCCAGCCTATTGTTGCCTGATCTTTATATAAGGCCAAGCAGTTGTGGCAGTGGTTGGAAAGGCCTGAAACCAGTGCAGACACCAGTCCATACAGTCAGTTGTCCCTCTGTCCGTCCGTCTGCACACATGTTGCGCCCCAAACAATGCAAATTGCTAATATGCTATAGCATTTTGGCGGTTTTTTGTATGGAGACAAATTTTGCAAACAAATTTTTTTTTCCTTTTTTTTTTTTTTGTTGTATTTGTTTGTCGGCGCACTTATGACCAATAAATATGCAACTACAGTTTTTTTTTATTTTTGCCTGGCATTGTCTGGCGAAACGCTTGCGAAATTAGCTGCCAACTAATGAGCTACACGAAAATAACGAAAACAACGCTCGATGCAGATGGGATCGATATATATCAGCTCAACAAACTGAGCTAGGCTGCCTGAGCAAATCTAAGAAAATGTACTTATGTATATTGGTTTGTTTTTTATTTTGAGGAGCAGCAAACAGCTCGTGTCGTGGCTTATGATTCGTTGTCGTGTGGGCTGTCTCTATCTGTGCCCATCTCGCTCGCACTGCCGCAGATCGTCAGCACACAGAGAGATCGTCGTTAACATGTTATTGCACAGCACTTTTGTCAGCTTTCGAATTGTTTGCTCACGAAAGCGTGGATCTACTTACCGCTCAATGCTATATGCTATATGCTCTGCTCTATGCTCTGGGCCCATGCCCTGGGTTGGGATGGATCTGCAACTGCGTCTGCATCTGAGTCGGCGTGGCTCTTGCTTTTCTTCATTTTATTTTTTTCTATTTGTTTGTGGTTTATTTTTTATTTATTTATATAGATATATTTGTTTGTGTTTTATTTTTGTTCGCATGCTCCTCGCAAGCTGGGAAGATGCGCAGTTTAAGCACACACACTCAATCGTTAAAGCCTGGCTAAGGCACACTGTGCAGCAGGTTTCGTTTTTGGTTGCCCAGCTAAGCCACATGGGCGTTGATTTATGGCTCCACACGGGCCACACTTTATGAGGCCCAGAGGGATGCAGTGGCATGCAGCAGGGAGCAGTTAAGCCACTTGTTAGCTAGGCGTTAACTGACGCCAAAAGCAACGCATGTCGCTCTGATCAGTCTCAGGTTACTGAATACATTGGACTTACAGCAGCGAGAAAAACAATGTCAAACCATGGCCAAGAACTGCATACTTAGCAACGCAAATTTTAAATTAATATTAATACACATACATACTACAAGCATATAGAGACTTAATTTAATTCAAAGGTAGAAGAAAGACAAGCGAAAATTTAATAATTAAATAAATACCTTATGCACATTTATACAACACTTTAAAAATATTGTTTAATAAATGGTTATAAAAAATATATTTAAAGTTATAATTTTACACTAATCTTCAATATAAATGCATTAAGTGACAATAGTGTCAGAAAAAGTGTCAAGCAGTTGAAGCACAAAAATGTTCATGAAATTTTTATAGTCAAACCCAGTCTTGGCCAACTTATTAGCTGTATGGAGGCAGTTAATCCGTAATCAAAGTGCCTGAGAAATCACATGAGGAGCAGCAATAGAGGCAGCAATAGAGGCAACGGCAACCGACGACATTCAAATCATCCTCAAAACACAGAAGAAGTTGAAGAATAAGTAACTAATTCCCCACCCAAATTGTTGTGTACACTCCCCTCCCTGCGTTGCATACCACAGCCGCACCCTGTGTTGTCCAGTGTAATTTTTGGTTCGTGTGGCATATGCTGCTATAACATTTCGATGTTGTTGTTGCATCTGTTGCAGTTGTTGTTGTTGTTGTTGATGTTGCTGTTGCTGGTGTGTCAGTTGCACGATTGCCAGAGAGACAACGTGTCTCCAGTGTCATCAGCATCTCCATTTTTTGTCTGTTTTTCTATGTTGTTGGTATTTTTTTCTGTTTTTTTTTTTTTGTTGTTTTATTTTGGGTGACTGCTGCCACCGTCGTTTGGTTATGGGTTTGGATCTAGGAGGTTTCTACTAGCTGGGGAGCTGGGAGCTGCAGTTTAAAGTTGGAGGCGACGCTGCCCGTTGTTATAGTGCAGAAAAATTACTATGACAACGCTGGAAACAAGTAAACCACAGTTTACATTCACTCAATTTGGTGCGACAAGGTGGCGGGCGAAGCCAAGCGGGCAGATGATGCTCTTGGAAGAGGGAGGCAAATGTGGGGGGGTACACGGTGTGGCAATGGCAGAATCGTGGCGTGGTGGTGGCACGCTCATCTTCAATTTTTCTACGACGACGTCTCTTTGGGCTTTGGGTCGGGCTCACACTCGTGTAGCGAGACTCCCCTTACTCCCCACAAAATCCAGCAACCCCCCACCTAGAAAGACTAGTCGTGGTCTGGGGTTAAAGGGAAGACAGAGAGATCGGGAGCGGGAGCGCGATAGAGAGAGAGAGAGGAAGCGGGAGAGGAAGGGAGACGAGTAGATCTGCGCAGCAAGATGAGTGGTTGGCAAAAATGTTTGAATGCGATCACGAACTTGACCTTTCACATAACCTCAAAAAGGCAGTCACTCAGTCAAGTCGCGAGTCCAAGTCAACTTCGAATTCGTTGCTGCAACAACATACGCGCCATGTTAAGCAGCAGCCAAAAATGAGAACAAGGGACCTGTGTGTGCAGTAGAAGACCTGTAAGCGTCTATGTCTTTCCGCCTGGGTGTCAGCTACAAACTCGAGCATAATTAAAAAACAATCGCACTCTCTCTAACTCTCCCTCTTTCTCTCTCTCTCTCCCTCTGTATCTATCTCTGTCTGGCATTTGTAGTCAAGGAGCGGCATGTTTGCCTGCCTGCAGTTATGAGTTGTTCGTTGGACTCGACTATCGCTCGAGATGCCAAAAAATCAGCAGCCGCATCGATGAAGTGCAGCAACGGTAACACTACAACAACAACAACAATAACAACAACAACATGCAACTAAATCTTGCATATCATTCAATGAAGTGGAGTGGTTGGTTGGAGTGGAGCGCAGTGGTTTGGATTGGTTGGCAGTGTTGCAGCGTCTTAAGGTCGTTCGCTTTGGCAACGACCCGCGTGTCGCCGCATCTACTTAACCTGAAAGCCTATGCCCCCAAGTGCCCAAGAAGAAGAAAAGAGGACTATAGACTGACTCTTTGGGTCTCCAGTCTCGATGGGTAAGGCACCATCCAACATCCAACATCCAACATTCAACATTCAGCATCCACCAGGCAGCGTCACCAACGCCTGCACCAGCTTCTTGCTGCTGCCCCACTCCATGTCTCCCTCTCTTTATCTATCTCCATCTCTGTCTCTCCTGCCCGGCGATGCGGCTAGTTCAACAGCTTTATTTATGGGCTGTTTGGGTAGCTTAAATAAATCAAGTTGTAGTTGTTTCGCTTTAGCTGCAACGCTTCCCAGCCTGCAATTAGACTTGGTGGGAATTCGCACTCAAGCTTATGCGAATTCTGCAGACGGTCTTTTGGCTAGGCTTTTCACAGATTTTTATTTTCTTCTTTTTTTTGGCTATACCCTGTAGACGATAATCGTTAAAAGTTAAAGATGAGTTTTTACCGTTGCGCATCTATTTTTAGGAATCTATTTCTTACAACTTAACTGTATTAAGCTGAAATCTTCAAAATTGCTTTATAATTGTTTAATAAGTGTAGAAAATATTTGGAAAGGTATTTAAGTTGTGTAAGGCAGAAAATAAGAAAATTTGTAGAGCTTGAATGAACTCTAATGAACTCTACACTTACTTAAAGCATAAATTGAATTTAAGATCAAGTTAATCATTTCTTTAAGCTTTCCTCTCCTTATCAACTTCTACATTCTAGAAAGTGACTTATCCAAAATCGTATTTCATATTTGGTAATGAACATTTAACAGGGTATTTTCTAGTCGACCAATTGAATACACGTTGGTTTTTTGTGGTTGGCTTTTGTGCTTCATTCAGTTCATTCGCAGTTTGGGGCTATCGGCTATCGGCTCTCGTGGCCGCTGCCTAATTGCATAATTATTTAAAAGCTATAATTTATGTAGCCAAATAGTCAAGTGTATACACATACAATATCAAATATATAAGGCGATGCTGAATGACCGTTAAACTTGAAAATTAAGCCGTCTCCCCCCTCTCTCTCTCTCTCTCTCTCTCTCTCTCGCACACTCACAGCTTAGCATAGCCATTATGTGCCGTTTGTTTTACAAATTTTAACGCTATTTAACACATTTGCCACAGTTCCGCAGACAAGTCGCGCGTCTCTCGTTGGTAGCACGCCATAAAAATCGTGGACCTTAAACCATTAACATGCGAACCAAAAAACAGAGCCAACTAACTGCCTGACTAAAGCCTCTCTCTGCACTTCTCATTCAGGCATTCCGTATTGACAAAATTAATGATGCCCTCACTAATATCATGCCTAATTGATTAATATGCACAGTCGCCGACTCGACTCTTTATATTTTCTGTATTATATACACAAATATATATAAACACTTTTTTTCTTGGTTTTGTTTTTATTATTATTTTTGTTTTTTTTTTTGTGTAACTCTTAGTCGATTTTCTAATGAACGCAACGCGTTTTTGGCTCTTAGCTGTTAATCTTACTGTATAGCCATTTAAGGCAGCCAAGAGCTCTGCCTCTTAATTAAATTATGTGTACCGCTGTTGGGCACCCTACGGCCAGCAGCAGCAGCAGCAGCAGCATACAACCACATAACCACATAACTATCCATCTATCTATCTGTGTGTGTCTGTGTATCTATCTAAGCAAGGCAACCATCCATCTCGAAAGATAGTCTCTCTAGGCTGATGATGTCGATGTCGCTGCTGATGATGAGTTGAGACTCCGGAACGGCTAAAGTACCACAAGACTTTTGGGGCGTTGCTGTTAACTTCACACACACACAAAACACACACACACAGTGCGCCAAGTCAAAGAGAAAGGCTGCCAAAAAGGTCAAATGGTCAACAGCTGGTGGTCGGTCAAGTGGTAAAACCAACAAGAACCAAACAACACCAGCAACATCAACAACAACGACACACGCTCTCTACGGGCTTGTTAGTTGCGCTAGATTGTAGGCCTGCCACCACCACCACCCTCCCCCCTTCCTCCCCATCCCCTCCACACACCACTTAACTCTATTTTTTTGGGTTCTAGCTCAGTGGGTAACTAACAGCTGTGGCTCATTGTCGTTGCGTTAGAAATGGAGCTACGCTTAGAGCGAATCAGCGTGAATCGGTTTTTATGAGCCCACAAGTGATTTCCATGATTATTACGAGCGTTGCCTCATGCTTGCAACAAGTTGCATACAGCCTGTGCTTGCTCACTCACAGCTCACATTAGTGGAAATGGAAATGGAATCGGGATCGGGCTGAATGGTTTAATAATACTGCGCATGTCTTATCATTAACTAAATGAGCTGTGTGTTTTGATGCTTGGGCATTAACTGCTACATTAACATTTGGATGCGTTTCGATATTCACTTTCACATAAAAATTAATATTAATGTTTGTTTAAGAATTTAGTGATAGTTCGAATTAAGCAGTAACTTATAGAGGGTGAAAAATCAAATAAACTTTAACAAACTTTAAGCATGCAAAATAAAAACACAAAAAACAACAAATATGAAAGTGAAACCGGAATGCGGCTGCTTCTGGATGAGTTAGTTTCGTTTCAGTCAAGGACGACAAGAAGCCAATATTACAAAAAGCCATAAAAGGTTTTTGTATTTAATTAATCTTAAAACGGCGATTTGCATTTAAAGATAAAATATGCAGATTATGGCGCAAAATGTCACAGAAAATAAAAAACTAGACATTTTATAAGCATAGCTCAAATAAAATGAATTCCAACGGTTAACTGATTAATGATCGTGCTTATATTGTCTATATATATATATAGAAGATGTATAGCAACAGAGATGTGAAGGTTTTGTGAACAAACGTTAACATAAAGTCCGATTCAATTTGGAATGTTTTTTTATGTGTTCTTAATCTGTTTGTGATTTTAGACCTAAAACAATTCTTGTTGAACTTATAATGCCAAAAAAAACTTTCCTATAATCCATTATTAAAGCGCTTCAAGGCTTAAGCTTTCAAAAACAATTTAGTTTACATTTAAATTTTAAGCGTTTGTTGTGGCTATCAGCAAAAACAATTTATTTTTCTACTGCTTGAGCACACTGAACATTTAAACACTTAAAAGCTATCAGAAAACATTTCCAAAAAACTTTCAACTTTCATTAAAGTCTCCGCTTAACTATAAGACAAAAAAATATTCTGCTTATCAATTACGAATTATTCACAAGCCACCCACAAAAAATAAAAAGAGGGGCGGCATCGTGCAACCTGCCAACTGTTATAATTAAAAAACCCGCCTTCATTTTAGGTTTTCACCCGAGATGTAAATTGGTTTCTTCTCAATATACATATATTTATATATATTAATTTTTTGTTTTGTTTTTTTCAGTTGACCCGCTTAAAAGAGTCAACTTCACGGAGATGATGTTTGATTAATTACTCGGAACCATATATGTTAATGCTCTTGGCCTGGCCAAGAAAACGGTAAGTGTTGTCCAGACAGGGCTTAAATATGTATATGTATATGTGTTTTTATATATGTGTGCATATGTATATAATTAGCAACTTACCGCGCGGCGAACGCAAACTCAAATCAACTGGTTCAACTTGAACCGGAGGGCCCTCTGCCTGCAAAAGACAAAGAGAGAGAGAGAGAGAGTAAGAGATAGAGAGAAGCAGAGATAATGGTTAAGAAAGATCATCATCATCATCGATAAGAGCATTAAGCGTGTGGCTTATTAGCTATGCAAGTAAACAATAAGGCCATAAGCAACAGCCACGTCTAATCAAGTTTGACAAAATGCTGCTGAGAACACGATTATGGCCCAAAAGAAAGGGTTGCTTGAGCGTAGAGTATGTCTATGTATTAATTATACGTCTATATATATGTGTATATATACAATATTGTTTGAGCTTATCTCTTAGACCCGATCTATAACGCTGCGTGTTTGGTAGCGGTTTGGGGCTTATTGAATTCAACTGCGTGGAACCGCAAATGACTTCCGTCGATGCTTCTGCCCCATATGGGAAACCGCAAGCAATTGTTGCGCATTGTGCGCTTACGAAATCTTCGACCAATAAACTAACGGCAATAAAACGAAGCGAACAAACAAATAAAAAATAAGAAAAAATAAAAAAAAAATAATATTTATATATAATAAAAACTATAGAAAAAAAATAGTTGGTAAGAAAAATAGTTATTGGCTGCCCGCAGCGCAATAAAACGGATAAATTTTAATTTAGCGCTGCATATGCATTGGCCAAAACGATCTGAAGTTAAAGCCAACTTTTGAAGCTGAAACTGTTAAGTGGAGGTGCGAAAGCGCCAACACTTCGACGGCCCGACAGCTGGAGAGCTTTTGGCCCAAACGGATGCAGCAGCCAGCTAGCTAGCTAGCTTGCTGTGTTGCATATACAACACCAACAACAACAACGAGAACAACAACGCTGTGATTTTGCCCAGTGGGCAACAAAACGACAATTGTCAAGCTTGTAGCGCAAATTATGAAAAAATGTCAGCGTCGAGTGGGCGATTTACAAGCCAGGCCAACTTCTAGTTGCTGAGACTTTTAACACTTGGCCACAGCCACGCGATGTCTCATACCCTGTACACATATCCGCTAGCTAATAGGTTATGCTCTGCGAATGTGCAAAAGTTTAAAATCTATTTAATTCTTCTCATTCTTTTAGCTATTGATTTGGCTTTGTAGTTGAGTTGTTCGTTAATTAAAATAATCTTTTATTTTTCTTTTTCCTTTCATGTTTGAAATTGTAAGTTTCTTTTAAGTTGAAGAGCTTTTCAAAGTAAATTTGAGATATATCGTCAGGATCTTACAAAAACATCCTCAATGCAGTAAACTATTTGAACTCTTGTCATTTTCCCAAATTCTTCTACAAACATTATTTTAACTTATTTTATGTTAGCAAATTCTATTTAATAGTGAAAGTTGATAATCACTCCGGAAATACTGTTTCATTCTCATTCGTTCCATTTGCCATTTATGCAATTTCAAGCACAAGGGTGCAAAATGAAAGTTGTGTGTTGAATTTAACTAGTCTTATAAATTACGATTAATTGACACTAATTTCTGGGCATTATCTCTTGCAAGAGGCGCCTTGTAATTTTCCAATAAATATGCATCGAGAGCTCTTGTTATTTATGAGCAGTTAATTGGAAGTCGCTCGTTTGCTGCTAGTTGTGCTAATTACAAGGTATCGCACTAGTCGATCACCCCGCCCTCGTGCGAATGCTGCTGCATTTATTTATACAAACAAATGCTCATTGCCTTTGAGAACAACATTAGATTAGATAGTTTGTCTTCGATTGTGTCCGGCAAGAGGCCGCTGGGGCAATTGCCAATTCGCAATTGGCAATAAGCAATAGGCAATAGTGTGGAATCAAATGCATGCAATCTGGCTTGACTTTTGGGAAGCTGTTTGTATCTAACGTATTGCATTTGACAACAACTTCATTGGGACACAACTAGATACGAGATACGAGAGTTCGAGATGTGAGATTCCAGATTCGAGATCGCAATTGATATGCGGGCCCAGTAACTGTTCAGCCATTTTATCTAATTGCCTTTGCTTAACTGCGCTGATTTATTGTCAGCGATCACTCGTTCTGACCAAGTGAGATACATCAAACCTCACCCCACCCAACCCCACCAACCCGCCCACCTAACTTGCCCTTCTTTATGATATTGTTATTGGCGTTGCAATTGTTGCGCTAATTTGTGTGAGACGTGCGGAAATTTCTCATAGGCGCCGAACGAGAGGAGTTGACCATTAGACTTGAATGCTCAACGCTGGATGCTCTGTCTGTCTGCACTCCACTCCCCTCCCTCCTCATGTTTTAGTTGATGGCCAGTTTTATGGATTGTTCTCCGACTGCGGTATGTGCGCTGGCAAATGATATTTGCAGCAGGAATTTTTTGGCCAAAGCAAAAAAAAAAGAACGCTGGCAGAAGAATAAAATAGAAATGTTGCTGATGTTGTTTTGCGGCACTTTTGCTTTGAGCAGCAGCTCGCAATTTGCGCACCGATTGATGAGTTTTATAAGGCGACCAATTGCAGAGCTGGGAATTGTTTGCTAGATGTCATTAATGCCAACAGACAGGCAGACAGACAGGGAGACGAACAGACGGAGCGCAGAACTATATCACTTACTCAACGCCAGTCTGCAATGAGTGTCATACACCAAGTGCAAATTGCATTAATTGATTGGACAATTACATTGTATGATGTGATTCGATTTAGGTTTTATGGTAGATCGGAATTCTATAGATTTATATTATTAAAAAAGGATTAATGAGCTATTGAGTTTTCACTGTAAGCGCTTCATCAAAAGAAAGGGAGATTTTGCCTGATTGATTAGCCATTAATCTCAGCCAGCTTTAGATAATGTTCAATGCAAATTTCAAATGATTTTTAATTAATTATATTTCTGGCATCTTTTTCTAGATAATTTCTAAAAAAAACTCTTGATTCAGACTCCCTTCTAAACACGCATCTATTTTACTGAATTAGGAAGTATAAGCTCAAGGTATTTAGCTGCTTATCTTTGACTTCAAATCCAAGCTATAACACAAGTTTCTTTGGTTTTCTTGACTTAAGCCACATTCCCTCCTGCCCAAGCCACTCTGCAGAAGCAGATGATAAAGGCCCTCAAGGCATCATAATTAGTCTCAAGTCTCAGCAGATACTTTTTTCTTTTTGAACTTAAGCAGCATTTTCTCAATTTATGAAATAATATCTACTTCATATTTAGGTATCCATGTTTTTCTAAGGATATAAATACTTAAATATGCAGATTTAAATAAATTTGAAATGAAACTCACCTCCTTTGCTGACAGAGGGTCGGATCCCAGTCCATTCTGCAAGCAAAAACGAAGAGAGGAAGAAGAAGAAAAAAGAGTGTGTGAAAAATGTGTGTAGCCTAATTATGCAAGCAGCTCTTAGCCAACGAAGGTTTTGGCCAAGTCAAGTCAAGTCTGGGCTCGGCTTTAGGGTCTCTGTATTCCATAGAGGGCAAAACAAACAGGCCAAGAGGCAAAAGGGAAATGGGAACTAGAGGTAAAAAGACAACTTGACACAAGGAACTACATAGTTAAGGAGGATGGCTGAAAGAGGGAGGTGTGGGGGATGGAGAACTGAGAACGGGGGCACATGGCATATGGCGTTGGCGTTGGCGTTGTTTTGGAGTCGAATGGTGCTTACCATGAAAACCATTAAATTGTAAAACGTCTTACAAAATAATAATTGCCCGCGCAACGTTCTGGCCACGTTACGGAACTGCAACTGCAACTGCAACAACTGCAACAACAACGATGACGATGACGATGATGATGACGACGACGATGACGACGACGACGACGACGATGGTGCTTGAAATAATCGCTGCAACTATTGTAGTTAGTCTCTATTGTCGCAGCAGCTGTTGTTGTCGTTGCTGTTGTTGTTGTTGTAGTTGTTGTTGTTGGCGCTGTTACCGTTTGCTTCTGCTGCATGCTACCCGCCAAATCAATGACAACAAAACACACACACACAGACACAACAACAACAACACTGAAGCGCAGGCAGCGAGTGCAACGCACCAAGCGGTCGCTAGTTGCAATTTAAAAATTGGTTCCTCTTCTTTTCTTTTTTTTTGTGTTTTTCGTGTTTTTGTTTTTAGCGACGGCGTCGCAGCCAACGCGGCGTCAGCAGCAGCGACGTCGACCGCCGCATTGTGCAAAAAAAAAACAACACAACTGCGAAACTTGCAGACGAAGCGAAAAGCTTTTCGGTGCGTGACGCGTGCAGAAAGCGGGTGGAGTTGGACTTGGTCGAGCGGGGGGAGCGGGATAGATAGCGAGGGAGACGGAGGTAGAGAGAGGGAGCTTGGTAAGCTTAGGCCATAGGCAAATCACATTTGATGAGGCGGCAGGGCAGAACCGTTAGTTGTTGTTGCTGTTCCGTTTGTTCTCTTTGTTCCTATATTTGCAGCTGGGTTTGCAAGGCGTTGTAGAAACGCAATGGAAACTCATAAATACATCCGGTGGGTCACTTATTAGCACTTAGTGCGACAGCTTCCTGGGCGGGGGTGTTACACACACACACACACACGTCGCACACACACACGAACACACATTGACTATGTGTTTTCCTCTTGCATATCCGCTCAATTGCCGCGGGCGCAACAAACAGCAATCAACAGAACAACAACAACAAACACACACACACACGCGACGACGATGCACACTTAATTCGATCAACAACCGTTGTTGTTGTTGTTGTTGCTACTTTTGCTGCTGTTGTTGCTGTTGCTATTGCTGCTGGGGCGTTGTAATCACGCGCTAGTTGCTGTTGTTGTTGTCGTTGTAGTTGTAATCAGTAAGAGGCTAGGCACATGCTACGCCCCAACGGGCTGCCGCGTGTTTATTTTTTCTTCTTTTCAATTTATTGACACTCGTCTCTACTCGCTAAGTATATGTTGTAGGTATGTGTGTGTGTGTGCAAATTACAGCACATCCGTCATTTTAATTTCACTTTAAAACGCCATTTAAATCAAACGCTAAACGCAAATAACACAACGAACAACGCACGCACGCACGAACGGACGCACGCACGCACGCGCAGAGCAAAAAGTAGTCGAAGATAAGCCGGCAAAACGTAAACAGTGCAAAACGACGGCCTACAAGCGAAACGCATGGGAATTGAAACACAGGCGCAGCAAAGGAGCAACAGTTGTACCGAAATAAGTCGAAGCGCGACACACGACCGACTAGCGCCACGTTCGCTGCTGGAATGAAACGTAGCGTAGCGCAAGTCAACCAAACATGTTGCGAGCACGTTGGCAACGAACGAAGCTTGTATGAAGCACTGTGTGCGAGTGTGTGTGTGGTTGTGTGTGTGTGTGTGTGTGTGTGTGTGTGCGCCAGTTTGTTTGTTTTGTTAAGGTGGAGCTAGGCTAAAATGACAAGTTGGCGCGCATATTATTGGGTGGCCAACTGTTTACATTGTCTCGCATACACGTATGAGTGCATGTGTGTGTGCCTGTGTGTGTGTATGTGTGCGCCTGCTCTTGTGTATTGTTAATTAACATGCACACAAACACACACAGAGAGAAGCGTGACAAGTGGTTTTTGTTTTCTGTTATTTTTGGCGTAGGTGTTTGTTGGCGCCAACGTTTCTCATTGGCCGCTCGCAGCTCGTCAATTAATATAACAGCACATAAAGCTTTTGCTGTGTGTGTGTGTGTTTGACAGCTTTTTATCAACAAGGCTTGTTAAGTGTTTTTGTTGTTTTGTGTTGAAGCTTAATCTTGGCAACTGCATCTACGCAAACGAGGCGAATTCGGCGCAGCGCAAGCTGTGGGAGTTTTTTTCTCGCTCTCTTTTTTTTTGGTTATTCGCTTTGCCTGCACCGTTAGCCGGCTGATCCACTTTTCCACGCGCTTTGACAACCATTTTTGGTAACAATAAATCGTGATACATCATCAAAAGTCAATTCAAATATGTAGACAACTTTTGTTTGTTTTTGCTTTGCTCTGCTCTGCTTGCTGACATGCCGGCAAATGCCAGCAAGGCAACAACAAAAAAATATTTTAATTTTAATTGATTGTCGAGCGAGATTTACGTGCACCAAAAGTTGCTTCTCACGCTCATACACACACACACACACACACACATACACATCACTGATGCAGGATTAGGATTGCAATTGTCAAAATGGAAAGCACGCAAAATATACAACAGAAAAAAAGAGGAAGGCAGAAAAACTTTTAAGTGCGCACATTTCTTATAAGAAAATGCATTTTTTGCTTTTTAACGTAAAGTTTTTTATTTTGATTTTTTGCTGCTTTTTGCATCTTAAATCAACATAAACGCAATTGAAATCAATATACTACGTGACTTAAGCGTGGCCAATGCGTAAAAAAACAAAAACAGCAAATCACTCAAAGCAAAACTGAAAATCACAAAAAACAAAGCCAACAAAAAATGCCAACAAAATCAATCAAAAACACAACAAATGATGTGCCATAAAAGCAATGATAACTAAAATATGCTGCATACTTTAAAGAGCTGAGCTAAATAGTTGCCATAAAAATGGGAATTTTCGACGCAAATTGCCTTTGCCTTTTCTTATTGCAATCCTTTATTGCATTATGTTGCCTCTCACTTGCACACTTTCGATTACTCACCTAGCTAAGACATCAACCACACAGCTTTTTATGCGAGCCGCGCAAAAGTATGCAATGCATTTCTTAAAGCAGAGAATTAGTTGTGATTAATTAATTATAAATAAATTAAATTAACAATCAATTAACATTGGATTAAGAAAAACGCATTATTATTATTCATATACTGTTGGAGTTGTCCGTCAGGTAAGCAAACCCAAGAAAAAACCCTCGTAGTGGTTTTTCTGCAGGGCCTTCTCTCGCTTTTGGGTTAGGTAAGCGCTTCAGGACACGAATCCGCCCGTATTTTCCAGCGGAAGTTCGCGTCGCGCATTAATCGGGTATTTTTGCTTCTCAGGCAGGCGGATAATTATATCCGGAAATTTGACTTTTTCGCTCGTATTTTGTGGATTTTTCTGTGTGTTTTTCTACATGCGATTTACGAGTGTCTAGTCGCATGTGTGTATGTGTGTGTGTGTGCATGTGTGTGTGTGGGAATTTACTAATTACGCACAATGAAACCTTTTTGTGGAGTTTTCCCATTTGGATTTTTAATGTAGGGTTGAGGATTTAAGTTCGATGACTAAATGCAAACAAATTATTAGATAATCGAGTGGAAAATTTGAGATTGACAAGTATATGGCTAAAAATCGAAAAAATCAATAATAACAAAAATACCGTAACTATAACTTTTATTTTTAATGATCAATTTTTCTAGTAATACTTTAAATGTATTAATAATTGTTTCAAGCATTATATTTTAAATAAATCATTAATATTTTGCCATCTCTAAAATGACTTAAAATCGTATTTTCAACAACGAGCTTCGACTTTGTTAGAATTATTTTTATACTGTTTTTAATGATAAATTTATTAATATTCGTTTCGTGCATTTCAATGAAATTAAATCTTCAAGTCGTTTAAGTTTTAGAAGTCGAAATTAACTTTAAGCTTAACTTAAAATTATAAACTAACTAATTTATTACTATTTTCCCCAATTTGGCCATTTCTTATACATTTCCCAGTTGCATTTTATTTACAAAGAAATCGCAAAAATAAAACTAAAACCAACAAAAAAACACAGAAATAACCCAAGTCTCTCTCCCCCTCTCTCCGTCCCTCCCTGTCTTACACGCTCTTTCTGCCACAAAAACCCAGGCGCCGAAAATTGCAGCCGCTGAAAATCCAAGAGCGAAAGCGAATTGAGCACTGACGTCATACCTGCCGCAACGGCCGCCATAGGCCCAGCGGCAGCACTGGGTACGTTGGCGTGCGCCAGAGCGAGACAACTGGTGTGTGGCGCATGCAGCGAAGAGCGAGCAGCGAATGGCAATTGAGCTCTGCGCAAAACATCGATCTGAGCAATGGCCGGCAAGGATCGTGAGTCAGTTGAGTTTCGTCATTGCCGCTGCGCGCACATACATATCACAATTAACGGTAAACTCAGATCGCGGGGCGTGAAAAATAAAAGAAAGCAATTTAAAATATATTTATAAGTAAAATAAAAATACTTTATATGCAATTGTGCAACGTGTTGCAAAGTGAAACATACAAAATTGAGTATCAAACGATGAGCGCACGCTCCGCGTCCCCAAAAGTGCTGCTGGACATTAGCTACAAGCCAACGCTGCCCAATATCATGGAGCTGCAGCACAATGTCATCAAGCTCATCCAGGTGGAGCAGCAGGCCTACATGCAATCAACGCCACATTACATGCAACAGCAGCAGCAGCAGCAGCAACATCCGCAACAACATCCGCAACAGCAACAATATGCACCACTGCCAGCAGATTATGCGGCATACGGCATAACGGAACTGGAAGATACGGACTATAATATACCCAGCAATGAGGTGCTCAGCACCAGCAGCAATCACAGCGCTCAAAGCAGCCTGGAGCTGAACAACAATCAGAACAACTTTGAGCAACAGCAGCAGCAGCAGCAACAGACGACGGCGGCGACAGTTGCTGCTGCTGCTGCTGCTCCACATGGTTATATCCTCAATGAGCATGGCAAAAGGGCACGCAGCAGCAGCGACTTCAATGATTGCCAAACGGATGTGTTATCCTTGCAACCTGAACACAAGAAACTGTTGCAACAACAGCAACAGCAACTCTTTGTGGACTATTTGCCCACCACGGTGAATGAGGTGGCAGCAGCGCAGACACAAACTCAGGCACCAACACAACAACAACAACAACAACAGCAGCAGCAGCAGCAACAAAATGGCTGCATTTCCCCACTTTCGCACTCCCACTCGCATTACGATTTTGCCGGCGATGAGGAGCTGCAGGATCACAAGCCACACATCTTCAAATACGGCATCTATCCACAAACAATTGCGCCCTTGCAACAACAACAGCAGCAGCAACAACAACAGCAGCAGCAGCAACAGTTGCACTTTCAGAGCAGTTACAGACCAGGGTAAGTAAAATCTATATATATATATATATATATAGTTGTAGTTATCTTAGTTGAGATCTTGTGCAGCTGATTACCTTAACTTAAAAGTTGTTCGCATCAAATGTGAACAAACTTCCGATTGTTGCCAAGGCAGCTAAAGTAAAATCCTTTCATATCAGGATGTTTCGACCTCAACTTCCTTTAAGAATAATATAAATTGAATATCTTATATCTAGAAAATGTAGATAGTTCATTTAAATAGGTTGTTTGCTGAGATTTGAAATATTTTAGAGTATAAAAAAATACTCTCTATAGGTTATCAGACAATTAACAATCTTAATTAGTTTATCATAAAGAGTATATTAAAGAGATAATAATACATCATCGAAATCGAAAATAATACATCATATATTTATATGCAGCACACATTCACTTACAAAATTATTCTGTGCATCAATTCTTTAAAAAAATATCTAAAAATCAATGGAAATTGATACACTTTGTTATATGTATTTAAATCAATTTAAAATGGAACTAATAACTATTCTAAATCGACTTTCATATATATAACAAAATACTTACAGGAGCTTCTCTGAAACTAATATCGCAATTATCGAAAACAAGAATTTAATAATAGAAAAAAATCTGTAATTTTTTCAGTAAAACACATTAGATTCCCAAGTGAAATCTATTCACATTTAAGATAATTCAATTTGATAGACAACAACAACAACAATATTTATTTTTTATAGTTGCTATCTCAATTTGGCATTAATTAACTATTTCGATCCTTGTGCAATTCCACATTACAGTCAGAACTACGATGCCTATGAGCCAGCAAATAGTCTGAATGGCAGCACATATTCCAGCTCCGATCGTGATGATATGGAGTATGTGCGCCAAACGGCGCTCAGCTCGGTGGGTGGCTATGCCAAGAATGAGGATGAGCTGGAGGAGATGTCGCCCACCTGCCTGGGCGATGATAGCAGCCTGATGGATGCCAGCGATGTGGCCGGCAAAGCGTTCCGCAAGCCGCGTCGCCGCCTGAAACGGAAACCGAGCAAAACGGAGGAAACGGACGAGTTCAGCAATCAGCGGGTGATGGCCAATGTGAGGGAGAGGCAGCGCACCCAGAGCCTCAACGATGCATTCAAGTCGCTGCAACAGATCATACCCACCCTGCCCAGCGATAAGTTGAGCAAAATCCAAACACTCAAGCTGGCCACAAGGTAAGTCTACTCTCTTCCAGCCGGGCATTTCCCGCACATTTTGCGGTCTTTGCTTCAGATACCTGGACTTATTTACAAAGGTGGGAATTTGGTGGCAATTTCAAAGTATTTTATATGGCCAAGAAGGAAGCCAAGTTCTTAAAGAAGTCCGAAATATTTTAAATACAACAATTTTGAGCATTTCAACACTTGTTAAACACCCCACAAAATATGGAATTCAAATTCGAGAGTCATCCTGGAATTCATTTGAAATATTTGTAAAAATCTAATTTCTTCTTGCTTCAAATATTCAAAATTCAAATTCAAAATTCAACTTCTTTCAAATATTTATTTATTGAACTTAAATTCAACTCAACTTTTCAATATATCTTCTTGCTTCAAATATTCTTACCTCAAGTTCTTTCAAGTATTTATTTATTTTCTTTGAATTCATACAAAATATTTGTAAGAATATATATGTTCTACTTGCTTAAAGTCAGCTTATTTCGATTATTTTAAATATACTTAAAATGTTTACTAACCAAGCCGATTACACCACTTTTATTGTTTATAGATACATTGATTTTCTGTGCCGCATGCTTAGCTCCAGCGATATATCGCTGCTGAAAGCGCTGGAGGCGCAATCGTCGCCAGTCTCTCCGGGATATGGCAATAATAATATGAATATTAATGCCAGCACACTGCTTAGTGCCGCCAATGGGGCCGAGGCTGATCTCAAGTGTCTGCGCAAGGCGAATGGAGCACCCATCATTCCGCCCGAGAAACTCAGCTATCTGTTTGGTGTGTGGCGCATGGAAGGCGATGCCCAGCATCAAAAGGCATAGGCAAAGGAGTTGAAGTATTAGGAAGTGGAGTGTACTAAGAGGAGGAGTAGGAGGAGGAGGAGGAGTCGTATCGATTGCCATTGGGGCTTCCAGTTACTAAACAAAATGAATACACACAGCGTGAATAATTCCAATGCAAGTGCCAAATCGGGCACTTGCAGATCTTTCCATATCTTATAGATGACTAAGCTAAAACACATTATTTAAACAAAATATGAAAAACAAAGAAAAAACCAACTATTGTTTAGGTATAATTTTATGTAATAGCGCTAACTAAATTAAATTGTATAAATTAAACAAAAGTCTAAAAAAAACACATAATTTTTCTCTCATTTTTTCATTTCTGATTATTCTTTTTCCCCCAACAAATTAGGCGCGAAAATGTTCGCCGTTGTCGCCATTGGGGGGGTCTCGACTTTATATGCAATATATATATATACATATACATAAATTCACATACATTTATGCAGATACATACATACATATCTGCGATCGACGACGACATACTTAGAGCGTAACGTCATGCCGCAGACAGGCGGCAGCATTTATGTATCTCAAAGATACAAAATGTTGTATCTGTCGCCCGCGCTCACTCTCGCTCTCGCTCTCTATCTAGCTGCTTCATGGGAAGAAAAACAAAAATCGAAAATGGCAACCGGAGACGGCAAGAAAGAGGGTTGCAAACTGGGCGGGGGGAACACCATCCACATCCGGTGATTTATGTGCATTTGTTTAATTCTCTTATTTTGTTGTTTTTTTTTTGTTCTTGCTTTTTTTTTAAGATTTTCTTTGGAGTTGTTTTTAATTTTTGTTTTTATTCCGCTACTACACATAAAAAGTGTTTACAATGTGTACACAAAAGTATTTATGTCGCCAAAACTGGCCATTTAAAATGCTCATAATTAGCTCAGTCAGTTGATTTAGCCTCTGGAAAGCGCTTCAAAGGCAAACCAAATATCATTTTAGTTGCATGACTTAATTGCTTTTTAAATGACAGCTGGCATGAGCATTTTGAGTTATATACAAAGTACGATATTCCATAGATATATACATATACATATATATGTATAGTACAGAGATAAATATCCAACCAGAGCAGCCATCGTTGACAGGTTGTTGCAGCTACTGCACAACTCATAAGTGGGCTAGATCAGGAACATATATATATATATATATATATATATGTACATATATATATGTACATATATATATGCACACAGATACTCACTTTGCACACTTGTGAGTGTTTTTGAATAAGCACGTCTAAAGTGTCTGCCCATCTATCTTTTGCTATCTAAATCGTTGGAGGTGTGAGCTGAAGGGGGTTTCTTTTCACTTAGAAAGTCAAGTGTTTGTATCTTAAATGAAACAAGCTGCGAATTAGATCTGATTAAAGGGTTGAGAAATTTGGAAATCAAATTATTTTTCTTTTTCTAAAATGTAATTAATCGAGAAAACATAACACAGAAAGTATTCAGTTCAGTTTTGACAAACTTATAGCTGTACAAAACTTAAGCCGATCTCTAAAATGATTATTATAACTTCCAAATTTAAGTGCATTCTTTATAAAGATGCCAATCCATTCACAAAGATATTATTTCTTAATATCGGATCAGATTTGACAAAATTACGGCTTTAGCATTAATCTAAAGACCAAATCACCAACAAAAAGAAATTTTTTGGTAAAATCGGTTCAGTTTTACTGGCTGTATGGATAAATCTTTAGCGTAACATTTGATTATAAATTTAGAATTTTAAACTCGAACGCGATTGCACTTGACTTAAATCCCTTCAAAGTAAACACGAATAAAATAGGAGAATATTTAAAATACTTCTTGTTATTGGATACCAAAAACTCTTTCTGTTTTTGAAAGCAAGACAACATTCTTAGTTCCACTCAAACGCAATATAGAGCTAGAGTTTCCCTGAGACGAAGTTGTTCTTCGGTTCGGCTTCTCAAACATAATAGAATAGAGGAAACCACCTTGATGTGATGCGGGGACTACCCCAACTCCGAAACTGTCAACGCCCCCCTTACTACGAAGTTGATTTCCATTCCCATGTTTTGAATATTCAGGCACCTAAAAAGCATTTGAACATCATCTCAAATAACGCGGCGCATAAATTGTGTAACTAATTTTAGAAAATGGGCATGAGCAGCTCACACACACATACACACACACGCACACTGATACATCACACACACGATCCTCACAGCAAGGACTGGCCATTTTCCAATTTTTCAAATTTCTATTCTTTTATTATTTTTGTAGGTCTTTGTTTTTTTGCATGGCCAATTCACATGGCTGTTAAGGAGGATTGCTTTGAGATGTGCGCACATGGGTAGTCAATGGCATGTGCTATGCGCCTGCGAATCACAGCAAGGACCTGGCCAAGGACCTCATGTCGTTTACCCTCCAAGTTTCCCAACATATGTGACAGCAAACAGCTCCGCTCAGCTCGGCTCTGAGTTCGACTCGTAAATGAAATGAAAACAATGCGTGTGGGAGTATGCGAAGGATGCGTGTTGTGTTATTGTCCTTTCAATTTATTTTCTTTTTTTTTCGAGTCGGATGAGGCATTCACTGACTTTAAGTAGGCGCCGCCTGGCAGCGCCTAATGGTTGTTCCCTTTGACTTTGTAGCTATTTTTTGTTATTCTAATTCATGATTCAGGCAGGCTACCCAAATTCCTGCAGATGGGCGTTGAACCGAGCAATGCTCATATAAATCATAAAATGATTGTTTCTTTTATTTTATTTTGTAGTTGTAGTTTGCCTGCCATGTTCCAGTTTTAATTAGTTGCAGTTTTTCTCTGGAAATGAGTCGAAATGAATAAACATTCAATTTATATACACAAATACTAAAAGTGTTGCCTTAAAAATGTACTAATCAGTCATAATCGCTAAATGTACAAAGAGAATCTAAAGAGCTGTTCATTTAAGAGACCTATTGGCAAAGTTTTCAAAGAAAAATGTTAGAGCCATTAATTTAACAGCATATTTCAAGTAGTTTTTGGTATGTTTAAACTTAGAAAATCTGTATTTATTTATTCTAATGCAAAAGCCAAATTTGGAGAATGAAATCTGATGGGAAAACTCAGATTGCAGTAAAAATGATATTATTTTAAAATCGGCAATGGCAGAATACAACTGGGAAAATATTTATGGAATTTATTTATGATTTCTATGAATTGCTATATTTATTGGCAAAACCATAAAAACAATATCTAAAAACAATTGAGGTTACTTGCAGAGCCAGACACACGCACACACACACACACACACACACACAGTTATAGATGCATGCCACCATGCCTTGCTGGCAACACGGTGTGTCCAAAAAATATACGAAGCGTTTCGGATTTCAAAGTGCGAGTAACGAACAAACGGAAGCCCGAAACGAAGATCGGGCACAAGGAAAATATGGAGGAGCAGGAGGAGGAGGAGGAGATCGGCTACTCCTGCATTGTGACCCAGAAGGCACCCGTACATATTTGAGGCTCGCTGATTGATTTTTAGTGGGAAGCTGTGCTACTCTCGCTGTGTCTGCCCCAAGGCCCCCCCTCTGTCAAGTTAGTAGAACATCTGCTTCATGCAACGCTGCAAGCGACAAAATATGCACAGACTGAGTAATTAAAATCAATATAGTCTCGTTTTTCGAGGTGTTCACACACATTTCAGTTCGAGCTGAACCCAAGAACAACAAAATGCAATCAACAGCAAATGCAGGCTGCCTTCAAACTCATCTTGTTGTTGTTGTGGTTGTAGTTGTTGTTGTTGTTGTTGTTAACATTATTGTTGCGAGTGCATTTGGCAATCAATCAACGATCAAAGTTCATAAGTTGACCCAGCTGACTAATGGCAAACGCCCGACTTGCCATCGAACGTCAACAGCAGCAGCAACAACAATGAGAGCAACAACAACAGCAACAACACAAACAACAACAACAACAATAAGTTATGCTAATGTACTAGCCGATCTAATGTGTATACATTTACGTATACGCTTACATCTATGTACTATAAAAAAATAGACTTGTAAAAATGTTGCGGCTGCTGACGTTCAGTGAACGACTGGTAATTACCCTGTACTTTACATACGTAAAATTCATATGTAAATTTGCCAGATACAGCTCTATCTTAATATGCTTTTTTTCATAATATATCTTAAGTCGATATCAAAGACATGTATTAACTGGTTTTAGTCAAAGTTTTTACCGGCAGTACACATTTTTTACAGCTCCAGAAAGTATGCTACATGAAATAAAATATTATTAACAACATATTAAAATGCTATGGATGTGAAATCAACAAGTTTAAAATTAAAAAAAAGCACCTACTTAAGAAAATTATATAATTAAAAATTCTTCTTTTCACACATTTTAAAATATAACAAAGCTCAGTCTCTCCATAACACTATCTCACTCTCTGTCTTTGAGAGATTCAAGTGCCATGGGTATCTAAATCTTATCTCCCTCGCTATCTCTATCTCTCTCTCTCTCTCTCTCTTTCTCCCCCACCTTTCTCTATCCCTCTCTGTTTCTCTTTCTTTCCATGTCTTTGCCTGCTCTATCTTTTCTACAAACTTACCCATTAAATGATGTAATTAACAGAATATTTACACATATATTTACGCTCTTCCTCGCTATCTCTCTCTTTCGGTTTCTCCGTTCCTCTTTCTCCCTTTCTCTCATTTCCACAAACCCACTCATGTAATGGATATACCCTTTAGTTTCAATATTTTTACCGTCATGTACGCGTAGTGTGTAAAAATCGAGTAGTCGCACAGAGTAGTGAAAGGGGGGAGCCAAGTGAAAACAAACCGACCAACCAACCGACCGCTTGCCTGCCTGCCTGACTGCCCCTCCGTCCTGTGTCCGACCGTCAATTTGTCCGTCCGCTTTGGTAGCGTTTCTCTCGCGTCGAGCGCATAAATATTTTGCTTTTATATTTTTTCAGGCGAAGATGGAAGATGCGCACAACACACACACGCACACACACACACACACACCCACACACAAGCCCCTGTGTAGTAGTAGTTGTTGTCTATAAACAAAAAATGGGTCCATAAAAAAGCACACAGCCCCGAGACGGACAGCGACGCTGGCAGCGACGTCACGTCAGCGTTGGCGGTCGCCAAACGAATAAAAACAAAAAAAAAAACAACAACAAATCGCCGCACTTTTTGTTTATTTACACAAAAAGATTTTAGTGACTCGGGCAGGCAGCCAGGAAGTAACTAAGTAAAATGGTTGTTTAAACTCCCCAACCAAAAAAACGAACAACAAAAAAGTACAAGGAAAACGAAAAATGAAAATCACAAAAAACCGTTTACAGCGTTGCTTTTGCAAAATGGTTGCCCTGATTGGTAGTTGTCCTCCTCCGCTTCACCATCTTCTGCTCATTTCTTCTCATTTTTCTGGGAAGAGTGTCCGCTGCATCATTTGATGTAAACGCTTGACACTTTGCGCCACATCCAGAGGCGAGCAAGCCGCAAGCAGGCAACATCTGGCGGCAAACCCGAAAAGATTAATTTCTGACAGCGCGGGAGCCTCCCCAAAGGCAAATCATACAAGTATACAAGCACAATGTAGATATATGTATATATATATATATATATATATATATATATGTGGAGTTTTATAGTTGCTGATGGACACTTTGATGCGCGTTTTCCACGCCACGCTTTTCACGGTCGCGCATCCATCAATTCGTTGCCGCCGCCTGTCGTAACTTAAGACATCCAAATAGAAATGAATTCGTATTACATTTATTTAATATTATTTCTTTTTTTGGCTGCTGGGCGTCAATGGGTCTCTAAAACTAATCATGTGCCAAGCGCGGAGACATAAAACATCGCTGCCACTTGACAATATATTCACTTATATGTATGTATGCATATATATTCTTCTCTTTCCTTTTTTTTGGGATTTGCTGTTTAGTACTTCATTATAAGCGCACTAACGATGTTATTTTAATGATCTCAGACCAAAGAATCCACTTGACAAAATGCAGCAGCAGCAGCAGCAACAACAACAACAACATCAGCGCCTCAAGTGTTTCACACAAAGGGGGGAAAGTCTCTGAAGGGCAACACATATAAATACATATTTATATAGAGCCCTATGCACATATATATATATATATGTATATATATATATACATATATACATTTATATATATATAGTTATGTATTCACTTTGCTGCATTTTAGTTTTCTTTTTTTTTGCACAAACAGACATATTTATGCCCCTGGCAAATGTGTGAAAAAGTCCGTTCGAATGTCGGGCATTTCTTTGGTGCCTTGTTAAATTTGTTGTTGTGTATATATAGAGTTATAGTACTTATATATCTGGTCGGGGTACTGTTGATTGGCATAGCTATAAAAATTCTTAGTGCCTCCCATGCATGAGATGCCATTGAAAGTTGTTGTCGAAAGATGATGCCCAATGTTAGCCAGGTATTCACGCATCAAAAGGGAAATATGCAAATTGAATGTAAATCTAAGGTAAGCTATAATTAAACAATAGATAATCAATTATGTAAGCGAAGCTTATATTTATTTGTTGTTTTACAGTTAATTACGCACATTTGCCCCCTAAGAAGCTTGACATGAAATGTGCATTAAATATTAGCCTGCAAACACAGTACTTAAGCAAACATATTACTTTTATTTGTTTACATTTAGCTAGTTGATTGAACTTTTGCGAATTGCAGCGAGATGATGCTGGAAAGCACAAAATGAACAAACGACAATAAACCTGTAAATGATTCAGTTGATATTTCTATAAGCAGATAGTTTATAAATAGTTAGTAAACTTATTACAGGGGAAAACACTGTGACGCCTCAATTAGCTGCATTATGTTATAATCGATTCATATTAGAACATTTAAGGGAAAGCCGATTTGTAGATGAAACGTAATTGATACCCATTGAAAATGAAAAGTGTCAGGGCCTGCTCGACTAAGCTATGCAGTTGCTTAATCGATATGAGTAAGCATATATTATTAGTTTATCCTTACTTATAAGACTGTTTATTATGAACTTATTATTTCTGCTATTCCGTATATATCATACTTCTAATAGGTGCTGGCAAACTAACATTACTTATGTCTACATATATTTGTTATTTATTTTCGTCTTAAACTCGAAATCATGTGTTTCGCCATTTACAATTAACCTCGTTTCAAAATGCCCGATGAGTGCTTACAATGCATTTGTGCGCTGCTCTTGAGACGATTTGGGCTAGTCATGCAAGTCTGCAGATATATCTACATGTATATGTATGTATAAACATAATAAGCATATACATACTCATATGTATGTATGTAAATTTTAAGCTTTGCTCTTGCACTTGTCTGCACCAAGCGAAGGAAGGGGGAGCAAAGCAGCGACAATGCAACGCATGAATTGTTTGTATAAGAGAGGAGCGGGAGAGGGAGAGAGCAGGCATCGGAAGAACACAAAAAGAATGCCGAAGAGTGCAGAGTAAAACACGTGTTTCGAATTAAATGCAATCGTCTCCGCCCCTACACCGCCCCCCCTCTGACAACCTAGCACCAAACACTACTCGGCTGTGTGCAGAATTTCTAATAGTAATTTCTTTGGTCTCTCTTTTTCTCTCGCTATCTTCGCTGGGCGACATTGTGCTATGTGCCTTTTTACGTCCCTCGCTGAAATGTTAACGGCACATGCTCAGCGAAAGACAAACATATAAAAAAAAGGAGTGTGAACGAAAACAATGGGCAGGAATACTCTACAAAATTACAGTCAAAAGAATGCTTACAAAATAATAGTAGCGAAAATAACAAAAAAGAAAAAAAACATTATATCGTTAACATTGTTCATTCATTATTATTTTTATTCATATTTTGACGTATTACTTCTGACCCTGTCGAGTTCTTTGTGGACTTCGAAACAGCAAATAGAAGCCATTTCCGCATAATTAAATACAAGCCGAATTCAAACCGGTTTTGTATGTTTTACATTTATTGTGTTCTTTAATTAAGAATTAAATTAAATAAAAACAGGAATACCAACCGACAGCCAAACAAGTTGCTTAACGAGCCGCACTGATTACAGGGTATATTTGCAACCAACAATTTGCAAGTGCGTGCAACAATATGAATAACAGGCAAGGAGATAAAAACTTCAATCAAAGCCAGCAATCAAATTGTGTCTGACAATACTTAATAATAACAATGCAAACGCATACACATAAAAATACACACACACACATACACACGCACACACACACACAGCTGCAGCTGTGCGGCCAAGTTAACATTGTTTCAACCTGTTGTCGACGCTGACGCAGACGTTGACGTCGACAGCAGCAGTTGCTGCTTTGGCCTTTTTCAAGCCAAGCTTTTGAGCCGCAGTCAACGAGCTGAGCTGCTGGCCTAAAGACGCGAAACCGGCTGCTGAAACAAAACATGCTGTATACTTGCAACGAATTTCGAATGTGCAACAAAAGTTCTAAGTGCGTGAAATATATTTGTAAGCTTCAAACAAAATACTCGTAACAAAAAACTCAACTTTTGACTTAAGTTGAGTTGAGTTATTTCTCATGGTTCATCCATTTGTATCTTAATCTGTAATTATTGTCGGCAAACTGTGCCATATAAATAAAGTGCAAAAAAGCAAAAAAGCAAAAAAGTGTCGTGAGTGAAACAAGAGAAATGAACTCAGTGAAAGTGATGTAGACTCATCATCATTATCAGCGAACAGCGAAGAGATTGTTCAGGTTGTTATGGCCCGTTGCTGGCTTGTTGTTGTTAATGCCGCTGCCTGCTAATGAGATTTGGGCTCCATAATTGTGATTGCAACTGAAACAAGGAACCGACGTCAACAACAATGACAACAAACCACTGAATGTTTGCATGTGCAAATATCATAAAGCAAATGCAGATTTCGACTAATGTTTGCGCGAGCAACTTGCCAAAAAGCTGCAGCTGTCGTTCATGCGTACAAGTATCGAGATATGAGAAATGTTTATGCCTGATAGAAGCTTGTGAAATAGAGCATTAAATCAATTGAGCGAAAAACAAATAGTAATTATTTTCTCATCACTAAGCAAATTTGGCTGTGCTGATGTTCTGTTCATTTATTTACACATTAGTTGTTCATGAATCAGGCTTATCTAAATACAAGTATTTAATCTTGCAAAACAAAGCTTGTTTTCGCCAATGCCATGGCTCATTTCTCATGAGTCTAAAATATGTCAAGCACATCAAATAATCATAAATATGTGTGTAAAATCCATATAAATAACTTGGTTTCTTTGAAGCATTAAATATAATAAAATTTCACATACAGTTTCTTCATTAGTAAATATTAGCATAAAAATACATATTTATATGTATTAAGTTTCGTCATTTTAGTATCTTTCAAAGCCACTTAAATTGAAAGTCTACAAAATAGGTTTGGGCAACGCTAACAGTTTTGGGTTTTACAAATGCTTCCCATTTATCTCACCTTAAACACACTGGCTTGAACTTTAAAGTTCAAGTCTTTGGAAACATTAAAAAGCAATCAAATTAAACAGTTTTAATTCAAGTAGTTTATTACACGTAAGAAGGGCGTTTAATGAGCTGCGGAAATTGCATCCGTCCATGCAAAATAGCCTAAAACATAATAGCCGAACATAAACGCATAAAACTCACCATCAGCTGCCAACTGACAGCTGACAAAAGGTGAAAAGCCCCTCCCAAAAAATAAAAATAAAGGTCTTTAAAATTCACCTTGAGTCAAAACCAAGTCGCAGCCTCCATTTGTGAAGCCAAAACAACAACAAAAATATAAAAAAAGGCAATATTTCTCTGTGCCAGTGGACTACAATTGGAGTTCACAACTCAGCAGCGGCTAATTACGTGTAATTTTATTTGAAAAGTAACAAATAAGGCAACGAAAAGCAGCACAGACTAACAGATGCTTAACTTAATTACCAGGTAGCCTACTGCTCTTCATCAACACTGTCAATCACTGTTAAGCCACTGTTAACCTACTGCTAAAGTTAACCGACTGTCGCAAATCAGATCGCAAAATGAATGATGCTGTTGCCCCTGGAAACGGTTCGACAGCCTTGAACTCCACACAGGTAAAATATAAATGGGGACGTATACCCATCATTATAGTATATGTCCATATATATATATATATATTTTTTTGTTGTTGGCTTCGTGTTTAATCTAAAACCAACCAAGTGACTTTTGCGGTACAGAGCACCAAAAATGCGTATCGGCTAAACCAGTTTGATTTTTTTCCACGGATGCTTGTTTTTTATTTTGTATACTGTGTAAGCGAGAAATGGGTTAACGGGTTTTGCTCAAACTCACCTGCAGCATGTGACAATCAGCTAAGAAGACTTTATTGACCCAGTTTATTGCGTAATCCTCAATTTTGAATTTCAATCAGCCATCGATTTTGGAGTATTATTAAATTTAGTTCAGGGTCACATTATAATTACCCCCATCAGAGCTTTAAGTACAGGGTATTAGCCTGGCTAAGCCTCTCGCTTCATCTCGTTTGTTCTTTTGTATTTGGGTTTGTTTTTGCTGCTGACAAACAGTCTCACATAGTGCAGATAAACAACAGTCACGGCACACAGACAGAGTTTTGAGTTAACTCAAACTTGTTTCAGTATAGTTTGCCAAGCGATTTAGTCGCATCTTAATTTTGATGTCGTTTATTTATCGGTTGACTGGGTTTGAAAGTCAAGTCCATGGCGTAGGTCAACACAAAACTGGTTGGCATAATGCCAATTTTCTTTATTACTTAAGGTAGCGGTTGAAAGTATTTTGAGTGCTGTCCAGAAAGTCTTTAAAGTAGCTATTTGCTTGAAGTGCAACTTTACTGACAGTAGTCGTAATCAGTCCTAAATAGAAGGCTTACATATAGTTATAACTGACTATAATAAAACATATAAGACATTTATATGGAAGTAATTTAGGTTCACTTTACACTTATTTTATGGGTAGCTTATCTAGAATTCTGAATAGCATCTGATCTAAGAAAGAACAAACGATCGGCACTCGAGTTTTAACTCAATTTAAAGTTATATCCGTGTGTGTCAAGCTTTTGAGATCTTAATTGAACGTTAAAAGAATTATTTACTTGGCCATATTGAGAAGCATTAATGATGGGTAAATACAGATCGGCTAGCTTTATTCTCTTCAATTGATTCAGTAATTGCACAGATTCCATAGATATATGAATAAGTGTGTAGATTTTTAACTTACTCAAATAAATGGCATATTATATTGTTATTATTGGCATATTATATCATTATGAAATATGCATAGATGATAGAAAGTAAACTCAGACCTCAATATATATATCTAAAATATATAATTTTATCATAGTTGACATTAGCTTAGAATTGACAGTCAACAATAAGTTGCTTATTTGTGAGAGTCTGTTAAATATTTGGCCATCATGATGAAAAGCGTCGACAATGTGGAGTCAGTTGAGGAGGGGGGCGTGCCGCCTGATGGTGCACGCCTTAATATCTGGCACAAGGTGAATTATACATATATAAAATAAATGTTGCAAGCTGCTCATAAATCGCTGCAGATACTCTTCTTTTTGCTGGGCTTGATCTGTGCCCTCACTGTTTGTGTGCTGATTCATTTAGCCAACAAACTGAAAGCCGATGCTCAGCTGGAGGATGTGATGCATTGCGAAGAGGGCTCGAACCACACGATAATTAGACCCGATGCGCACCAAACGACGTTAACCAATATTAGCCTATGTCAAATGTGCAAATAAAGCGCTAATTGATTGAATAATGCGGAAATTGGGCCTGCGATTTGATGTGCAAATTAAGCAAGTGGCGATTAGCAGTTCAACAAACAAATCGTGGGGTCTCGAAATGCCACAAAATATATATTTATAAAATACAAATATTCGTAGCAATAGTCTACTTTATTAGACGATTGAGAAAACTCGTGTTTGATCATAACCTTAACGTGGTGCAATCGGATCAGTTGACATACTTGAATATCAATTAACCCAAGCAAAGTCCAAAAAAAAAAAACTTGGAAATAGCCAGTGCAAAGCTCTGGCACAAAGTTCTGGTTCTAGAGATTTATAATTTCTTTTTTTTTGTCTTTAAAATAGAAATAGAAGAAAATATTATAAGTATTAGATCTAGATATGATATACATATACTAGTCAGTTGAGAAGTTATGTTAAAAAAATTATTTTAATCTGCTATTATCAGAACATTTATCTGAGGAGGGTTATATTGTATACAGCTATTAGAAAGAAATTATGACTACTTTAGTTGGATGGCATTAATTCAATCAATCAGTTACATTATAGTCAATGCTGAATGACTTGCAATTTCTTAACATATTAACTTTTAAGTGCATAGGAACTAATTTACTTCCCCCACTTTAAGCTACGCTTTCAGCACTTTAAACTATCGTAATTTTGTCAAAAATAAACTAATTATCAAAAGCAAATCAGTTTTGAACCGGGTTTGGCCTCCAGATGAATACTACATTCAAATTTGAAAACAATTTCAGACTCCCGCCAAGGATGTTCAGATCAACATAGAAACTGCCAAAGAGGAACCGCGTAGAAAGGGCAACTGTTGCAGCTGGATAGTGCTGGTGATCTTGGCTGCTGCTCTAACTGTGGCCACAGCCATGGTCTGGTATTATAAAGGCACCTGGTTCGGATTGGGTGCGCTCTATGGCAGTCTGCTGCTGCTGCTGCTGGTGAAGCCGGGCTGGCGCTGGTTCTACATAGCAGCCGTCACTGGGCCACGTGACACCATGTAAGTGTGGCCCAATAAAAGTGGATGTACTGCCTCCAATTACTAACCCCATTGTTATTCTAACCAGCGCATTGATTGCCTACATTCGAGTGTTGGCGTTTGTGAAGAGACAGGAGCGCAAGAATCTCAATGTGGGCGACATCTTTGAGGCGAATGTGGCCCAGCATCCGGACAAGTTGGCCATTGTCAGCGAGACCCAAAAGTGGACCTTTCGCCAGGTGAACGAGCACGCGAATCGTGTCGCCAACGTATTCCACAGTCATGGCTACAAGAAGGGCGATGTGGTGGGGCTGCTGCTGGAGAATCGCGCCGAATTTGTGGCCACCTGGCTGGGCCTGTCCAAAATCGGTGTGATTACGCCGCTGATCAATACGAATCTGCGCGGAGCCTCGCTGCAGCACAGCATCAAGGTGGGCAACTGTACGGCGCTCATCTATGGCATTAGCTACAGATCGGCTGTGATGGATATAGCCAAGGATCTGCCCGCCCATGTGGCACTCTATCAGTTCAATGATGAGGCCAACTCAGCAAAGGAAGCCACCGAGGGTCTTTCCCAGGGTCTGGCGCAGCAGTTAAACGCTCTGCTGGAGTCGGCAGCCAAGGATAAGGTGGCAGCTGGCGCCAGTCGTGCCGATCATCAGGATAAACTGGTCTATATCTACACGTCGGGGACCACAGGTCTGCCAAAAGCAGCTGTCATTACGCATGCACGGTAAGTGCAACTATCATGTGCTTACACTAATGTTTATGAGAGATATAAGAGGGTCCTCAATAATCTTGTTATCGATTTCGACTAGGTGATAAATACATTTCTAAAACTTTGTCTGCTGCGCAAATACGATTACTATGGTTTCAAGATTCAAGCGTCGAAAGGGGGTTTTCCATTAGGGTCAAAGTATGAAAATTCTGAAAGCTCACTAATTATACAATTATTTTTTATTATAATTGTGCATTTAAAATAATTATATACATTCTGTGCAATCAATAATTTCCAAGCTAATATTGTAAGCCTCTAGAAAACTAACACGAAATAATATGTATTATTTATTATTCTATTCCTACAGCTTTTTCTTCATAGCAGCTGGCATCCACTACGCCTTGGGTTTCCGTGACGATGATGTGTTCTACACGCCGCTGCCACTTTACCATACAGCTGGTGGTGTGATGAGTATGGGGCAGGCTCTGCTCTTTGGCTCCACGGTCGTCATACGCAAGAAGTTCAGCGCCTCTGGTTATTTTGCTGACTGTGCGCGTTTTAACTGCACCGTAAGTCAACGGAGAGATTAGCTTAATCCTCTACGGATTGCTCATTCCATTTCCATTTGCAGATTGGCCATTATATTGGAGAGATGGCGCGTTATATCTTGGCTACGCCGGCGGCAGCACACGATCGTCAGCATCAGGTGCGCATGGTCTTTGGCAATGGGCTGCGTCCGCAGATCTGGACCCAGTTCGTCGAGCGATTCAATATTGGCAAAGTGGGTGAATTCTATGGCGCCACCGAGGGCAATGCGAATATCATGAACAACGATAGTACAGTGGGCGCCATTGGGTTCGTCTCGCGCGTATTGCCACAGATCTATCCCATATCCGTCATACGTGCCGATTCCCACACGGGTGAGCCCATTCGCAACGCTAAGGGTCTCTGTGAGCGATGTGAGGCCAACGAGCCGGGCGTCTTTATCGGCAAGATTGTTAAGGGTAATCCGTGCCGTGAATTCCTCGGCTATGTGGATACGAAAGCCTCATCGAAGAAGGTCGTCCACGATGTGTTCTGCAAGGGCGATATGGCGTTTATATCGGGCGATCTGTTGGTGGCCGATGAACGGGGCTATTTGTATTTCAAGGATCGCACGGGAGACACCTTTCGCTGGAAGGGCGAAAATGTGTCCACTAGCGAGGTGGAGGCTCAGCTCAGTAATCTGATCAACTACAAGGACACTATTGTCTATGGCGTCTCCATACCGCAGACGGAGGGTCGCGCCGGCATGGCTGCCATCTATGATCCCAGCAGGGAGGTGGACGTGTCCACGCTGGCCTCCCAATTCGCCACAACTTTACCGAACTATGCGCGACCAGTTTTTCTGAGATTCCTGCGACGCATCGATTTGACGGGCACGTTCAAGTTGCGCAAGGTGGAGCTGCAGCAGCAGGGCTTCAATCCTGCTGCCTCCGAGGATGAGCTATATTATACTCAGGCCAATGGCAGCTATGCTAAGCTCACGCAGGAGACCTATGAGAAGATTCAACGCAATGAATTGCGCTTTTGAGTTGAGGATAAGTCAACTTTTAGCTTTAAGCTCCCATATAAGACTAATAAGAAAACAGAAATCACTTCGATATATATATTATGATGTTTTCGATCAGCTAGATTAATTTGCAGCATTAAGGTAAATAATAATAAAATCAGGATAAACAAATGGAAGAATAAAAAATACGTTATGGATACTTTTCGGACGTAAAAATTTAGGCTGGTAATTGAATAAGAGCAAAGTCTTGCATACTTTCAGGCAGCGCACAAAAGCTGATTCATGCTGCCTACTTCAGGGGGTGCGAACTAAGCAATAAGCCATTTACACAAATAACTGTAACTCATTCCATCCAGATATTCGAAGGACATGGTGCGTTATAATCATAATGACAACGCCTATCCAACTGCATTCGAGGATCATTGGTTCATGCACTACCTGTGGTCCAAAGAACATTCGGTTAATCCTTGAAATGGCCAAGATACGCTGGGCTTTACGTGTTTTATTAATTTGCACAAGTACCCTTGTGTAATTGTTGACCAAATTTTGAAAGCGAATCCTAAAAATCAGAGCACATATTTTAAGGCAGCTCTTACATATTTTGGCTACAGCTAAGATCTTAAGTTTTAGTTGATAGATTCGTGTGTATTGTGCTAGCGTATTAAATAATAAAAAATCTTAGGGGCGAACAGTGGAACAAATGTCTAGGCTTAAATACTTTCAGCATAAATCGCAGCAGCAGCAGCGGTAGTTTAATCCTTGGGCGGCACATCCTTGACGAGATCGGATCGCTTCTGCTGCTCCATGCGCTGCTCAACCTGCTCGAGTCGCTCGCTCATCGCATCCAGGGAGTTAAGCAAACCAGCCTGGATCTCGCCATAGCGCTTCATGGCCAATATCAGACTCTCCTCGATCAGTTCGCTCTGCTGTGCGTACTCCCCGTTGTTCTCGGTGATCTGCTTGAGCTTGTCCAGGCACTCACTGGGTATACTCCGAAAGTATTCCGCACCCAGTGCCGGCTCTAGTTGCTTCACCCGCTCCAGTTGCTCACTCTGCGCATATAGTTCGGGTGCCACAGCATTCAGATAGACCTCCTTGGAGCGTACCTGTTGCTGCTCCTCCAGGTAGTTGGGATCCAGATACTTCTCTAGCTCCGCCGCCCGCCCCACGCAATGCTGCAGCTGGCTGCGTCCCGTTGTCGCCTCACTCAGCAAGGCGTTGGCCGAGCACAGAGAATCCACAATGTTTGCCGTCTTCGGATTACCATCGCCGTCGCCAGCATGTTGTTCCGGCAGTGGGCCGAGCACGCGCGTTAACGCATCTATTCTCTTCTCCAATATGTCGAGTGCTTCCATTTTTATCGCTAAGTTTCTCTAGGAAAGCGGAATGATGTCAGTGGAGTCAGCAAAACAAAAACACACAAAAATACCAAAAAACGCGTTGCACTGCAATAGTGACATTGCACAGCACTAAGCGATATCGATACATATCGATAGTTGACTTATCGCTAAACTTTTACCGCGCACCGACTTTTTAAATCTAATACAAACATAAAATATACGAATTTAAAATATTTAAATTTCTTTCAGTTAATCAAGATTCACAATTTAAAATTTTCTAGTGATAGTCGCTCAGCATCCTTGTTGATCTGCGCAAGGCTATCCTCAGAGATGATGCGCACCACATCCGCATCCAAGTCACCATCTGCCGCACTGTCGTCCAGCACACACAGAAACCCATCGTTGTCCATGTAGGGGAAAAAGAATTCGGGCTTATCCCAATTGGAGCGCTGTCCAATGCCACAATGCGCTTCCTGCTGCATGTGCTCGGCCAGCAGTGCAAATTCATCGAATTGCAGATCACAGCAAATGCAACGCAACTGGCAAATCTGCCGACGTATACAATTAACAACCTTGATTTTCTGATAGAAATTCAGAGAGCTGGTGACGGCATCAAAATCCAAGCGGTGCACATCGAGCATGTGCTGCTTGAGGACTGAGAACTGAGTCTCCTCCTGCGGACAGTAGAGGCACTTGATGGAGTGCGGCTCGCCATCAGCTGCCCAATCGGACCAGTCCGAATCATGATCCCCATCCGAGTCCAGGCGTGCGAAATGCTTGTCAAAGTCAACGCTGACGTTGTCCTCGGCTAAGGATCGACGTTTTGGACGCTGCTGCTGCTTGCGTTGCGTTGGCGCCGGCTTAGCTCGATTGTAGTTGACCAGAAAGAATTTATCGTACTCACGGCGATTGGGATTGATGCGCTTGTGACCCTTCTTGCGCATGTGCTCCTTCAGTGTAGAACGATCCTTGAATTGAATGTAGAACATATCGATATTTCGAGTTGCTTTCTCTAGTGCGGTCGATATTGATACCGATTTTAATGTGCGAAACACACACACTGATCAATTGGTATCAATATAAATAGTACTGACTGCTTATCAAGACTATCGTATATATGGATACTATCGATATGTTTCGATTAAAATAAATACCTTGAATATCTTCTCACAGTACAAACACAATAATTTGTTTATATTCTCCTCGAGCTGATCGAGCAACTCATCCACATAGACCAACTTCTCCGGCTTGCCCACGAGCAGGAAATGCTTGTCGAACAGATGATCGAGGTAATCGGCGCGCAATCCCTTAACAACTGTCCGACAGAAAAGGCATTCCTTGCTGAAACTACGATCCGTCAGCTCGAACTGGTGCCGCTCGAGAGCGGCATTTAGCTGCTGCTCATGCAGCCGCTGGCGCAGCTCAAAGTCCTGCGGCAATATATCACAGAGCAGATAATATTTCTCATTCTTGGCATAGCTGCCATCGGGCAGCTGATCTAGAAACATTGTCGTGCAATATTGCTCGAATTCATGAGCTGCGTCGGAGTAAAATGCATAAGAGTTATATTTATTTACGTGGTTAATCAGACTTACCCTGGAACTCCTTCTCCCAATATTGCAGGTAGTCCTCTAGCAGGGCAATTTCATCCACATCCGCAATAACAAGTCGATGCTCGAGATACAAGTGCGCCAGGCAATCGTCCCTGTCACCGGGGAATATATACACCTTTTCGCATTTCAGGCATTTGATAGCCGTGTTTCGTGTGGGTTTTAGTGCTTGAGCATCCTTGTGGACAACTGTGGCTACAGAATCGCCAGCGATTCCAGCTGCTTCCGTCTGCTCCATTTGTTGACACAAACGATACTACAGATTATAAACGAAAAGCGTTTTGCTATCGCAACTATCGATTGCTGAATAATGTTTAATGCAGAATGAATTATCAGATATGTAAGAGAATCAATTTACAACATTTCTGTAGAAATATGAAGAAATCATTAAGGAAGCACACGCATAAAAATAATGAATTAATTAATATTATATATATTAAGCCTGTTGAATATTCAAATGAAGCGCCAGTAATCGATATTTATGAACGATATAACTATGTGAGCTAGTTCCACAGAAAAATACTCGGTTCTTGCAACACGTGCGTTCCTCGGCCATTTTCCTTAACCTGGCACCGCGTGCAAACGTCTCCCCAGCAGCGCTTGCATTTAAGTGTTAAATTAAATCCAAATAAATATGACTGACGTCGGTAAGTGTAGCCAATGCATAACACAAACAAAGCGCGCCAAATGCGAATGCATAATAAATAATTGCAGATTCGCGAAAGAAAAAAAAGAAAATCAAGGAGGAGCCGCTCGATGGCGAAGATCTTGGCACTCTGCAAAAGCAGAACCAATTCCAAATAAAACCCTCCTCGAAGATCGCCGAACTGGAAACATCGCAATGGCCACTGTTGCTCAAGAACTTTGATAAGCTGAACATACGCTCGAGTCATTATACTCCACTGGCGCATGGCTCTTCGCCGCTCAATCGCGACATTAAGGAGTACATTAAAACTGGCTTCATCAATCTGGACAAGCCATCGAATCCCAGTTCGCACGAGGTGGTCGCCTGGATCAAAAAGATATTGAAAGTGGAGAAAACGGGCCATTCCGGCACATTGGATCCCAAGGTTACCGGTAAGTGCTAAAAAAAAGAAAAAAGAAAACATGTGTTTTTGTCTGCTAGAGATGAGCATAGTTGTGATTTGTTGTGCGATATTTAAATGTAAAGCGAGTTTTTCATACCTGCTACTCACTGTTATTTGCCGCATGGCTCTCTCTGACCTAACCTCACTTAACCAACACGTGTAATTTACAGGCTGCTTGATTGTCTGCATTGACCGTGCCACGCGTCTCGTCAAGTCGCAACAGAGCGCCGGCAAGGAGTATGTGGCGATTTTCAAACTGCATGGCGCCGTTGAATCGGTAGCCAAAGTGCGTCAGGGTCTGGAGAAGCTGCGTGGTGCGCTCTTCCAGCGTCCGCCTCTCATCTCTGCCGTAAAGCGACAGCTCCGTGTGCGCACCGTCTACGACAGTAAATTGCTAGACTATGACGAGAATCGCAACATGGGTAAGTTCTCCATTTCCTTTATCATATCCTGGAGGTAGTGCATCGCTGTCTGGCTTAAGGCAGCGCGGCCAGATCTTTAAAAAAAAATTAAAATTTAGTATTTGCCTGCAGGCAGAGGCAAATGCACAGTTTTATTTGTAACACACTCGTCTCGTTTTTATTACTCACGTGCTTAGGTGTTTTTTGGGTTAGCTGTGAGGCCGGTTCCTACATACGTACCATGTGCGTCCATCTGGGTCTAGTCCTTGGCGTCGGTGGCCAAATGTTGGAACTGCGTCGCGTACGTTCCGGCATACAGTCGGAACGCGATGGCATGGTCACAATGCACGATGTCCTGGACGCCATGTGGCTCTATGAGAATCACAAGGACGAGTCCATGCTGCGTCGTGTCATCAAACCGCTTGAGGGTCTCCTCATCAATCACAAGCGCATCATCATGAAGGACAGTTCCGTAAGTCGCCAAGCATATATTTCTTCCACCAAATAGGTGTCTTTACTTACCCCATGATATTAAGCCGGCAGACGCTTGTAATTTGACCAGCGGCGTCTGTGACTATGACTGGGAACAGTAAAGCCGCTGATGTGTGTATGTTGGAATTGCGCTTTATCTGCGCATCTGACAAAGATTTATTCAGACGACAAAACATATTACCACAGAACACATAAATATTTAATTATTCATGCAACAATTAAAATCGATTTGTATATGTCTATTCTCAGGTGAATGCCGTTTGTTATGGTGCCAAAATAATGTTGCCTGGCGTCCTCCGCTATGAGGATGGCATTGAAATCGAACAAGAGATTGTCATCTGCACCACAAAGGGCGAGGCGATTTGTTTGGCCATCGCGTTAATGACGACGGCGACGATGTCGTCGTGCGATCATGGCGTTGTTGCCAAGATCAAGCGCGTGATTATGGAGCGTGACATATATCCGCGCAAATGGGGATTGGGTCCCAAGGCGTCAGCTAAGAAGGCGCTCATCGCTTCCGGCAAGCTGGACAAGTTTGGCAGGCCCAATGAGAATACACCCAAGGAGTGGCTAACTGGCTTTGTGGACTACAATGCCAAGAAGGCAGCAGCACAACAACAAACTGAGTTGCCCACAAACGGAAACGATACCAACAAGGTATGTTAAAATGAAATGAATAACATAAAATTTCGCTGTAATAAATTCAACAATTTTATTTTTGTTGTTGTGCAGCGCAAGCTGAGCACCTGCAGTGTAGAGGAATCGGCAGTTGAAACCGAGCCCGTCACCTCCGAGAAGAAGAAAAAGAAGAAGAAACACAAGGGCGAGGAGGAAGCGCCAGTTGAGGCGGACGAAACAACCGAAGTGCCCGTAGATAAAGAGAAGAAGAAAAAGAAGAAGAAGGACAAAGATAGGGATAGAGATGAGGCTCAGGAATAGAATATTTTCTGTATCACTACAAGTAGACACTTAGGCTTTTATGTCCTCCACTATTTTGAGATATATTAAGTATATATATATTAAGTTTAAAAGTTGTAGACAGCGATTTGTTTAAATTGAGCTGTACAAGTGCAAATTTTCAATGCATTTATAAGAGATGACATTCGCAATGCAATAAATTGTATAATTTTATTGTAATTTATAAAGACTTTAATTAGGGTTCATTTAGAATTTTAGTCTGCAGGTAGCGACCGCCTCAACTATGCATTTTAATGGTGAGTTTCAATTGCAATTGGAATTTTATAATATACGATTTTCAAATGTTGTGCGCTGTTTCCTGATGAGCAATAACTTTCGCCCCTAGCTGAACACTTAAGTGAAACTTCTCATGTTGAATGCGAGATTGGTCTTACTGAATTGACAGCCAGCACATTTGAAAGTTCTCTTTATAATCCAAAAACTCTATAATTAGCAGGTTTTTTAAAAATTATTAACATAACTTTTAAACTTTACAGCTTGCACAATGGAATCTACCGGTAATGGATAACAATTTTGAGGTGAGCTTACGTAAATTCAAGTATCCTTTTGATCTATAAATTATCCCTCTATTTTGTGATGAGAATTTAACTTTCGCCCCTATCTGAACACAAATGTGAAACTTCTCATGTTGAATGCGATATTGGTCTTGCTGATAATATAACAAGTCTCCAATCAAAGCATTACTTTTATGACCCATTTTTATTAACATCTATTTTTTGTATTCTTGCAGGTGCAAAATAGTTCCGTGAGACAGCTAAGCATTTTGGCAACCAAATATATAACGGTTAGTACACTTTTTATTTTCAGCCTGCGAAACTGAAATTTGTGATGAGAATTAACTTTCGCCCCTAGCTGAACACTTAAGTGAAACTTCTCATGTTGAATGCGAGATTGGTCTTACTGATATCAAACCTATTTAAACATGATTGCTGAGATTTTTATATTCTCAACTTATTGAATATTCATTTAATTTTTTCAGATGACACTCGGATGCATTCATTGCGTATTAAGACTAACTTCAAGGTAAGCATCATCATTCTTAAGACAGCAAGAAAACTTAATTTCTACGTGATGAGAATTAACTTTCGCCCCTAGCTGAACACATAAGTGAAACTTCTCATGTTGAATGCGAGATTGGTCTTACTGATAATTTGATTTTACAACACTAAAAACGAGTACTTTTTTAACCTTACTACAGTTATTTTCTTTACTTTTTCTTACAGTTTTCAACACACAGAAAATGGTTCCTTAAAGGCAATTCTGATGGGTAAGAAAACTCGTGTTTATTTCGTTATATATTAAAATACTTAAATGATGAGAAAGGAACGCTGATATGTGGCATGATTCACAAAATCCGCAACAACACAATCCTCAAAAATAGGTCCTACTGAAAAAATATATTTTAAAAGAAAAATTTGATTTATTTTTAACAAAGTTATTAATTATAAAATGTATTTATTTGCAGCTGCAGCCAATATCAGGAGAGGGGAAACTTTAATCATAATCGAAAGGTGGGTTAAATTTTAAGGTAAACCTTATCAAAAACTTCTAGAATGATGAGAAAGGAAAGCTGATATGTGGCATGATTCACAAAATCCGCAACAACACAATCCTCAAAAATAGGTCCTACTGAATGCAAAATAAATAAATAAAATTTGTCTTCAGTCAAACAGTAAACACAAAACTAATTTTATTCTTCTATTTGCAGGTATTGTACTTTCTCCTCAACAAGTGACGTTGGTTTTATATATATATATGTACACATTTTTACTGGTTAAGCAAAAATAAATAAAAAATTTATATAAAACACGTGTGGTTTTCTATATGGGACAATTAAAAGCACGCATAACCTATAAATGTTGAGTTGTGCTTTTTTTGACAGGTATTTTTTGCGGGAATTAAAATGCAGAGTTGCCACCTGGTGCATATTAAGCGATAATGCTTTTGTTTATTAGGCGAATGTGCCGCCAAGGCTTCAAATGTGAGATATTGCGTTATGTTATTATCAAACGTGCTTCTAAGCACGTGTTGCGTTGCTCTAATTAAATATGAGTAATAATTTTACTGGAACAAGAGCGTCCTTGAGCTTTCAAAAATCCACATTTCGTACCTGCTCGGCGAAAAAAATCAACTAAATATAAACAAATACACCACAGCTGATGCTGTAAGAAATGTGTCTTGATATTTATAACAGCTTTGAATGCCATAAGACTAGAGTTTAAGCACAGTTGCTCTGTAACAAGTGCTCCAATGTTAAAATGAATAAATTTTCATAACTGTTTAGTGTAAAATGCACCTATTTTAGCAATTTATGCAAATAAAACATAGTAATTGTGGTAAAAGCTTTGTCGCGCTCTTTTGAACAGGTTTAAATATCAGTAGACTACAGTTATGGCACACTCTACAACCCTGCGTTCCATTCCACGCCGCAACTGCCTTGACACACTGTTATCGGTCTCCATATTGAAATTCATCAAGCAGTCGCCGCCGATACATGTGTGCATACATTTTTTTGTTGTGTACGTACTCGTTTGTACGATTTGCGACGTACGACATCAGTAGCGAGAGAGCTGCAACTAATTGCGCATTTAAGCGAAGGAAAAGTGCAAATATCGAAGAAAGTCGCTGAAGTTTGCAATTGGGCACTTCTTGTGACAACCTGCTTTTGCAGGTGAGTGTTTTAATATCAATTTTGATTTCTATGTGGCAGGACATTTTGTGTAAGTAGTGAATATTTTCTCAAAACGTCATTCGTGACGTGCATGCGTGTGACAGAGACGGGTGCTGCTCGGCGCTTTACACACTCTGACACACGTGATCAGCGGCAAAAAGAGTGTGTATCTGGTGCCGCGACGCCATATTGGATTTATTTTTGAGGTTATCGATTTATTTCGTACGTTTAACAAGTATTTGAGGTTTTTAGTGTCGAAGTAATTGTCTAATCAATGTGTATATTTACGGCATTCTTAAATTACGTAACAAAAGTAGTTGTTCTTGTTGTTCTTTAACGGTTGTGCTATTTATTACGTAATTTCAAATATAAAGATCGCAACGTGTAAGCACTATATAGGTTATGTAGAGTTAAAATATTTAATTTTTTGAAAAAGACATTAGCATTGTATTAGTGGCTATTTAAGCAAATAGGTCATAGTTGGTTATCCCATTGGTGACTCCCTCTCTTGCATCTGCTGATATTAATCAGTAAACACGTGCGCACGCACACATCTGCACCTTAATACATAAATAATTACATACGGACACACATCATATCAATGCCAATGCATTTCGTCGGAACGATTGGGAACGGGATGGGCTCGCACCACACACACAAACACACCTTGCGTTCACATACACATAACGACCAGCAGCAAAGCAGTCGTCACAGGGCCCGCACAGAGCTGTTTGTGATCGCAATTTATTAGCACGCGTTCTTCTTGAATTGAAATAAAAAGTTTTAGTAATTGCATTTATATTGAACAATAAAATAATGCATTTATGCGCAATGTCTATAAACATTTGTAATTGCTGGCATTAATTAAATGTGGATTTACATTTGCCGCGTAGTGAAAATAAACTTAGCGTGTAAAATGTTTTAGTTGTTGCTGCTGCTGCGTGTGTGTGTGTGTGTACGTGAGTGTGGGCAATTCAAAGGCGCAACACTGGATTGTTCGTTGCTCGTTTGCTTTTACCGTTTTTTGTGTGCTTTGCAAGTGCGTAAATATTTATGTATGTAAATTTGCTTTCCTGTCAGCTTTTTCGATATACACGCAGCTTGTAGATTTCGATAACGAGTCGATAACAGTGTGCTTAATTATTAAAGTCCTTGGAAGACAATTGATGTACATAATTTTTGTTTTTCATTAAATTTTGAGTGAGTGTGTGTGAGTGAATAGCAAATATACTATAATAGTTTATGTGTGCATGCCGTTTCTTTGTGTGAGTGTGTGTGTGTGTGTGCGTGTGTATGTGTGTGTGTGTGTATGTATGTGTGTGTGAGTTGTGTATTTATTAGCTGGCAAGTGTTACCCATTTGCGTTAAAAAGTTTAGGGTTGGTGGAGGGGAAGCACGTTTCTTTTTTTTTAGAATAGTTACATATTTGAGTTGTGACATGTTTGGTCTTGAAACATATTTTATTGGATTTAACGTTTGTGACATTTTAAAGTTTGCGGAGCACGGAATTTTTGTTTTAAGATTCTGCGGGAGGAAAACTTTAAAGACAAACATTATGAGTTAACAGTGTGGCCGTATTTGTACAGTAATTACATCATTTCAAAAGCATACGTAACATTATTTTTTAAATATGATTAGATAAGTTTCAGTCGAACACTTTATAGGGGTATAATTTTTTATATTTATTTATATATCTTTATGGTCTCAACCAAGAAGAGGGCTTTTAACAGCAATATCATAGGACTATTTCTATTATTATTAAACATGAGGAAATTTTTTTATGCAAATTGTAATATTCTGCATACCTATTATTATGGATTTTTTTTCTTTTTGTTTTAGAATGGCACAAGAACTGCCGCCAATCGTGCTAAGGGGCAAAGAGCTTCGCAAATTTCAACATCTGAGACGCAAATATCCCGTTTCGCTGAAATTCTTGAACAGTAACTGGGCAAATGCGAAGCGTTTCATCATCTATGCCCTGAATCCGCGCTGTGTCCTGCGCAAATATGCCTGGCGAAAGCGGCGTAATCGGGTCGTAATCGTTCAACGATCGCGTCTACTGCTCTTCGATCCGCGTCTGAGTCAAATGATTAAGAAGCGCAAGGCGCACATAAAGAAATGGTCACAGAGCATTGTTTCGTACTACAGAAGGATGGGTCACGTTTTGGAGTACGAGGAGACGGAACTGTACGGCGAAGAGCTGTCCAAGCAAATGAAACAACAACTGGAGCTGCTGAAGAGCGGCAAGCGGGGACTATGCTTGATCGAGGATGCCAACAAGAATTTGGAGCTGCGTCAGGACAAACAAGAAGAGAAGAAGGGAGCAGAGAAGACAGTGAAAGAACAGCAGACTGTTGTAGAGCAGAAGGAAGAAGATATGGAGTGCAGCGCAAAAGATGGCCAAATTAAAAAAGAGGCGAAAGAAGGAGAACACGATAAAGTTGATGAGCTTGATCCAAAATCTTCCAAAAAACTTGCAGACGTGATGACTCCAAAATCTTCCGAACAGCTCACTGTAAGATCTCCAGAAATACTCACTCCAAAATCTCCAGAAGTGCTGGCTTCAAAATCAACAAAATTGCTCTTTTCAAAATCTCAAGAAGGGCCCACAAACGTTGGCCTCCGTTGCAGTAGCCCCGCAAAAATAATTGAAAAGCCACAGGAAAAAGCCGGGGGAAGCAAATTCTTAGACATGCTCATGAACAAAGTGCGCGTCAAGAATTTTGCCAAAGAGCCCACCATTACGAATACAGACTATAGCCCCAGCAAGCCAAGTCAAACGGCAAATTTTGCTATAAAGATGCCTCCAGAGACAAACAGCGAATTTTGCTATAAAGATGACTCCAGCGAAGATTTCTCTGGTTTCGATGAGACCGCACATCAGCCGGGCATGCTTCTGACACCGCTGGTGCCGCAGAGCGGCAAAGCGCTCGAAGGGAATGGCGCCTTTGTCAGCGAGGCACTCGAGGCCTACATGAAGGAGAACAATCTGCGCGAGGATCGTGAACGCCTGCTCGAGCCAATGTATCAGGATGGACGCGTCACGACGCACAGTGTGCCTCCGCATATGGATATGCCGGCGGTGCCGGATAGCTTGCAGCGATTGCGCACCGTTGCCGAGCGACGGCAGTATTTGCAGCGCTCCAAGAACCAGAAGATGGCCATTATCAATAACGAGTCGAACATCTACCGGGAATTGCAGCGTAAGCAGCGCCAGCGCAAGGTGAAAATTGCCGCAATGCAACAGCTGCAATCGACCTCCAGCCAGATGCCCTTCACCCGTCAGGGCTGGCAGGCGGCTAGTTATGTGTCGACGGACTACGATAAGTATTATTATCAGGTCATACGCATCGATGGACAGATGGTGCGTCTGCCAGGTAGCCAGGGCAATAATGTGAGCCGCGAGAAGCAACCGCATCGCAACCAGCTGAACGCCAAGGAATTGGCCAGTCTGCAATGCAAAAGCAATTGCCTGGATGCATTGCTGCGGACCGATGTGAAGATCTTGAATACGCGTCAGGTCGATACAAAGAAACTGCAGAAGCTAAATCGATTCCCGCTTCCGGCCATCTTTCGACCGTGTCCCCTGTCACAGAAGCCACATCAGAAGCCACTGGATGATGATACGGCAGCTCTGCTGTTAGCTGGTGGCAGCATGGCTATCGTTAGTATGCCCACAGTTCAACTGGATGTTAAACCACAGACGGGTCGCCCCTTGGACGAGATTGCCAAGCGTTATCTACAGTACATACTGCCACATCATGACATCACCCGCGAGTGGGCCGAGTTCAGTGTGGCCACGTTGCAGGAATTGCCGAATAGTATGCGCGAAGCCGAGGCACAGGCGGCAACAATGTCGAACGCCGGGCGTCGCAAGAGCTTCACGTTTGTGATACCATATCTAAATGATCGCAATCATATCCTGGTGCGTCGCGTTGTAGATCGCTCAGAGCCGTTGGACGAGAATTTCACGGCCGCCCAGCCCGTGGAGAAGTTGAGGGAATTTGAGTTCCTGAAGAACTTGCCACCCACCCTCGATGCAATTGCTTTGGACTGTGCAGATATGATTATTGACATGATCAACACGGTCGCAATCAGTTGCAGCGAGAACTCATTCATTTCCATTGATCTCGATGCAGTGAGTGCTGTCAAGTCGGATCCGGCTGATGGCGATATGCTTGCCATCAAATCGGTTGGCAAAGGCATTGCAGCCAAGCATCAACAACAACAGCAGCGTCGATCCAACAACAACAACAGCAACAGCAATAATAGCCGACAGCAGCGTTTAACCAAAGAACTGAGGCGTCTTAATGCCACCATTATTGATGCGGCTGCCATGGCCAAGGATGGTGAGTAACTAATAATAATAAATAAGTATTATTAGTCAGGACTTGGATCCTTAAGATGAAGATGTGACTTGAAATATAATTGTGAGAATAGTTTTTAAAGATTATCAATTAGATTATCTGTAGTATCTTAACTTATAAATAACTAATAATTCCCTTGACATACACACAGCAAATAAACCATGCATCAAGGATTACTGCCAGCTGGGCTGCGTGTGCGAGAGTTTGGCCGGAGTGCGACCCACCCGTGAACATTGTGGACGCGGTGAATGTGTGCTCGAATGCCACTGCACAGGAGCCGAACTTACGCGCATTATGCATGTCGAAACCGATGTGAGTAGATATATAATATATATATATATATATATATATACTCACAGCTTAGCTGTGTATTCATGCAATCCTCTCCTTCCACAGGGTCGCGGCATATCCAATGAGGATGCGTTCAATTTGCGTCGCCAGGCAACGGCGCGTCTGGCTAAAATGGAAAAGGAATTTACCTCGACGCTGGTGCTGACCGACAACGAGACGCTGCTCATCAATGAGACGCAGTGCGACAAGAAGCGACGCTGCACCAAAGCGCCCAAACGCTATGAGGACTTTGACGACACCCTCGACGACGATGAGGAGCCGCGCGTGCGTCCGACCAGATCAGCCAAGCGTGAGGCGAGCCTTAAGCGCAGCCCCGAGAGTGTCAAACTGACGCCACCACCACCACAGCTGCTGGGCAAACCCTGCACTGTGAGGGATGTCGACTACGAGAAGCTGCGCCATTGCAAGGTCATGTTGCGTCGCCTTCCCGATATGGCTAATCTGGCCACGTTCTGCATGACCCATCAGCTGTACAATTGCTTTTGTGGCGGCCTCGCCGAAAATGGCAAACCAATTGTCATTGACAAGGAGGAAGCTGAGCTGCCCGTGCCCCACTATGTGCCCGAGTTGGCGACACGCGCTCATTACAGCTTCGAGCGGGCACAAGAGACGCCGCCACCGAAGCACAGCAAGAAACGCAAGAAGCACCAACAACCGAAGACGACGTCTGCAAAACCGCCGCCGCTGCCGCCTCCTCCCACTAGCCCACTGACGCCGCCAGAACTGCCAACTGTAACTCCGGCATCCAAGGAGACGTCAGTGATACCTGTTCTGCTCGAGCAGTCAACGGTCACAGCAGAACTGGAGATAATCCTCGGCTATTATCGCTGCCGGCCCGACATGTGCCGTCGCGCCATAATTGTTCCCAGGAAATGTTATATACGTTCCAATCGAAGGCGCAGGGAGCGAACGCGTGCGGAGATCGCCAGGGCGGAGACGCCTCGCACTCAGAATCTGCTCGAGAAGCGCATGTACAGCGCCGTGCGCTACTATCGCACCGAACTGGATAATCAGCGGCGCCAGGAGAAGAAGCCGGTGCTTGCCTCGGAGCCAACTGTGATTGTGGTGCGCGACGATTCCGATGAGAGTGATACCACCTTCAGTTTGTCGACACGGAAGAGGAGCGCAGATCTGACAGAGGAGCCGATCAGCTGCGTGGAGGAGCAACCACAGCCATCCAAGCGAAAGAAGGAGGAGCTCAAGGAGATGCCAGTTAATTTTGAACCAGTTGTACCCAAGCCAACGCCATCCACGGCTGAGCTGCCTCCAATCCCAGCTCAACTATTTCCAACGACCGATAAAATGAACATACAAATACCCAAAATCTCGGCGTGCTATTCGCTATATAACAATGCTGCCATAGAAGTGACCCAGAGCGGCATCGTCAACAACAATAATGAAACTGCTGCGACCCCATCCAGTTGTGAGGAAAATCCCGCCGCGGATGCATCGACATTTCGTTCCTCATACGAAGATGTCATCAAGAAGATGAACACGCTGGTTAGCAAGAAAATGCAGGACATCGATATGGCGCTGAAACGTGAAAGTAAAATAATACCCCCACCGAATGCCGAAATACTCTGCATCATCAAATGGACGAACTTTCTGGGTGCCTTCGAGTCCGACTACGTCTTCATTTGGGATGTGCAAATGAAGGACTCCAGCTTTCTGGCGGCGACCATAACGAACATGATGCCCGCCATCTGTGGTGCAATTGCTGTTGTCAACACACGCTTTGCACCGGATTTAAGTGCGTTGCCATTGATGGCCACGATGCTGCTGGAGGGTGATCGGAGTGAGAACACCTCTCGGCTGGCCGTCGTCATGCAGGGCAGACAAAATTATTGGCTGGTCAAGGGATTCCTGCGCTTTATTGAGGACAATTCATGCACGAAACCAACGCCACAGACTCATCCATTTCTCACCAAGAAAATCAATATATTGTGCACGCTGATGGTGAACCAAAAGATGAAGGAGCGGAAACGTCAACTTGAGTTAGAAGCCGCAACAGAAGCAGCTTCATCAACCACAGCAGCAACGGCAACTGTTTCCACGGCTGCAGCCGGGCAGGTGAAGCAGATCCCAATCAATATATGCAGCAATGTTGAGATCCGTAAGGTACTCCAATTGGATGTGCCGGAAATGCAAATTCCAGAATTACAGCCTCATGATCATCGCTGGCTTGTGCTAAATTTATATGACGATTTCTCGCACATCTTTGTCCCGGCATTCAGGGACATGATCTCGCTGGATCGCATACACAATGTGATGCGCGTGGCGCACGATACCCGCAAGGTGGTAAAGCTGCAATTCTTTCAGGATGCCCCATACGATGCCTTCGTTACGCCATTATCCAAGCGCAAAATCTACTTTGGACCACTTCCCATAGATATGCAGCCACCGGTGTTGGTGCTGCTCCAGAGCGTCGATGGCAAGATGATGTTGCGTGAGGTGTATCAAAGGGATCACAATATTCGCGTGCAGCATGACAGACGCACCATGGCCTTCTGGCTGATACAGATGAACAAACAGGTGCACTTCGATATTGAGATGTGTGAAAAGGACAGCCTGGCAATGGTGGAGAGCAACTCGTCGCAGACATTGGCAATTCAGGAGCGGGAATTTCAGGCGGTCTTCAATGCCGCAATGGACGACGATGACGACGATGATTGTATTATTATCATCAATGATGAAGAGGAGGAGGCGGTGCTTCTGGACGATGATGAAGATGAGCAGCAGGTCGAGGAGGAACAGAAGACAACGAAGTTGGTGGAGTTAAGTCCGAAGGAGATGTCTCCTAAAAGCGCAGAACACCGATCGCATTTCACCATTCAAGCAGTGCCCAACAATGGCGGCGCACTTAAAATAACATCCAGTGATCCAAGTTCCAGCAACTCCTCCGCCAGTTCAGAGGTGAAGGCGAGCGGCTTTTTGCCGTTATTTGCGAATGTTCCTACTGTGGATGGCATTGGACCTACCACACAATTTCTCACGCCCCAAGTGCAGGTCACCCAGACCGCAGCGCCATCTCTTGTGGCAAGCAGTGACAATGAGCCGCCGCCAGCTAAAATCAGTCGCATCTCTGTTCAGCGTTGTGTGGACGCCACAGAGACGCCGGCGTCAACGAAAATCAACAATTCGCTGCAACAGTTGTTCAGCGGTGGAAATAACAATATACAAATCGGTAGTGGCACCCGAGGAGTGACCATCACCAAGCTGAAGACCACCAAAGAAATGCCTAAGCTTCCAGCTGCTGCAACGACTACTGTTCCTGCTACTGTGGAGCCCATTAAAGTAGGCAGCAAGCGCAAGTCTCCACCACTCTCTGCAGCAGCAGCAATATCTCCGGCAGCATCGAGTTGCATGTCTGCTGAGTCAATGCTGGAGCAAATTGATATGCCCAGCTTGGGCAATTTGGAGTCACTGCTGATGCATCCGTTAGAAGCAACACTAGGAGCGCCACCAAGAGCAGCAGCAGCAGCTGCTGCTGCAGCAGTAGCGGCAGCAGCAGCAACAGCAGCAGCAACCACATCACAAGAGTCAATGACTCAAATGCCAGCAGCAGCAGCAGCAGCAGCAGCAACAACATCTGCTCCTCGCTCGAATTTTCAATTCCCTCCAGCAGTCATCGAAAAGTTGAGAATGGAACTTAAAGCAGCACAGCAGTCCAGGGCTCTACATGCTGCAGCAAAACTGGCCAAGAATCAATCAGCAAAGATTCAATCTACAGCAGCACCAGGTACACAACAGCCCAAATATCAATTGCCAGCACCAGCAGCAACACATTCATCGAAGATTCAGTCGCCATCAGGAGGAGCACAACAGCCAAAGATTCAGCCGCCAGCAGGAGAAGCACAGCAGCTGAAGGTTCAATCGCCAGCAGCAGCAGCACAGTCAAAGATTCAGTCACCAGCTGCATCAGCACATTCAAAGATTCAGTCGCCAGCAGCAGCTAAACCATCGAAGATTCAGTCGCCAGCAGCAGGAGCAGCACAGTCAAAGATTCAATCGCCAGCAGCAGCAGCACAGTCAAAGATTCAGTCTCCAGCAGCAGCAGCAGCACAGTCAAAGATTCAGTTACCAGCAGCAGCAGCACATTCAAAGATTCAGTCGCCAGCAGCAGCTAAACCAACGAAGATTCAGTTGCCAGCAGCAGGTGCATCACAGTCAAAGATTCAATCGCCTGCAGCAGCAGCACAGTCAAAGATTCAGTCTACAGCAGCAGCAGCAGCACAGTCGAAGATTCAGTCACCAGCAGCAGCTAAAACATCAAAGATTCAGTTGCCAGCAGCAGGAGCAGCACAGTCAAAGATTCAATCCCAAGCAGTAGGAGCAGCACAGTCGAAGGTTCAGTCACCACCAACCGCAGCAGCACAGTCGAAGATTCAATCGCCGGTAGCAGCAAAAGCAGCAGCACAGTCCAAGGTTAAATCGCAGCCAGAGCAGCCAAAGAATCAAATTGCAGCTGGACGCAATTCGCTGGCAAGCAAACAGCCCGTTTTCATTTTGCCGCGATCATCGCAGCCAGCAACCGCCAAGCTGCCGCCAACTGATGAGCATGATGAGCCGCAAGAGCAGCCGCCGAGATCGCTTCTCTGGCCCCGGACAACCGATCCCAAAAAAAGCCAATACGGTTACTTTGTGGCCGATGGCTTGCCGCGCTATCGTGTCAAAATAATGGATGACAAGTTTATGGTCAAGGTGCCCGATGAGGGCATCTTCGCCCTCAACAGCAGCGAGAAGGCCGCCGCCTTTCTTAATCGGTGAGTGCCTAAATACATTTAATGCTTAAGCTCAGCTAACAATTAACTAATTTTATATTTCAGCTACTTGTCACGCAAGCCGAATTTAAAGGTGCATTTGCCAGCTGATTGGAAATTTTTACCCATCAACAGCAACTGTCCCAGTCCCATTGTAATCGAAGATTAAAACTCAGTGTCTAAAAAATAAAAATTAGAAAACAAAAAACACCCGCGCATATAATATAAATTATACTGCATATGAAATATGTTAGAATTTAGTTAATAATTTCTGTAAAACAACACGAATTATTTAGTTTGTTTAATTATGAAATATGTGAATGATTTTTTTTTTGTCGTGCGAGAGTGAGAAGATTCCACAAAAATAAACAAAACAAGAAAAATTCAATTCTAATCGTAGCGTTTTTTTTCTCCCTTTGTTCCAATATTCCATTTCGTTTCAGCTGAACGGCATCGGCACGCACAGCTGATTGCAGCGGCCAGTTCTCCCCAAGTTGCGTGCCCAATTGGAGCGTGTGTTGTAAGAACGCAACTGCAAAGCAAAGCTGTAAGTAAATAAGGCAAACAATCGTGCACCGATTATTGTTTATAAATTTAAGCACACCGAAAAAGCTGCGATAAAGCCTGATAAGCCGTCTGCACTTCAGAGCAAAAAAAAAAAAAAAAAAGTGCCAACAGAACGATCCAAGGTTAGTCATTGAAAGCACACAGCTAAGAATACACACACATACGTACTTATTATAGTGATGTGCCATCTTTCGCGCGCCGGTTTTTTTTTTCACAACTGTTTTTGTTTACTTCGTGCTAATTGACACTTTTATAATAGACTAAACCTAAACTTAAAAATTAATTTCATCAAAAGATGATTTATAATTACTAGGAACAAAATATTAGATTTATGTAATAACAAATAACCAACGATTTTTTTTTTTATTTTTTTTTTCAATATTTACATAACAACACGTGCAGATCTAATAGAACTTCACTTAAGTTTTTAACTACAAAATAATTGAATTCGTTAAAGTTGAGGAAAAATCGCTCATCGCTAGCTATATGCAAATTGCAAAAAAAAAAGAAAAGAGAAAAATAAACTTTGATAAGAACAAGAAAAGCGCAATGGGCTTTGGAGTAAAAACTGTTTTATTTATACCCAATTTCAGTCACAAAGTGCAACCCACGCCGAGCACACGCAATAAAACTATTGTCAAACAGCTGAGGAAAAAGCTAAACATAAACAACAATCAAATTAATACCAATTGGAATATGGCCGGCGACGAAATAAGTGGATTAGATAAGGACAAGGATAGTGTGGGCTATGTGCGTATTCAGGATATTCCGTCACTAAATCAGGACCACTGTAAAATGCTCGATCCTAAAAAGGTGGAGCGAATAATCAATGAATTTATTTGTGGCGGACCGGAACGTATGCAAATTGTATCCGATTTTGATTATACGATTACCAAACAACGAACGGATGATGGCATCGCAGTGCTCTCTAGTTTTGGCATATTTAATGCATGCAAATCTCTGCCGCCGCACTTCAAGGAGGAATCGGACAAATTGTTTCACAAATATCGACCCATCGAAATTGATCCACATATGCCCATTCCGGAGAAGGTGCAGTACATGATCGAATGGTGGACGAAATCGGGTCAGCTGGCCAGCGGATTCGCCTTCGATCAGGCCGAAATAGATCAGATGGCTGGCCAATTCAAAAATGCGCTACGTGACCGAACGCATGAGCTGTTCGAGTCTTTACGCCAATTACAAATTCCGGTGCTTGTATTTTCTGCTGGTCTGGGCAACTCGGTTGTGTCGGTGTTGCAACAGGCGGATATTTTATTTCCCAATGTCAAGGTCGTATCGAACTTTCTGCAATATCGCGACGGTATGCTGGCCGGCTTCCAGGAACCTATGATTCATACGTTCAACAAGAACGAAACCGTTTTGAATGGCAGCGAATATTATGAATTGGTGCATACACGCGATCACATCATTGTCATGGGTGATTCTCTCGGCGATGCGGATATGGCTGCCGGTGTGCCTGCCTCATCGCACATTCTGAAAATTGGTTTTCTCTTCGAACATGTGGAGGCTAATATGGATAAGTATATGAACACGTTCGACATTGTCCTTGTGGATGATCAGACTATGGATGTGCCACGAGCACTGCTCGCTCTGATCGAGAGAAGTCATCAGCTACGCCATCCACACATCGCAGCGAATGGAGCAGCTATCCAGCTGAGTGCACTTTGAGTTTCCATGGGTATTTCGGAGTACCTTCCTCCAAATTGTTACAGTTGGCCTGAAAACCAATTACAGAAGCTACTAATTAGATGGTTTAGATTTAAACAAGAAAGAAAATCACTCATTTTTTGCATTAATATTTATGTACGTACATATTTAATAATAAAATGACATTTGCCTAAAAGCGTATTAGCATTAATTACTGATAACAAGCAAAAAGATTTGCAATAACTGATTTCGTCGTTGGAGCTCCTAAATACAATCTAATATACTTAGGAAATGGTCAAGATAAACCTTATGTTTATTACGGTAGGTGTAAGCACGACCCATAATTGCATTAACAAATAAATGAAGGGGATACAATGGTTTCAACGTTCGAAGTAAAATTCGTACTAATTTTATTATTTTTGTTGTCGCAGTTTTTCAGCTGTTATATATTTACGAGCTGATCAGCTGATCTGGGTGGGCGGCAGCTGCGTAAACATTAGCAAAATAAAAATGTATTTGCAGCGCGCAAATAGAAATGCGGGATGTGACGCATCTTTATATATATATATATATATATATATATATATATATATATATATATATATATATATGTATATATAGTAACCAATATTCGTTTACTTGGCGAATGCTCAAAAGTTGCAAGAAACCATAAATAAGAAAGAATAATAAAATAAACGCTAATAATGGCATTAAATAAATAAATAAATGCATTAAATTGATTATTCTTCCTTGTTCACTTTGAAATTGCTAAGGACCTACAATATAATTCATAGTCTAGTAAAATATATTCTTATATTTATAAGATTTATCGCTCAAAATAAGAGAAATATTAGAAAAGTAATAAAATCAAAGTGCGTTAATCAAGGTGTTAATCAAAATGTAATTCACAATTAAATATTTATTTGTAAATATAAAGTTCGCTGTGCTGTTCAACTGACTGTCTGGTATTTATCAACACTGCCGTACTGTAAAGTGCTGGACAGCGACAGAACAGCTGGCACATTTGTCATTAATTAGTGCTTTTGTGCAACACAGTGAAAATATACAAATCATTCGTATTAGCAGTGTTTTTTTTTTTGGTTTTTCTATACGCAGCCCGAAAAATTAACAAAGTCAAGTGAAAAGAGTGTATTACTAAAGGAAATTTAAACAAGCAACACGCACACACACAAACAGCTGCTATTGGTTGTTGCACGAAGGCAGCGTCAATTTCTCCATCAAGCAAACATACAAATTATGTGTTGACCTGAGAGCGATTGATCAGCTGGTGGATATTACAACAATAACAGTAATAGCAGCAGCAGCAGCAGCAACAGCAGCGTCATGTTTGGCTTTGATGGCGAGTATCGGCGCCGTCCGGTGCAAAGTCTGGGTGGCGCCTCGCAGACTTGCGACCGGGACACGGCCATACGGAAAGCGGCGCTGGAGCGCCAAAAGCGCAACGATCTGCGACAGAAGGCGAACGGTGCTGTTGTCCTGCAATCCTATGCCCGCTCCTTCATCCATCGTCAGCGACGCAAGCGCGCCGAACGCGAAGCCTTCGATGCCTATCTGCATGCGCATCGGGATCGCGTCACCGAGGATGAGAGCTTGTGCTTTCTCCTACGCCGCTTGAGCTTTTTCTACAGCATCCGTGTACAAAAGGATAGCGAGCGACTGGTGGGCAGGAGCTGACATATATATACATGCATACATGTATACTAATTAGTCTTTTTTTTAGATTGAGATCTGCCAGCAGATCCTGCGCAATCCTGTAAGGCTGCTGCAACATTCGGCGCACGATTCCGTTTGGCTGCTGCGCGTCTGCAAGCTGCTGGATGCGTGCCTTGTGCAGTTGACTCTGCCGCATTGTGCTCAGGCCATACCGTTGCGCATGCTGGAGACATTCACCACGGTCTCCGCCGTGGAGCGCTACGTAGAGGATGAGACGCTGCTGTACAAGTATCTGGCGAGTGTGTTCAATTTCCTAATTCAGCGCAATTATTTTGTACGCTTGCGCCAGCTGCTCGACGAGAAGTGTCCACCGCTGGACGGCGAGACACTGGTGTCGCCTAGTCCGTTTGTCGATGCACTGCTGCAGCTGCTGCTGCGTCCGATGACGGTGGCACGACGTCTGCCTGGCGGCGAGCATTCCCAACTCTTCTGTCGCAAGTTCATTAGCGACATATTGGCCATGCCGCACACAGAGCCAATCCGCTACTTTGTGCTTCCCTGTCTGGCTGAGAGTGCTGAGTTTCCCTTCTCGCTTTTGATGCACTCGCTGCACGGTCTCCTCGAGCTGAACACGACGACGAGCGCTGCTGACGCTACCCCAGATGATGGCGAACGCAATTCAATGTTCTATGGCGTCACTCAGTCCATCGACGTGAAGCAGTCGAAGCCACAGTCCCGTGAGCTCTTCAGCTCATTTCTGCTTAACTCGCTGATGGTGCTCGATCGCCGGCAACTGGGTGAGTAGAATAGAGTATACCATATACATATCTGTCTAATCTGTTGCACACTGTCCCTGCTGGCAGCCACATTGGACCAGAGCAAACTGCTGATTGTCTATGTGCGCGTTATTGCCCAAATGATGCCGAACATTTTGCAGCTGCCAAAGTCAACGCTGCGCACGCATGCAACACCGCATCACCGCCACACAGACTCGGATGATGAGGACGATACGGATGAGTCCGATGAGGAGGACGGGGATCAGCCAACGACACGCCAACTGGACTATGATATGGAGCAGTCCTGTCGCACCACAGCCGAACTGAGCGGCAAGGAGCGCAACTGTCTGCTGGAATCGATAGCCATACTAAACGAAACGCAGCGCGTGGATTTCATTGTGCAGCAAATTGAACCGCACATTGAGCACAGCCAGGTGATCTATGCGCTATGCGAGATCTGTCACAATCTGATGATATACAATAAGCATGCTGTCTACGAGTATAAGTGCGTCTCCATTTTATATGTTTCTCTCAAAACCATTCTAATGCCAATTTTATCTATATCTACTTAGACTGCTTTACACCTTGGCCTTTACGCCAAAGTTTATTCGCGCCGTTTGGTTCAAGCTGGCTGCCGAGTCCACTCAGCTCGGATTCTCAGCGCCGCTCACACTTATCTCCAAGGGTGTTGTGCGTGAGTATAAAAAACGCCTCTTAAATTAAAGAGTGCACATAGCTTAAAATTATATTCTTATGTTGAGTTGCGCATCCTTGAAAGACATTATGACCCTCTGATTCATTTCCAATCTCAATTGCTTTCAGCAGCCAAGCAGCAGGGCGTGGATCGTACTATACCTTTGCTGGCCACGTTTTGCATGCTCTTTGGACGCTTGTTGCCCACGCTGCACGATGTGGAGTTCGTGGAGAATAAGCTGCTGGTGACGCCAGCGCTGCAACATGTACGTTTGATGCCATTTTCTATTGCGGAAATCGTGCAAATGTCCAAGACGCTGAAGGACATAAGTCTAGGGCTCGTTGAGCTGGCGTTTCGCAGTGTACTTGGACACACAGATGCGGATGACAAGAAGCTGCGTCATCAAAAGCAAATCTGGGCCAATCTGTTGAACGTTGTGGTATTCGTGCTCAATCAGATACATACGCGTGATCTGCGTCTAGGCTTCTGTCCGGAAGCACATTGGACCGTGTCCCGTTTGGATTTGCCGCTCGATCGTCCAACGGATCTGCCCTTGACACACAGCAGTCGCTTGCGCGGCATACGACCATTTCAGCCTATACGTGATTTTACGCGCGAGGATTTCGAGAATGGACCGCCGATGTCAACGAAACAGAAACGCTCCATTACCATCCTACGCGAAATACCCTTTGTAGTCGCATTCAATAAGCGTGTGAGCATACTCCAAGGCTTGGTCGCGGCCAACAAGATGCGTGTCCAGGGACATCTACAGGCCTTTCTCCAGGGCCCCTCCATTATGATAACGGTGCGCCGTTCCCATCTCTATGAGGATGCCTACGACAAGCTACGTCCCGAGAATGGTCTGTAGAGCTGCAGTTTAAAATGCTTGTGGTTGATTTATTACTTTTTTTGGATTTACAGAGCCGGACTTACGCTTAAAGTTTCGCATACAGTTTGTCTCTTCGCTGGGATTGGATGAAGCGGGCATTGATGGTGGCGGTGTTTTTCGCGAATTTCTATCCGAGCTCATTAAAACCGCCTTTGATCCCAATCGTGGCTTCTTTATGTAAGTAGAGTGCTTTTCATGCACTAAATAACCACAACTAATCTCCATTTCCTCGTGCAGGGTGACAACGGACAACAAATTGTATCCCAATCCCAATGTTGCGGATCTGTTTGGCGACTTTGAGAAGCATTACTATTTCATTGGTCGCATTTTGGGCAAAGCAATTTATGAGAATTTGTTGGTCGAGCTGCCGTTGGCCGAGTTCTTCTTAACCAAGTTGGCTGGCAAATATTCCGATGTGGATATCCATCAATTGGCCTCTCTCGACCCAGAACTGTATCGAAATCTGTTGTATCTGAAGGACTACACGGGCGATGTAAGTGAATTGAATTTAGATTTTACGGTCGCCAGCAGCTCGCTGGGACAGACACAGGTTGTGGAACTGAAGCCACAGGGCCAGAGCACACCGGTCACCAATTCGAATCGCATCGAGTATCTACAGCTGATAGCCAACTATAAGCTGAATGTGCAGATCAAGCGGCACTGCAAAGCCTTCCGCAAGGGGCTGTCCAATGTGCTGCCCATCGAGTGGCTTTATATGTTCAGCAACAAGGAGCTGCAGATACTCATCTCTGGCGCTGAAATACCCATCGATCTGGAGGATTTGAAAAAGCATTGCAAATATGGCGGCGAATATACGCCCGAGCATCCCTCAATCGTTGCCTTCTGGGCGGCAGTGGAGGGTTTCAATGATCTGCAACGACGCCAGCTACTCAAATTTGTCACCAGCTGCTCGCGTCCCCCGCTGCTGGGCTTTAAGGTGGGATTAGTAAAATAGCAACACATTATATAAAAATTATACATATATATATATATATGCATTTGTAGGACTTGGATCCGCCGTTTTTCATACAGAACGCTGGCGACATGGAGCGCCTGCCAACGGCGAGCACCTGCACGAATCTGTTGAAGCTGCCGCCCTTCAATACCATTGAACAGATGCGCGAGAAGCTGCTTTATGCCATACAGTCTGGTGTGGGTTTTGAACTTAGCTAAAATGTATACCGCTCATCCTCACACACACATAAACACACATAAACACACATACACATACAGACACACACACACTAACACACACATATCGAATGCAATAAGGCCACACACCGTTACCAACTCGGGATCGCCTAATCCAGCAGCCGCAGCAGCAGCTGGTCAAGCACGAATTCCACTTCCTTTAGAGTTGTACATTATGATTAACGTACTAATTAATTGTCTAATGTAAATGTATGGAAGCTTATGAGGTATGTTTTTTCAAGTTTTTCCTTTTAGTTAATTTCTTGTGTTTTCTTTCGTATTACACAATATAAATGTAAAAAAAAAACATAAAAAAAACCAAACTGTATTTTGTGTACATATGTTGAAGCGTTAAAAGTGAGAAATGCCTTTAAATTTATAACACATTTGACTGCCAGGTTATTCATTTGTGTGTGAGTGTGTGTGAGTGTGTACACTGTGCTATTTCCGTTTCATTGCAACACAAAGCAAGCGGAAGTGCATGCAAATGCGCACAAGAGTTGAACACGAGGTGCCGGAGTCCTGTGCTGCTGTCCAGTATCCTTGACTTGACTGCTAGTTGAATTTGTATTTGATTACACAACTATATTTAGCTTCCTTTTTTTATTGGGAACACAATTGTATATCAGAGTTCAATCTCACGTATAAATATTGCATTTTATATATCAAATAATTTATGTTCATTTATCTGAGCATAATTTTATTATTTTTTGCTTACAAAAAAAAAACTACATATTGTACGCTTATAATTGAGTTAACAGTGAAGCTATATAAATCATGATATTTAAAGATAAAAGAGAAAAATAGTCAGTGTGTTCCCACAACTAATAAATTGTCTGTTTAAGTCTTCAACAATGAGGCTTTAGTCTAGGACTTAATATATAGGTTATTGCAGAGAAATAACCCCTCCCATGAAATGAATTAAATTTGAATTTCAAATTAAATTATGCAACTTCATGCAGTATATTCTTTAAAATTATTCAGAGTGCTTTAGCCTTTTATAATTACAAGGAAAAACTTTTTCATTATTATATATAAACCATTTTTTTTGATAGTTTAAGTGCTTGATAAATTCAATATCTTTTTTGCAAGTAGAAACACTTCTCTTTTTTCGCTATGCTCCATTTAATTGGCTGTTTTCGTTGGCGTGTTGCATGATGCGCTCGTAGATAATCTGAGGCGCTGTTGTTGCATAGAGGAAGTCAATGTGGTTGTATCCTTGCACCTGATAGAGCTTAATGCGACTGTTTTTCAGCTCACGGACCAGACGCAGCACATCCTTGCGGCTGGACAACGCATCACGATTGCCATGGAAGAGCATCAGGTTGAGGCGCACATTCTGCAATTGATAGGCAGGAGGTGTTGGCTGCCCGTAGTGCTGGGAGTTCAACCGTGCCGAGCGATAGTCGTACTGCTGGAATTTACCTGAAAGAGACAGATAAAGGGATGGGGAAAGAGAGAGTTGTAGCTGACAGTTTCGACCAGCAGCAGATCCGGTCAGTTGAGCATTGTCTCACCGCTGTTGATGAGCTGACCAAAGTGCAGCAGTTGGCCACGGGAGATGCCCGCCGGTGTCGTCTCCAGAATCCGTGGCAATATGCTCTGCAATATTGCAAAAATTTTCAATTGATGAGGCTCAAAAGCGAAAAGGCCAAAAGCATTCAAATTTACGACCAGCTCCTGAACCAGCCACCAAAACTGACTGTCGGCTCTTTGTGTGTGTTTGAAAAGCTGCTGTTTCCGTTTCAGAATGACACAAAGCATACGGAAGTGTATACAGGCACAACACAAACACACACACACACACACCTACACACACGACCTGTGACACATGTGAAGCCTGAAGGTCCTGTTTCTAACACACTCCTTGCCCTGAGTTGACTTTTGGCACTCATTGACAATGATTTTTTTTTCTTCGGATTTTAAAATGATTGTGCTGATTAAAGCTTTAAGGCAAGTTGAAAATTTGAGTGCGTATTAAATAAACGTGCAGCAAGTGCAAAATTAATAAATAAAAATAATAAAAAATTATAAGCCAGCAAGAAGAAGAAACTATAGACAGCTAATCGAAAATGAAATTGAATTAAATTGGCAGATTATTTTTCGATTATTTGCTTGCTTTGGTATTTATTTGTCTACTGTTGAAACTAGAATTCATTATAAACCAGAAAGAACGGCTAAGAATGATAAAATATATATACTTTATGGGCTTTAGATGAAGGTATAATAATCTAATGGTGTTTTAAGCTGAAGCGACACTTTTTTTCTTATTATTATTATTAATTTATGTTCTCAATAATCCTTAAAAATTTAAACAGGACTATTTTAAGCACTTAAGCAACTGTCATCAACTGAAAATCGGTCCCTTTTTTTGGTAGATTGTTTTGACGGTTCTACAGCTTGGTGTTGGATGTGTCTCACGTCCTGCGGCGACATGTTTGGTTTTGTTTTGATGCTTATTTGATTTCACAGTTGTCCGCTGCATTTCATTTCATTCTTTTGTCTACTTTTTTCCTTTTATTCCTTTTTATTTTTGTGGCTTCTTTTCAATTGCTGCAAGTTGTGGCAAATAGTTTTGTGTATCGCTTCACAGCCGGCAGCTTGTTTGCTTTACTAGAGTTCTTCAATGTGTGGTATTTGTTTCATTTTTAGTGGGCGTGTTGTTGTAGTTGTTGGCGCTTGTTGCTTGCTGCCACAAATCATGCTTCACGCATTGCAGTTGCACAGTGTGCTGAACTTTATGTGCCGTAAAGTCAAGAGATGGTTCGCAGTGGGGATAGAGCTCTCAGCTAAATATGCACAAATATTTATTTGCGCGGGCAGCAAATAGGGACAAGGAGACAGGGCATGTTTGGCAGTTGTCACTGTGGCAACACACTGGCGCCCTTCCTTAGCACCCTTTACCCCCACATTGCTGCTGTAGGTAAGTCATCGCCTTGCGCTATTTGCTTAGCAATTTTGGTGCCTGAACGGAGTCGAGAGCTGCCTCAGTTGTCGTCGTCTACTGCTGCTGTTTGTTTGTCTGCTTGTTTGTTGACATTTTTTATGGGAGCCATGACGATCCCAGGGATACGAAATGCGATTGCACTGTGCTCCGTGGCTGGAGCTCTCTGTTGACTCGACCTTAAATTCGAGCTGTGAGATTTTCCTTGCTACTTTCTTAGTTTTATTGAGTGTAATTGAGAGTTTTGATTGCTGATTTCTAGGCGGGGAGTTCTATTAAAATAACAGTTAAAAGTTTATTGAATTGTTAAATCTATAAAAAGGGTATCAAACCACATCACATTTCGGTTTCCGGCTCGGGAACGTAAAGTATAAAAACTCTATTAAAGTTTATGGATTGATTGCAAATTGTTTTCGGTAATAATATCGTTATATTTTTTTTTTTGAGATTCTTTTCGTTTTTTACTCAATATCTCTTGTGAATTTTCAGAATTTTAGACTCCTATTATGTTGAGAATTTCTTCTAGGTTTTCAGCATTTTTGAATTCCATCTTCCAACTAAACCAATAAAAGTTTATGTGCTATGTAAAATATGTTTTAAAACAATGCAAAGACTTGTTAAAGCAAAAGTACGTAAAGAAATTCACATTTCGCTAGAGCTGACGGCAACTCGTTCCTTCATTCACTTGGCCCAATGTTGAATAACTCAATTTCACACTGCCTGCCATCAGAACGAGTTGAGGTATAAACCAAAGTTTTTGGCCGCACTACAAAAGAGATTCGGAAACTATCTATTGCCTGTCAAACTTTTGCACCTCTTTCGGGGTAGCTATAAAATAAAAACAACTGTTACAGCTGCTCTTGCCACACACACACACTCACACACACACACACTCGTGCTGTCTTACAGTTTACAGTTAGGTATTTCGTGTTTTCTTCTCTTTTTCGTTGTTGGGCAAAGCCAATTGCCAGGACCCTTAGCCTAATAACTAACAAGCACTTGGCGCCAACCTCTTCGGGACGACCATCTAGTTCGCTTTATGCAACGGCTAAGCCTTTTGAGCACGCGCCCCCAACGACGCACAGATAAGCCATAAAGTTTGGCAAAAATAATACAAGCGCGATTTATTTGCCATATTTCATGGCAAAACAAAATTTAAATGCGCCGTGTGCGGAAAAAAAACAAAAAGTGTTTATGGCAACGTGGCGTATACGTAATGTGTGTTGTATAGTTAACCGTTGGTGAGCTAGGGCAAGGGGTGTGTCGGGTGGTGGAGACGGAGGACCTGGGTTCGTGACCAGGCAGCTGGCGCTGCTTGGGCCAACAACCAACGGCAGGGCGAGGCAAAAGTTTAGCGCACCTTTTGGTGCACATTACGGCAAAAAATGCAAAGCCATATATGAGTCCCTCAAATGTCACCGAATACGAAATGCTCTTACGAACTGTCTAAGATAATGCTAGATATAATTGTATATAGCATAAAAGTATAATGTGTGGGATGAGTTTAGCTAAGCCAAATGGTTAAAACCTTTTATTTTAATAGCCCAACTCCAAAATAAGTTTTTAGATAGCAGATTTGATAAGCTTCGATATCCAAATTTCTATAATTTATCATTTATAAAACTACATTTTGAGGTTTTTTCTTTTAATCTTTGAATAGTATCAAATGAAGAATGATATATTTGCTTAAATTAGTAACGCAATCAATAAACATAAATATCTTATTACACTAAAGTAATGAGAGTTGTAATTAAAATGTACTCAAAATCGCTGCAAAGCAGAAAATTTAAATAATACCTAATAATTTCACAAATGTTACAAGCTTTATGAGCAAGCTAAGCAACTCTTTGAAATGAGTGTGAAAACAAACGTGCTACAATAGTTGGCACAACTGGCAGGATGCTGGGCAGGCAGCTCGTTTACGCATTTAAATTCAAATAACTTTTATTACTAAAACTAAACCCGGCACTTGAATGTGTTTTCTGTGTGCGTGTATGTGTCTGTTTGTCGCTTGTGTATTTGTGTGTGTGTCTGTGTGTGTGTGGGTGAGTGTGCCACACTCCTGAGTGCAATAAAAACTTTTCCATACAACGTAACTTTAAGGACGCTTTGTTGGCTAAATTATGGCTGCATATATAATCGTAGTACTCACACGATCCAGCGGATACTCGCTGAAGCCCACATAGAGCGATGTGAGCAGAGTGCAGAGCAGGGAGGTGGGCAGAGCGGCGCTGCACAGCAGCTGGCCACCCGCCTGGGTCAGTGACGTCGACGGCAGCAGCTCGTGCAGACCCAGTTGATTCAGCAGCGCCTGCATGAAATGACAATAAGCGAAAAAATGTTACAATCGATTATAATCGATTACACGCTGATCGCAATTTTATCTGATGCCTAAAAGAGGTTATTGGTAATTTAACTTTCAGTATTGTAGCTATTTAAACTATCAGATAGTCTATAAGGGTTTTTAATTGATTTAATCTGTGTGAAATGGTGTATGGTTCTTGCCGTTTTAAATATGGGAAAATATATAGGCTTATCGATTTCAACTATCGAACTAACAACTATACATATGCTAGATTTATTTTATATATTTAAATAGTGTCAAATAAGTAGATTTATCGAATTCAACTGATGAGAACGTTTAGGTTTGTCAAATTACTAGAGCTACATAGATATCTTTAGCTGACTAAAATACTATTTCCAGACAGACACTTTTGGAATCAGAGTACTACTAATAAATGTAAAAGTTATATGCAACATTAAGTATACGCACCGTGACGGCGCCTGTATCGCTGGCGAGTAAACGCAACGGTGGGCTGCTCAAATGTTGCAAATACGCAATGGGTGCGAGTAGAGCAACGCTGGCGAATCTGGCATTGAAAGCGGGCTGCTGCGAAAGGAGGACAAGGAGCACAGTGGTGCCCTGTGAGTGTCCTACATAGTGGAGTCGCTGTTGACTGGTCACACGCAGCACATGCTCCACAAGGGCTGGGAGATCGTAGACGCCAATCTCGTGCCAGCTGAAATGCCAAAATTTCGCCTGGCTGGCCGACAAGGTGCGATGTTTCCGCGATTGAGTTGTGCCCCTCGCATTGGGCAGCCACACATCGAAGCAGCGCGCATGCAACTGAAAAGCCAAGGCGCCTGCGCGACCAGCTGCCACAAAGTCACCCGCCGAACCAATGAGTCCGTGCATCAGCAGAAAAGGCAGCTGGGTGGGGCAACTTTGGTTGCGGGGCGGCGGAATGCGTTGCATTGTCAGCTGATAACCATCGACAGTTTCCACATGATGCACTTCGCACTCGGCTCGATTGTGTTGCACTTTCTCGCATATGGCATCCAAAGCGAATGTATTGTGGCAACTAAGCAGCTGGAGTCCAATTGCAGTAAGTACATACAATAAGCAATCACGCATTTTGTGGCACCATTAAAAATTTATTCACTTTTTTCTACTAATTGATATCATTCTTAATTTTATTAACATTTTACTTTTATTTGTTTATTTTTTATTTTTGGTAAGCTAAACTAAGTCTGAAAAAATTCCACTCACACAATTTTTTTTTATTTATTCACATAAAAATTGTCAACAAACTCAAATATTTATATTATCTACATTTTGCCTAGCTTTATTATTCATTAAGTTTTTTTTATTGCATTATTTATTTAAATTTATTTTTATTATACTACGCTGCTACGCCGTAGTTCACACACAATCACACAATTTGTTATTATTTAGAATTTTTATCAACGCATTTCTATTCTAGTATTATTTACATTTCATTTTTATTCGTATTATTATTTTTAATTTTCCACTAATGATTTAAAGACTTTCGATGATTAATTCACTGTATCTCTGAGTTCAGATGACTATCTGACTTTCAACTTAAGTTCACCAAGAAAATAATTGAGAATTTACAAATAAAAATTCAACCAGAAGTATTTAGCATGCGTTTAAGCCGTGTTACGCGACGTTCGAGCTTCGACTGTGGCCCAATCGTGAGCTGTTTACAGGTTTTATTTAATGCGGCGTATACGCAATGTAAACAGTTAATATGGGAGAGATACAGCCAGAGAGAGAGAGAGAGAGGGAGAGGAAGAGATCTAATATCAGACATACTTACAGGCAGGGCCAGCGCTAATGCCACCATAAATAAACAAACATTGAGCTTTGTGTGTTTTGTTATAGCTTCCATTGATCAATTGAATAGGCCTTAACAAAATATTACAGCTTGTAGCAGGAACTAATATATTTTGTTAAATTACCCTTTTGCCCTTCTTTACAGTATTGTTGTTTCGTCGTAAAGCTTGTAACGCATTTTTGTAAAAATATCTGGAATCGCGTTGCGTTGCTAACTTGAAATGTAGTATTTATTTTAGAGTTAAAGGCATTAGCAAAAAACCCTGGTTTTGAAAATGATTGAGCAAGCTTTTTGAGCATAATTTGTATATGATATTCAAGTCGGAATCGCACTCTCAGCTTTAGATTCAGTTTTAATCTACACCTTAAAACATGAGTCAGCAATCCTGGATTTTAAAAATCGTATCAATTTTGACAAAGTTAGTTTTGATTCATCGCTGCAAGCTTTTCTTGCTAATATAATTTTAAAATTAATATCGAACCAGAGCAACTTACAAGAAATGTTTTTAGCAGTGTATCAGAGTCGTCTGCTGGCTGGCCATTCAAAATATTGTAGCATGTTTATCTAACTTTTGTAATGCCCAACTTGTTAGATTTATGCCAAACACGGCCGACGTGTTAATTGCAGAGTCAAACGAATGGTTCAACATAAATAACTCTCCATGTTCGTGGATCCGTGGGTCAGACTCGCCTCAAACGAGGTGGCCAAAAACGGTGGCAGTAGCGGCAGTTGTCGGTGATGCGGCCTTGTCGCCCTAATTACCAATATTAATTTACTGCAAAATTTTGTGTGGTTGAAACTCTAGCTTCACATCTGGCGAATAGTACATACATACATATATGAGGGTGTATGTGTGTGGGCCGTTGTGTGTGGTTGTTGTTGTTGTTGCAGTTGAGAGTGCACATGTTTAACGGCCTATGTGATTTACAATTTGAATTGCGTCTACGTGTTGAAAATGCAATCGTGCTAATTAAAATGACCGCGATAGGGCGTGTGAAATTATTACATAGCAGCGCCAAAATTACGTCGAACTGCCTGAAATAACAGAGTGTAATAGAGAGAGATTGAGAGAGATTGAGAGAGAGGGAGAGAGACGTTCTGCAGAAGGCAGCAATGCGTTGAGTTCTCTCATCAAATGCAGTTGTTTAGGAGTGGGGGCTCTCCATTGACGTCATCAACAAGTTGAGGTTGGTCTTTATGCATTGCATTCTGGGCATTCTGATCGCTGACTCTGTGCCAGTTATTGTGCTAGCAACATGGAATCGACGACATTTATGCGGTTTTTATGATAATCGAATGATAACAGCGGCACTCCCTATTCGCATAATTATGTGTATGATTGACAATCTGGCTAATTGCGTGTGGGCGTGATAAAAAGGCGTGTGTGACTCAATTAAGTACCGATTTCATTTACCATCGCAAACAATGAGTAATTTCATTTTAATTATTATTTTCGATTCGAAAATAAGCCCATCAAAAATCATTGAATGGATTTTGTATTATATAAGAGTCAATGAAATAATTATTAGAAGCTTAAATGTTTTTAAATAATACATATCACAATCAATTTGCAATTTTATACTCTGCACTCATTAATAATGGGCAATTAGGGTATTGTGAAAATGGAAAGCAAAAAAAAGGGCAACACAAGGGCATATAAATTAAAGCAAGCAGCGCAAAGGAAAAACAATAAAATGCTTATATAAATAATACATGATAATAAAGCAAATGCAGATATGCATTTAATCACAATGAACCCGGAAGAGCACAAGAAATCTTCGGAGAGGATCAGCTATCTCTTATAACACATATATCTTGTTGCAGATCCTCTCTGAAAATGTGTTGTGTTAAATGTGTTTTTATTTGCTGATGTGTTAAATAATGTGTAGTGTGAATTAAATGAAATTTAATGGCTTGTTGCTTAGTAGATGGCAAAGCGATGCAAAGATGGCAAGCTGCTGTTAATGTTATTTCTCTTGTTGCACAACTTGTTGGTTTTTGTATATATCTTTTGTGTGTGAAAGAAATTTAAATTGCTGCGCAGAGAAATAAGGAATTAAGACAAATGTGGTGCTGCTGCTGCTGCATTATTTTTAATATTTATAATTTTACAAACATTCACAGAAGCATTTAAATAGACTATCTTCCGGGATGTACCCTATACCCATTTAAAACTAAGAAACTACCAAGAATATGTGTACAAATAGCTGAGGACTTGTAAACGAATAACGCTTTAATGAGAAGCTTAGATAACTGATAAGATTATTAAACATAGTATTTAGACTTCTATATGTGATAAATAATCCAGGCACATGCTAATTGAGTTGTTATTAGCTTATATTGTATAATATGCTTATGCACATGATTAAATAGATAATGTCTACTTATTTAATGAGTCAACTCCTCACTCCAAGTGATGGCTTGTTATTGTGGAGTTATCTATTATAATTAGATGACCAGCTATTATGCTGCTTATCTAGACTATGCATCCATTTATCTGCTCTCATCCATTTATTTAGACTTTGCATACAGAACGACTTAATTAAAATTGCAGTGCTCATTAAATTGAATGCGATTCCTCAAGCAAAATTGTCAGACAACGACAAATGTTGCACCTGCCCCCAGACAGACAGACAGAATTAGATACTGGCACAAAACAGAGACAAAAGATACGGTCGACAGGATGATGCACTTGCTTGCTTATGTGCGAAAAGAGGGGGGATTGGGCAAGTGAGATTACGGTGCGGGAATGAGCTGATGACGACGTTGATGATGACATTATCTCATGCTCATTGAACGCAAATGTGGCGTTTTGTCGCACACCATAAAAGATGAGGCGGACTGGGGGGTGCAGCAACATCAAAAACAAATGCCAGATGAATAAGGAGTACGAATATAACAACTGACAAAGAAAACTGCAACCGAATTTTTATTTAACGACACTTTTTGCCAGACATTCATTCTCCACGGCAAGCCCCTGACAAGCCCTCCATTTCCCCCTCCACTCCCACCTGTGTTCTCCTTATGTCATAGGTTTTGTTTTGCTTGGCTTTGTTGGGTTGTCTTAAAAAATGCTTTTGTACTATGCCAAAAGCAACAACAACAACTGCAACTGCAAAAACAATAGCAAGTGCAATCGGAGCTGCGGTTTTGCATTTCTCGGAAATGTGTAGAGCACAAAAAAACTAAAATAAGCAGAACAAATGTAAAACGCAGTTTGAGTTATGTAGAAAATAAAATACTCTCTTTTCTGGATTGTTATGTATCATTGCGATAGTTGTATTATTGATTTTTTATAGATTTTTATCTATATTTCTTTATTTTTCAATATTGCCCTGACTTATCAGTTGAATATATTTAGTTAAAGATATATATTTAAATATATATATATATATATAATTCAAGTAGTCGAATTGAGCAACATTTAGTCAAAAGAAGTTTATAGATTATTAAATTATTATTTTGCGACCAATCTCATTCAAATTGCTAATAGCCCTACTTCAAAAGTTGAATGATCGCACAAATCAGAAGAGTGCATACCTTCAACCCACCCACACAAGTGGTGCTGTGGTGCAAACTGTGCTTCAGTTCAGTGACTTATTTGTTGACATAATTTCAAGGAAATTGCTCGCATAAAGTTTTCCGCACAACGGTCAAGTTAGATTTGTTTTCGCTTTTTTCATTCTTTTGCGAGTTTGTTTTTAACGAATTAAGTCGGCAGTGTTGCCTGAGGCAGCCTTTAAATTGACTTTAATCGTGGGGCAAGCCGCACAGCCCGACCATTAGTCACACCCACTGGCACAGTGGCACTGTGGCAGACTAACAGACTGGCAGGAGTCGCTCTATTTGTGTCTCAGTCTCTCTCTCTCTCTCTCTCTCTCTCTCTTTCGCTCTCTCTCTCTCAGTCTGGCAACGTTTACGCCAAGTACTTAACAACTTTAATGAGCGGCGAGCTGAAAAAAAAATACAAAAAAAAAGAAAAACCAAAAACTGCCGAGCATCTAAAGTAGCCAACGCGCACTTAATACTAATGGCTGTCATTATCCTTTATCCTTTTGGCTGTCGCAACAACTGTCTGCCTGACGCTCTCGCTCTCTGTGCATCACCATCGCTCTCTGTTGCTCATTGGCGAACTGTTTATCTAGCCTTTTGTTAGCACGCACATTTATTAGGCCAACCAAAGTCCGCCTCCAAAACGGGAGTAAGCCAAAGAACTCTCATTCAGAGAAAAGAGACGAAAAAAGAAAGCAACAAAACAGCAAAAAAAAATTAACTTAACTCAATTTAAAAAAGTTTTCGCCTTTATTTTTTGTTGTTGTTGATTATTTTGTCTGTTTGCTGTTTGTTGTTTGTTGTTGTTTGACAAAAAACGAATTAAGCCAGCAAGCAAAACTTTAAGTAGCTTTTGTGTCGGCGAAAGTATTAAAATCGTTTCGCAAATGGAACTGAATGAGACAGAGTGCCACAAGCGCCTCGTCCCCGTGTTCAATCCACCCAGCAATCTCCACACAAAAGTAAGTGGCCAAAAGGATTCCATGCGCCAAGTGTCCTTGAGTCATATTTACTTAACTTTGGCTCAAGGGCCTGCCATCCTTCGGAGCCCAGTGCCCAAGACCAAGACCAAAACCAGGCGCAGCTCTCAAGCCCCAAACTCAGGGTCGAGTTGGTTTTGTGCACGCAATTTACGCAAGATTTTTGATTTTGCAGCTGGAAAAATGAATTTTCACCAGTTTTAGCATGAAAAACCCAAAACTCAAAAACCCTCGAGTTAAGTAAACCAAATTTTGTGTAGCACATCTAATATTACAAAATTGTTTGGTCTGACCCAAGTGGATGCCATTGAGTTGAGGACTTCTACTTTTTTAGCTGAAATGGAAGAAAAAATTACTTACAACATTTTATTTTAAATGGAAAGTTATAATTGCAATATGTAAGTTTCAATTGCACAGCAAATCAAGTTAAATTTTGCAATGAATCGATATCAACGAATGCATCTGCAAACTTTTGAAATTTTCAGCTTGAAATTAAATTCCAAGAGCAGTTTGGTAGAGATTGCGTTTAATCCGCTGGTTGTTAAGTTGTTAAGGCATGCTTGCCGAGTGGCGAAATGCGCTGCGAGCTGCTTACACAATTTGCCACAAAATCAGAGTAAGATCTAACCTTTCAAGTGGGGCAAACCATTAAGTTTTTATCTTTGCAGCAAGATGCTCGCTCTGCAGCAGCAGCAGCATCAACAAACATTCGTTCGTTCGAGACACGCAAGCAGCTGGCTGCTAGCTGGATGCTGACAGCTCAAGGATTGCGCAGCAGCACCACCTGGTTGCACCACCCGCATCCGCGGGCAAAGTCACGACAGCAATAACAACAACAACAACATCGACACCGGCGGCATAAATCGCGCCATGAGTTTCAACTTTCAGCGAAGATGTAAGCCAAGTTAATTGCTTTTTGTTGCCTTTCCTACCTGTTTTTTTTCTTTGCTCCGCAATGTCAACAATGAAACTAACGGCTGCTCCAGCTCTTATTTGCCGTTGCTATTGCTGTTGCTGTTGTTGCTGACTGCAGCCCGTTGCTGCTATTTGAGCAGCTCTTCACAAAGAACAACTTGGCAGCAAACGGTAACTTGGCTTTTAGCTGAGGGGAACAGCAAACGCAGCCATTTTGTTGCCAGCACGAAAGGCTCTCGAAAAGTCGTTGCCTAACCTTAGGCACAGTCCAAGTGTTTCGCTGCTGTTGCCTCTTCTTCTTCTTCTTCAATCTCTCTGCTTCTTCTGTCTCTGTTCCATTCCATTCTCTTGCAGAGCATCTTGACTGTCCATGAGATCCGCCCATGCCAGCCCTCCGCCCCCATTATTAATGATTAAAATCGTCAATGGAGCGACGACTTTGGCTACAATCAATTTACAATTCTTGTCGTTGGCCGGCGCCAAAGCAAAAAGTCGCTTGAAATCAGTCAACTGTGAATATTGCAAAATGAGCTTCCGCCTTCGCATACACTTCCGGCAGCAATTTCCGTTTCCTCATTACCTTTTTATACCCTGCACAAGAAGAACGCCCCCAAAAATGTCTCTCAGAATTGTGCTAATCTGAGTTCAGAACTTGTTTGCGATTATTTTTTATATATATTTCGATTTTAATAATATGAAAATAATTTATGCAAGTGAATATTATTTTCAAGCTAAGTCTTAGCTTGAACTAAGCTACACTATTGAGTCTGCTACGTGGTATCTGGCCGTAAGTCATTTTCGCTTGCCACACTCTTATGTGCTACTTTTGCCATCTTTTGGACTGCCCTTTCTGGTTGACGGGGAGGGGAGGAGAGGAGCGGTTTGCGTGTGCGCGCGCCTTCATATGACAATTTATTATGCTCGCAACTTCAATTTAAATTGCTTGACAATTATTATGCAATGACGAGGAGAAGCAGGACGACCACATCGCGACATCATCATTGTTGTCCTCGTCTACAGCTCCAAATGCGAATTCGACAAATTTATATGTGCTTAGTGGCAGACTGACATGGCGATGGGTGTGGTGATTGTTGGGTGGCGGGGGGCAGAGATTGGTAGCGGGGCCAGACGGGTACTCAGAATTAATGATGGCAAATTTGCAAAGTTCACAAATTTCTTATTAGTTGTTCCAGAGCTGACGTTGCTGCCGAGACTCAGTCCTAGTTTCTGTCCCGTCTATCTGCCCGGCTTCATATTTCATTCGAGCTGCTCGGTTTGGGGGCAAGGGGTCCGTTGCGCCTCCATTTGCCATTTGCTGCGGTTTTAAGTTTTCGCACTTTGGCCGCCAGCGTCAAACGAAAATTTCCCAAGCGCTCTAATTTAAATTTTAATTGAGGTCTCTTTGTGGTTTTTCTTTATTTATGTTTTTTTAATGGTTTCCATTTTTCATTGTTTCCGTTTTATTCTTCCGTATTTTTTGTGTTCTTTGCCTGGTTTGGTTACTTTGAAAATTAACAATAATTATAAATAATTATTTTACTGTTCAGCTATCGGGCTCTGTGACGGCGTTCATCATAATTAAGTTGGTAAATTGGGTTGGAATATGACGAGGTAAGTTAAAAGAGGGAGTTTTTTTAAGTAAACAGAGCATGATTTGCGGTCATAGGAAAATCGTTTGCTCTGCGATTTGGAGGACTTGTCCCCGACTCTGTTAAGTATATGTAGTTTTGATCAGCAGCAGCAGACTCTCAGTGAAGGATATGCATATTATTTGAAATTAATATTTTTGCTGTGCTTGTAGCAGATAGCTATTAAGGCATTTATTCCGATGCATAAAAGAAAACCGAATCAATGTGGAAATCTTTTATGTTTTATGCATTTTCACATGTTTGAAATAAAAAATTGATGCGCAAATCGTTTGCATGCATTCAAAACTCATCACATGAAACGTATAAAAATCAAATATAGTATTTCAAATGAAACGGATAAAAAAAGATTGCAATTGCATTGTGCCAAATAGGCGACAATCCGGGCGAACACTCAGCGTTGAGTGCGAAAAAATATATATGTATAATGAAAAAGCAAAACCAAATTCAAATTGTGCCATATATCTAGTCGGACATGGACATATCGTGCGCATATATCGCATGTAAATATAAACTTAATTGCGCAAAAAAAGTGAAACGAATAAATCAAACAGACAATTCACAAAAAGATGCGATTGCAATTGCAATTGCAATTGCAAGTTTTCGCGATTGCAGATATAATTAATAAAAATCGCGGGGCTGCCATAGAAATTGTAAAGTGAATTGACAACGGTTTACATTCGGAAATGGGTTTTGTTTGCCTTTCAGTTTGTTTGCATTCGCTAAAAGAAAGCGAGTTGCGTTTGGAAACGAAAAGTAAAGTAAAAAATAGACGAGAGCGACCAAGTGTGTTGAAATGGAAATCAAATATGCTGATGGCAAATGAATTCAATTTAATTAATATACATTTTCAAATCTGTAAGAACTTTGCGGGCTTAATTAAACACAGCAGCGACAAAGGTACAAAAAAGAACCGAACTCAAAGTGTAATTTGTGAATTGAAGCAATTGAATTTTAGCTATCTATATATGAAGTAAATTAATATTCATTCAAAATATAACATATATAACTAAATCTATAGCATATCTATTCAAAATTAACAGTGTTTATAGTCCCCTTTTTATCATCACTTTTTTGCAGTGCCTGAAAAATTCCTCAAGTCAAAGTAAAACAAATATTTTCTTAGTTTTTCTCTTGCTTTATTTTCTATGTTTTTTTAATCGCATCTGTTCTTTCTTAGATTCCACGCACTTTCTACATTTGCAACGCGGCCTAAACTACTTGGCTAGCCTGGCCTAGGCTGACAAGCATTTTAAAGTTATTAAATATATGTTGGCGTTTATTTGATTTACGGTTTCCATTTGATTTTAGTTGATTTATGGTTTTAATTTTAGCCATTGCACGATTTGAATTGGATTTTCATTTTGGTTTCGCGTTCATTTTGGTTTCAGCCGATTGCGTGACACAATTCTTTCATTAATTGCATTTACGTAATTATTTAAATACAAGCTTAATTTAATGAATTAATTTTAATTTTAAGCCCATTTGCCCGGCTCGCATAAATTGCTGGCCTAATTGTGTGTGTGTTTTTTTTTTTGTATTATTATTATTATTATTATTTGTTGTGTTTTTGTTTGCTGCTGCTTATAGATTAATTAGTAATTTGTTTATAATTACTTTTTATCGTTTGCTACAAAAAAAGCTCATTGCGTGTTTTGGCTTGCATGTTTTTCTAGTGTTTTTTATTTCTTATTATTTTTATTATTTATTACTTATTTTTTCAACTTGAAGTTTACCCCTAAGCTAAGCGCAGATAAATATATATATGCTACACACATATAGACACATATTCATTCTAAATACACATAGAAAAACAGCAACAACATCAAAATACGCATGTGTGTTTGTGTTGTGTGTCTTGGGATTTGTTGTATACATAGAAAACTTTTTAATTGTTGATCTAAAAAAATAATTAGTTGCATGTGTGTTTTGCCTAGTAATACAATGAAATGCCCTTGGACTTTGCAACTGCGTTTGTTTGTTTGGCATTTCATTTTTACAGTTATGAATATTTATTCTTTGTTTACTCGTTTTTTTGGTTTTTCTTTTCTTTTCTTTTTTTTGGCAGGTACCTGATACTTAAATATCAATTACGGGGAGCAGGCTGTGTTTGAGAGCAACTAAACTATACATTTATAATAGGTCTTGTAAAATATGTGTATATAATATGCGTAAATATGTTTTTGTTTGGTTTTTTCTATGTATTTGGTTTTTGGGGTTTCGGTTTTGATTTTGACTTCGCCTGCGTGTAAAAGCGCCTAAAAGCGAGCTATGCACAACTGCAAAAAATGTTAGTGATTGATTTGCTTAGTTTTTGTATACATAGTTCTTGCATATATATAAATATGTATATTAGTATATGTATATATTTATAAATACACCGACACAAGTATGGCAAAAAACTTTGAGTTCACTTTAAGCCTACACACACATACATATATAGCATATATATACATATATGTATATATATTATATTTATTTGCTAGTTTTTAGCTTTTATTATTATTCTAACTTGTAAATATTGATTTGGTTTTTCTGCTTTGACTTTGCTTACTAATCTCTAGCACTTAAACTAGCTGTAGTTTTTTTTTTGTATTTTTTCTCTTAAGTAGCTTTGGTTTAAGTTTGTTTTCTTGTTTACCATTTTTTTTTAAACACTTAGGGTTTGGCAATTGGAGCTTCGGCCTTGTTTGGCGTGGGCGCCTTTTGTTGCGCCGAAAGACTCCAATTATTGGACGAATTGTTGATATACGTTGCGGTTTATGCTCAAAAGTGAGATAGATAGAGAGAGAGAGAGAGAGTGAGGGAGATAGAAAGAGAGAAATAGTATGTGAGTTGGTGTAAGTGTAGATTAGAACGTAGCGTTGAGTAGAGAGCAGCTGCTTACGAGCCCTATCAGTAATCAGCAAATCCAGAATATCAAATTATAGGTGAACATAATTTTTAAGGAATAAATAACAAATTATATAAAGTATTACCCATAAATAAACATAAATAAAATGGTTTCAAATGAGTATACCCTTCAAAAGTAAATCGATTCTTATGGATATTCAAGATAAGAGTAGTTATCAAAAAAATAAATTTGATTTGCGTATACAACAACTTATAATCCGACTGAGGATTTTCTAGCTTTTATTACTGGACATGGCCAGATTGGCTGTTGATTAATTGATTGATTGATGATGAATATGCTTACTTTAGGGAGTCGAACATATTCCTTCTACCTGTGTAGACGTGTGCCGAACTCCATTATACTCTTTTAAACACATTCAATAAGTTCAGGGTAGAACAAATGAAGTTTTACATTAAAAAGAACATAAATGAATAAAATAAAAAAGATGTACACTAATTGTAAAAAATATGCTGCTGACATTATTTGGCCCTAGCGCCATGTGATGCCAGCATTAATCGATGCTGATGCCTGTTAACGGAAACAACAGCAAAATTTGTTTGTTGAGCTGTGCATATTTTAAGCTTAAAGGCAATACGTTTGCAAACATGGCCGTTTAAACAGTTGAAAAACAGTCAAGCACGCACAACACAGCAAACACACACAGCAAACACATACACATACACATACACATACAATACATATACACGCTACTTGGCACACAATCACATGCTTCGACAAGCACAAGTTTCAATTTGTTGCACTTTTTAAGCATTAAGTAGCTGCCCGAGCGCCCGGACTTAAATGCTGTTCCACAGTGTGTGTGCCTGTGTGTTTGAGTGTGTGTGCGTGTATTATAAGTTTATATATATAAGTGTGTGTGCGTGCGTGTGTTAGTGTGTGCGTTGGCCAGAAAAGCGGTTTAGTTGCAATTTAGCTTTTAACAACTACTAGTTTTTTGTAGTTTGTATTTTTTGGAGTTATTTGTTTTTGGTTTTGTTTACCCTTGCAGAGTGTTCTTGGATTGAGTCATCAATTCTGTAACCTGATCAGATTTTTTTACAAATATTCAATTTTTGACTGTTGGGAAAGCAATGGCTTGAAACTCCTTTGATTTTATTTGAGTAGAAGATAGATAGAAACAAGACTTTTATTTTATTGTACTGAATTTGACAAGCACATTTTAACTGGCTGTTAAACTGGAATTGGCACTGCCATTTTTTTTAATTGATATTAATATTATTCAAGAATCTGTAATAGTGTTAAACCATTTTTTAACAATCAGACAAACTAATTTAATTGATTGTTCAAAAACTCTTCAAAACATCTTTAATTCTTACAGGAAATGTATAATTATAGACTTCTGCAAGGGTATTCAATCTTCGGCGTGCCAAAGTTTTCAGTTCATTTATATATTTGGTTTTTATTTTGAACTGCGTACGTTTTTAAAATGTTATTTCTTGTTTTTGGTTTTTTTTTTGTTTTATTTTCGATGTTTATACAACATCGAAAGCACACGAATTAAGCACGTTTAGAGCATTTAGTTAAAATTACAAATTACTTACTAATACACACATAGAAATTTGCTTTTTGATAACAAAAATAATAGAATATGTGGCAAAAATTTCCCAGCGTAGCGCAGTTTCAACAATTTTGATACAAACATGTATTTATTCTATTTAGATTTTTCGAGTGAGCGCTGAAAAGTATGCTAAACGTTTTGTTTAATGTTATTTTGCTGCTATCACGTGGGCACACAGAGCATTCTGCTAATTGCACTACTTAAAGGCTACGCTTAGAGAATACAAAATACACTCAGCTGACAAATAGTAGTACGTATATACTATATATATATATATATGTATATACATATACTAAAATGGGGACACAGGATCACATTGACTGCCTATGAGTTGCTGGTGCTGTTGCTGAGATTGGACGGCGGCGGCCATTGCCGCTTGATGACAGCAAAGTGTGTCATTTGAAAGGTGTTTGTCAGCTGGCAGCGGCGCTCGACAAAGCCAGTTAGACAGTAGCCCATATTGTAGTCCTCCATTGAGATGTTCGATGTCAGATACAGTTTAAACTCATCATTATACGCCAACTGTGATTTCGACTTTGACTGTCCTCGACTGCCAGAACCAACTCCAGCTGCTGCTGCTGCGCCTGTTGTTGTTGCTGCTGCTGCTGTTGATGTGGTGGCTGGCGTTGCTGTCACCGCTATTGGCGGCCGCCGAAAGTGTCCGGCAATCAGTAGCGAGCCCTGCTGCTCCATGGGCAGCATTCTGGCCTTGGTCGCCTGCCGTTGCGTGCCAGCGCATTCGACAATGCGACAACGATTTGGCTGCCACCAGCAGGGCGTGATGGTCCAGTAGCTCGATGAGGCAGTCCTCGCCCAGCCCTCCTCCGGATACAGCAATATCTGTGTTTGCGACAAATGCAAAGGGTGAAAGACCGAGAGAAAGAGAGAGAGAGAGGTTAGTGAGATTTTCAGCAAGCTACCAATTGCAAATTGGTTTTGTGTGTCGCAGCTACTGCTGCTGTAGCACTCAAATTGAGAATTGTAATTAAAAAGTGCAAACTGCCCCACATTTTTGCACATTTGCCCACCGGCTGCAGCCAGTTATTCATTGTTTTTTATTCCTAATAAAACGCAATTGCTGCCCATGCCCCCAAGTGGCACTCATTAGTTAATTGCATTAAAATGTATCGATATTTGTTTAGCGAAACTGTTTGTTAATTATTTTTAAAATAATTATTGCTAATTGCTTGTGACATTTTTATTGCCAAGCGGAAGGTGAGTTAAGTTGTATGAGAAACATACTCCTTGTCATAGCTTGGAATATAGATTAAATCAACACTAAAGTCATAAAACACAATGTTTCTTCCTTATTCATTTAGTTGAGATATTGTATAAAAATTTTACTTAATATTTTTCTAAATATATTTAATGATGTAAACATAATTTTGGCAAAACTGAATTACAAAAGCCATACAATTTTGATTATGTTTTTAATTTTAATTAATCTGCAATTAAAAAAATGAATTTTTCTTTATAATTTATTTTAAAATATAAACATTTTTTTTTATTTTTGAATGAAATTTTAATTTTCTATAGCTGCCGAGGTTGAAATTTAATGAAATTTGGCGGAGAAAATGCACTTAATTATGATATATTTATTTTTATATTATTTTAACACTGCAGCGACCGCAAATATGCTTATTATTGTAGCTGTGGCTTGTGGCGGCCATGTGGCAAGCGGTATGCGGCATGTGGCACACGGCTGCTTTATCAACGGCAGCTCATAAATATTATGTGTTAGTTCGTTTATCATGAACTGGCAGCGATTTTGCATGCGGTCATCGCCGCCACAGCAAAGAATTTCATTATTAATTCATATGTATACAGATGTATATTAATGTTCATCTGTGCGCCCAGCAGGGCGTATGCTTAACAAGCCGTTGCATTTGATTCTCCCATGCTGCATACACAGAGAGAGAGAGAGACAGAGAGAGAAAGGGGAGAGAGAGAGCGCGCTAATCAAACGCTGAATTAATCGCACAATGGAGCCACAGTCGCCTCAGCATTATTCTTTAAAGCGATACGGGGAATCAGGGATAGAGTCTGTGGAGCAGGGATGAAAATCTCTGGAATTCAAAAGAACATTTTTTTCAAAGGAATTGAAATAAAGCAGCAAAGCGTAAAAGAGAAATGAAAACTTGAGCTGCAGAAGCTGCTGCTGTTGTTCTTGTTGTTCTTGTTGTTCTTGTTGTTGTTGTTGTTGCCCCCCAAATGGTGGCCAGTGGCTAGTGGCAATGTCCACCGCAGCAGCAGCAGCAGCAGCAGATGCTTTTGAAATTGAAGTGGCTGCAGCTGCATGCTGCCGTTACCGTTACCGTTAGCTGGCTTCAGGCTTTGTGGCAACTGCCATGCGTTAAGTTTCTGACTTTAAAATAAAATACTTATGTGGTCTTTCCATTTTATTTTGTTTCTACCTCATCGCTGTCTGTGTGGCACAAGGGGCAACCGTGCAGGTAAATTGTTTAAAAATAATGCCACGCAGACAATGCTTAAAAATCCATACATAATTTTTTTTTTGTATTTATATTTTTTTTTCTTTCACTTATTTGCTTTTAACGCATTTAACAAGCAGACGGAACAAAAACAATGGCAATTGAGCTGCCACAGTCATGGCGCATTAATCCCGAATGAAAACCCACTTGACTATTAATGAAAATTAAACGCTTTTCGAGTGACCACAGAATAATGAAAAATGTTTATATATGCGCGTATATGTAGCGGATACGGTGAATGCAAACGAGTCAACGGCAAATACTCATTAAAACATAATGAATACTCTGAATAGTTTAAACTAACCAGAGACTCGCTTTAGGTCACAAGAACTACGCATGGGATTCTAAAAAAAGGTTTTTCGAATTGACTGAGAATAATATTCGGAAAGATTATAAAGTCTGCTAACTGAAACTAAGGCTGTAAGATAAAAATGCTTAACAAATTGAAAAGGTGAAAAAGTGGATCAAAAGTGAGCCAAATATATTTTTCGTATAGTCTTCAATAACTGTTTTTTTTTTATATTGATTACGTATTAAATAGGTAAACTAATTGGAATTAATTCTTATTATTTGATTATTCTTTGTTGTTTAAAATTTGTGAGACTTACAGATTAAAAATCAGCCATGCAGTTAATAAACCTTTGCGAACATTCGCAAATTAACCGTCAACTAATTAGTCATCACAAAATGTTTGGGATCAGTTCAATTGCAATTTTGATGTTTTTATTTTTGGTGTTGCTATCTTTTTTTTGGTCGAGGCATAACCGCAGTCGCTGACCAATAACAAGCTGTATGTGTGTGTGTGTGTGTGTGTGTATGTGCATGTCTGGGACATCAATCCCCGTTCAGATTGGGGCACATAGTGAGTAGCATATAGCACGTGCACGTGCTGCATATATGTCAACTTGCCCCACATGGCGAATGCTGCGCTCAAATTGTGCGCTCGTGTTTGAAAATTTAAAAAAAAAGAACAAAAATAAAAAAAGTAGAAGTTTTTAAAGAAAGTCGAAAATTCAATACTCTTGAACATCGAAGCCGAAGTTCCGACAAAATAATAAAGGAATTAGCTTGACTTACCTTAACTGATGCGCCTGAAGCCAAGAAAGAGATATATAGCCAGGGAAAATAATTACAAATCAATAAAATTAAATAAAAAGCAAAGTAATTCAAAAGTACGAAATCACGAAAGTAATCGACGAGATAGATTGAAATCTTAGTTAGCTAAGTTATACAAATGTAAATATTCAATTTCTCAGTTGTCGGCAATAACAGTCGCACAGTCGCCTTTAACCTCTAATAGACTATATAGTCGAATCTTTTTTTCTTGAATTCAAATAAAAGACAGTTAAGCCAGAGGCCAAAGTTATTTGTTTTCATTGATTGGCATCAGAAACTGTTTTTTTTTAGTGATTCTTGAAGGGGTGTAGACCTGGCGACTGCTGTGGATATTCCATGACGACAAACAATTGATCCTTAGCAATTAGCAATTAGAGCCTTGTTGCTTGTGTCGTTGGCCTATTTAGAAGACCCACAATTAAGGTATGCCTTTAAATCGGAATCAGAATATTAATTAATAATAATTATCTTTGAAGTGATTTGGAACGTTGGCAACCTTACAATAGAATATAGCAATGTATATAATATATATAATTCTTTCGATGTCTTACATTATTCAAGCTAAATATAAATAGAAAATTCTATGCGAGGGTATTACAAAAATAAGGTTGCAGCTGTAGCACAGCGCCTTAATAAGCTGCCAAAAACCAGCAGTCAAATCGGGTTAAGGGTTTTGGTAGTTTGGTGGTGTGCAAAGTGGTTGGAGTTGTGCAGTGGATGGTTTAGGGGATGGAGCAGGGGTCACATACTCGCTGCAGTTGGTGCCCTGCAATTGCATTATTCAAAGTTGCCAATGTGCATGCTGCGAAATTGAAAATGCAACGCAACAAATCGCTTGCCACTATCAAGGGTCATAAAATCCCGCACCCACACGCTCACCCAAACACACAAATGGGACATTTATACAGTCACACACATACACGCACACACCCATACACAAGTGCATGGCAGAGAAAATCACTTCCGCTTGTGGGCTGCTGCAAAACTGCAACGATGGCAATTTCAGCGCTGGGGCATCAGGTGGCCAAGTCGCTGGCGAAATGGCAAAATCGAAAACGTGGCTGTGACTGCTAGATCCGTGGTGTGTGTAATTGCGTTGTGTGTATGTATGTGCGTGTGTGTGTGTGTATATTGGTTGCAATAGCTACTGCCTTGAAGGCGTCCATAATCGATTTCTGCGCGGCACGCAATTGTTTGTTGACTTTTGGTTTTTTATTGCTTGGCATTTTATTGGCAGCAGAGTAAATAAATTCTTACGACTCCAGCATCTTCTAACCCCCGTAAAACCCTTAGACCTGCATTGTCAGCTGGCAACTTTGTCTATTAATTTGCTTAATGAGTTCATTGACAAATATTGAACGCCTGGCAGACTTGCTCGGTCTCTGACTTAACAAATACTTAAGTAGCTGCCAAGTTTTTCATCCAGGCAGCGTGCAAAAACTTTTCTCATTTCGTTCGACGGACGCTGACATTAATTAATTAAGTGCTGCCGCAGACATTTCAACACTTTAACAGTCACTCCGTTTGGCAGTTCGACTATTACTTAGTCAAAAATTTGCCACAACTTCTGTATGTATGTGTGTGTGTGTGTCTGTGTCTTGGGCACTTGCTGTTAATTACCCGCCCTCATAAGTCTGGTGCACAGTGTACAGAGCATCAAATCCGAAGTAAGCTCGAAAATCAAAGCTTCAACACGATTGTCTAAGCACTCGAGGCAAACACAGGCAGGCTGTCGCATACGAAAACACTTGGCAACAGACATCCCGCATTCGCTGTATCCATTAGCCCCCACACTCCCAGCCCCCAGCTGGCCCAAATCCCCCACAAATCATTCCAGCCATTTAGCTTAGCACACCCTGTAATATGGCATAGGCAAACATATGCGCGCGGATAACAAATTGAGGATGTGAGATAAGTTGGAACAAAATACAATTTCAAAATAAATTGTCCAACATTTTTTAAAGATTTGATTAGAAGTATTTAGAAAATTATTAAAATATGAATACTTTTTGGCATAACAATCACAAAAAACGTTTTTTATGGTGTCATTTAAATGATTAATTAAGTTTCTTCAAGTTCTTTGCTAGGTTCAACTTAGCCCTGGTGTCGTTTTGAATTATTCATTAAATTTCTACAAGTTCTTTAATATTAATTAATCGAATAAGACTTAGTCCCAAAAATGCTCAACTTCTTAATTAATTTGAGAATAACCCAAAGTGCATAATTAAAATCGCTTTTGTTTTTATTATTTATTCAAATTGTTGTTTCCCAAACATTTTCAAACTAATTATAGGATAGCTGCTAGTCAATTAAAGTCGCGTTTTCTTTCGCCTTTTGTTGTGTTTTTTTTTTTGTGTGTGATTTCCAATGGAAGCTTTAATAAGTTCACTTTGAGTTTTTCCCCTTTCTTACGTGTGCTTCGAGTGGTTCCCTTGAAGTGCGGAAGAAACTGAAGTTTTATTTCTCTTCTCCAGCTAGTCTCGTTCTTTCTTGTTATCCCAGTCTCATCCTCCAGTGCAGGCATATCAGTTTGCTTTCTAGTTGCTTCTTCTTGGGCACGCTGGCTAACTATAAATGAGTTTCAGCTGGCTGTAAACTTATCTTTGGCTTTGTTTTCAATTGGCATCGCAATTTGTATACTTTACGTATTTACTTATGCGCCTCACGCGCTGCACCACGCCCTGAATTTGGAATAGCAACGGGTCCGGCATTCAAATTGGCCTCTAGATGAAAAGGGGCAGATGCTTGTGGGTTGGGTGAACTGTGAAAGGGGGCAGGTGGGAGGTGGGAGGTGCCGTGAAAAGTTTTAATAAGTTGCTCATTAGCTGAGAAAATGAGGCAGCTGAAACAAAATAATTTACACGCCCAACATCCGTTGCAATTAAACTCGACGCAACTTCAATTTGAGTGTGGCAGAGTGTGCGTGCACCCAAACCATTCTCATTGCTCGCCGAGAATGGGCCAAGTTTGCGGCGTACTAGCTGTAAATGTAGATGTCAACGGATGTTTGGCAAACGCCCGGCCAAGATGCACGACGGCCGCCGCAAAAGTTTGTCGCGAGTATTTTCTAAATTTAATGAGTTGTATTACGGCGCAAACTTTAAGCGACGTAACTATTTCCTCACATCCGGCACTGGCACACTTCCCGTCCCCCTCAATTCCGGAGCACCCCATCCACTTTAGCCAGGCAACAACCCGCAAGTTGGGCGTGTTGTTAAGCGCAACTTTATATAGCAAACTTTTCATGTGTCTCGGATGAGGCTCCACGTTCACCTCCCCCTTCACGCTACCCAACCCCTCACTCTGTCATTTTGATCCACGCTGCGGCGTCGCTAGTAATGCTGAAATTAAAGTTCTTTGCCAAAGTACAAGCGCCGCCAAAAGTTTTCGCACTACTTGCAGTTGACATGCTGAGGCAAAGGATATGCGTAGCTACAAATTTGATATGTTAGACAAGTGATGCGACTACTGAGACAAAACCCACCTGCACAGTGGCACAAAATCCAATTGCAGCATGGAAAAATATGTTGAAATTCTGCTATCAATGTTAGTGCAACCATAAATGTTTGGGTTCTTACAATTTGTAGCGAAAGACAAATGATTGCTAAAAATATCTCGGAGCATAAAAATTAAACACTTGAAATTAAAATAATTAACAATTAAAATTATCTTCTTAACTTCTTTGTATACTAGTCAATTAAATGCAGGTAAATTATATAATTTTCTGATTAATTATGTCTGATTATTATCTGATTATCTGACAAAACATATATAACAACTATGTCTTACATGCAACACCAAACTAGATCCAGCTCCGAGCATATTATCTTTACCTGCAATCAAACTAATCTTATCGCTCATCTAGTACACTTAACATTCTTATTTCATATCAATGTTTATCCACAGTGCCTTAATACGCACACACACACACAGAGACATACATACATGTGCCTGTCGTGCAACGAGATTAAGCACATTTATGTGACAGAGCTGAAGTCGCGGACGTAGACGATGTGCCACGCATGTGCCACAATTTTAAAGTAGCGTTAATGAAATTTGAGCAGAAGGCTACACACACACACACACAGACACACACACACGGACACACTCACACATGCACATACACATATGTAAATTCACAAGTGTTAGAGGGGGGGGGGGGGGATATGTAGCCTTGGGAGCATGCTGCTCGTAGTTGGCATTAAAGCGGCACTAAAATGGCTGACAGGATAAGCTGGGTGCAAGTAAACTTTATAGAGCGGATCCCTGGCTCAGCAGATAGCTGTTTAGACAAGTTGAGAGTTATAGTTTCTGTAAGCAGCACTCGTTAAAGTGCTAAAAAGTAAGAGTTAAGCACTGCAAAAGTGTAAAACACAACACGTTGGTTACTGCTCGTTTTATTCTTTGCATTAAGATATACGAAGGAGTTAATGAGGCTTGAAGTTGGCAAAGTTCTTGAATAAAGTATGCTCAAAGAAAGGTTAGAGGTCACAGTTAAGAAGTAGAAATGTAAGACTGGTTTTAGATAACTCCAAGTTGAAACTATCACTTGAATAAATGAAGTTGAGATATGGCTAAAGAAAAGATTCAAACGAAGTTTGATCAAAAGGAAGGTTTGAGTTGAAGAATGGAAATTTTTTAGTGACTCAAAGTTGAAACACTGATATGAAATAAAAGAGATAATTTTCAACTGCAATTAAATTCAAATTTTAGTTGGGGTTAAGCTTGTTTGAAGTATGCCTGAGCAAAAGTTAAATTAAAGATGAAAAAAGGGGCGAAAAAATAGTTTTCAATAAAATAGTCTGACTTAAATTTCCCTTAAAACTTAAATTCCTTTTTAATAAAGTTGACTGTTTTTAATCACAATTCAGTAGCTTGAAACCAGGTAATCACCTTCAAATTACTGTTCTCGATGGACCGGGCAAAGTAAGGATAGAGTCGGAATTGGATACGTTGAGGTAGCTTAAATGATTCAAAGCTTGACATGCTCATTAGGCAGCCACAAGTTGTTGCTGTTTCCGTTGATGTTGCTGTTGCTGTCGCTGTCGCTTTTGATATTGCTGTGCATTGTGTTGCTCCGCAAAGTCCCAGTCACGCTTCACTTCACACATTCAGCAGGAGACCACCCCTTCCCCATCCTGCCAGCTTAAAAGTTGCCAGTTGCGCGCTTTTATAACTTATGCCAAGTCAATGCCAAGTTCCCCCGAGCATTGGAAAATAGCTCATCAATAACCCATTTGCCGATACGCTAGGCTCATGAAAAGCCAGCCCAGGTCAGAGGCGTGGCGGGAGGGGGCGTGCCATAAGCGCAGCCTGACCTCCGCTGGGAGCAGCAACCGGATGGAGCTGGGGTAGCTTAACATCGCTTGTACACTGAGTGGGGATAAGGATTCCGAATGTAGCATAGCAACATCCGGTATTCACATTTATTCAAAACGTATTCATACTTTAATAGTGCTGGGAATTAAAGTCGGCTGGCGTAAATCAAGCGCGGAAATGTGCAAATGCCGAAAACATCTCCTCCCGCAACCGCCTCTAAGAAGAAAAAGAGAGTAAAAAGACTGTTCGGCAACCAATCAACGAATCAGCAGCTTCTCCTGGTTTCAATTATTGTTAATGACACGATTCGCCTGCTGTGAGAATTTTCCATTTAAAGCGCAAAATGTGGCAGCAACATGCAACATGTTAAGCAGCCCAAATGAAATGAAAATTTAATAAAATAAAAATATATGATGCTGTGCGCGCCCCAGCCAAACCAATGGTGCAAAGGATGCTCAAGGGGGAGAGCAGGAGGGGAATGAAATGGGGGAGGGGACAAAGTCGAAGACGTTTGCTTAAATGAAGATGTATGCCAGCCGGGCGTATGAGTAATATGCGCAAATATGCGCATAAAATAAAGCAACTTGTAGCAATTTCCTTCCAGTCGCTACGTTACCCTCAACCACCCCCCTTCCACACACACACACACACGCAAACACACACACACGTACATCTCTCGCTACCCCTAGCGCCCCGTCCTTTGAACTGCCTGCTTTGCCACTTTGGCGGCTCTGCCTTCTTGTGTTTAATTTAGCCAGCCATAAACGTAATGCGGCGCCTGAAGTACGCTCTCCCCAAATTTATATGGCGCCACATAAAAGCCGCTCTGGCCCTACTCGTCCTACAGCCCCTCTTCCCGCCACATACCCCTCTGCTGCTACTGCTCGCCTCTCGTATTTCATTGCCAAACAGTGCCTAACATAAAATTATTTTATTTTGAGCCTGCTTTAAATAGCAGCAACAGCAGCGGATTGTTTAATATAAAACCCGGCATACAACCCATTTTTGCACTGTGGAAACTCGAGAAACACTGGCAAAACTGTTGGCGACTGACAATGACAATTTAATTGAATTTTCTATTATTTTAACACAGACGATGCAAAATTGTCGACCTTTGTGTGCTGGAAATTGAATAGATATATTAAAAATCGAATAAAACATTTTAATCAAAACTGAAAAACTTTCAAAAGCTAAATACAATCTATTAAATTTAAATCAAGTTCGTCCAAAAGTTGAATATATATTTTTGAGCTATTTGAAATTGATAAAGAACTTTGTTAAATAAAAACCCTTCATTTAGTTTACGACCTAAAATAAATGAGCTGTATTTTATGGAAAAAAAATACCTTCAAGCTTTTTGAATTTATGCGCGTTTTACATTTTTGCGGCCATTGAAAATTATTGTAAATTTTAAAATCTATTATCTTTTTTTTGGTAGTGCAACCATTTTTTTCGTAAACAATAAAAAAGGTTTATAGCAATTGGGATTTCAGCCTTGAGATAAGCTTTATATTTTTAAATATATTTCAAATGTATTTTTTTTTATTAGTAATGCAAATGTGAAAAAGCTTTAACCCAAATCTATATATATGTATATATATGTATGTATATATATATGTATATATATGTATGTATATATATGTATATACATATATTCAATAATTTCTCTAGAGCTGTTTTTATGTTGTATTATTACTTTTTTTATGTTGTTTGAAGCACACCCCAGGGGCAAAGAGGGAGAAAGGAGGGGGCGGTACTGTGTGTGTTGTACGCCTACTCGTTGCATTGTCCCAGACTGATTTTCAATTCAGTTCAGCTCTGGCCCATTGTGTGTGTCTCCTATATCAGAGGCATGCTGCCAAGTTGTCGCCGAATAACGTCGCCATTTCGCGAATCCGTTAGCCTGCCTTCACGTTAGCATATCTGCGATACCATCCATCAAATATCATGAGTCTACATGTGTGTGCATATGTGTGTGTGTGTGTGAGTGTTTGCGTATCTACTGGCTCCGGCTGCCTTCTGTCGGGCCGTCAAATTTGCAAAGCCCGCCATTCCCATGCCAATTTTCAACATGCTCCTGCGGGAGTTTGTTTCTTGTGCTGTCGAGTGTATCAAGATATTTTAAAGGCAGGCAGTTTTATGATACGCCCAGCATCAGCTTTTATCTGCTACATAAAATTTAAGTTATTTTGTTGTCTAGTTCATTGAATTAGCCCAGAACACACACACAAGCACACAAACACAGACACACATATAAAATAAATTGAATTAAATTGATGCGCTTGGAAATTGAGCAGATTTGCTTTGCTTGCTTTTGAAGCAGCAAAGGAAATTGCTTTTAATTTTGGCACAAATCTCTTTTTAATTTTTTTTCTCTCGTTTAGTTTTTTGGCAAGACAAAATGCGAGTTGTGCGGAGCTGAACAGAGCACACAGCTGGCTGCCTTCGGACAAATCTTGTTTGGCATCCAAAAATCCGGTCTCAGTTGGAGCCAAAAAATCGTTGTTGTTGTTGTTGACAGCATATGTGCCGTCAAAATTGCACACACACACACGTACACACACACACATGCACAGGCAAAGCTAATCAAGCGGCAGCTGTTGTTTTAGAAAAAACTGCAGCATAGTCTGCGGCGTCAGTCTGTAACGATTTTGTCCTGCGTTTTGGCCAAATGCTAAATAGATGCTGTAATAATTAACTGCATTAAGCCAGCGACAGCAGCAGCAGCAGCAGCAGCAGCAGCAGCAACAGCAGCAGCAGCTAGTTAGCTGCAGGCAGCTGAGTCCTTCTGCACCCCCAGTTGCCCGCTCTACGCCATTTCTCATTGTGCTACCTTGTCCTTTAGCCTGCAGCTTAACTTGGCCTTAACGCAATTTGTCACAACAGCCAAGCACTGGCGGCTTGACAGCTTAGCCCCTGCCTTCCCCAAAAAAAAATGGCATGCTTTATTTATGTATATCGTTCGTACATTGTCTAACAAGAACAGCAGCAGTAGCAGCAGTGGCAGCAACAATGCCACATTGAGCCGACAGGTGAAATGAAAGTGAGTGTAAGCATGCACACCTACACACACACACACACACACACACGCACACAGAGGCAACCATTCATTTGAAATGTAAACGGCTTGGAAATGAGAAAAATTCCACAGCATTGACAGCTAGAAGCATTTTTAGTTTTGCCTCCTAGCTAAAAGTTTTTTAACATATTTTTTTTCCAAAAAAATGTGCACAACACACACATAAAAGGGGGTGTGACCAAGGCGGCGCAGAGTGTCGACTCCACTTGCTAGCTTACCCGTGCCTGCACTTTGCGCCAAAACTCGGCTAAAACCGTTTTTTTTTGGTTTTTGGCCACTTTTAGCTGTGAGTGCAGGTGTTGGGTATACCATTAGAATGGGTAGCTGCTCCTCGCATGCCTTTGGGCTGTGAGCGATCACGAGTAGCGATGGAAATGTTTCACTATTCTCTGTATCCGCTTGCCTCCCACCCTCCCCCTCCAAACACACGCACACACACACACACACACACACACAACCGCATGTGCTTTTTGAATAATGTGCGGCTTGCAAAACGTTTCAATTTTCATTCAAAATTGACTAACTGACAAATTGCTATTCCGAGTCGCAATTAAACTTTATTTTTAAAATAGATTTCTGTTTGCCTTTATTTTATTATATTTATTTAATTTTTATTGTTAATATTTTGAATTGAAATTGTTCTTTGTATTTTGCTTTTATGATATCTTAGCTACAAATTTGTCTAAAAAGATTTGGTTTCATTACAGTCATAAATAACGGAGACTGTTACGTATATAAAATTATTTTGTTATTTCTCAAATATCGATTTTTGCGTAATTCGCAAAATTAGATCTGCCATCACTCGAGTAAATTTTGATGTCTGTCGCATATTTAAAACTCATTTTTCGTGCTTGCCATTTTGCATTTTGGTTTGCGCATTTTCATGCTGAGTTATTAACTAGATGTGTACTGCTGCTGCTGCTGCTGCTGCTGTTGCTGCTGGGTCTTTATTGGTTGCAGAATCATAAACTTGCCACTCAGCAGTTCTGTAATCGCTATCTATTTAAGATATTGCCAACGCCACAAACTAAAATTACGCATTCGCCTTGCGGCATTCGGTTGGGCGAAGTAAATCGCCTTAGCTGATGCCGCTGCTACTGCTGCTTCTTCTGCTGGTTGGTTTTAAGCCCTAATAAACTAGCTGAAATGCATAGTTAAGCCTTTTGGCTGGTGTCCAGGACCACGACCAGGACGAGGACCCGCCTGTCAGGCTGTAGGCGTGACTTAAACTTCGTCTGGCATTTAAATCAGTGGCATCGTGAATAAATCTAAAAAGTGCTGCTACTTATCGCCGTCCCTTGGCCTTTTCAACTTGTAGACTGCAGGCTGCCGATGGGTCAGTGTTGGTAAACGTCGGCCCAAAGAGAGACAGAGTGAGAAAGAGAGTGTAATAGAGAGAGAGACAGAGAGAGAGAGAGGTGCTGGCATTTTGACTGCTGTTATCTCTTTCATCAGATATTTGTTGTTTTTGCTGCGATTGCTCCTGCTGCTACTGCTGCTGCTGCTGGTATTGCTTCTTCTTCTGCTGCTACTTGCTACAAATCATGATAATAAATTCCAATTTTATTTAGTCAGTGAGGCGGCAAAGCACCCTTGTCATCGTCAACGCTTGTCGGCAGCAGTGGGGCAACTAGCAGGAGTAGGGGGAGGTAGCCGAAAAAAGGGCAAACGCTTCATCTGGTTGGGCAAAAAGGGCTTCGAGTCCATTGCTTCAACTACTTGGATTAACGGTTCATTTTTATGACTTTTTATTTTTTCAGACATTTTTTTGTTTGGCAGTTTTTTTTTGTATCCTTTTTTCTTGTATACGCAACGCTGTCATTTTGACTCCTTTTGTTGCCATAGCGAGGCATTCAAATAAATTCACTGTTGAATAGAGTTTTTGTCGTTGGTGTCTGTTTAACTTTAGCTCGAGCATAATCAGGACTGATTGTAATGAATGCGAACAGTCGGGGCCAATCACCAAGAAACCAGCTCATCAGACCGCCAGGGGCCGGCAGAGGGAGGGTGTGGCTGGCAGAGGGGGCGTTGACTTTGGGACATGGTAGGGATGCCAACCGCGATCTAACCCGTTTGCCAGCATTGCGGTTGTCTGAGCAACGGCAGGCAGCCAAAGCACATTAGCCGTGTACTCGAAATGTGGCACAGCTCACGCAGCGTGCAATGGTAACACACATAGACACAAACACGCACACAAGCATTGAGACCACGCTAGGGAATTTAAGGCGAGTTGTAGGACATGTGGCAGCCAACAGTTTGTAGCAACTTCTTTGCTACTGCTGCTGCTGCTATTGCTGCCACACTTTTTCGCTTATGTTCGCCGGCTCTTCATTGCCTGTTGGCAATTACAACGTTGCAATGTTGGTGGTATGTTTTTGTTTTTTGTTTTCTTCTTTTTGTTGGCTTTTGGCTTCCCCTTTTTTTTGCATAAGAATATGTGACAGCAACGAAGCGTTTACTGAAGTAACTTGAAGATATCTACACTTGGTCAGCTCTACTCAATTTTATCTTTGAGAAATATATAGATGAGTTTTTTTTTTAATGAAATTCTTGGAATTTGATAATTAATGTTGTAATTGTTGTCGAAATTAAATTGAAAATACTGTAACCAAATAAAATTAATAATGGTAATTTATATTTTAAAGAAAGAAAGAAGCCGTTGCCAACTATCTAACTGCTAGTTTGAATTTCCATTTATATATAGCCATTTGCGTTTGTTCGATTTTTAACTATTGAAGTGTCGCCAATTTATTGCGACATAAGCTTAACGCATCCTCTTCAGGCCAATTGGAGCGGGTATAACAATGTTCGTATACCGAACGCATCTCAAAGACACACATACATCTACACACAGGCATACATACATTTATGCTGACACATAGAGAGACGGACAGGGAGAATGAGGGAGAAAGAGAGTCGGACAGCAAGACAGACAGAAGATGGGGCCCAGTCACTTCCGCTTTGCTGTGCGAGGTCTGCCCATTTTATAATATCCTTTTTTGTTTGAGCTCTCACGGCTTTTGTTGCCGGGGCAGTTGCCTGATTTGCATTTGCATTAGAGCCTTGTGCCCGGACTCGGTGGCGGTGGCAGTGGGCAGCAACCAGCAACCAGTAAGCAGTAACCAGCAGAAGGCAGGCAGCAAACAACTAGCTACAGCATAATTATGGACGATGAAAGGACGACGAAGGACTTTGGACACATGATGATTTCTTTCAAGCGGCAAACTTGCCAAAGACTCTTTAGCAATCAGTCGTGCGAGTTGCCATGGAGGGGGGAGATGTTTGGAACGTGCCTCTGACGCTGACGCCGAGACTGATAAACTGAAAAGAAATGAAGCCTTTAAGCTGCTTTGCCACTAAAGTTTACGATAGTTTTGGCTTGTTTACTTTGTAATAGGCACTTTTGTGCACAAAGTGCAAACAATTAAACCTAAGCACCAGACACTGTGAACAAAATGTTCGAATTCAGTTCATGTCACTATTTAGTGGACAACAACCAAGGCAAAGGTCTCTCTCTCATTCTCTCAATCAACTGGAAAAGAGCTTTTCCTTTTAAGAATAGAAAATTTGCAAAACGGCTTACAGCAATTGAGCAACAAGCAAATATGTGTGTGCTACAAATAAAATGCAATCAATATTTTTAAGCATACAACAAATATTTAACTTTGATGCTGCACAATATATTGAATAAAAAGAGTATAAAAAGAATCTAGTGAAAGAATTCTAAGATTTATGCATAGCAATAAAGATTGTCATATTGTAGACAAAGATAAAGACAGATAAAGTCAGATGTTGAAGTGTTATTAAATTTCGAATTAAAAGAACATAATTAAATGAATGTTTAGTCATATTTATTATCTGTTATCAATCAAATTGTGGCGCAAAGATTTCAATGCATCATTTAATTTCCCATCGAAATTTCGCCATCGTAATTTGCATAAGCATATTTAAAGCTGATTAGCTGAAATTGTTTCTTATGTTTGATGCTGGAAATCTTGTTGCTGTTGCTCAACAAATTCAATTTGTTTTGCTCAGCAATCAGTGCTGAACAGGCAAACATTTGACTCCCTGTTCGAGTCCTTTCTGCTTGGCTTGCCTGCTGTGGGATTAAATGCATTTCAAGGCTGCCTTCCAATGAGCTCAGCTGATGACATAAAAGTAATGACATTAGAGCGCCTTTGAAGGTAACACAACCAAAACCGCCCCCAATTTCCGTAATGCAATATAATCCTGAGCATTTTGCTAGAGGGGTAGATTTTCGCTTTTTGTTGTTGATTTTATTTAATTTTTTTTATTTCAGTGGTTGCAAACGGCTTTCCCGCTCCTTACTCCGTTGTGGTAAAACAAACAGTTTGGCTTTACTCTTTCGCCCTATAGCTTCATTATAAAATCGATGAGTGTGGGTTGAGGTGTAAATTAAGCCCTGTCTGTGGGGTTAAAAAACAGATACACTTGTGTTTAGGGTTCAGCGTTCTTCCGAACAATTTAGAAACTTCTGGGTGTTTAAAATGATTTTCAGCCCAACACAGGAACAAAAGAAAACTTTATTTAATAAAGTTTATTTATGCTAGAAGTAATGTTTATCTGAGCAACTTACTAACTGGTTGATGTTTGCAGAAAGCAGCTTCAAAAGTTTTGCTCAAGCTTAATTATATAAAGTGAATTAAATTAGTTTGAATTATAGCTGAAAGCTGAGTTAATTAAGTTACTGAAAAACGTTAACAGCTTTGAATTGGTAATGTAAATTCTGAGAAATTGGCTTTGTGAACTTTGTGTTAATCTATGAATAATCAGCTGCTGATTAAGCTTGCCACTGAATAATTTAATTAATATGAATGCATTAAAATTAAAATAAGAAAGCACATTAAACAAGAGCTTAATTATATGCTGTGAATAACACGAATTTCGCTTTACTCTTAATATTGGTCTTATGAATAAAGTTTTACTAATTAATTACGTTTCGATGCACAATCTTGCTCTCGCATTAATCAGTTATTTGGGGCATGGCTTTTGGCCTCAACTCTACAGCAATTATACATTTTACTTGAATACTGGCTCAGCTTAAGTTCTTAACTAGCTTGATCTAAGTAACTGTCTGACAATTGTAAACAAGAGCTCAACTCGAAACGAGTCTTCGAATTTCCAGTTTTCTTTTTGTTGTTTTGCCACAAAATCCCTATTGCTAAAGCCCCCGCCCCCAACACACTTCCTCCTCCCCCTTGGCACATGCAAAATGCGATTCTGCCCTGCCAGTTAATGTTCTCTGGCAGCCTGGTTGTCTCCTTTTATTTTTTTTTTTTTGGTTTTCGTTTTTTGTTTTTTTTTTTTGTTTTTTGTAGCTACTGCTGCAGCTGCCGCTGCTGCATTCGCTTGGTCAGTGCAAAATAGACTGAAATTGATGATGTCACTAGATAGGACCAATGAGTTTTTCATTTTTCACTTTTCACATGGAGAGTTGAGCTGAGATACGTCCAGCTTCTCCTGCAGAGGGAGAGAGAGAGAGAGGGAGAGACGCCAGCTCCTCCACGTTCGTGTTGTTTAACAAATTCATCCTGTTGCTTGCGCTTCAGTGCGTGCCGGACAGCAAGCCCAATGCATTGTATCCTGGAGCAGAAACAGGCGCTGCTTTTGCACATGCACACACACACACACATACACACCGTCACATACACACACACTTTCATATTTACATATGTGCATGTATTTGTGCAATTTTGGGCCACGCCATTGTTGTGCATCGACCTGTTTGATTGGCTTGCTTTTTGCACGTTTTTAATTAGTGCAGGACGCCATAGAATAGACGTTAGCTAGGTGGATAGAAAGTGTGGCATGTGGCAAAACGTTGCTTAAAGTTGCAGGCACTTTAAACAGAAGTGAAATATTTCATAAGCGCATTGCGACCCCAGTCACATTGCCAAATGATTTATATGCAAAGTACTCTATGACTATGAGCTTGAGTTTGAATGTAAGTATTATAATGTGTGTATATGTGCGTGTGTGCACAACATTCTGTGTGTGCACCTTGGCAGGCGCCACAAACAAAAGGCCAACAATCGACTCAATTCCACACGACTCGCTGCAGCCACAGCAACAAATTTTCCAAATTTTCTAACAATAGCGAACACATATGTAAATTCACACACACTCACACACTAGCGCACACACACACAGACGCACACTCACATAAAATGTGAAGTGAAATCACTTGTGTATTGGTTTGCATGTTCGCGGTGTTAGGCAACACTCTGAAGAGTTAGCCTTCGAGCCAGTGCTCTGAAGTGCACTTAAAACCAAGAAATGATTTTGTCGCTTTAAATGAATAGTTTCAAATATGTTTGGGGCTTTGAGATCGGGCATAGAATTTAATGGGAATTGGGATGAGAATCGAATGCTGATAATCCAATGATTTTATTTCTGATTTATGCTGATACTAAATTGTTGCATTAAAATATACATGATTGAAATGATGGTGAAACAATTACACATGAAATCTATTTTTTAAAAACTTGTAATATATATTTTTATATATATTTTTTTGAGGTATGTGCTTTGCGCTCAATATGATTCTTGCACATTGAAGCAAGAGTTTATTTGCATATTGTGTTAGCTTTCAATGTCCCCTTTCAATTTGGCAAGCATTAAAATTATAATAGAGCTGTTTATGTTTTGCCAAGATTTATATTTTCTTATATACGAGTGTTTGGGGCGTCGGAATTTACGGCTCAGGTTTATTATGCGATTATGTGGCTAATAAAAAAGTTATTTATTTATTATGCAAATTTAATACAAGAAATTGTAATATTTTCTCCATATTTAGTTTACTCCCAAATAAACCTTGCCTCTTATCATATTGTACATAAAATGTTTGCCAAAAATCTGTTCTAAAGACATTCAAGTTAAGATACAAATTTTCTTGAATATTAGGCTCAAGTGTCACCTAATGGCTGTAATATATCTTTTATTTTTCAATAAGCTGGCGATACCTTCACACAGCAAGCATAAAGCATATAATAAAGCTTGTTAATGTGCTCTCGAATCTACAGATAAGCTTATTGTAATGCTCAAATTTATTATTGTAATATATTTTTGTAGGATAAGAAGAGAATTTGCAAACCGAATTTATCGCGAGGTATTCTCGCTAGGGTCTTCTTTAGTGGCAAGGCTCCCACACTCGTATCTACCCGAACATGAAAGGGAATATATATTTTAAGCACAAACTGTCAGTTTAAACTGTAAACTCAGCTCCCTGCTATGCTATGTAAATAAGTTTCTTAAATGTGTCAAAACAGTTTGCTCAACCATCTTTCTTTGGCCCTCTCACATTTGTGCTTGTCACTCTTTAAATCACACACACACACACACGGTCGCATATTCGCGCACTCGCTGATAGTAGCATTTTGTGGCACTCACCTTATTGGAATTACCATTGAATTTCAATAGCTTCTTGCAAGATTTGCCGCGACTCTCAAAATAAATTTCCTGTGGCGTGCGACGACGTCGCTGCGCTGCCGGCTGAGTTGTTAGTGTTTTACGTTGCATGAACAGTGAATCGCTGTGGCTGCACTCGGTGCCTGCCACCGACTGTGTCGCCTTGTGGCGACTCACGCAGAACAGGCGACTCAAGATGCCGCAGCAGCCTGTTGTTGTTGTTGTTGCTGTGCTGTCTCCAATTGTTGCAGCTGCTGCTGTTGCTGTTGCTGCTGTTGTTTCTCTCGTTGCATTGTTGTTGGCGCAACAGCGGGCGGATATGGTCATTAGGTTGGCATTGTGGCGTGTCTGGCGATTGACATCCATTTCCATGGTGCGCAACAAAAAACTGTTGCCTACTTTGCTGCGCGCGGTGTTGATTTTGGTAATATTTTCTCTGCTCACAATTATTGGAGTTGTTTTTGCCTCAGCTGCTGTTTGAACAGCCCAACTTCCGCACAGTTCAAGTTTTGGTTTGTGTGTGCGTTTCGTTTTTTTAAATGCAAATTGTCAGCAGGAAGTTTCAGCTTGCTTTTTGTTTTATATCGCTGTGTGTGTTTCTTTTTTTTTTTTGTATTTATTTCATTTCACTGAAAATAGCAGCGTGATTTTGTGGCAGGTGGTTCACTGTCGCTGTTTGCTGTTGCTGCTGCTGCGGCCGTTTTGTTTGTTAAAGGCACAACAACTTGGCGCCCTCACACGCACACACACACACACACACATACACATACACATAGACAGAGTTCAGCTTACGTCGCAGTCTCCACACACATACACTCGCACAAACAGTAAAGCAGAGCAGCCGCGACGTTTTCAGGCCGAGTGCAGCAAGCCAACTGATAGCAATGCTCGCTTCTGTTTTTGGCTCTTCTCAGGCAGAGCGCACAGCGTTGCCAGATTAAGTTGAGCGCAAGCAGTGCGCATGTCACGTGCACAGTGAGCACCAAAAGCATTCACCTTTCGCCCTTTGTTCACTGCTTGTGAATGAAGCAAAGAATTTTGCCTGTTTACGTTACTTGCTGTTGCTGCTGCTTCTGAGCGGAGGGACTGGGGCTGCTGTGGAGGGGGAGAGGGGAGTGGAGCGAGGAGGGAGTGTGGGGTGGACACAGCAGTTCAAAGTTGTAGCGCATTTTGCTTTATGTGTGTAATTGTTTGGCGGCAGTCGAGCGGCGCCTCATGCTATGCAGCAGTTTTTGTAATACTCTACAAATGACTTTGACAGGTGGGTTAGGCTTGGTATTAAGAAAATCAGAGCGAAAGAATACCGTCCATAGGTGTTTGTGCAAATGATTAGCCGAAAACTTATTTAAGCATAATGTTATTTTTTGGCTTCATTTAGATTTCATTATAAACGGTATTATTCATTAAAATACTGTTTTTAATTCGTCATACCCAAAATATTAATAACTCAAAACTGATTTAAAGTTTCTCTTGGGTTTTATTCACATTTCTTTACTTTGAACATGAAGTTGAGTATTCTTAAAGGGCTTTCCTCTTATATTCGTTACAAAATTGTGCCAATTCTAAAATCCATACCATATATTAAATATATGAATTTCTTAACAAAAGTAGGCATAAAGTTATCCCTGTAAGGAAAAACATATTTTTGCAAAGATTATTCTCTTTATTTATAGCCACATTTAGTCCTATTGAACTTTTAAGGCTTTGTGTCACCAAAATGAATAAGAATTTATCGCATTGCAGGGTATTTTCGTAGGCAAACGATTCGTTCAACTTTATGCCAAATTCTCCTGTTGTTGCAGTGCTCAGATTACCAACTAAAGTGATGAGAAGGCACACATTTCATCAGTGGAGTATAAGTGTATAAGTGTATGTGTGTGTGTGTGTGGATGTGCTTGTTTGTATAGTGTTGTCTGTGTGTGCTCTGTACGTAATTTCAATGTTTCAACGTAATCTTTGATTTGATTATGTTGTTGAGCTGCCTTCTATGTGTGCACAAAACGTGCCGAGATGTCCTTCTCTAACACTGTGTGTATAAGTTTACTCTGGGGGATGTGTGTTTCTGTGTGTGTGTGGGTGTGGGTGTGTGGTTGTTCGTCTCGGCCACTTCCGGCTGGAGCTATAAACGGATTATAAAGTAATTTAATGCTTTTTGTTGTCTGCCCCAGACAAGATACTAGTCGGCGAGTGCATGCACAGCAATAAAAACTTTTAATGTTTGTTTTCTGGCATATCATATCGCATTAGATCACATAACGCATACGCACAGTTGGCCGGGCTCTATTTAATGAGTTCGAAGTTTTTGGCGATGTTGTTGTTTCGCTTTAGTTCTCGGCATTGAGGTTTTGTGCGTAATTAATGTTGCAAGCTACAGCTTCTGCTCCTCTTTGTTTCGGTTGGACATTTTGGCAACATGTTTATCTGCCTCAATGCGCAAATACATATGTATGCCATATAGTCGCACATTTATGCCTAGCCTACACACGCACACACATACACCCATCTGCACACACACGCATTTAGTTAGATTGTCACATTAATTTTGTACGTTAAGCTGTCAACGTTGCCAACATTTTTGTATCTCATTCGTGAGTCCAGCGGTGGCAAGAGTCCTTTATATTCTTGTCTCCTTTTCGTCTGTTTTCCTTTTTGCTTCACGCACGTTTTGTGCTCGCCTGTCGATTGCCCTGGCCTCAAACGATGGCAGCAAAAAAATAAACAAATATCTTAGCAATTTCTCTTGCTTTCATCTCGGGTCCAGCAGTAGCAGCGATAAGTGCGTCTTAGTTTATCTTTATGTGTAGGCTTCGCATTAGTTATTTGTTGTTGTTGCCCCTCATCTGCTGCTGCTGCTGATGCTGCTGCTACTACTTCTGCTTGTAGCTGTTTGGCAAATAAATACGTTTGATAATGTGGCACGCACATTATATTGATGCCCTCCAACACTGACCCTTCTCTGCTGCTTTCCCCCACACACACTCAGCTCCCGCTGGCGTTAAATTGAATGAAGTGCAGAAGCATTTTGGATTAATGCAACGCTGGGGAAATGTTGGGTGTGGCAGAGATAAATACCTTTACCTGAAATTATTTTAAGTGCATTTCATTGATGAGCCATTTGGGAATGTGTGAATTGATGAGCATAATTGCTAACCAGCCACTTTATGAATGCAAATTCAAGCAAAGCTTTGTAGTTTATTGTACTTTGAATTTATACATAATTTATGGTATAAATGCGAAGAAATAGTTGCATTTTATAAAATGATAAAATGATAAAAACACTAACTTTTTGAATTGAGCGTTAATATTTAAACAAAAGTGAATATCCAATTCTCTTAGAATACTCTATTCAAAATAATCAATTTGCTATGCAACTTTTTCTATACAATATTTTCAACTCCGCAGGCCTTAACACATACACACACACACACGCAAACACACATAGTTACATGTATGCATTTGTGAGTGCAGTTAAAATTGCCAAATTCGCTTCAAATGCCACATAGGACTAAACTTTTTCATGAAGCAGCTGCAAGCGCTACACCTCCCTCCTCCCTACGCTCCCTGAACCCTAAGCACACTTCGTTGCTCCACAGTTTACAATCAGTCTCAATTACGCAGCATTTTTGTATGTGTCGAACGCTGTTAGCAATGAAAACTGTGTGCAACTGTAGCCCAAACTGAAAAGTTCCAATGCATTTACCAAAAAACGAGAAAAACAACAAAAAAGCAACTGTTGCCTAATTGCAAAAATGCTGCCGGGCGAACACACACACACACACAAAGTCCAACTTTTTCGTAGCCGAAACACTCCGAAAAAGAAAAGTACGCTAAAAGCTTAAACAAAACCTCAATAAAGCCGATGGGTAGCTGCCTGGATGGGTGGCCAAGCGTGTTGGCGGGGTATTGGGGATATGGGGTGGGTGTAAGGGGGTTGGGGGAGTGATGTCCCTCTAGGTTGTTACAAACTATTGAGGCGGCAAATGACAAACGGAAAAGTTTGCGGCGCAGGCGCAGCTCCAGGACGAGCCCTTAACAGAATGCCCCTGAGCAATAGACTGAATCGACAACAACAACCAAAACAACAACTACAACAACAGCATCATGTAAATGACGCTCTTATGTTGCAATCACGTGCTGCCATCTCTCGGTTTTTTATACCCTGTACCCATTAAAAATATGGTGAATAGGGTATTCATGGAGTTGTGCTTAGGTTTGTAACAGCATCAAGCAGCTGCAGGAGAAGAAGGATGTGGGAGCAGATCTCCATAAAGTATGTTCATTTGTTTATCAGCAACAAACAGATAAGACGGAAATGTTGATAGAATTTAACTGCATAAGTTGGAATAAAACACCAAAAACATATTCTTGTATTTTATAATTTTGCAATCAGTACTAAATGAGTATCTTGTGCATAAATATATAAACAAAAAATAAATAAATAAATAAAGTATATATTCATAATCTCCATCAGCACCCTTGGTTTATTTTTCTAGGGACTTTACATTTTCAATGTTAACCATAATAAAAGTTAATTTTTTGCGTTTTCTTAGGGTGTCCTCAAATTTAAACTAGAAGCCAAAGAATTTTACCCATGCCCATATTTATTAAAGCTGCGTACAGGGCATCGAGCAGTCGATCACTCCCTTTTAGATCACTCTAACTGGTTTTTTAATATTTTTACTTGAAAAGTCCACTTATTTTTTGTTCTATATGCAGTGAAATTTTATGATTATTGCCGTGACGGCCAGAAAGAGAAGAGTAGTTGCCCACAAAAGTTGTTACCAAGCACGGCTCATGCACTTGGCCAAATGTCGCGCTTTGATGCTTCCGTTAGTTGCTGCCACTGCTGCTGCTGCTGCTGCCAACGGGGTGCAGGGTGTAAGTGTCAGTTATTCCTGCTCATCCTGACAGGATCACAATGGCGTTGCATTCCAGGGAATGACGACATCGTTTGAAATTTATGCAAATGCACGGAATTTGTATGAAAATTGTTTTATTTCTGCCTGCACGCACACAATCACTCATAGTACACACACACACACACACACACACACTCACTTAATGCACGCGCGTGTCATTGTCTTGTGCTTAAGTTGAAATTACTCATACTACGTGTTGGCCGCTTCCCTATCTAGTTGCTGTTTCTGACTTTGACGTCGCCCAGTTTGTGTTTTATGCAAATTCGTTGCTCAGCGCAACAATGTTATTAAAAAATGATAACAAGCTCGAGCCGCAAACAACAACAACAACGAGAACAACAACAAGAACAACATGCAGAAACACGTCAGGATACAACGACAACTGTCAGTTGGACTGGCTGCGGCTGTTCCCATGTCAAGTTTTTAGTTCGCTGCTCTCATTGTGGGTGGTTTGTTGTTGTTGCTGTTGTTGTTGCTGCTGCTGCTGTTGTCTTTTGCATGCGTTACCAGCACAACTATGAAATCATGCAGTGAAATATGTTGCCACAGTGAGAAAAGGAAAATAGCAAGGCACGCAGCCAACAAATCACAAAATATTCCCCATAACGATCCTTTAATGCTCTTTGCTGATATATATAAAAATCATAAATTTTCAATTGATTGTGTGGGAAAACGTTTAATTTAATATGTTAATCAAACAAGAAACTGGTAACAAAGGCTTACCAGGATTGATGCTGAAAACTTGATAAGAAATTAAACATTTCCTAAAAAATATTTTAAAGCAGCTTACCAATCAACAATTAAAAATCTTACAAGCTCGCTTGCAAATGGGTTTAAAGTAAATCTAAATCTTGCTGAGATTGTTTCACTAACAACTTCAAAAGCATCCAAAAATAATTTAAATTCACAAGAATAATTTTAACAAAACATTTGCTTCATAGACTTCGCATCAAAATGTGTTCTGAGCGTGAGTCCAAAGTGCTGTCGAACCCGGCAAGGAGTAAGCAACTAAGTAAAGCGCACAACAGAGACAGACATGGAGATATATATATATATATATATATAAATAAAAAGAGAGAGAGAGAGAGAGAGAGAGAGAGCTCATGTTTGCGTGTGTAAAAGTGTGTGTACGAAATAACAGTTGTTGTACAAGAAAATATGACAGTCAGACAGGCAGCGACGTCAGCGCTGAGGATGGCGACGGCAATGCCAACATGTTGCCAGTAAAAACCAGCAACACCAAATACCACAGCAACAACAACAACAACAATAAGAACAACATTTGAATTGCAGTTGAAACTTCAGTTGGCGACCCCAGTTGAGTTGCGCTGAGTTGAGCCATGTTAGAAATGTAAAAAGCATGTCAGAATTTTAACTTGCTGGAAGCGTTAGTTGCGTTTTGAATGCCAAATGCCTCAAAAGCAAGGCATTTTGACAATGCCAGCAGCTTTGGCATACAGCATAGAATCTACATTCGACATACTTTAGCTTTAAATTCGTAATTTCCTATTAGAGAAAAAGGTCTTCAACAAAAATTTTAATATTTTTGAGAATTTAATTTAATTTCATGATCTTCTAATTACCATAAAAAACGAACTGTCTCCGACAAATATTTGAAAAGCAGATCTAAAATACTTAATAATTAATATTAATAATTAATATTTTTAGCATTTCTCATATTCTATAACAAATATATGCCTGATCTTCTGTGCAGCATCACAAGAAAATCTGCAACACTTGTTCCAACACTTTTAACATTTAACATTTTATATACTAAATAGATTTTCCATTTTCTTTTTCGTTCATTAACATTTTTGATATGCAGCATAATCCGGAAATAACTGTGTGCTGAGAATCACTTCATATTGAAAAGAAAAGAAACCAATTAATTTCAATTATTTTAGACATACTTTTCGATGGCAGTGTGCCAGCTATTTCGAAAACAATTCGCGCATGGTATATTGTTTATAGTACTTATGTACTTATGTACTTATGTACTCTATAGATTAGCGTCAAAAGCGAGTGTACAACTAATTGTTTAAATTATTATTGCTGGCATGTGACACTAAAATTGGCAACAAGTCAGTTTCGGCGTGTTTGATGATGCTTGGAATATGATTAATTTATAAACACGCTAATTAAAATTGCATTCCGAGTCATGCTTGAAAAAATTGCTATCAGAAATTGGACATATTGAAAATGTGCAACTCTCTGAATTAATAACATAAATATACAAAATTAAAGACCTATATTTAAAACTCTGATTAACAATTGATCTACTCTCTTCATTCTTAAAAAGTAACTAAACCTGAAAGACAATTCTAGGATTCCATTTAAAAATATAACGCCGGGATTAGAGGAAGCTATAAACATTAAAGTTATTCTCTAATATATACATAAATTTACTTAAGTTTATTTAAATTTACAATTATCATTATATTTGTGAGAGAACTGTAGAGTCTGTGCAGTTCTTTATTATATATTTTTGGGATTGCTGCTGACAGTTTTTGTTGTTGTCAGATTTTGTGTCACATTTTAGCGTCATGTCAGAATGGCGCTCTGTCGCCATTGCTTGCAGCAATTTGATTGTTGACAATTGCAGTTGTTGTGGCTTGTTGTTTGATGGTCATTTTTTGGCAAGCTTTTCATTTTTGGCATTTTGCATTTCGTTCAGTTCAGCTGAGTTGCTGCCATTGCTAATTACATGGCATACGACCTCAGTCAGTTTTTTGATATATATAAATATATATATGTATATATGTCTGTCTGTGATAAGGACATTTGAGCACTCATTTCATTAAAAGGACATTTGCACACATACATTTATGTATGGATTTAAACTACAAGTTTATTGTTATTGTGCGCTATGTTGGCCGTAATTTGGTAGCTTAACCCAAATCCAATTAAGTAACAAGCGTAAGCCACTTGGCAAGCGACATCGACGACACATTGGCTCGTTTAACCCATTAAATGTCACAGACACACACACATACACTCGCACACACACACACACAGACACACACACACACAGTGCTACAATCATAGCTGAACTGCCAAAACCCAAAGCTGATAATTTCAATCAATTTTAAGCCAGAGTCACAGAGAGCCATTTTGCAGTTGGGCGCCTCTTGGCCTGCAATTTGGGCCAACTGAATCGAGTGGCTGCATTGCAGCATTGGGAATTGTTCTCAGGCGATGTCCGCATCGTCCTTTGTGGGTGTCTCCCTCTCTCTCTCTCCCTCTTGTACACATTCTCTCTATCTCTTTCATTCTGAGTGTTGCTCAACTATGTAATTTGACTTGTTTGCCGGACAGCAGCATGCCTTATGTTGTTTTTGTTGTTGCTGTTGTTGTTGCTGTTGTTGTTGCTGTTGTTGTTGCTGCCTTCTAATCAAAACTAACCCAACTCAAAAGAGTCAACCAATTAGCCGGTACCCTTGTGATAAACAGTTAGGCCAGCAATCAAAAAGAATGAAATGGAAATTGTTACTGCCAGTTTTTGTTGCAATACCCTAAGCCAAAAACTTAATCACAAACGGTGTGTGTTGAACTAACTGTAAACATATTTTTTATGGCTATCAGATTCAAGATTAGATTACTTTTATTCTTTGTGATTTAATCTTTTCTTAGTAATTAATTTCATTTTAATTTAATTTTAATTTGGATCTAAGAATTTTTAATTTAATTTCCCTAACTTATTTCAAATGTTGTGCAAAATTGATTATTTTACACTTTATTTAATTTTATAATCATGTTTCAATATGTTTGCTGATTTTATTATTATCAATAATATGTTAGCTGTATATTAATAAGTACATATATATATATATATATGTATATTTATATTTACTTCGTTATGTACTTAAAATGTCTTATCTAATATTAAGGTATTTACAGATATTTACAGGGTATATCTGGATACTATGCACGACAGGCAACATCAACTTTTAGCCTGAGGCTGTGTATTGTTATTATTGTTGTTGTTGTTGTTTTGCGGTTTGTTTATGCAACGGACCTCCAACGTTTTCGCTTTCGATCGTGCCCCAAGCAAAGAACTGGGACTCGGTCTCAATACTGGAGGTCTCTTCTGTCTCTTTCTCTCTGCCTCGCCGCAGTGCCGGAACCTGGACACACTGGGTGTCCGCCTGTGTCCGTCTGGAAGCTGGACTCTCTATGTCTCTCTTTCTCTGTGTGTGTGCATGTGTGTGTGTGTGTTTGCGTGTTTTGGGTAATTCTTGCTTACTTTGTTTTGATTCCGAGGTTTTTGGGTTTTTGTGCCTGTGTCCCAGGCGCTCGCTTAATAACGTTATTTTCTGGTCATTGTACTTTTAATGGGCTGCATAGCAGGCGAAGCAAATCAAACGCTGCCGATAATGTTGTTGTTGTTCTTATTGTTGTTGCTGTTGGCGCTGCTGCTTCAGCAGCTGCTGCTGCTGCTGATGTTGGCGTTGACTATTGCCATTTGGCATTGGTTTTGGCAACGGCATCGATCATCATCATCATCAGCAGCAGCAGCCAACATCATGATTATCATTAGTTGCTCATGATCGCTGTCCCTTTTTAGTGGCATGTTGTTACTGCTGCTGTTGTTGCTGCTGTTGGTTGCGTGGCAGCAACAATTTATCGACAATAACAGCAACAACAAGGTTTAGGTTGAGCATGATGATGATGATGATGATGGAATATGTAGGCTCTTATAAACTTGAGCTTCTGGGTGGCGACGCGTAACAGCTCACAACATACACACACATATACATACACACACACATACACATACATATACAGATACAAAAGCTCTTTCATCGCATGACAAGCAACCGAAACGTTTAAACAAAAAGGCCAAGAAAAACAGCAAACAAGCGACAGCGGCGTCAACGAAAACAAAAAAGAATTACAAAAAAAAGTAAAAAATAATACAGTTTAAATTGTTGGTGGTATCAGTTAATGTATGTGTGTGTGTGTGTGTTGTTTCTTGTTGTTGTGCAGCAGGAATAATTAAAGTGTCCAACAATAAGTTGATTAGTTTTTCACAATTATTTGTTTGGCCGACATTGACAATATATATCCTGAAGTCAAAAATAAAAAACATTAAGATAAAAAATTGTGGAGGTATTAAATTAGATGAAATATGTTTATTTTGATTTTATTGCAAGCCATGTACGGAGTAAAGCATAGCCAATGCAAAGTATGCAGAGACCACAGAAATTACTTTGCAGGATTTCAAAATCCCATCACTATGTCTAAGCTGTATCCATTTCCAGAAACAGTATATTTTTAAACACGATTTAGTCTCTGAATAACTACTAAATTTATATTGGGAAATCCATGTACAACTTTAAAGCGTTTTTTTGTCATATAATTTTGTCAAACCCGATTATCTTTTTATAGTAGATAGCTTTGTTTATGATGGAACTTAAATTTCAGCATAATTAAGAACTTAAACAATTTCGGAGACTATGCATATCTAATAATTTTTTCCAAAATTCAGCGAACTAAGTTGGCCAATAAATAATATTTGTTACCTTTGGCTATCGCTCTCCCTGAATTCATGTATTTTATGTACAGCCATCAAAGTAAAATACTGGGAATGGCAATTATTTTGGCAAAAACCAAATTTGTTTTGAAAGTTGTACTCAAAAAAACACTTTATGCTTAAATCAAAAATTCCTGAACATAATTGGTTGTCGAAGTTTCAATTGAACTGAAAGTTTTTGCGCAAAAGTTAAAGACGGAAACAAGAAATATTTCGAATTCCGTTGCTTGTTGATGTCCTTCTACAGAAATTAATATTGTATTGGCTGTTGTGCAAAATTCATTTCTCTTACCGACTTACCTACGATTGAGGCAGTTCTTTTGCCTTACATCCTTGCTGCCTGGCTACCTCACTGTCTCGTTGCCTTTTCCTGCTGCTCCTGCTGCTCATTAGCATAAGTATTCTTATCCAATATCCTTTTTGCTTTCACAATGCCTGGCTGCGCATTTTGAATACAAGTTGCCGTTGCCGTTGTTGCTGTTGCACTTGCTGTTGCAAGCATTGTCTCTGCCCCAGTCTAATGCAAGTTTTGTGTTGCGAGCTGCGCTAAAAGATTTTCCAGCTGCAATTTCCAACGGAATGAATGGCTTGCCATTGCCAATAATCCCCAGCGACAGTTGGCAGAAATGCAATTAAAAAATTTTCACTTTGTCGACTTTGTGTCGCCGCTACATATATATAAATGTATATATATATAACAAATATTTATATATATATATATATATATATATATATAAATGTGTAAGTGTGCGTGTGCTTTGGGCTCTTTCGATTTGCTTGGCATAAGTTTGACAGCAGCTGAGCCCTCGCAGAGTTTGCCCCACTCTAGCTTCAGCTAAAAAACATTCTTTCATTTAATAAAATGCGTGCCAAGTTGACAATTTCAAACGCTCCCCCTTCCATCCGCACGCCCATGGGGCCAAGAATAAGGGCATTCAGCGTTCAGCGCCCAGCGACGCAGGACTAAGCTGAAAAGTTTTTTCCTCAATTTGACTTTGTCCATTTCATGCGCCCAGTTGCTGCCACGCCCAGCTGTCAGTCCAGAGGAGGCGACCAGCAACAGTTGTCTTCTAGGTCCAGGTGTCAGGCGGCAGCTGTGTAGCACAGCCTTGGCGTGTGTGCCACATTTACTTGCGGCCCGCGGCGCCCTAATAAGGTGTTGTAATGTCCTCAAACAACAAGTTTTCGGCATTTTGCATTTTGCATTTGTCTATGAATGGCTGCATGGATTGGCAGCGGACTGATGGGCTGCGTGTAAACAAATAATCTAGCTACGCCTGGCAGCTAAAATGCCAAGGATGGCAAGATGAGTAGCAGGTATTTGGTAGTTGGTAGCGGGGATCTGGGCCCAGTTCAAACGAAGCCACCGAAAACATGTGTGGCACTGGACCACACACACAACAATCGAGTGGCAAAAAACGAAACAACTCACTGTGATTGTGCCAATAATGCGCGACTGTCAGATGCCCTTTACTAAATAAGATGTTAAGCATAGAAGTTAGTTGTAAACAGTTAACTATGAGTAACTGTTTCATTGTAGTTTTTAATAATTAAACAAATCAAATACAAATGCGAATGGTTTGCTTACCACCTTTTTTTTTAATTTATGCGACGAACTAATTTGGTAAATTTTACCTCAAATATAGCAAAATAACAGCAAATATATTTAAATATTTATTAATAATTCGCGCACTGCCAGACACACCTTAGTCATGAAAATATGTCGTATCCTAGTCTTCAAGCTGGGAGATAATAGGATCCTTCAAACCGGCAAAGATTGTTCAATTCCTACAGGAAGCATGGTTTATGGAAGAGCTTATGGCTTATGGTTGCGCTGCATGAAGTCTATCAATAATATTTGTTATATTTAATCAAACGTATTCACAACATGAAAAAGAATTTTTCAATTAAATGATGGCAATTAGAATTAAACTAATTCCAATTAAAAATAGACCAAGATAAAATATATGTCAGGCAATAAATTAAAAAGCGCTAACTCTTGCAACAGATGGTTGTATGGTTATAACTCAAGCTTTAGCTTCTTAATAACTTTTCGCTACAGGGTATACAAAATACAAACAAAATATATTTATATGTATGTATAAATATATATATATATATATATATATATATATATATATATATCTCGGCCAGGCAAGAGCCTTGCTCGCCGTATTGATTATTGTGATCTGCCGTGTGCTGAGAGTTTGTGGTTAATTATGCAGGCAACTTGGGGTATCGAGCGAGAAAGAGAGAGAGATAGACAGAGAGATAGGGAGAGAGAGAAAAAGAGAGAGACAGAGAAAGGGGGAAGGATAGAGGAAGAGTGACATGGGGAGTGAGTTGAGAGGGGCGCGACTGTCATTTATTTTAAACGATTCTTTTACATATGTCGGAGTCTGTTGCTGCTGCAGCCACCAGCGTCAGCAATTGTTGTTGTTGTTTTTGTCACTGCTGCTGCTGCTTCAACTGCTTCAACTGCTGCCACTGCTGCTGCGAGTCGTTGACGTTGGCATGCCAATCATTTCGCGTTGATGAAGTGCTAGTGTGAGGCAAAAATGTTGTACCAATAACTTGGATGCAACCGAAATAAGGAGTAGCAGCAGCTGCAGCAGCAGTCGATAATGGTGCTGAGAACACTTTGGTAATACAATTTGGTTCACTTTAATTGCCAGTTACGCGTCACTCAAAATTGGCGTTTCAATTTATTACATTTACATGAATTATTGCATCCGATTAAATTACATAATTTAGAATATTATTTTAATTTCATCACATGTAATGTTTTCATTTACATAATGTTTTGATTTGCAAGCTATCAACAAATCCCGGGTTTCGATTCACATTAAAAAACAATCTTGGCTAATTGTAATTATTTTTATTTTTTCTGCTGTTTTATCTGATTTATTTCTGTCAAATTCCGTTTTTGATCGGAAAGCTTGTAAAGCATGTATATTCTTGATAAACATCACTAACCGAATCGGTTTTTCAAGCTATCTTGTGTATATATCCACCTTTTTGCTGCATACGTCCATCTGCCGGAACATTCGTGCATCTCTCTAGTTTTGAGTATTACTAAGCTCCTAACATTTAAATAAAAAACTTCCAACTAAACTAACTTCCAACCAAAAAAACTATGCAACTAATATTATATAGTGCACATAGAAACAAATGATTTGCTCCAGTCCGATATATCTTTGGAGTTTGTTTTAATTTAAATGCATTTTTCTACAGTTGTCTGCTGAATACGGAATGTATGAATATTATTGGCGATTAATAGGCAATCAGTTATTTATGTATGCAATTGTATTTGCAACTTTTCCTTAAGCCGACAGCCAACTAATTGGAAAGCCATCTATTTTTACAGTGTTCCCATCGTTTAACACACAGCCATCAGTAGCAGCAAAAAAAAAGAAGTGAACTCACACACTCACTCATACACTCACTCACTCGCTCATTCAGGCACTCGTTCCACCTTTTTGTCAATAATTAATTTGTTGAAAAATACAACGCGACGCCGCTTGGGCCACCACCAGAGAAACTCAGGCAGAGTCGGTGGCAGAATCGGTGGCAGAGTCGGAGGAAGAGTTGGAGCCCAAAGTCGGGGCTGACAGGCCGAGCAGCGCCTTGCATTATGCATGAGCCTGGCCTGGCCTGGCGGGGAACCCAATGCTGGAGCTGGATCTCAGTTGGGCTCTACCCATCCTGCGTGGCCTTTGAGTTATGCGCTTTAGGGGCGCCTTCAAGGTTACCCCTTTCCGTGCCTCCATTTGTCTTCCTCGCCTACATTGTCCCTGTCGTCAACTCTTGCAGTTGCTGTTGCTGTTTTTGTTGTTGTTGTTGCTGTTGTTTGTTGGCCTCGTTTGCCTCTGTGTGCCGCTTTTCTAACTAATTTGCTGTTAATTTGTTGGATGTTGGTTGCCTCGTGCCTCGAGCCAGGCATCGAAAAATTCATTTCCTGCCATATACGCAACAGATTTTTGGCGTTGTCAGAATTCCGGGAAAACCCCACAACGCCAAAACAGGCAAAGACGTAATATTGCACAGGTAACACGGTCAGACAGACAGACTCTTGTCTCAGTCGACGTCAGCATTCTATAAGAACGTAAATTATAATGTAATTCACAAAACAAACAATAATAAAATACGTGGACATTAAAAGTAAATGATTTGGAAATATTTCCAAAGTGTTCTACCCGAAATTTTGACAAAATATAGCAAACTTAAAAATTGCCATGTTTTTTATGTTATTTTTTTTACAATATTTAACAATGTTTGTTGCTTATTTATTTGTTAATATTGTATTTTATTTTCTATGGTATATTTTATGTATTTTAAATATTGCATTATAATAATAATTTAATTGTTCGTTTAAATCTAATAAATAAGCATGTGAAAACTACTTGGAAGGATGTTTTTTTTTTGACACAACAAAGATATTATCCAATTTAAATAAATTTTACTGTGGTTTGCTAATCTTCCTTTGCTCAGAAATCAATACATTTTGAACGCAAGCAAAAATGCTACCAGCTACAAGTTACTAGCTACAAAGAGTCCCTATTTTTGGTTTCTAACATATCAAAATGAACTTCTGAAGATTTGCCGCTTTCATATTTCCACATTTACAATTTGTACAATAGTGTATTAAATTGCTTGCTGGATATATTGCGCTGTATATGTGAAAGAAGTGAAAAACACATGTACTTAAATGGATGCGATCAGCAAAATGCTCGAGTCGAAGGCCTGTGAGAATTTTGCAATGTATGGTTTTTGTAGACGAACTGGGGCTGGAACTGAGACCGCGACTTCGACACGGACAGCGGCAAGTTGGCGGCGAATAGCTCGACTTGATGGTGCATTGTGAGAGACCGTGTTGCTGCAACAGGCACGGCACAGTCGTGGTGGCAACAGCGCCTGAGCGCCTGCAGTCGCTCGCTGGGTATTTGAGCCAGCTGGATCTGAATCTGAAACTGAATCAAATGTTTATCTTCCGTGTTTTCTGGTCGCAACTCGGATTACATTCGACGCTCGCTCACAGCGGCTGCAGCTTGTTGCGGCTGAGTGGCGCTCGAGTTTTTTCTTTTGCTTTTTTTCTGCATTGAAAGTCACGTGCCGTGCATAAAACAAACGCATTTTATGTTTCACTTGTTGTTGTTGCTGTTGCTGCTGTTGCCTTTCAATGAAAATGAAATTCAAAAATCGAAAATGGTGGCGCGACACTACAACAGCTATGAGGGATAGCATAGGAGTGGGGAGGGGGGTTGTGGCATGGCACAGGGGCACAGTGGCACATTGGGTTGTAAAAAAAGGGAAACTGGCGAAGAATGAGTCGAAGCTGTCAGCCTCATCAATGGGGCAGCCCCCGAAGCAGGCACATTAATTAAGGCAAAGAAAAAGCAAAGAAGGCTATATATAAACATACACTCACATGCACGCATACACATATGTTTGCTGGCTGCGCAGCTGCCACTTCGGCTAACATCTTCGTACATTTGTGGGGCGGCATCTTCGTTTTGCAGTCGCTGCTGACGCTAGCTGCGCAGTCAGCGCCAGCAGTTTGACGCTCGGTTTTTCGTTTGCTTTGCGCACGACTCTCATTTCGTGTTTGCTCGTCAAGGCAGACGGAAGCAGAAAGCTTCAGCTTCCGACCTACGCGCGTGCCTGTGCTTTGTTTATGTGACAGTGTCTGTGCGTATGCCTGTGCGTGTGCGTGTGCGTCTGTGTATGTGAGCTGCAAAAGCAAACCGTGTGCAAATACAAATACCGCTAGGCTAACGGTACCAAACAAAAACACAGTCCAAGACAAACGATGCGCGCTCAAAAAATTAACAACACCACAGCGTAGGCAAAGTGAGTGAGTGTTCGAGTGTGTGCGATTGTGTGTGTGTGTTGATGGCAGGCGTGTGCCGTTAATTGCTCGGCACGGCGACAACAGGTGGCAACCCCCTGCCTAACGACAGGCAACATCAGCAGCCCCAACCCCATTTGCATTAGAGCTTTGCCCAATTGATGAGACGCACGCAAATTCGCAGAACTCTAATTGACCAAAAAAAAAAAGAAAAAGAAAAAGAAGGAGAAGAGGAAGAGGAAGAAAATGAAAAAAGAATTTGGGTAGGGGGCGTGTGGCTAGCAATTAGCAAATCTAACAGTTCCCAGAATCGATTCACTGCAGTCAAAATTAATTGGCGGCCCTCAGTCAAAAAATGAAAAAAGAAACCAAACCAAACACTTGATATATATATATATATATATATATATGTAACGCCCTGTGCTGCCAAAAATAATTTCTTCTTTTTGGCGATATATTCGGCCAAAGGCAAAGCTAAAGAAGTTGTCACAGGCAGCAACAGCAGCAGCAAACAGCGGTGACGTGTGTCAAAGGTTTGACAGGCCTTAATTGTGCAAAGAAGAAGCAGCATGAGTTGGAGTTGGAGTTGGGGTTGGGGTTGGGTTGGTTGTGCTGTGCTGTGCTGTCAGCGTGGGGGCGACAGGCTCTGATGTGAGCCCTCCTCAGCAAAGCTGCTGAAGTGGCCAAGCAGAAGAGTTAAAGCAGTGGGATAAGAACACAAACACAAACCCAAAAAAAAAAAAAAAAAACAATTGAGCAGAGGAGAGGATAAGCTGCCTTGATGGAAATGATTTATAGAAATAGGCATAGAAAATATTTGGGAAATTGCTGGACTTAATCTTATCAGTAAAATAAGTAAACCCTAAATTCCTTGGGACTTTTTCCAAATGAGCTGCTTGAAATGCTATAATCTGTTTCTTTTTAAGATTAAATAAAACCGCTTCTGACTTAAGAGCATTCGTGTTTGGCTCCTTAAATGGATTTTATTTGAGTACATTTTTTATGCCACCCGGTAAATATAAAGATTTATTCCAGCATGTCTGCAGCGAGTTGTAATTCAATCTCGTATTTTTTCTTCAACACACATTACATTACACATTTTCACATTACGAAATCCATTTTTCAAAGGTAATTAAATCTTCAGTATGCAGTCTCGCTCAATTAATGCCAGTTGGGTAATCTAAAACAGTTGAGAAACAGGTGTTTTGCATATGCACACGATGGAATAATAAAAAAAACGTTGCAGCTGTTATCAGATTTGTTATTTGGGGTCTTTTTAATATACTCTGCCATTGAAACTAGAATAGAATATTTTGCATTTCAAAATTGGGAAATAAGTTTTGCCTTGAGAAATCTGTTTGTTTTATGCATTTGAAGCACACTCCTCAGAGCCAAAAAACAAGCTCACTTAAATCTCAACTAACACTCCACGTTAAATTGCTAAACAAATCCAATTCAAGCCAATTGCGAACAGTTAACAGCCCATAAACTTCAGAGCTAAATAATCAAACAAAAAACAAAAATGCGACGGCAACATTTAGCCAAGCAGGCAGGACTTGGGCTGCTGCTGGTGCTCCTGCCACTGCTGCTGCCACACTTAGAGGCAGAGATTGCACATACGCCACTCTCGAACAATCGCATCAGCCTGGAGTCACTGGAGGACTCACAGGAGGAGACGCATCTCCTGCCGCCCAGCTGCCCGCAGCGACAGGCCTACGAGAAGATGCTGAGCAGCATCGATGATGTCGAGGATCTGTATGTGGATGTGCCTGTGCACATTGCACTCGAGCATCGCCAAAAGAAACGGTGAGTTCTAAAAAAAAACGGAAGTCAAGAAAAGTCAAGAAAAGTCTAGAAAAGTCAAGAAAAGTCAAAGAAACTCATGTATCCTTGTTCACCGAATTGCCGTGATTTGAGTAATACGCCTAAGTGCGCTGGCGACGCCGCCTGTCACACAAATCAAATTATGACCACGCAATAACAAACTGCGGTAGCTAAAGGACGAAGGATGTCCTGCCCAGGGGATTGAAGAATAGCAAAAAAATAAATAAAAAAAACAGAAAAAAACCAACAAAAATAATTTATAACCACGACGTGTGGCTGGCCAAACAAAAACCATCGCCAGATTTTTACAGTTGCCATAAATATTAGCAATGTGTGTGTGTGTGTGTGTGGGTGTGTGTGTGGCTCTTCTTCTTCTGCTACCACTTCAGCTTGTTTGTCAAAGTAGTGTGCGTGTGTGTGTGTGTTTTGTTAGTGTTTGTGTTCTTTTTTTGTTGTTTTTGCTACTAGGCCCACAGCTGCGGCCGCGTTGCACGTGGCGTATGAGCAACTTTTTCTTTTCTGTATTTTTCTCTTCTTAATGTTGTTTTTTTTGTGTTCTTTTTTTTTTGTGCCCTCGTTTGGGCCTGGGTCAAGAAAAGCTGTCACGTTTTCGCTTAGCGCGCGCCTGGCAGGCATTTTGTCTTCTCGATTTGTATACTCTTGCATATCGTTCGGGTGCGTTGACTTTGTCAGACAGCCAGTGCCGATTCAATGTAGGAGTAAGTTAATATTTGATTGTTGGAACAACAAATAATAGGAACAAAGTTGCAATCATATTGATGAATTTGATTTCCCTCGTTTTTAATAAGTTTAATTAATCTAATAAAACCTTCCTAAAAAACTATTCTGTCTTATAATTTGCTTTTAAATATGATTTGTTTATCCATAACTAATTTGTTTTCATAAAGACATATCTGAAGGAATGAATAACTAGAAACATTGGGTATTTTATTAATGACATGCTCATAAATATTAAATCTTATTAATTACCTAACCATCTAATCGAATAATCGAATAATCTTTTATTTTTTGTTATTTTTAAAAATCAACCAATCAATCAGTCAATTACTAAATCAATCAATTTCTTAACGGTTGTATTAGGCAATATCTTAGAAATTATTGAATACACACATATGTGTATATATATATATATTTTTTTTTAGACATATGTAGTGCCTTATGAGATCCATGTATCTGCAAGAACATATCAAATTCGACTTGGCTCGTCTTTCATTTCCTTCTTGAAATTACTTTTATATATTTCAAACATTTCTGTCTTTTATTTCGCCAAAGAACGTGCGAACCTTTTGAAGTTATATATTTGTTTCTTGTTTAGCATTTTATTCGCTTTTTAGTTTTTTGTTTTTTTTTCGCCTTTTTGCTGCTCTCGTATAACTTTTACCATTCTGGCATAGAATGTCAAACATTCAAATTAATATTGTGGTTTGTCGTTGTCGTTGTTGCTGTAGTTCTGGTTGTTATTATTGTTGTTGTTGTTGTTCTATGTGGAGCGTTTTTGGTTTTATTGTCGCGCGACCAGAGTGGTCAAATCGACTGCTCCAGTTGCAAGTGTTGTGGCTCCAGTTCCATGTCCATGGCTATTTCCATGTCCATGTCGATGTCCATCAGCAGCGTCTCGCTCGACTCTTCAGCTGTACGTGTTGCGCGCCTCGCGTCGCAGCTGAGAGCGTGTGAAAAGGAGCGAGGGAATTGTGTGCACACAATTTATGGCGCGTGCAGTCATTAAGAGTCTTGCTAGAATTAAGCGATCTGAACAGCCTATGGACTGAGGATATTGCCACAATATTGGCGACTCCGTGAGCAGGCGCAATCAACGCGACGCATCGCCTTCGTCGGCTTGTTAATAATTTTTGCGCAAACAAATCATAAATATTAATTTAACGACTTAATTCGACGGCGCTCGCAAAAGCATGAAACAAAACAACAACAAAAGAAGGAAACACAAAACTGAAACTCGAACGCCAAGTGGAACGGGTACTGGGACTTGAATTGGGACTGGGCCACGTTCTGTGTGCACCATTGACCACCTGTAGCATCGTTGCATACAACAACACACACCAACACACACACACACAACACACAACACACACACACACTACTACTACGCATTTTGCCAATGGCCCGAAAATCAAAACAAACAACAAAATAGCAAAATTGTTGTTAATGTGCTCGTTTATGTTGTTGTTGCTGCTGCTGCTGCATTTTTATGAGCGCCGCAGGCTCAAGCGTTGTAAACAACTTTTATTGCGCCCGCGAGAGAACTGCTGCAGCCTCCTATTCCCCAGACCCCCACGCCAAACCCCTGCCCCCAGCAATCCCCTGTGCATGCTCCCAATGAGCTGCTTTATGGCGTGAAACTATTTATTTGTAAGCGTATCAAAGAAGCTACAATAAAAACAGCAGCACCAACAACAACAACAACAAGAACACAGAACAAAAAAACACGCGACTACTAAAATTTGTTTTGACCATAAAAATGCAGTGCATAATTTTGCTGTGTTGTGCCTGAATAGTGCGCAGACCTTCAGCGGCAGCGTTGACGACTGTTTTGTGCCTCAAATAAACTTATTGTTTGTATTTATAGACGGCAAGACTTGTCGCTGCAAATATGTATCTGCATCTGTATCTGTATCTGTAGCTGTATCTGCAGCTGTATCCGTATCTGTATCTATATCCGCGAACGGCAAACTGCAACTGCCTCTAGTGCATCCTACAACGGACAGACATTTGGGCGTCGCGAGTGTCGACGGGGCGAGACAGACTCCCCAGTTTGCTTAGTCAGCGCATCAGACTGCGCTGCCATAGTTCAATAGTCTAAAATTTCACCAAAAACCAAATCAACACACACTGGCACACACACACACCGACACACACGCTTTAAGTGCGCATTGTGCCCATTTTGTGAGTGCTTAGTGAGTAATCGAGTAAATGTGAATGTGAATGTGAATGCGAATGTTTGTTTTACTGCTCGGACGCTGGGCATTATTTGAATCATTCACACTCAGCCAAAAAGAGGCAACAGCCATCTGATAGTAAATACAGAAAATATACACAATCATTTATTGTGCTCGTATTTTAGCAAACTAAAAAACTCTTGATCCAAAAACGTTGTTTATGTTATGGCCAGAGCATATACCAAATTAAAGATAACCGAGCTCAATCAATTATTATTGGCTTAAAATGTTCAAAAGGAATACATAAATTAAGTTGCATGTAGCAGGAAAAAATAAGTAAATATCTGAATTACATATTTTGAGATCAATAAGGATTTGGTTCCTGATCTCAAGTTAGACAATACATAAGCTGAGCATTTTCAACACGATGTTAAACGGAACCCGTATTTGACTTCCGGTTCCCGTAAGTAATTCAATTGTTTCAATTGTTAAAATATATATTTATATCCATTAGATTTGTATGTGTTTATTTGCTTGCATAAGTACTAAAATTGGGTGTCGTTAAAAATAATACACAGAACTTACAAACGATTATTTGAGTATAAGAGCAAATCAAGTGTAAAATATACTCTTAAGTATTATCTGGTATACTTTCTTTTTATCTAGTTTATTTCTACAACTTTTTTGTTGAATCCTGAAAACGTTTACATTTTCAATACAGTTTTTTTTTTTTTTTGGTTGAGATTTCTAATCTACCTGAAATGCCATTAAAATAGTTACAATTAGATATAAAGAAAAAAAAAGGGATGGAATTGAAGTGGGAAAGTTTGAAGCGGAAAGTTTAGCACTTATTCGTGGTATTTTGCTGTGTTGGCTGTAATTTAGAAACTTTATTTTATTTTTTTAAATACAGTCGGTAAATATGCAACTTGTAACTTGTAACAATATTATCAGCGACAGTTGACGCTGACGATATTTGCGTTTGCTTTGCAAACATTGTTGGTGTGCAGGAAAAACAGTGTTCATTCAATGCTGATTGTCAATTTATGCAGGGCATTTAGAGGGGGGTGCAGTGCGGTGGGGTTGGCTTGGGGAGGCAGAAGTTAATGCAGAAGTAGGAGCAGAACTGAACCGAACAGAGCAGAGCAGACCAGACCAGACTCCCGACACCGACCAACTGACTGCCTGACTGCCTGACTGTCTGCTTGTTTTTCATGCCGTCGCTTTTGATAGTTGCAAAAATAGAATTTTGTCGCTGATTTTAAGTATTTCGCGTGAAAACTACTACAACAAACCAGACGAGACGAGCAAGCAGACAACGAGGAAGACAACAACAACAACAACCACAACGGGGAGAAAGACAACGACGACCCCAACACAGCAGCAACAACAACCACAATTGACGTCGTCTTCTGTTTCTGCTTCTGCATGTGCACATTTTCTTCTTTATCTTCTTGCTGCTGGCTGCCGGCTGCCGGCTGCCTTCTGCTCAATTGCAAATTTATGTGAATTGAGTCAATTTTTATGGTTTTAGCTGGTTTCTTAGTTGCGTTTTGGTTTTGTTTGTTTTGGCTTATCTGCGCTGACTGACTAACTGACTGACAAACTGACTGAGTGGTTCCTTACAGGACTTTGCGTCGCTTAACGGGCGTAAATCGCACCACCGGAGCCACCGCTTTGCGCAGTTGCTGCCGCTCCCGATACCAATTACCAGCAGCACGTCGACGACGGCTACGTGATCCAGATCGGCGCTGCCTGCGTCTGTGTCGGCGATAGCCGTAGAGCAGCTCACCCACAAACGTCAGCAATGCACTGCAAATGCCCGCAATTAGGATGCCAAACGGTCCCAACAGATGATCCGTGGTCAGCACAATGACAGTTTCACCGAATTCGGGACGCATCTTCGCTATGCGATTCAAATATGTATTGTTATAGCGAAAATCTGAATCGATTTTCTGTATGATGCCCACATCGCGCATATATCGAATTAGCATGTTCATCTCGTAGAGAAATGGGAAGCCGGCCTTCATAATCATTTGGATGGGACTTGTGAAGACGTTGTCGGGGAAAGCATAAATGTCATCGGCATGTGGACTCTGCATGATGTACATGCGACTGCTGAGTATGCAGCGGAATCCTTGCTCCACTGCCATTAGATTCAAGCCTCGCGGGCTAAAGGAATCGGTGTAGTTGTATCGATTGAATATCCACATATCATAGTCGTTCTCAAACCAATCCCTGCTCTCCTCCTCGCCACCAAAAGGTATGCCTGCTGCCACCACCTCCTGCAGCTCGTCCATTTGATGCAATAGGCCCGAATGCTGAAAAGTGGCTATCAACTGGGACGTATATATGGCGACCACATTGAGCGCATAAAGCGTCAGCATCAGAAAGAGAATGCGTGTCGCATCGCAAATGGGTCGTTCCTGCACAGCGACGCACAAGGTTACGGCCAGGGCATTAATTGCGGTTAGGCTCAGTTGCTGGTAGTACGGTGGCTCCGGCAGCAGTGTGACCAACACATACCACAACAGCCAGCTGATTAAGAGCACCACCAGAAAGGCCATCCAAGTGTACACCGTGTAGATGCCCAGCATTGCCTGCCAGGGCGGTCGCTTCTCTGCCAACTGGACGAACCACGTATGCGCATCCTGCAGATAGGTATCAGTGGCCCAGAATATGCCGATCACCTCGTTGTCCGGATAAAATCCTCCCAAGATAAAGTCACACTCGCCATTCGACAACTTGCCCAGCAGACCATTCCAGTTACCCTCTTCGTCCACTTCTCCACGCGAATCCCTTATGCAAGTTTGATTTGTCTGCAAAAGAAATAAGAGCTTTTTAAGCTGGAATTATTTCCTTTTTTTCATAAGTGATAGCATTTAATTGTTAGTCATGCCATGCCTATATCCTAAATCCTATATTTTTTTACAATACTCACCTCAAACTTCAATCGATTGCGCATGAAGCCCAAGATTCGCATCTCGATCCCAATGATGCAGTCCTCCTCGACAAAAGGCGCCGCAATGGCTGCGCAAACGTAGAATGTACAGTTTCTCGGACTGAACCCGCTAATGTAATCCTGCATGGCCACCTGCACGGCATGTGGCGACGGACGCAACTTTCCGTTGTTGCAGTGTCCCACAGTTTGGACGCTCGACACGCGACAATCGACATTGCTGTAATAATCGTTGACCAGCAGATTATAATCAGTGGCAGAGTCGGCAAAGAGGAGCGCCACACGATGCACATAGAATTCGGTGCGAAAAAGGCCAAAGATCGATGTTGCCACCGTGAAGGCCTTGCCCATCAACTCGGCATTGTGATAGAGCACCAGAAACCGTGCGCCCGGATTCCAGGAGCGATTCTTGCTCACATAATCGGTCAACAGACTGCGCAGATGCGTTAAGCTGTCCACAATAAGCACATAGTTATCCGCCAGTAGCAGTTCCCCAAAGAACTTGGAGGGAATAACGTGATCCGAGATCACACGCAGCTGAAAGTATTCGCGTGTTGGTGGCGCCTCCGCATCGCTGATGGCCTCATTGATGCGCTTGCTAAAGCCCTCCTGTATCTGTGCCGCGGCCATGGACATATTGAAGGCAATCGACAGCATCAGGTTGTAGGAGCGGGTGAAACGCTCCTGCGGATTGCGATAGAAGAAGATCTGGGCAAAGCTGTCCAAACACTCGACGCCCACCTGCCAAGTCTGCAAACCCACATCCTTGGCGGGCAGCAAATAGATAACCATATTGGCTGACTCATTCGATGGATTCACAATGCCGTAACCACCAATTGGCAGCAGCAACAGCAGCAGCAGGAGCAGCTGAAGTGGTAACAGCACTTTTCTCGCCATTGCCAACAAATTTGACCACATTTTCTGTACGTTGGCTTCAACGTTGGTCGACCAACTGAAAATCCAAACTCCAAACTCCTCTCGCATGGCGGTTTGTTTGTTGTGGGCCGACAGACAAACTGGCTGCTGCTGTTCTGGCATTATTGCACCCTACACTTAAACGACATATCGTTAGCATGAGCTTATATATGTACATATATATTTATTTATTTACTATATATACACGCGATGTTATAAATTATGTTAATACTTTTCTTTGGGTATGCATTTTATTTATGCAGTTAGAAATTTATTTTCTAGCATAACAATAGTTGGCTGCTTTTCTTATGTTATTTATTTTTGTAGTTTTTTAAGTAATTTATGGACTAAATCGAATGTGGATAAAATAGACTTTAGATGTGAGCCAATCTAGTTTAAAACATATTTTGAATTCTGCTTCTTCACTTATTATTGGAGCATAAATTATTTTAGGAATAAATTATTATATATTTTATTAAATATAATTTAAATACTACTGAAATATTTTTCAGCTCAAATTCACATTCAATTGTATAGAGTTCCATTTATTTTTATTTTTTACTTGACACTTTTTTAACACTACCTTTTTTAAATTTAATTTAAGAGAGAGCATTTAAGATTCGTTCTTAATTGATGGGATTGCATATATATATGTTTGTGTGTGTGTTTGCTTGTTCGCACATGATGTTTGCCTTATATAATTGACTGCTGTCATCAGGCGGGCAACAGCAACAATAATTGTAATAACAACAACATTAAAAGCACTTGCAACTGCAACTGCAACATGCGAGTCTTAAATTAAAGCAAATATTTGTGCAGTCGCTGCGGCGCCAATCTGAAAATGGCCGCCAACAATGGATGAGTGCATTAAAACACTCTATCAAACAGTTGGGAACCTTTTGGCGTTGTGGCCAACTACCAAATGCAGCGGGGGTGCTGTATACAAGGGGGGAAGTGGCATGTTGGCATGAAGCGGCAGCTATTGGCAAATGGCATTTGCCCGGAAGTAGCCGGTCATAAAACTTGAGATGACCGGCCAAAAGCCAAGCCAATGAGTCACTTTACTGCAATGGAGCTGCCGGCGCTTCCTGTTGCCAGCACACACACTTACACACACTTACGCATTTATGTGGGTGTGCTGTTGGCACATTTGTCTCTGGCCTTTTGTCATTAGAAGAAGAGCACATAAATTTCGCATTTAATTACTAATCGCAAGACAATTGTAACGCATTTGCTGGCCAAGAAGATCGAGACAAGGAATGAGTGATGAGATGGAATGAGAGGAGAAGAACGGAGCAGAGCAGAGCGAAATAAAACAAGTCATGCACTTGGACTCAATGATGAGCAATGTTGCAACATTGTTGCAAGCAGCGCCAGTTGCCAAGGGCGCTGACTCAACAACGAAACAAATTGCGTGTGATAATTTAGTGTCATGATTCTTAGCATAGATCATCAAAGTCTCACTTATTCCGCCCTGATAACCACTAACCCCTCCAACCCTCTGTCCACATCTTTGCACTAATTCTTCTCCTTTGGTTTGTCTCCCTTCTGACAGATTTGTGCTGAAATTAAACAACTCAACGCCACTGACAATTCTGTTCTCAATGCCCGTGGCACGTCAGATTTACTACAATCAGACAGGTAAGTTGAAGTTGCCGCTTTCCAGGTTGCCGCCTTAATATCTTCATCTCTGCTCACACACACAGCGAACGTTTTGCGTTTGGCAAAGGGCCCCACCTTGGGGAGACTGATCCTGCCCTGCGCCCTTCGCGGCCAATACGATCTGTTTGTACAGGCGCGTCAGGGCGGTGCCCTCAAGCTGGAGGCACAGGCCAAGCATCCGCATCAGAGCTGGCCCCTACTCAATCACACACATCGCATCCAGATTCGCACCCAGAATCGTGTGCGCAAGCGTCAGCTGATTGTCAAATGGGAGCGAAGGTCAGTAAGTCTCCAGATATAGCATACATATATATATATATATATATATATATATATATATATATATATATATATATATATATGATGAATATATGCAAAATATAATCAAAAATTAAGTCGATAATAATTATGAATTCTTTTAGCAAATTTGATTACCATGCCATGCACTATTGCCTGGTGATCCAGCGCACTGGCACTCTTAGCTCCAACTCCCCTTCTTCTTCCCCTTCCGCGGGGAGTGGCCAGGACTTTGCCAGCTTTTGTGAGGCCGTCTATGCCTACACGCGGCAGCAGCAGCAGACGCATTCGCGAGCCGCCTCCGGCCTTTGTTCGACGGGAAGCGGCAACATGCTGGATCTGGTGTGGTCTCGGGCACCGAAACGTGCCCGTCATCTGAATCCGCGACACGGTATGCACATTGTGTGTACCGGCGCTCGAACGCAGCAGCAGCTGAGGGGCCTGCAGCCCAACAGCAGCTATCGACTGCAGCTCTTCGGAGTGCATCAGCGTCTCCAGAATCTTACGTTGACGCTGGCCAGCAGCCAGGTGCACTTTAATCGCACGCAGCCAACGGCGCTGCGGGAACAGGCGCTGTCGCTGCTCAAGATTGGCGGGCTGCACGGCGTGCAGGTGTACAGCTTCAAGGTACCCTCGACCACGCCTTCGCCCCATTTCATACGGTATTTGCTGTTGCCGTGCGCGGGCAGCGAGATACGAATGAAGCTGCTGCGTCAGCATCGGTTGGTGGCCAACGTGGGTGACATCTACTCCCCGACGTACATCAAGCTTGAGGGCGTCACGCCCGGCGAGCGGTATCTCATGCGTTTCGAGCCAAGCAACGAGGACGAAGCGTTGCGTGCCCAAAAAGTGCGAGTGAGTTTTGGGCTTCAGTTTTTGCGGCAGTCACAAAAAATGCTGAGTAATCTGTTCATCCTCCTTGCAGCTGGCTTTGAGCAGCGAACGCCTGTTCCGCGATCTGGCTGAGCTGCCAGAGAATATAACTGTATTCGATGTTCGCACTCGCTGCACCAGCACAACAATCGCCTGGCACGGCTCACCGGATGAGCGACCCTTGAGGTAGGATGAGGTTTAAAAAAGAAAAAGAAAAAACACACCTGAAACGTAATTGGTTTTTTAGCCGAGACTAAATATTAATTAAGTCTGCCTAGATGGGATTTCGTATTTTAATTGCATTGCAAGCTGTTTGCAAATTTGAAAAGTGAATTAATTTTATTAATTAATACTTAATATGTCCACTTTAGCTACTGTGTGATTGTCTTTAATCTGCCGCCACGCAGCGTTGTCGACTACACCAACTACTGCATGGACTTTGGGGCACTGCGGATAACGCAGCACAAGAACTTTAAATACATACGCTGTCGCGAGAAGCAGACCAGGTGAGAGAGAGAGGATAGAAAACACCCAACGTCATAAAAAATATGCATTTATTTTTTTTCTATTTACAATTAATGTTGCAGCAGCGTGGATAAGCTGGAAACGGAGACCATACTCAGTCTGACGCCCGGCGACAGTTATTTGATATATGTGACTGCCAATTTGAGCGTGGGGAAACCGTTGCCCTATCAGACGCTAACGGTGCACATGGGCAGCCAGTGCATGGATGTGGAGTCGCAGGAGCAGCCCGAATACTACTAGGCGTATGCCCGATGCATTTCTCAAAGATGATCAACAAAAACTAAAACACAAACAATATGATCAAGAAAAACTATCCGTCGTTGTAAAGCTACCTAATCCACTAAACTAAACTAAACTAAACTAATCTAAACTATGCAATACCATACTATACTATAACTATAACTATGCGGGTTTTTGCGCTAAGCATAAAAGACTATATATTTAGATCATATATATATATATATTCATATGTATATGGCAAACATAAAGCTGTTTACTTTGTGTGCATGCGTGTGAGTGTGTGTGTAGTGTTATGTGTGTTTGCCAATAAATTCCAAGTATTTTTTATTTTTTGTAATTAAATCATAACCTAGCTTTAAATGTTTATTTCTGTATAATTATTGTTTGCGATTGCGTTCTGTGTGTGTTCATTGTTTAAAATCTCGAATCGATTTTTAATTTAGGTTGTAAGCAATTAGGTTTTATTTAGCGCTAGGCTTTTGCTGTTAAGTTTACCACAATTAAATTTGTATTTTTTTATATACCTTATATACACATATATATAATTTAGCTAAGTATACCAATAATATTATGCTAGATATACTTACATATATATTTGTATGTGTGAGCGAGGGAGTGTATGTGTTGAAGCATTGTATTTTTTGAAGCAAGCAAAACAACTTAAGCAAACATCTATGAAACAACTGAAGGGAAATAAATAATAATGTGGACAATAAAATGTGCTATGCAGTAATTCAATTGGCCAATGCATATTTAAAATATTTGCCGAAATATATTGTATGAATAAATAATTCAACAAATAAAGAAAACGACTTGCAATTATTATGTTGAGTTTAAGAAGCTGTTATGTAATAATATATAGAGCTCACCTAAATTTACCTGAAATGAGGTGCTATAAAGAATAGTTCTTGCAATGAGATCGACCAATTTTAAGGACAGATGGCAGGGTTAAGAGTTTATCGGACGAGTTGGCTGCTCATGAAAGACATCATATGCATCCATCTGTCTATCAGAGATTACTTACTTTTTTCTGTTCTTACTATTTTAGTAGACAATTATATACAAAAAGTTTGCTATTGATATATGCGAATTTTAATCGCTTAATTTTTTATGATTATGTGAACTAACCAAATGAACCACAATCTGGGGTGCTATATGTTTTGGCCACACAAAATCTGACACATGTCGCGCTCCCAAATGCGATGCGGTCATTGGTCAATCGCCCATCGCCTCATCGCGTGTGGGATTCAGCAATGCAAAGCTATTATGACAGCGGATAGTAATCAGACGGCTAGGACGACCTAGCGATTGATAAGGGCCAGTGATATCTGGCTATAATCATTAACTAAACGTTAACCAGACAACGTACAACGTACAGCGAACAGCGTACAACGGTAGCAGGTGGCAACTGCCACATATTCATTAGTCAGTCAAATACAATTCGTTGAACTTGACGCACGCATCTTTTCTAAAATACATTGCATACTTTTAGGGTTTGATCATTAAATGGCTATGCGGACTGTGATCCTCGAGAACGATGCAATATTTACAGTGAACGCTTCGCATATGTATCAAATAAGTCGACCACAAAAAGTCACATTTGTGTCACTGATATCCGTGGTGTTTTTCGGCGCCCTTCTGGGCAACGTGTGCAGCCTCTATGTGAACTACAGACGCAAACTGCGTCCTTTCTTTCGCTGCTGCCTCATATCGCTGGCTTGCAGCGATCTTATCTTTAGTATTAACTTCGCTAACAACAACATTAACAATTTCAGTGCCGAATACCTGGAAATTTGGGTAAGCTTAATAGTCTCTAATCTATATTCCAGCGAAGCAAGTATTTTTATATTTTCGTATGTTTGTTTTTGTATTTCAGACACTGGGCTCATTCATGTGTCATTGGGCGCCAATTTTCAATTCGATAACCGTTTTGTCGAGCAGCCTGATACTCGTGGCTATTGCCTTGGATCGCTATATGTCCATAAGACGTGCTGCGACAGGCATTTGGAATCCCAGCCGTAAATACTGCATCATCTGCATTGGCGGCATTTGGCTTACTTGTATTGGCTGCGGAATACCATTATATACCATCTACAAGGCATTTCCGGTCCAAATTAGGAGTGAGGATAAAGTTTATGTGGCCACCATGTGCCTGGCCAAAACGGTGAGTTTGAACGGATTGTCAGCAGCAAATAAGGCTATTACCCAGCTCGACTCTGTCTATATATTGAAAGAAAATATCATAGAAGCTTAAATGCAAAACGGGGATTGAAACTGTTGTAAGTAGCTAAACATTTATCCGAGACATAAAGTTGAGGCATAGATATTCTCTCTACGCAAATTAAATTTAATATTCTTTTTACTCAATTTATTTGGGAAGTTTGTAATGCATTTAGTCTAACTTTTCTGATCCAATAAAGGATACATATTCTTGATCAGCAATACTAGCTGAGTCTATTTCTATGCGAACTAGTTGCTCCTGTTTGATAAAACTTGAAATCGACCAGTCCATTTGCTGCAGACAGTACACATATTGGTGCTGGTTACATCGGTAAATTATATAGTTTTCGTTGAAACAATTAGTCGGTTTTCTTTTAATTTTTGTTCCATGTACTCTTATAAGTCGGCAGTTTGACTCCTGTCTGCCAGGGTATACCGACATCGGCATGCACAAGCCAATCATTTTTTTCTTGCTGTTTTTTGAATATTAATTACATATAATCTACGTAGTGGGTTATCAGCTTTGTGTCAAGCTGCGTATAAGCCTAAACATGCTGTTGACACAGGTTGACTATCTTATCAGCTAAAACGATTTCCATTTCTATTTATGATGTTTTTCTATGCCATACGCAGAAAAGAGTTAGAATCTACAATGTGATTTGTCTCGGCCTCATCTTTGTGCCGTGTCTTGTGGCCTTTGTGTTCCTCAACGTGACCATTGCCAAACAGTTGTGGCAGCGACGCCATCAGCAACGCAATCGTCAACAGCAAAAGCAACAGGAGCAACAGGATGAGGCACGCTCTGTGTATTTGCTGAGCAAGCCGGAGACAGCGTATGCCATGATGACTGCGTTCAGTGTGGCTGCCACCATTGATATGAACACAACAAACGCAATGCCGCCGTTGCAGCTGCAGCAGCAGAAGCTGCCCGAACAGTTGAGTCCTGCGGCAGCGGCACGTTTGGCACGACATCGACGCATGGTGCGCGTGGTGGTGCTGATGATCGGTGTCTTTATATGTTTACGCCTGCCCGCCTGGGTCTTTCTGCTTATGCGCCTTTATGGAAACTTCTCATCATCGATCAGCTATCTGCTCTACTTCACTTTTGGTCTGCTCAACTTGATGAGCTGTACTCTAAATCCGCTCTTTTACACCTTTCCTACGCAATGCATCAACATGATATCGCTGCTGAAGAAGAATATCTGCAGTGGAAAGAAATCGCAGCAGGAATCAGATGTGGCTATGCCACAGGACTCGCTTAAGCAGCCTAAACGTTGCTTCTGTTTTCCATCGCATGTCACCTGGCGATGCAATTTGAAATCTGAACAGCCAACGAAAGCCGTTCAAACGGCATCTCCTGTTGCTGTGGGCAGCTTGCCTCCATCCACTGACTTTAATGACGACATATTCACCATCTACAAAGAGCACTCGCCACAGACGACGGCGTCAATTGAATCCTCCGCCAAGTCATGCTGATACATCGCCTGTTGTTGTTTATTGATTGATTAATGTGGAGCAATGATTTTGTTGTTGTTGATCAAGGTGCCAAAGTTCATGCTTTTACTGATACGCCCTGCTGTGAATTATATATATTTTATTAATAAACAGTAATAATACACTATTACGATGATTTTCCTATTCTTTTTATTAAGCTTCATATAGTTCATAAAAGCTTGCTAATATTAACTAATAATGTCACAATTAATTACAAGCATCTGCGAATATTTCCATAGCTATAATATATGATATTTAAAACAATTTCCGTTTTTTGAACAATGGTTCTTGACATGTTTTGAGATAAGCATCATTCTAATTAGTGTCAAAAGTTGCTGAAGCGCAGAGACAACTGTAAAACGATTTATCACGCTCCTATTGTAAATTTAATTAAACGAGCGTTACTAAAGCTTACTCTCTCGCTCTCTCTCTCTCTCTCTCTCTCTCTCTCTATCTCGCACTCGCTCTCTCTTTGGCTCTCTGTGTGCACTATCCAGCTGTTTGGCGCTCGCAAGCTTGACTCAAAAGCTGCATTCGTTTTGGTTGCTATCGCCTCAGTTCAGTTGTTGATGGCGTATCGTGCAGAGCAGTTGTTTTGAGGCTTTCGGCTGGCTAGAGACGGACGCGCGACTTGGACGGACAGTTAAACCGATAAAAGGCAGCCAATCGAGTGAAATCTACGACAAAAACAACGGTTCGTCGCGTCTCTTCTTCAATCAGTGTTCGCATGCGTGAGTTTGTGTCTGTGTGTGTTTAGCGGTATTTCAGCGCATGCAAAAGTGTGTAAGAAAATTAGTGAGAAAATTGTAAAATAAATAATAATAATACTAATAATAATACAAATCAAGCAAAGCGAAATGTAAATAAATGAGGCCAAACGACAAAAGAGAGTCGCGAATTATGGCACAAACTCGTCTATAAATAGCATTGAGTGAATACATAAAGGAAAGAAAAAGTGCTGAAGAACCAAATCGCAACAAAGAACCGAAAGTTGAAATACCATTTAACATTTGTTGTTAACAGGTAAAAACAGCATTCAACTAAAACTAAACCATATTTGTAAGTCAAAAATGCAAACCAGTTGCGTTTGTTACACATACGAAAATTAAGTAAAACGTAAACATGATCACAGAAAAACAAAAAAACACGTTCGCGCTTTTCACTTGGCCAATACCAATACGCGTCCACAACGCATGCGCAACGGCTTGAAGAAAAATTAAAAAAAAGCTGTAAAGCTTTTGTTGGCTTGCAAAATCTGAATTACGGTATGCTTGTCTGCCTGTCTGTCTGCCTGTCTGTCTGTCTGTCTATCTGTCTGTCTGTCAATGCAGCTGTTGTTTCACTTTTCTTCTTTAGCTGTCAAACAACCGTTTAATATGACAGACATTCTAAAGCTCTTCCGCTCGCCATCTCGCTCTCTCTTTAGACCTCTCGCTCTGGCATGCGTGTTCTCTTTCGAGCAATCGATCGTTTGTCATACGCAAGACTTCTTTTGGGCCTGGTTACGCACCGCTTTCATTTGTTGAAGCCGCCTTTGGCATTATTCTGCCTGTTTTTGTTTTCTATTTTCCATTGCGGTTTCTGTTTCTCACTTCTTTCTCATTCAGTAGCTGCATACTTAATTAACTAACGTTTACCAAATTTGAACATATATTTATATACATATATACATAGGCCGTTCTGCATTGGCCAAGTTTGACACGTTTTATAAAATAATTGAATGTCAATCAAGGAATGCAAATAGTAAATCTTATTTTAACGTAGCCGCTGTGTTTAATACGTGACTAACATTTGAATGCCATAAAAGTAAAGTGTGGCTTAATTTTCAATTCCGTGTGAGTAAGTCTCTTAAATAGAAACTCTAATCTTTAATCGCATAAGCCTCATTATGCGTACATAATTTGCATGCTATTGTGTATTGCGAAAGGTGTCTCAGGTGTTAAGAATTTAACACTCCATGGCTTTTCGTAGAATTTATAGCAGACATATGTAATATTGGCATTGGTTTCACTGTGTTTGCAGAAGATACCATCTTTTGTATGCAAATGGAAAAGTGCCTTTGTGCCATCTCACGTCATGAAAATCACTTTCATTTTCTAGTTGACTCTTAAATATTATAAAACCAGAAAATGCTTAGAGATAATCGTTACAAGCAGCGTGACAACTATGCCGTTACTTAATACCAACAACAATAACTGCATAATCGCCACTTAAGCCAAAGCGTGGAACTGGGCTCAGTTTGGTATTTAGCACATTTCTCCAAAATACAATTTCATAAAATAAAATAAAAAAAATAATAATTTCTAAAGAAAGTGAAAGTTTCTTGTTATTTTTTTTTGGGCGCACCAAATTTTCGATTGCGTTGCGTTGCGTTTTTGTTTTGGTTGTTATTGTTGGAGGTAATTGCCTGGCTTCAAGGCGCGTGCATCGAATAAACAATGAAATACCTGACTGGGAGAGAAAGAGACAGAGAGAGAGAGAGCGAGAGAGAAAGAGAGAGAGATGGGCAGAAAATACTTTGATGCATAACATTAATGTCAAATATGCTTTGTTTTGTTGTTTCTTGGGGTTCATAGTGGTATTTGGCTTGACCTCTTGGGCATGGCTCTAAATCTTACGCCCTAACCTTGCCCAAAAAACAAATAAAAAATCCGCTTAGAAAATCCAACTAGAAACTGGTTTTGTATATGGGTCTGTTTTTGTTTTGGAAAAATTTACGTTTTTTCCCAGCCGCCCATTGAACTCGGCCTTTTGTGTTTTCTTCATGGTGCAGACACTTTCGATTTTCGCACAAAATGAAATCACAAATCAGAAAAGCAGAAAACACACAATTCACAATAAAAAGTTGCGCGCCTTTTTTCCCCCCACATTTCTTATTATTATTTTTTTTTCCTCTCTTTCTTTTCCCATTTAGCTGCGGACCCTACTACTTATTTCTTATTACACGCCATCTCGCCGTTGACGATTTCACTCGCTGTCTTCGTCTGTCTTTAAGGGGCCAATGTACCGCACCATTCCAAGCCGCACCCAATTCCCCTCCCCCCTATGGTGTACCCCTTTTGAAGCGTAACGCAAACGCAACTGCCGCTCTTCAGACTGGCCAGCTTTGCCAATTACCAATTACCATGCGAGTGCGCAAATGTTGTGCGGCATTGAGACACACACACACCTCGCCTCGACACCCTCCGACCCACCACCCCTCTTGATCCACTCTGGCCTACACAGACCTCTCCAGTGGCAGTGTGACTACATTGAAATTATGCATAATGGGCTCGCACAATAAACACACACACAAATGGTCTTAAGGTTATCACAACAGATGCCACAAAACAACTTACACAAAATACAACAACAAATCAATTTCGATAGTTGTTATATTTTCGGGGTTGTCATATGATGATGATCCCGGGAGGGGCATGGCTTAAGAGCCGTTCGCATTGTGTTTAAAAAAAGGCAAGAAATAAAATATATATATAAATATGTATATCTACATATATATATACATATGTATATATACATATATATATCTGTATGTATGTATGCATTTGATGTGTCTGACTAATCCCAATCAAGGTTAATCAAACACTAAATGAGAAAGTCAACGGAAAACTAATTTAAATTATAATTTATATAAATTAAAGATTGTTCTGTGAATCACGAACTATATGCATACATACATGTATGTATGTATTCAATTTATACATATATATATGTATATCTAAGTATTTTAAATAAAATTCAAGTCAAGTTTAAAGGGGCTTATGGGGCACTAATGTTGGAATCTGATGGCTCTTAAAATTATCACATTGTGCAAGGTTAACTATTATCTAATACTTAACTAAAACTAAATAAAATAAACTGTAGACCCAAATTGGTCGCTTAGTAAAACCCCAACACAAATATATACGGTATATATACATACATATATATATATAAAATTTAGCTCTAACAAAAGTATGGCACTAATGGCCGGACACTGTCAGCCCCGAGCAGTAGCCAGTAATCGAATTTAGAGACATTGTCGGCTGGAACGTTAATTTTAACTAACTGGGAATCGAGTACTTGTTTATTTGAGTGCGCTTGGCTAAATAAACAAAAATTCAAGCAATATTCGCATTTCATTTTTGGGGCAGACGCTTTAAGCTGGATGAGCCACGCTTCATCAGAGCTTATATTTTCGATTGATTTAACCAAATAGAAACAATTGTGGCGCTTTACTCGATTCTATTCAACTTTACATTACACATACAACTAGTTATTCGATTTGCTATTTCTAATTCCTGCAACAGTTTTGTTTTGGGGGTGTGTGCTGCAAAATCAATATGTCAATTTGGGGACATGCTACGTGCATCACAAGTTTGACAGCACTTAAAAACTCGTTAGCTGTAAAATGTCAGCCATGTTTAAGCGCCCACAACACATCAGCATCGATGTGTGTGTGTGTGTATATTTGTGCATTGGTGTGTGTGTGTGTGTGTCTATTTGTGTGTGGATATAGATGCATTCAACCGTTAATGGCCATTAGAGGCCAGTGCAACTGCAGCAGCAGCACTTTGCTGCTCTGATTTATGGGTTATTCGTTGGGTTTATCCCTGACTTTTGCCATATATTTTGTTGTGGATTTGGGCTTGTTAAAGTTAACCGACTGCGAAAAAAGCAAACAGCTTTAAGTTGTCGGCTTTTATCACAGCTGCAAAAGATTAAAATTCTTCTCTTTCTTTTGCGCTTTATTAGCATCGTTCGCCTCAAGATTGCTTTTGAAATTGAAATTCCGACCAGCAACTTCAGCTTGATTGTTGATTTTATCACGTTATTGGTTTCTGTTTGTTGATCTGTAAATTTTTGTATTCATTAAGTACGTAATTTTGTAAATTTTCTTTATTCCTTATCTGCAAAGTGATTTATGCTTTTTTTATTATTAAGCTTTGACTTTCTACGGTTATCTGGAATAAATATATAATCTGTATATAAGTACATAATGGCAAGGTGGCAAAGTTGATTCAGTGGTTGTCATTGATAAGGCTTTGGTTTTTGTACCAACCTCCAAAGTATAACGGATTTTTATTTAAGTTTTCTTCATGATCTCGTTTTGAGGAGTTATGAATTCTTAAGAATTCGATCTTTGACTTATTCTATCCAATTTACACTTTTTCTCTACAGTTTTTTTTTTATCACCATTTGCCAATCATTTAGCCATGTAAAAATAAAATTAAAAGATTGCTAAACTTGTTTTGGCTTACTGCAAACCTGTTTTAAGATATTCCCCAACTTTGTCAAGTTTTTGCAACTTATTTTATTTGTTTTACAATCTTAAAAATGTTAACAAAGTGGTAATAAATTTTGAATTGTCAGCTTTGAGAATCGGGAGAAATGTGAATTTTGATGAAGAGCGTTCCAAAATATTGATGACAGAGCAATAAAGGAGGGCTTCTGCACATATACATATATACACGTATATCGCTTTACAGTAAACGAGTTTAACATAATAATGACTGAGCATGTTTCCTTTTTATTTTCGGGTTTTGTGTAACGCACCAAAAATGTAGGTCAAGTGGTGCTACCTGCCTGTTGAACTGGCTGAGCCGGCGACGCAGATGAGACAGTGTGGTGGTGCCAGCGGTGGCAGTGCAACAAATATGACACACACAATGCTACAGAAGAGATGGCAATTTTGCTGGCTCATTGCGGTGCTTGCCGCTGTTGCAAGTCTAACAGTAACCGAAGGTAAGTGCAACAACATTTCTACAATTGCAATTCAACTCTTTAACTGTTTCAAACTGTTCTCTCTTAATTGAAACAGCTCTGCCGTTTCTGTACACAAACGCAAGGGCGCCCATAAATTGGACGCAGCCAACGCAGGACGATTGGCCAGTGGAGGCGCAACCGCGCAGCATAGTGCCCCATGTGGTGCTGAAGTATCATGAGAATCGCACTAATAGCGATCCCTCCGAGAACGATGCCGAGTTCCTGGAACGTTTGCGTACGATGCGTAGGAATCATACATCGGCTCGGATGTTGTGGTACGATGCCGCCGCCGGAGATGGACTCACGTATCCGCCGTTTGTGGACAAGGCCCTCAAGCTGTTCAATCTGAAACAGGTGGCCTTCGAGATTGAGAACAGTGTTCTGTCCAAGGTGTCCTGCACTGCGTGTAAGGCGGGCGCCGGATTGCTGCAGCATTACATCAAGTCGGGCAAAACCGAGGCGGAGCTGATGAAAATGATTGCCCAATATTGCACGAATCTGAGCATTCAGAGTCCTCGCGTCTGCGAAGGAGTCGCCCAGATGTTTGGCAGCGAACTGATCTATGTGCTGCAGCGCGTCAATCTGGGACCCGATGAGCTGTGCAGCTTCATCATTGGCGATGGCTGTGGCGATGTCTACAATCCGTATCACGAATGGGAGGTTATATTTCCACCGGTGCCAAAGCCGCCACGCCTCTCCGACCTGCCCATGCCGATGGAGGCGGCGCCGTTCTTTAAGGTGCTCCACATCTCCGACACCCACTACGATCCCCACTATGTGGAGGGTGCCAATGCGGATTGCAATGAGCCCTTGTGTTGCCGCCTGAGCAGCGGTCGTCCTGCGAATCCCAATGCAGCTGCTGGCAAGTGGGGAGATTACCGTAAATGCGATACGCCCAAGCGCACCGTTGACAATATGCTCGCCCATATCGCGGACACGCACAAGGATATCGACTATATACTCTGGACGGGTGATCTGCCGCCGCACGATGTGTGGAATCAGACGAAACTGGAAAATCTCGAGATTATCAAAGAGACAGTTAAGCAGATGACGGAGAAATTTCCCGGTATTCCCATCTTTCCTGCACTGGGCAATCACGAGAGTGCACCGGTAAACAGTTTCCCGCCGCCCTATGTCAATCAGGTGGACATCTCCATTAATTGGCTGTATGACGAACTGGATGTCCAATGGCGTCGCTGGCTGCCACAGAGCGTCTCCCACACGGTGCGTCGCGGTGCCTTCTACTCGGTCCTGGTGCGTCCAGGCTTCCGCATCATATCCCTCAACATGAACTATTGCAACAACAAGAACTGGTGGCTCCTACTCAACTCCACAGATCCCGCCACTGAGCTGCAATGGTAAATGGAGTCTTACGACTTTTTAAGCCGATTATTATCCATTAACTAATCCCACTTCTTGTTTAGGTTCATCTATGAGCTGCAGAGCGCCGAGTTTTCAAATGAGAAGGTCCATGTCATTGGCCACATTCCACCGGGTCATTCGGATTGCCTGAAGGTCTGGTCTCGCAATTTCTACAAGATCATTTCGCGCTATGAGAGCACGATTACCGCCCAGTTCTACGGACACACCCATTTCGATGAGTTCGAAATGTTTTACGATCCACATGATTTGAGTAAGCTTAAAGTTATTAACACCACCACATATAATTCAATCGATTTTTGAAAAATTTATATTTATTTCTTAATTTTTAATAATTTATCTTTTGATTTTTTAGCGCATCCCAATAGTATAGCCTATATAGGACCCTCCGTATCGCCCTACTACGATCTGAATCCAGGATACCGTATTTACTATGTGAGATCAAGAATTATTTTAGTCAGCGTTTAAATGGTGGAAGATATGAAAATGAAAGCATTCTTTCAGTTCAGTATCTTAAGCTGTTAATATTATTTTATTTTTTATTATATTATATTATATATTTCGTTTCAATCTTAGGTGGATGGTGATCACGATACGACGACGCGTCTGGTCATAGATCACGAATCATGGATTATGAATCTGAAGGAGGCCAATCTGTATGGTTATCCGATTTGGTATAAGCTATATACGGCCAGAGCTGCTTACAATATGAAGGCTCTGCGACCCAGCGATTGGGATAAGTTGCTCAACGAGCTGACCGACAATCAGGAGCTCTTTGAGATGTACTACAAGTGAGTAGAATTACTCTGATTTTATAATATATATTTATATATATATATATGATATGCTTGCTAGGAATTACTGGAAAAACTCACCGGCTCGACCCACCTGCGATGCGGAGTGTAAAAAGAGGATGCTCTGCGATTGCAAAAGCGGACGATCCCATGATCGTCGCCATTTCTGTGCGGATGTCGAGTCCAAGATCGATGAGGGCTCCTCGAAGTCATGGAAGTCGTGGTTCTATCGTGGGTTAACCAATTCGTATGTACAATTTTTTAAGTGATGATTCAGCTTCAGCTTTGCCTACATCTTTTTGTTGTTTGTGCTTCGTGTTTTTTGGTGCTCGTTTTGTGAATCATATTTGTGTATTTTTGTTCTATTGTTCATTTGTTAATTGTTGCTGCTTTTGCAGTAGCGGCAGACACACACAATACCTAATAATTCCAACACATAATACTCATATATTTTCTGGTTGGGTACACTTAATTGTAGTGAAGAAGAGAAGACCGTGGAGGAGGATATGAGTACAACTTCCTGGGAAGGCTTGGATGTGGTTTTTGGTACATTTGGTTGAGGTCATAATCACAACACAATTTGTAAATGTATATATATATACATATATATAATAATATACACATCAAAATTATGCCAAAGAAAAAACACCAATCTGGATCGTGGTAAAAACCCTGTTAAATTTAAATTTAATATAGTTGACAATAAACGAGTTTTCTGATATTAACTGTACACAATGTGTGTATTATCCTGCAATTCTCATCCTCATAGCTATAGCCTGCTCTCGTCCATCACCTATCTGCCCAAATATCTGCTGGGCTATGGTTGAGCCCCTCAAAACGCAATAAGTCAAACTGCAAAAGTCAAATCGCAAATCGAATCAGTGCAAATTTTCAACCGCCTACACAATAAGATTACTATGTGATAATTAGTGTGTAAGCTAAGTTAGCTACATGTATATTTTACTCTTACTCTACATCCAATTATAAATCACACCATTCCCCTTACCACCCACCCACACCCAGTAACCAGCCACAGCACCTGCAATTCCTGATCACATTTAAACTGAGTCATTGAACAATAGTCATTAAATTAGTCACATTATCATCGTCGTCGACGTCGCCGTCGTTGTCGTCGAGTGCAGACGAATTTGTAGTGGGCGTGGCAGGTGTGAGTGTTCGCCCATCGTTAGAGGAGTGGGTGGCCAAGGACCAAGCACGGCCAACATGGAGGAAAACCCGTTGAACAAATTACTTAATAGTCGCTTTAGGTTTAATTAGTTCTTAATACATAAATAAAGTGCAATTAAAAGAATGAGATTAAAATGCCGCATTTTAAATTTATCCCTTAAGTGTCGCGAAAACTTTAATTAATGCAGTCTTGTTAATATTAAACATTGCTTAAAACAATAACTGACTTTTAAACTCAACGTTTATTTTGAATTAACTCAGTGTTGTAAAGCGGTCAACATCGTACCAACAGCTGAGCAGTTAACATAAATGTTACGTTAACAGCTGTTAGTTGAAGCAAATTACCGAATGTTGAGCTTAATTCAAATTTAAAAGCAGTGGTGAATTTGATATCATAATGGCCTGGCGAAGAGAAAATGCTTTAAATTTATTGCTGTACAATATTATATACAAAAGCACACAAATAAAAAAACACGTTGTGCTAAAAAATTAGTTTTTTGTTGTGCATTTTGCCACTTAGCATAACATCTGCGCGAAGCAGTGACTCAAATTAGGTTGCTGTATTGGCTAAATTTCCCTAAGGCAAAGTAAATGGGCTCCATCTCATTCAAATCCTTATAATTTGAATCACAGGCACCTACTCTATCGAACTGCATTGAAGGATTATGGGGTCATCTTAGAACCCAAGCACTTGTAAAGCTTTTTCCCACTGGGAAATATATCCCAATAAGAAAAAGAATAAGAAAGTGCTTTCATATATAAAAATGTACGCTTTAGTCATATATCCAGATATACAACGGCGATCAGCTGTCCTTGGCGCCATAACTTTGCAAAATAGAATAATTGAAAAAAGTCTCAGATACATTAAAAGTTGGAAGTTAAGCAATTGTAACCTTATCTTTATAAATATATATATAATTTAATGCGTAAACAGAAACTTAAGATTAGATAGGTAATTCCCTGCTTTGTTGTATGACTAATCGAAACTCTTTGTTTCTCTGGACACTTTATTTGTTTATTTCCAAGAATTGTTACCATTGTTTCGACGTTTTTTATTTTTTTTTTTTATTCGTTGTTTTTTTATTTCAAGTGTGTTTGTTAATTGAACTACTGATTGTTGATAGCCGGAATGCCCACTTGACTGTTCTGTGAAGCCACTCAGCGAAGATAAGTCTAAGCCCAAAAATAGACAATGATTCATGCATTATCTGGTACATTTACTGAGAATGTGCACACTTTCAGCAGCAAACAGTTAATTTGCGAGGGCAAACAAGCATATATAAATACACACACACACACAAACACACATATATATATATATATATATATATATTAATATATATTTATAAACGGCAAGAACAAAGCCAATGGGCCAACACTATTAGACCACAATGCAAATCCATTGTGATTGCGCTTCAACTAAACAAACTCGCAAACTCGTTTCGGGCCAAGAAGGGATGTCAGGTTTTAAGTTGTTGTTGTTGCTGCTTTTGTTGCTGTTGTTGTTGTTGTCAACCCGCTGCTTGAGTTGCGTGCGTGTTTCCCGCATTGTAGATAAGACACGCAACGCAGCGCTGTCGACGTTGGCACCGGCGTCGACGTCATCACCTTGTGCCTGCCAATGCATGTGAGGGGGCGTGTGTGTGTATGTGGATGTGTGTGTGATATGTGTGTGTTGGTCTGTCCCGGCTGCTTGTCATTATCCTTTTGCCACACACTCACATGCTGAGCAAGCAAAACAATTCCGTTTACATTTCCCACACACACACACACACACAAATGCACACACCCACACTCTTATGTGTGTGTGTGGCGTGCGCCACTTTTTTGCTTTGCATACTTTTTGGGGGCGCCACTGCTCCTGCTGCTGATGCTGCCGCTGCTGGGAACCGCACACATGTGCGACAAACAAACAAAACAAACAAACAACAATGAAATGCGTGCAAATTTTTAGAAAAATACACAAACACACACACACATACACTGACACACATGAGCAGGAGAATCGGGCATTATCTCGTGCAGCAGGCAGGCATCAGACAGCAGACAAGCGGACGATGCCGCTTAAATGCCGCTTAACATATTTGATTTTTTTCATTTTCTGTTTTTTTTTTACATTTCCTATTTATTTATTTTTGTTGTTGTTGTCAACGTTGTTTGTTCTGTTCGCTTGATGGTTGTTGGTGGCGTTGCTGTTGATGCCACTGCGGCAAAATGAATTTCCAATTCGACAAAAGCGTTAGAATTCGCACACAGGTTAACCCCTTGCAAGCTATAGTTGAGAATATTATAAATAAATATTAATATATAATATATATATTACATATATTTATATATATATATTACATATATTTATATATATATTATATATTAATATTAAATATTAAAAATATTTATTTTAAATTCATTTAGCTAAAATCTTTACTGTAAATCGAGTCATGTTTGGGAATTGGAATTTAAGATCCAAGAAACTGATTTCAAGTGAATCTTTGCTTGCTTGCCGATTTTAGGTGAGCTTAAATTGAGTGTGCAACTTGAAGTTGTATATGTGGCAAGGACTGCTGCCACCAAGGGGTTAACTGTGCATATGGAATCGCATGTTGGCATCTCATTTGAATGCCGTAACACGTTTTTAAATAAATGAACGCATTAATTATTTTCGCACGCATAAATCGCTAAGCTGTCGATGTCGATTTCAATGTTTTTCTACACTCCTGGAACGAACAACACACCCAACACACATCCTCAACACACCCCCTCAACACACACAGACACCCGCACCCGCACACACACATATTTTTATTAGGTACGCATAATTGCTGCGGCAATAAAGTTGCTGCCGTGCTGTTGCCGATGTTGCTGCTGTTGCTGCTGTTGTTGCTCCGTAGCCTGGACATGGAAAATTGTGTGGCGCGTGACCCGACAACATAACGACATTTAAGTGGCCACCACAGCTGCGGGTGGCAGGTTGGAGTTGGTTGGGGTTGGAGGTGGGGAGGCGTGGCTTAACCATGTTTGGCAACATGTTACAAAAAATTGATGCGACTGTTGCCGTTGTTGCTGCAGCTGCAACAGTACACACACACACATACACATAAACACTATTTATGACTGGGCAAAAAACCTTGTCAAATATTTGGCAAAATTTATTGACGACTCTCGTTGTACACGTCGTATGCGCAATGTGCCTTAAATCCCCTTCCCTCTCGCTTCCGTTTAGAGCCTTATTTTTGTTGCCAATGCCACAGCAGCAGCAGCAGCACCAACATCAGCAGCAGCAGCAACAATCAATTCCCCTCACTCCACCCCTCTCGCCACACACTTTACTGCACTTGATAGCTGACTGAGCAGCAGCAACAACTGTCACTATTGTTGCTGTAGTTGCTGTTGTCGCTTGCGTTGCTGTTGTGCTTGTTGCCCGTGTAAAACGCAAAAGAAAATTATATTTAATTACTCAAGCAAAAAGCATGACAACTGCAAACGTCGACAATCAGACTGTGGAGTGGTCGGAGCGGGGGCTGCGGGGGCGCGGCGAGTAGCCCTGGGGTGCAGACTGTCAGCTTGTCAGCAGCAGGCGCCAATGCCAAGCAGGCTGGTCAGTAATCTGTTCGTTTTTTATTTTATTTTATTTTCATTTTCATTTTTTTTCTTTGTTTTTGTTTTTATGTGTTTGTTGTTAAATTTATATTTAAATTGTTGAAGTAAATGTGCTTAAATGCCGAGCAGAGAGAGGCAAAAAGATGAGCGAGCAGGGCTCTGCTCCAAGCAGGCGCTGCAGTTGTCACCGCTGTCACCAGCTAAACAAAAGACACACAAAAACACAATCACAGCAACAACAGCAACATTAGGGCGTCTGTGTGTCTGTTGTTCACGAGTTAGGGGTGTGTACTTTATATTGGGTATGCTAAAAAGATATCAAAAGTCTTCAGTTGCGGCTGCTAGGGTTAGGTCAGTCACAGTACGATATTATACACTCACAAAAAAATTGTAGTCAAGGTCAGCTCACCTTATTATTCAACTAGTAGATTTTTAGAGCGCAGGATTGCGTTCTGTCTATAATCCAGTATTTTGCTTTGTATTAATTCAGAATTTAATTCTATTCTAGATAATATAAAAAATAATAAGGTATAAAAACTTTCTAAAAAAAGAAAAAAAAGTTTTTTCTAATTTTGAGGATTTTTCTTTGCGTATTTCTAAATTATTTCTAAAATAAAATATTTTCTAGTTTTTTAATGTTTTTTTTTTCTGAGTGTAGCGAACAGTATTTATCAAACTGGGTTCGGCTGAGACAACGAATGCGTAAACGTATAAAGATTAGATATGATAAATAAATAACGGTATCATAAACTAAATATCAACACTATCGAATGGGTTTGTCTGGATTTTGACACACGCTCATATGAATTTTGGTCACAAACAACCTTTAATTACAGGAAGTATAAAAGCTTATGGAAGTTTTTGTTTCCACTCTTGGCAACAGCAATCAGGAGTTGTGTACATATAGCAGCAATCACACACGCCACCACACGCGCACACACACATAGACATAAGCACTTGATTGCTTAGGTTGCATATTGGTAGTTTACTTGAACAATTCATCAACATAAGGCGAAGTCTCGAATACAATGCTAATCTCTGGTTTTCTGACTTAACGTTCGTGTACCTGTCCAGTTACACAGATCTCTTCGACATGCCTCAATTGTTCGCAAGCTGCTGCCCCACCCCCTTCCATCCACCAACACCCTGAGATTCACCTCTGTAAAAACCGAGCAGCAGTGGAAACTAGAGTAGAGTAGAAAAAATCTCAGCTGCAAATGACTTGTATACCATTGAGATAAGCCCAAATTTATTTATTTTTGCCATAAACTCTCGCAAAAGGACTTTTGGCTTGCCATTGTTGGCTAGTCGCATGTGTGTGTGTGTGTGTGTGTTGCTAGCATTTTGTATTTATATTAGTGTTTGTATTTGAGCTTTCAACACCAACACCAACAACACCCACAGCCAACTAACTACAATTCCGTAGGCAATTAATTTAGCTGAAAAAGCCAAAAATACAAAACACACACACACACTTATGCTTGACTCACACACGTTTCAAAAATATAAAATGGCGTAAGAGCGGCCCAGTTGCTACCGTCGTCGTCAGTCACTGGCAAAAAATAAATAAGAGGACAGAAAAAAAGAAGCCGACAACAACAGCAACAACAACAACAGCAGCAGCGAAAAATAAAAGAAAACTTGAATGGAAATTCAATTGAGTGACATGAAAATGGAATTTTTCATATTTTGCTGCTGCTGCCTTTGCTGCTTTTGAGGCTGTTGCTGTTGTTGCTCCTCTTGTTATTGTTGTTGTCGCACAGCAACTGCTAAGGCAAAAGAGATGCGAAATGTTTTGGCTGCCAGGCACATCACAGCACAAACACAATTTGCTGTTGCTGCTGTTAGCCGCAATAATAGTAAAAATAACAACAATAAGCTACAGCAACAACAGCAGCAGGCGACCCGCACAACAGCAACTCTCTCTCCTTCTCTCTCTCTCTCTCTCTCTCTCTCTCTCTCTCTCTCTCTCTTTCTCAGTCACACTAGCTCGCTCGCTCTTTGCTTGTGTGCTCTGCCTCACCAAAAAAAAAAACGGAAAAAAAACGTTTGCGTCTGACATTTTCATAATTAGGTATTCAAAATCTTTAATAACGGTTACTCTTGCTGCCGCTGCCGTTGCTGTTGCTGCCATTTGCCATTGCTGCTGTCTGTGCTCTTGCTTGTGTAGCTGCTGCTGCTGCTGCTCTTCTTGTTGCTGTTGTTATTGTTGTAGCTCAAGCTGTTGCTGAACTCACAGACACACACACACACAAACGCATCTTTCTTAAACGTTTTTTGTTGTCCTTGCATTTTAGTTTTGTCGGTTTTTGTAGTTGCTAATGTTGCCACAAGTTTTTTTTCCTGTCTGTGGGGCATAACAACTCGCAAGCAACATATGAGTGTATCTACATTCACACACACACACACACACACACACACACACACAACGTGTGTGTATCACGACTGGCAGTTGATTTGGCCAAGCAGCAAGCGATTGTGAACGGCTTTGAGTATTGCAAACATGTGACAGCCGCTGTTGTGGTTAAACGGATACATGCAGGATAACAACCTTTCTTAACATTGCTAACGTTGCTTTTGTCTTCGCTTTCCAATCCTCGCTCAAAGGACTTCCAATTGCATATCGACAAAGGACATATTTAGTATGAATTGTAAAGAGACTTCTCTGGCTAATGTCAGCAGCAGAAAGAGTTACGATCATAAATGTATACTATGGATATTGAAGGTTGTAGCAGATAAATGGTTTAATGTAGCAGACTATTAAATAGTTGAAATGCTAATAAGTAATCTTACTTATAATTATATTTAATGTAACAATGAATAACATGAAATGTATCTGACAACAACGGCGCTCATTAAATGAATAAATATTAATGCTGAGAATGTCTGCCTGCCTTTGCATTGTGTGCACTTCAGTTGCCGTCAAAGGCAGCAACAGCATTAGCAGCAGCAGCAGCAGCAGCAGCAACAGAAGCATTCACGGCATCCTTCTGCACGCTATTCAGTTTTCATCAAGGCGCACAAAGGTCCTGGCTCGACAACTTTAGCCTCGTCCCCTTGCAGCCTGTCACTGACGGTGAAAATTTTTGCACGTCTTCTAGGACGGGGCAACCGCTGAGCTGTGCCACACGACCACCGGACATTGGCTGTAATACTTAGCTAGGGTCTGTCAATGCAATTCTAATTAAAATTAATCACATTGTTATCATAAAGCTAGACGAGGCCATAAAAGGTATTTCACCGTGTTAGTGCAATATGAAAAGAGTTTACCCGATCACAATACCTTTATCATGTGAATACTTACGTCTATAGCATGATTTATTAACTGCTGTATTTATTGTTCTTTAACTTTATCGTTTCAATTGCTTTCCAATTTTTTTTTTCTAAGAAGTGTCTTTATTATGATTGATCAATAGAATCTCGTGAATCAAGTATAAATTCATTTAATGGTTGATAACAATTGCCAAAAAAGCAATGGGCTTCGATTATTTATATGCTCCGACAATGATATACTTCATTCCTTAATATAGCAGTGTACTTCACCTTTCATTCAGACCCGATCTCTGCCTAGCAATTGACAAAATTGTATATCCGATAAGATTTTATTTATTTATTGCACCTAAAATTGAGAATGATAACATTCTCTATTTTATTTCTCACAAGAAAAAATCTAAGCATTCGCTTTTATATTATATCATATTATATACATTTAAATAAACGTTTTGAATAAAATAAAAAATAAATATTTCAAAATGTCTAACTTAAATTGTATCCATTCATTATGAAAGAAGACCTACAATTTTAAATGACATATTTTTAAAATAATTGACAAGAATTATTAATAGTTAGAAAGTATTTGTAGGTACAGAAATCCATTTGAAACATCAATAAGATATATAAAAATTCAATATATTTTATATTAATTAACAATATTTTCTTCAGTGTACATTTATGACTTACAGAAATAAAACTATCTATGTGAATACGATAAGCCGCAATAATGGAAACATTATTATTTAAGTTCAGTGTTAGCCAAAAATCGATCAGTCGCTCAACAAACTCGGCAGAGAATAGTTCTCAAATTTTGCCATGGATAGTAAAAGCTTATTAGTGGTGCTGGTGGTGCTGGTCTGCTCCATGCACAGCGTTAGGACGGAGACAACAATTGACACATCAACAGAAACATCCACAGATCCAACAGAAACATCCACAGAGCCATCAGAAGAATCCCCAGTTAATGCTTGTAGTAATTACAATGCAGTTCCAGTGGATCTGAAATCCGTAAGTATGGAGACATGAGTAGCCTAATGTATAAGGTATATGCTTCCCATGCTCTCAGGTCGGAGGTGTTTGGTATGAGACGGGCCGCGCTACTGAAGTGATAATGCAGTGCAAACAAATCTCAGTTCCTGAAGAGCCCAGTGCGGAAAATAACGTCGATATTCAATTTTCGTACGTTGACACCTCTGATGGCAAGTGGGAGTCAGCAAAGAAGACGCTGAGCTTACCCTGGAACACAGACACCCAAAATGGCATCTTTACGTGGAACACGGAGCAGCCCATTACCTATAAGCTTATCGGATTGGAAAGCAGCAATTACGCTTTCTTCTGCGGCTACGATGGCGTGTCCACGGACGCACTTTTTATGATTTTGTCGCGGAAGGCAGTTCTGACCACGGAGGAGAAAGATTTCCTCCAAAATGGGATTGTCGATCTGTTCCCGGATGCAACTATCGCCTGGGTGGAACAATCGGTTGAAAAGTGTAACTCAGCCATGCGCGCCGCAGGCGGAGCACTTGTCGCATTGACCTTGGTCCTTGTTGTCTATCGCAGGAATATTTAAAATCTATTTGGCGAATATCAAAATTTAGTTAAATTATAAAAAGATTCAATTATTAAAATCAAATCCAACAAATATACGTACAAGTATTTCTTACTGTTAATTTAGTTGATTTTGTTGTCCATTTTTTAATTATTTGATATGATTTGATTTACTGATAACTGTCTTGATTAGGATTTATATTAAAGATAACGAAGGGGAATACAATTTCCAATTATGAATGAAATTAAATTTCGTGCGATGATTGATACCGATTGCCATTATTTGTGTTAATCTGATGACGTAATTCCACCAATTGATACTGCAGGGTGGTTTATCTCGAAAGGGAACCTAATCAGACACCACTCGTGTATCAGGCAATAAACCTTTATCTCTTATTAGCATTTCACAGAACTATGAATCAGAAAAGCCTCTATAGATTTACGATGGGGATTACACATAAAAGTCCCAGCTGTGAAATCATTTAAAATATTAATTCTAATAAAAAAGAATTTCATAAAACTGTTTATTAAAAAATAAAATATTTATATATAAAACTGCATAAGTTATTGAAAAAAGTTTAACCCATAAAGAGATATATTTATTACTTAAATATGTATCCTTAAAATATTTATGGTTAGATAAAATTGTTGCCAAATATACATATTAAACTAATTTCATATATTTCTTTCAGTCCACATTTATGGCTTAAGCAACGATGGGGAAAAGTAATATTTACGATAAGATAAACCGCAATTGTGGAAAAATTATTATTTAAGTTAGTCAAAAATCGATCAGTCGCTCAATAAACTCGGCAGAGTAAAGTTCTCAAAATTTGTCATGGATAGTAAAAGCCTGTTAATGGTGCTGGTGGTCCTGGTCTGCTCCATGCACACAGTTTGGTCGCAGACAACACAAACTACAACAAATAAAACCACCGAAGCAGAAATAACAACAGAAATATCAAAAACAACAGCAACAACTCAGACACCATATTATTCATGTCGTTCATATGCAGGATCCCAACTGGATCTCGATCCCGTAAGCATTAGAAGATTAGTAGCCTAAATCACATATTTATATTCTTTGCATGCTTTTAGCTTGGAGGTCTTTGGTATGAGACGGGCCAATATCCCTTCAACTACATGAAGTGCTCGAATATCTCAGTTGATGACAAGGTCAGCACGGAGAATAAGATTGAGCTGCAATTTGTGTACGTTGACTCAACTGACGGCAAATGGGAGTCCGCGAAGAAGACGAGCTCCTATCCCTGGAACTTGAAAGCCCAAATCGGTATCTTTGAGAAGTCCGCTGAGGAGACCGGCACTGAGCTAATCACCTACAAGCTTGTCAGGACGGATAGCAGCACATACGCCTTATTCTGCGGCTACATAGGCCTAAACCCCGTAGACCACTTTAAGTTGTGGACACGCGAGCGACATCTGACTTCGGAGGAAAAGATGGAGCTGCAGCTAAAGTTCGTCGAAGTGACACAAGGCACGAATATCGTCTGGGTAGAGCAATCTCTGGAAAAGTGCAACTCAGCCCCACGCACAGCTGGCGGAGCACTTGTTTCGTTAGCCTTGGCTCTACTTATCTCTCGTTGGAATATATAAAATCTAATTATCTTCTTAGTTCAAGGCAAAGAAATGTTAAGATTAATAATTAGATAACAATTAAGCAATAATATAATTTATATTTATGTCTTTTATCTTAAGATAAGTCCTACCTGTTAACTAACAGCTCTCCTATGAAATATTTCCTATATTATCCCTTATCTTTAGCTTCATAAATAGTTTATCATGTTTTATTTACTGAGGATTGTCATGATTAGGTCTTATGATACAGATAACGATCGGAAACTCTTCCCAATTATGAATCAACTCTAAACTATTTTCGGAATGAATGACATTACGTAATTCATTTACTGTCATCCAGGCATCAAAGTTCGCTTTAGGTTACTTCTCCTCAGAAAATAATCAGAAACTACAACACTAAAATATCAGGTATTAAATTCTTATCTCTAACTGGCATTTCACAAAATTATAGGTCAGATAAGATTCGATTGATTTACAAGTTTATTACCCATTACAGTTCAGCTATCCGCAGTACTCACTGTCCGCTTTTAAAACTAAAATAACATTCAAAAATTCTAAAACAAATAATTTATGTACACTTAATGCTATATTACTGCGAAAGAATGTAGGAAACATTTTATTTACATCTGCGTTATACAAATTTTAAGAAACTTGAGATACACTGCAGTTAAATATATAATGATATTTTTTTTCATTTTATAAATCTTTGCACACTCAAAAATAAACCGATTAAAAAGGGTTCTCGGCATTAAAATCCAAAACTTATGAAACTCTTTCAAAATATTTCTTTCAGTGTAAATTTATGGCACACGGTACGATGAATCAATATATATATATATATAACTAAGATAACAATAATGTGAACTTTATTATTTAAGTCGACTTTTCGCAAAAAATATATCAGTTACTGTATGAGGTCGGAATAGTTTAGTTCTTGAAATTGTCCATGGATCGTAAAAGCTTATTAGTGGTGCTGGTGATGCTGGTGTGCTCCATGCACAGCGGTTGGTCGCAGACAACAACTTTAACAACAGAAATATCACCAGCAACAACGGAAATAATACCAGAAAGTACAACGAAAGAACCCTTTGATACTTGCACTACCTATGGAGGGACCCAAGTCGATCTGGAAGCTGTATGTATAAGAAGATGTTCAGCCAAAGGTACATGATTATAACGTTTGCTTGGTCTTAGTTCGGAGGAATCTGGTTTGAGACGGCCCGTGCACCCAACTTGGATGAAATGCAGTGCATGAATATCTCCGTTCCCGCCACGGTCAGTTCGGATAATAAGATTGAGCTGCAATTTGAGTACGTTGACTCCTCTGATGGCAAGTGGGACTCCGCGAAGAAGTCGAACTCGTTGCCCTGGAACACGCAGACACAGCAAGGTATATTCGAGTGGTGCCTTGGGGAAGTCGCCTGTCTGCCCATCACCTACAAGCTGGTCAGCACGGACAGCACCACATACGCCTTCTTTTGCGGCTACATCGGCATTGCCCCCATTCCCCTCTTTAGGGCATGGACGCGCAATCGTCATCTTTCTACGGAGGAGAAGAATACGATCCTGCAAAAGTTTAATGAAGTGGGACAGGGCTCAAAAATGGTCTGGGTGGAGCAATCCCTAGACAAGTGCGACAACTCAGCCATGCGTACCGTCGGCGGAACACTTGTCGTATTGGCCTTGGCCCTTGTTATGTATCGCAGGAATATTTAAATGAATAATTATAAATTAAAGACAAAAGAATAGAGAAATGTACAACTATATATATGAAATTAACTATATACAGTGGTTCAATGCGAACAGTATCAAGTAAATAATGTAATTGCCTGCCATAAATTAATTATAATTATACATTATTTTCCAAAAATGCCAAAGACCTATGGTAGGTACATATATTAACCACCCAAATGAACATATGACCCCAATAAACTGGGGTTTCCCCACTTGCTAGGCAGGGTTATGTGAAAAGGTACCCTATTTTTTGGTCAATGCTTATTTCAAACAGTTACATGATGGACATCTGGGTGCCAGAAAACTCGGATTTTTTACATAAAGTTGAGTATTTTCAGTATAAATAAATCAATCCTTAGTAGTCAGTATAGTTATATGCTGCATCTCGGGTGCAACAAGCCAACAAGGGCTATGGAAAATCGCCAAATAGCTGAAATGGTCAATCTGAGCAACTCAACTGTGTATAACATCATTCGGTACTTCGTCCACGCAAATCGGATTAAGGGCAAGAGTAGAATGGCACCAAACAAGATTTTTACCTAAGAGGAGAAGCGGAGGATCATCAGGAAAATAAGGGAAAATCCCAAGCTATCGGCTCTAAAACTGACTCTACAGGTGCAGGATGAAAAGGGGGAAAAGTGCATTGCAGAAACTGTATGCAGGGTTCTGCACAAACATGGCTTCAATGCCCGAGTACCACGGAAGAAGCCCTTTATAAGCGCAAAAAATAAAGGGACTATGATGACGTTCGCCAAAAACCATTTGGACAAGGATCTGGAGTTCTGGAACACTGTAATATTTGCGGATGCGTCCAAATTTAACATTTTTGGCTAGGACGGACTGAATTATGTGTGGTTACAATCCAAAGCTGAGCTGAATCCCAAGCACGTAAAGGCAACAGTCAAGCATGGAGGAGGAAGTCTCATGGTATGGGCATGTATCTGCTGGAAAATAACATCCGGAATCACAGCATATCCAGCAAAGAGGACCTTAAAAATGCTCTTCGGGATGAGTGGAGCAACATTATCCCAGAAACTACCCGGAAGCTGGTATCTTCCATGAATATTAGGTTAAAGGACGGCTATAGGATATCATACTAAGTATTAACATCCTTATTTAAGTATTTCCACGCAAAATATATTATATCTTATATTATTATAAGACGGTTCGAAATAAGCATTGACCAAAACATATATTTACCTATTATAGGTCTTTGGAATTTTTTTTAAAAATAATGTGTAATTAGTTTATGGCAGGCAATTACATTATTTAAACCACTGTATATATTCATTTTGAAAGCGTGCTTTAGTGAAGAGCCTAAAATGGTAGTCTGATATCATATTTATGTCAGAGCCTAAGTTGGACCTTCTATGCGAAGGTTGTATATTTTGCACACGCGCACCTTTTGCAAAGGTGAGGTCTCTTTGATATGGGTTGGCAGTTTTATGTTACATACACAATATTTGAAACGAATTCAGGTTTACTACCATTAGATCAGCGCGCATTAGCCGAGTTTTGTTTCTAATACAAAATACATACAAAATTATTGAGTTGAAACTTTAATACAAATGCCTCACAATTGTTGTGTATTATCGATCTGATATTTATATGTAAGCGCTAACAAATGTCAAATTCCGTTTTTTTTGTTGAATCCAATTCCGCTTGACGTAATCAACCACAACGATGACGATGACCGACTATTTTTGGGATGCCACAGGTGGAAGCCGAGGAAACGATGACTAAACACTTTCTCTGCTTATCTGTGTGTGTGTGTGTGTTTGTGTGTGTGTGTGATAGAGTTTGAGCTTGTGGCCATAAACAAATTGACGCCCTCCGCTTATCATCCTGAACGTCCCTTCGCAGGGGCACGTGGAGGAAGCGTTATCTGCTCGCACTCAGTTGCCAGTTGCCGCTTTCCCACTGCCACCACGCCGCCCAACCATCCACCCATCCACCCAGCCAGCCAGCCAGCTTATTATCAAAAGTCAGTCAATGCCGCATCACAAACACACACATACAAACACACTCGGGGAAACAGCTTCATTTTGACCTGCTGCCCTAAAAGGGGGTCGCACACAGCGAGTGGGTGGCGATTTGGTGGCTGGTTGTTTGTTGTGCAAGGGGTGGGTTTTTCTTTTTCTGCTCGAGCCCCCTTCGTTCGTATTGCTGCTGAGTAAACAACTTCTTTATCGTCACGATACACGCCGCAGTCAGATAAATACGAGCACGCTGCGGCATAGGGGGATGTAGCTGCAACGTCAGCAGCAACAACAACATCAAAAACTTCAACAGCCACTGTCATACATTGTGATTTAAAATAAAAATTAATAATTCAATTATGCATCAACTGGGCAGCTCTCAATTCTCACATGGCTCTCTCGAGCTCACTCTTTCTCACCCTCTCTGTCTCTCTGTCTCCCTCTCTCTCTGTCTCTCCCACTACTGCTCTGTTTTATTTGGCCTGGCCACAGCTGTGGCGTTTTGTTTGTATGGCAGCCAAATTGCCGTGATTTCATTCAATTTGTCGCAGCGGCAACATCGGCAACAGCGGCAGCAACAAATGTTGCCACTTGCTGCCCAAATTGTTTTCGTTTGGCAGCTTGAAACCAAACCACCCCAGCCCCCTCTTGCACCCTCCTGACACAGCTTGTGCAAAATGCTCGAAGGAAGATATGAAACAAAAGCTATGCTCAAGTCGAAGATTTTATACACTTGCACTGAGCTCTACATTTATCTATTATTATTAATATTATTGTATTATACTTGTAAAAAACTTTTGTTAATTTTTTCCGCAAATCTAAGTAAGTAGAAAGAGGTTTTCATTTATATAAATTAGCTTTAGCCGCTTTCAAAAGCAAATTTCAGATTGCATAAGCCAGAAAAATTATTCAACATTCAAATTGTCGAAATTCAAATCACAAAAAAGTTGGAATTGGTCTATATTAATCAGAGTCATAACATTTTCAAAACTAGCAAAGTTGTGATCTATTTATAAATAACTCGATTTGTTTCTCGAAATATATGCAACAGTTTTGGCTAATATTTTAACAGTAATATTTTTTCATGGGTGTATAAGGTTTCACATTTCGTGATAAAATGCAAGCACCCCAAAGGTGAAATGAAAAGAATTCGCTGTGTCCAACACCCACTGTGGCACACCTCATCCTCCAGCTGCCCCGCCCATACTCACACCCACACCCACACCCACGCACATCCACACCCATCGGGAACGTCAGCTGCGTCGGTGTTCGCTGTGTGCCAATGCACAATTGTTGTTTGTACGAGAAAATCTCGCCTAATGGCGTTTTACATTATTTGCCGCCTGATGCCGACATCGACGTCGTCGCTGCTGCCACTGCCAACTGTTACCAAGAGTGGCAATGCCAGTGTTGGAGTTAGAGTCGGAGTCAGCGACGGAGACGCAGACGGAAACCGAGACGCAGACCAGTTGTAACAGCAGTTGCCAGTTGCTACGTTGATTTCAGCATCTCTCTCTTTCTTTCTCACTCTCCCACCCTCCCACTCTCTCTCTCTCGGAATCGTTCTCGCCAAATGCGCTACGTCAAAGTTTGTGGTTAGGGTGCTTCGGTTGTCGCCTGTGGCAAGTTCCTTGCAACTGGCTTGTGGCCTGGCCATAAGAGCATTTCTTGTGTATGTGTGTGTGGGTTGGGGGTGGACAGCATTGTGGCCAAGCAGCCGTAAGATGAATGGCCACTTATTGCCAAAACTGGTTGTGCTCAAGTCCTGATGGTCAATTTTGATAGCCATTGTTGTGATATTGAAATGTAGCAGCAACTATGCCACATTATGGTTGATCGATAGATAACTGGTTGGTAAGGATATTCGAATTTGGTTGGTATACTGGTCAACAGGTACTAAGCAGAATGTCATTAGTCAGCCGTACTACTGATTACTTTGAGAAATTAATCAAAATATATGCAGACTTTAAATAAGAAATCTATTATTTCACAGAAGATATATTGTATTATGCAACATTTCTTTCCTACTTTTTATATGTGCAATTTTCACTATCATAATTATAGTTTGAAGCATTTTAAAACTAATGTAAATATATTGTAATACAATTTAGTTAATTTGAGAAGATTTTACTGGATTAGTAAAAATCTGTTGTTGCAAGAGTTATTCACATTTAATATTTATCTGTAATCGCTTACTTTATATGTCCAAAGACATCTGCAAGAAAAGCGAGCTGAAAGTAAACAGTTTTATTCGAAATCCTTATTTTATTCCAAACTGTCCTCAGGGGCCCTTTGGGCACACCACACTCCTTTACAATACACACACACACACACACACAGTGCTTTGGTCCATTTGTGATTGTAAGCGCATTCCCATGTCGCACATAATCCAGCGCAGCTGAAAAAAGGCAAAAGAAGTAGAATCCCAAATCCCCTATATAACGAATACGAAAACGCCTTTAATTTGCTCGCTTATATTTAGGATGCGAAGGGGTAGGGGGTGGTAAAGTGAGTGCTCGTAGGGTAGTGTGTGTGTGTGTGGTTATAAGCATTTGACATGGTGTGAACACGCGCATAAGGCCATTTCAATGGTTTTCAAATGCACGACAACTGTCAGTAAGGGTGGGGGTGGGAGCGAGGCGTTATGTTGCCCCCATCTGTCTCTCTGCCTGTGTGTGTGTGTGTGTATGTACAATTGGTTGGCAATTTATTTAAATATCGGCACGCAGTTGGAAACGCAATGCCAACTGGAATTTCATGCCAAGTGAAACACATTTCAGCGTAAATACAACGAAACAACAGCAGCAACAAGAGCAGCAGCCACAACAAAAACAGCAAACACTGAGAAATTTCGGCTGCCAAGCAAGCTGGCAAAATGGAATTTTTTCAGCTGCCGGCAGCAGTGGAGGGAGGCTGCTGCGACGGCGACTGCGACAGCGACAGCAACAGCAGCTGATTTTAATAGCCCAGCGGGGCCAAATGCCGGCTGCTGCCAGCCGAAGCTAAAGAGGAAGAAGTGCTGCAGACAGCGAACGATGTCTGTGGCAGCAGTTGTTTTCGATGTTGTTGTCGTTGTTGTTGATAAGCCAATATGGTGTGTGTGTGTGTGTATATGTGTGTAACAGCTGAACAGCTGTTTCTGACGCGAACACAACAACTGCGCCGGCGCCTTGCATTATGCAGGCGAACGCAACCGAAGCAAGACACGAAGCCACTGCTGCGAAGAAATGAACCACGAACGACACGACGAAAACGAAACATGTGCGAGACGACAGGCGACGACAGACGACGGACTACGACATCGACGACTACGACTACCTGAGCAAATTGAAACTGAAACGGCGCTCACAAACAAATTCAACTTTCAACTGAGCGGACGTCACGCAGCAAACAGCGGCAGCAGCAGCAGCAACAGCAGCCAGCCAGCCAGCAGCAGAGGCAGAGTTTTTCTCAATTCGCCGTCTTGTGTGAGCGATATTTGGTATTCGGAATTCCATAGCCGCCATCCAGCTTCAGTCGTTTGGCATTGGCCCGACATGCCGGTACAAGAGACGGATCAACGTTTTCGTTCACGCCAACAATTGTTGTTGTTTGTTTGCGTCGCGTCGCGTCGCGTTCACAGCAACAAATAAAAAGTTTTATTAATTGGCGGAACACGAAATTGTTTATTACTGTATTGTGTGCATTTGCTGCTAGTGAAATACACGCCCATTGCAGCTGGCAAATCGCGCGCGCGTTTTTTAGTGGGTGTCAACAGCATCAAATGTATCTCAAAGATACGCAAACAATGCAACAACAAACCATTTAAGTGCAGCAACAACAATTACACTAAATACCAAAGCAAACGTTTATTATAAAGAATTACCAAAAAGGAAGTCTAAGGCAGCCAAAATGGTAAGTCAATGAGCCACATGCAAAGTATCTGAAAGATGCGCATCTGTTAAATGTGTGTTTGTGTATGTCGCCTTCCCTCTCATCCAATCGAGAGCAACACATGTTGATTGTTCATGCCGAGATAGCGCCAGCTGCTCCGGGCAATACGCTCTCAAATTATAGATATATATGTATATATATATAAGTATATCTGGAATCTGGGCAGCTGCGCGTTTTGCTCTTTAAAAATATCTCAAACACGACGCATCTGTTTTTTATTTGCGCAAATGTTTGGCCCAAAACACAGAGCTACACAAAGTTGGTAGTAGTACATGTCAAGTGCTTCCCATTTTTGCATTGCACCGTGGAAGAGGAGGAATAACTCGCTGCGAAATCGTTTTGTCAGTTTCACGTGCGAAAAATTATAAATTACGAGTATTTTGTCCGCTCCGCACTTCCTTCCTTCTTCTTCTTCTCTCTGTCACGTGTATGAGTGTGTGTGTGTGTGTGGATAGTGATGTCGGAGTATGCGGAAGTGGTTGGCAGCCAATGACTTTGGCTGCCGTCTGTTTCTGATGGCCTTGGACTGCGAATCTCTACTGCAAATAATTGCAGCTGGCTGCCATTCCCAAAAGCCGCCTTCTGCTCTCCAAAGCAGCACTATATCAGAAGCCAAAATCCAAAACTTCTACCAAATGAAATATGACAACAACAGCAGCAGCAGTAGCGCAATTAAATATATAGCACGTCATAATATAATTGTGAATGGGATATAATTATAAATCTATGGTATGTACACATCTGTAGCAATCCATAGTTTGAAAAGGGGAACTTGCGATATCCCATTTATCATTGGAATGTATCTGTATATTGTCAGCGTATCAATAAGTAGAGTGGTTTGAAACGAGTCCATTTAAATATTGCGTCAGCCACAGTTCAAGACAGAATATTCAAGACAGACTCAAGACAGCAGATCTTACGAATAAACATTTGAATTCGCATAAAGCAGACTTAAAGCCTTTTAGATTTGATAATGATCTGATTTGATCTGAAGCAAAGGCCTTATTTACTATATTTCTTGGTTTGTATTTGTATAAAGCAGCTTCAATAATCGAGTTTTACTCGTAAAAACTTTAGAACTTGAACAGGTCGACATTTATATCTAAACTTCCATTTCAAATTATTTAGAGTAATCTGAACACTAAAATAGTTTTATAGACTTAAATATACCTTTCCCTTTAAGTAGACTTTAACTATAAACTGTAAAATGAGAGGCATAAAAATATTCACATTTTAGAAAGACATTAATTAATGATAATACTTAATACAAAAAAATTACTAAATGCTTTCCCAATCGGTGTTTCCAATTTAAATAGAGTTCTCCATTTAACTAAAAGCCATCATATCGATTAAGTTCAACTCACACGTGCCAGGGATCAGGCCAAAACAAAAAGTGTCCGATTGCAGCTGGCCAAATGTTTACGTCCAATTTAAGAGCGGTGGTCTCTAACCAATTTTGGCATTTGAGACACAGCTGGGCCATCTGCACTAGCAGCTGCTGCTGCTGCTCCTGCTTGAATGACTCATCGGCCAAAGCACCTGGCTCTGCGCGATTCAGCCTGGCCTTGACTTGGCGGCAGCTGCAAAACGATCTGCACTTGTGCACACCGCGGAAGTCTGTGTGTGTGTGTATGTGTGTGTGTGAGTGTGTTCGAGTGTGTCAGACAGGTAGTGAGTGGAAGCGAGAAAGCGTAGCTGGCGCGGTTGAAACAGCTGCCGTTTTGTCTTTTTGGCCTGAATCGTCTGCCTGTCGATTGGTTTTTTGCTGCGTTCAGTGCCTGTCTGTCTGTATGTCTGTCATTACCGCAACACCTGCGTAAACATTTTAACAGCTTGCGGGCTTAGCTCTGCTCTGCTCAGCTCTGCTCAGCATACCCTTCGTCAAACAGGGTATATTAATAACTGCTTGCGGCTTATGAAGCGCTCAAATGAGTTATTTAAACTTAACTTAAATTTGAACTTTCGAAACGTTGTTCTTATAGTTGTCGTTGATTAAAATTATGTTTATTATAACGAGTCTATTAAATAGCGAGCCTTATAAATGACCATAAATTGCATTCGCTTCGACATGTGCGAAAAAGTAATTTTTCATTATAATCATAGTTCATTATTTATTTTTCATATGAAACATGTTTCCTTAAAGGGTTTTATACTATGCTTTTGGTGCTTGTAAATGAATGCCATAAATTAATTTAATATTAATTTCTTAAAGGTTTTAAGTTGATATAAAAAATGAATTTCATACAAGTTAATATTGAAATTCTTTTTAAGTTTGGTATTTTGAATATAAAATTAAGCTTTTGACTAATTTCGTTCACTCCAAAAAGTGGAAAAAATGTTCTAAAAAAGTATTCGATACAACAAATTTGTACATATAATTTGAAACTTGTTTAAAAAACTATACAGAAATTGATACCACAAATAATATTATAGTAAGTTGTGCAACACTTTGGCGAATATTCAGAAAGAGAGAAAGAGAGAGAGAGAGAGTATTAAAATTTCAGCTTGGCATTGAAGCGTTATCTATTTGCACAGCGTGCAGTTGTTTAAACAATACAAAATGTACGCTGCTGCGCAGCCGAAGTGTGCTAATAAATTAAGCCAACAGAGTGCTCGCAATTAGCCTTGGCCGAAGGAGTGCGCCAATTAGTGGAGCAATTGGGCCAACTGGAGCTGAAATCAGCACTGGAAACCTTTGGCTAACCAGTAGAGAGCTAGGCAGACAGGCAATCACGCAATTCTCATATTGAATATTGCAGTGGATGGGCGGATTGTTTGACTGCTAAATTGGTGTATTGACGGGATGATTAGCTGGAAGCGATTTCACTGATTCAATGCATTTCAAATTGACGCGGAGTGAAAAGGGCAAAGTGATTAAGGTAATAGCCGACAGTTGGCCAGCTGAAATGCACATGACAAGTGCAGCTGTTGCTATTTATTTTTAATGCTGCTTCTGCTGCTGCTGCTGCTGCTGCTTCTGCTTCTTAGCTCGGCGTGTCACATGTGGCAAGCAATACGTGGCATGTGGCTCAGCGCCAATAGCAGAATAAAAAACAAAAAAATAAAAGAATCCCTGCCCAGCCATCCATCATGCGCTCAATCAATCATTAGCGCTGGAAACTTGGCCCAGACAACCCAGCCTGCCCGCCCAGCCACAAGGATATAAAGTTGTCGACGGCATTTTCACACCTTGGCAATTAAGCGACACGCCCACGAAAGAGGCGATGTGGCGCCCAAGTGTTGGCTGCCTAGGCGACATTGACTAATGAGACGCCATTTTGTTTGGCGGCTAAACAGCTGAGACAACATCACGACGACAAATGGCAATGGCGACCGGAAATAAGTCAATTTACTTATTAGCAGCAAACAAACACAATTTCAGCAAACAACTACCCAGTTTTCAGTTGGCAGCTCTGCTCAAAGCATAAAGCCAAACAAAACGCCAAAATATGTCACGCACAGCACAACAACTAACACCCAGCCACACACACAACACAAATATGTTACTGTGTGTGTGTGTGTGTGTGCGCATACGCTTAATCGAAAAAGTCAAAAGCAAATATTTCGGGCTTTTTTTTTGCCATTCTCTCATCGTGAACCTGAACCTGCTTCTAGCCAATGTATTTTTATTTTATTTTCTTTTTTTTGCGTGTACTGCAAGTGGCAGCTTATTAAAAATGCGCAAAGCAGAAGCTCGAACAGAAGGCAACCACAATTGTTTGCTTTAGGGGCAAAAAATGTCATAGAAAAAGTTGAAATTATTTCGCAATGCGTAGAATAACATTTCAGTCTCAATTTGCCACAACAAAAGAGTGTTTAATATAAACGCAAATTGCTCAATTTAATGCGGAAGAGTATATATAAAAATGGAGAAAACAAAGTTGTTATTAAAGAGCAAGCATTTAAAAGCACAAGCAGCTCAAAGGACTACTGATTGATGGGATTGTAACTAAGCAGAAAATGTAGTTTTTTTATTTTTGCTTGAAATGAAGGGTTGAAGCTGATAACGCAACTATTTTCAATGCAGTATTCTTTGAGCATTCATTCTGTGAACAACATTGATGCGACCAGCTTGGAAATTATAGTCCACCATGTTGCAAGTTTAGTCAGCTTATATTACATTTATGTATTACAAATAATTCTAGCGAAAACAATGTACATTTATCTGACATTCTATTTAAATTAAGCATATATAAATAAATAACTCAACAGCTGCCGAGAGTCGAATGATGAGTTGTGTAAATTTTCAATGTATTAAGCAACTGAATGTCAAGGTTTCAGGCTCGATATTTGGGGAACTTTAAAATACTAATGTATCTGGCTGTGATGTGTCAGCTGTAGGCCAGTTTTATGTATATGTTTGGTACTTGAATTGGATGATTAATTCAATGCGTAAAAGTAACTAGATAAAATAACTTTTTTAATCTATCGTTGTTATGCAGTTCCCCGACGGTAAATTAAAGATCTAAAACAGCATTTAATATGTTCTCTTCAGTTGAGAGGCAACTTTGTAAAATGTATCCATTCAGTTAGACAGTTAAACATTTGCAATTTACACTAGCTAACCAAAAGATGAAGCAGATGAGCAGATGAAGAAGATGTGCAGCTGTGAAATGCGTCATGTTGTCCATTTTCTGTCATTCTCTCAACAGATGTAAAGAGTGCTAAACTAAGTGCACATTTCATTCATCTTCTTCATAATGTTGCCTGCCATTTTCAACATACTCTTCATTGAGCTGAAGCCACCATCAGCGCCACTTCTCCTTCCTCTGGACCGCCCACTCAACTAACCAGCAATCCTTTAGCCTCAACTGACGCCTCTTATGTTTTAAACATTGTCGACAAAAAAAGAAGAAGAAATATAAGGAAAAATAAATAAAAATATAAAACAGCCACGACTAACGGCATGTCCAGCGCAGATACAGCATCAGTATGGCCTTATACCCTTATGCCACTCTTAATACCCTTACCCTTTTGCCTTTTCCTCTGTTTCTTTGCCGCTTGGCAAGCGCCCAAATTGTCTGCTACTGCTGCTGCTGGTTTTGCTTTGGGCCAAAAACATTTGAATTGAATTTGCAGCAGCAACTGCCTCAATTTCCAGACACGCTGACCTTGTCACATACACATACACACATACATACACACATACATATACACAGACATACACACAGACATACACACACACAAACACATTGGGAGAGAAGGGGCGTCGGCCAACGACGACGACAACGTCGCAGCTGCCGCAATATTTCTTGCGCCAGATGAAACGCAGATGATGCCAGGCAACGGACAAAGTACAAGGGAGCAACAACAGCAGCAACTGAAAAACTGCGCCCGCCAAGTGGCAACAGCTGCCAGTTTAAGTATAACTGCCTCGCATTCCCCCTCTCTCTCCCTCTCTACCGCTATATGTTTCGTTCTACCCTCTCTTTCATTGCTTGCGTCTTGTAACTTGTCATGGCACAGTTGTTCGAGCTGCAGCTCAAGTGCCGGCAACAGATTTTTACTGCCCCAAAAGTTGTTGCCATTCCTGTTGCTGTCTTGTGTTGCTGTCGTTGTTGCATTGATTTTTGCATGTGCCCAAAAAAAAAGTGCAGAAATTCTAAAGAAGCACAGCACATTTCACAGGTGCCACGTCAGCAGCAGCTGCAGCTGCAGTCACTGCTGTCAGTTGCAATTTTTTAATTGAAAAACGGCAGCACCAATCGGCAAAAGTAACAACAACAGCAGCAGCAGCAACTGTCGAGTGCAGCCCTGGCCAAGACAGCAACGTCAGCCTCAATGGCACGTGCCAACATGTGTTGCCTGCCTCCGCGCGCAGGTTTCACCTCCTTGCCTCACGACTGTTGCAGACAACTTGGCTGCACAAGCAATCAACAACAGCAGCAACAGCAGAAGGCAGCAACAACTGGCTGCAGGCAGTCAGCGAGCAACGAATGCGGCACGTGCTGCGCGCAGCTAACTGAAAACGCTTTTCCAATCAGACAATCACAATAACAACAACACCAAAAAGCCAAAAGCAGCTGGAAAATCTCCAATTGTCCAGCAACGGGACCTCGTTACGTTTGAAAATTGCATTTGCAGCAACAGCAAGAGCAGCCATAGATGCAGCAGCAGCAACAGCAGCAGGAGTAGCAGCAACAGCTGCATAATTGAAATGCTGGTTGGCAACATGTGGCAAACAGTCGCATTCTGTGGCTGCCAAATGTTCTAGCTGCAGCTGCAGCTACTCACAACTACAACTACAACTCCAACTGGACTGGACTGGACTGGATTGGACTGGCTAGTTAATGGCCAGGCGGGACATAAAACAGTTCATATCGGAAATAAAACAGACCATAAAGCCGATTAAGCGCGACACTCGCTCAACTGTTTTTCCTGCTGCTGCCGCTGCTATTGTCATTGTTGTTGCTGTTCTGTTGTTGGTCGCTGTGACACGCCATTATCTTATTATGCCTCACACACACACGCACACATACACACACAGCAAGTGCCAGAGGGAAAGGAAGTAAGCAGAAGAGACAGACACACGTGCGGTGACTAGTGCAAAATTGTTGCTGCTGCTGCTGAAGCTGTTGCTGTTGCTGACTGTGTGTGTTTGTCTGATTTGTAATTTAAAATGACGTCGATGTTGCGGCACGTTGCAGTGGTGCACACACGTTGATGTGGGCAAACAGACGTACAGCAGCATCTGGCGAGGGTTGCTCGATTAACCATAAAATTAACTTAACAAAATTAAACTTTGTTGCATAAATTAATCATTTAATGGTGCATCAAATGCCACATTAATTATGTAAACTGATTGAATTAATCAAGTAATAAAATATAATAAAATAAAATACAAAAATATATTATAGTAATCATTATAGATCCAGACTTAGTCAGGTGACTTATTTAGATCATATTTTTTATAAGAATTTTTTTATTTATAAGAATTTTATTTCTTCTGCTCAGTTTTTTTTTAAGGTAATTGGAATTAAAAAGTAATAAATAATATATATAATAAAGTAATTGGAATTATAAATAATAGATAATCTATATAATATGTTTCAAACACTTTGCAAATATTGCCTAATACTTTTGAAGACATTTTATCTAGTTGAACTCAATAGTTAATTAACTTTGATAATCTATCAATACTGATCAGTTTTAGTGACGCACTTTAAGTAATTTTCTTTTTTTTAATATTGATTGGCAATTATAGTTAGTTGTTATTAGTTGTGCTCTGTAGTAGGGTTGCCATAAACTTCTCTGGCAGCACATTTCACTCAAATTTGTAGCTTCATGTGTAATGAAGCAGCTGACGCAGCAAGTTGCAAAAACTTTTTTGCTGTAAGGCACGCACACACATTGGAATAAGTCCTTTTGTCTGAATGTGTCCGTTGTTGCTGTTGTTACAGTTGCTCTTGTTGTTGTCGTTGTTGTTGTAGCTGTTGCACAGGTGTCGTCGCCAGTAATCTCTTCCAGGCGGCGTTGGCGGCCGGCGCCACTTGTGCATAATGACGCAGTCCGCAGAGCCGGACTGTGTGTGCACATGTGTGTGTGTGTGTGTGTATGTATGTATGTGAGTGTGAACTGGACTCGTCCACACGGCTGTCATTTACACACACATACAAACACAAACACACACGTAGCGAGGACGTGAACTGGCAGCTTACAGCTAAAGCACATGCAGCTGTGCTGTGATTTCAACCAACGAGTTCCAAACCCCAAACTCTCAAAAATACAAAACCCAACATGTAAGCGTGCGCAAATGTATAGACGGGCAGATACCCTGTACTTAGCATACATTCGTCATACCTCTTTTGTATAACAAAAAATGTAGTCCCCGGGTTTTATGCAGACAACCAGAAGGAAATAGTTGCATTAACTAATCTTGCTGTTCTGATCAAGAATGTATAATATGATGCCTTGTCTCTGCCTGTTACATAGTTTTGCACATCTTCATGTAACTCGTTTGCAATGTGTAGAGGGTATAGGAATACCCACAACCCCAGCCAGCAACCCTTCACAGTTATTTTTGTTGCTGTTGTTATTACAGTTGGCGCGCCTTTTCGTTAACTCTGCCACAACTCCTGCCCCTGCCTCTGCACCCGCTCCTGCCTCCGATGCTGATTAAGTATGTGGGTGTGTGTGTGTGTGGGTGCGTGTGTTTTTGTTAGCAAAAGGGATAAAAGTATAAAATACTTTGGTGTCCAGCCAGCCATATGGCTGTTGCGCTGCTGCTTTTGGCCTTTTTTACACGAATTAAATGAATGTCGTTGAATTTTTTATGATTTGTGTTGAGCCTAATTGAAAATTATGTGCAAGTTGCTCTTGTTGTTGCCGCTGTTGCTTTTAATTTGTCATTGCTGGCCTAATAGTTGCCACGCCCCGTGTGCCCCACGTTTAAATAATTACTTTTTCTTTTAGCCAATTTTACCAGCAGCCGTTGCCAAAGAGCGTAAGCCACCCGCAGCACCTCCCCGCCCCCCTCCCGCACGCTTTTGCCTCTCAAGTTTTGTGGCAAAAGTTCTGCGGGCGACATTTTCCATTTTGGCAGAAACCGAAGGCGCTTTGAAGTGCCTGCCTGGGCAGCCGGGTGTTGGGCGTGGTATGGTTTTTGCGGGGGCAAGGCGAGCGAGAGGAGGAAGAGGGCAAAAGTAACTCAAGTTGAAGCCTTAGACGCCTGCTGGCGCCGACAGGCGACAGCTGCTTGAGCGACGACAAGCAGAGGGATAAGGGGGGTGGTGGAAAACACGGCTGCTGTTGCTGGCATTTGATTCATTCGTCATAGCCTGCTGCTGCTGCTGATGCTGTTGTTGCTGCTGTTCTTGCTGTTGTTGTTGCGCAGCAGCAGCTGCCAGCCAAGCAGCCAGCCAGCCAGCCAAGCTATTAAGTGAGTCAGGCCAAAAATGTAGCACCATCCCAACACCACCCACCGCCCACACTCACCTGGCACACACACACACACACAAAACACTTGTTGTTGCCGCTTGTCACGCATGTTTCGCTTTGTTAGTTTTTGCCTGCCTGCTGGCTGCCAGTTGACAAGTGTTATAGACGACATATGCCGGCTGGATCCGTCATTAGTTGAATCTCCATTCCCCTCCCCTCTGCCCACTGCTCCCTCCCCCTGCCTCTCCACCCTCCCCCGCAACGTTCTCTTACCAGCACTTTGGCAAACGGCAGCTGCGTGTCAAGTGTTTGTTTTTAATAGAATTTCATTTGCAGCATTTTTAGTAATTTGCTTGATGCGAAACAGCTGTCCGCCTCTCTCTCTCTATCTCTCTCTCTCTCTCTCTCTCTCTCTATCTATTTCTCTCTCTCTCTCGTGCGCTAACTGTTATATTCTCCCCCTGCTTGGCTAGTGTAAATATTGCCAAGTGCGACGATTGACTTTAAACATTGCGCCAAAAAAAAAAGAAGAAAAACATACAAAAAAAAAACTGTTTTTACACCTCAAGCAATCTGTGGGAAGGGGGCGTTGCGGGGGGCCTGCCGGAGATTGATCGAAAACATGAATGAAAATGAGCAGATTTTTTCCTTTATGTTGTTTTCTTTTGCTTTTTTTTTTTATTTGCCACTGTGCTCCTGTGTTCTTTTACGCTTTTGTTTATGCAGCCGACAAGCTGCACAAACTCCCACAGCTCTCCCAGGTATTTACATATTTTAGTGATAAAAATCAACAAATTTTCCCATGCCAAGCTGACCGGACATGAACATGAACAAGTGCGTGCCAAAAAAGGGTGAATGGAAATGCTTGTTGGCTGGGTTGTGCTTAAACGGGTGGTAAGTGGCAGTTGAATGTTTTTCCAGCCAGTCGTGTTGAAAATCGGCAGTTGTAGCAAATTTGTGCTTGATTGTGTGTGTTTGTTTGGGCGCGGTGAGTGCATTGAACACCAGCCATTCGAACTGTAAATGGGCTCAATTAAATAGCTGCCTCGTTTAGGACAGCGGTTCCACTCAATATTTTATTGGCTATGCAATGTTTATCGCTCTAGTTCAATAGAAGCAAGTTTATCTCTGTAGTTCAATAGAAACAAGCATTTTATGATCATATATTACTTTGCTCTTAATATTTATTATATTGCATTATTTTCTGTCGAAGATCTTAACTTGTAAGAAATGCCATTCCCAGAGCCTAAGCTCTCATAACTATTTTATCATTTGCAGGACTTACTCCCTAATCGTATCAGATATTTGATATTGTAGTAGTTCCGTTAGTTCGTGTTCTCTATCTATAATAATAATTAATATAGAGTAATTTTCAATGCACAATTAATGCGCCTTCCAACTGTGGCCTACAGCTGCCCCTAATGCTACTCGGTCCCAGGCCACAAAATAACACTTAGACACAGACCGAAAGAATCGTGCAGCAAATGTCAGGACTCAGACACAACAAGGAACTCAAGGTTCCGGTGCGCCCAATTTGCATGTCAGAAAACAATTTAATCAAATTGAAATCAAATAATTTGAAATCATAATGTGAGAACTTTGTCACTTGATGTTGTCGTTGAACGCATGGGAACCTGTGCAGCTTGTTTGCCAGGCTTATAATTACAAATTGTTACAATCGCGATTGTAGTTGCTGTTGCTATTGTTACTTTTGAGGATGGGAGCCAACAGCAACAACAGCAGCAACATCAGATAGTTTGTTTAAATTTTTCCAACTAATTTGCGACTACTGTTTCCAGATGGCGCTCGATGGAAAAGCGATAATTAAGGAGGAGATTACCGACAAGGACGCATATGACGCGGCAGCCGCAGCAGCGGTTGCAGTTGCCACATCAACAGCTGCCTCATCCGCGTCCTCCTCGTCAGTGGCCTCATCAGCAGCATCGGCGGCGGCAGCAGCAGCAGCGGCTGCAAACACAGCAGCAACCGCGGCTGCAATTAGTCGACGGCTCAAAGGTGAGTGGCAATGGGGCCAGGGGAACTACGTCAGGGGAATTAGGATTCGGAAATGTGTATCTGAATGGGAATCCAAATGGGCAGGGCATTCATTAAGGAGTTTAATTGGAACTTGCGAGCTGGCATTGGGTTTGGGAAGCCTAAGCGCCGACAAGTGCAACCAAGCGACAGCCACTACGATTGATGGTGTGAACGCCAGCAGCTGTGTGTGTGCGTGTGTAGGTGTGAAACAGTATGTGTGCTTACCAAAAACAAAAAGCAGCTTAGCAGACCAAATCATTTTGAGCAAGCGACAGAAAGAGAGAGAGAGAGAGTTCCAAGAATGTTAGGTGAATGGCAGTTCTTCAAATGGTTTTAAGCTACCTTAAGGAATAAACTATTAATTTGTATATATTTATTATATATGTATATATAACATATTATATATATATATATATATATGCTTACTAACTAATGTCTACAAATTTTACGCAACCATATTAAATAAAAACAATCGACTAATATATTCAATCTATCTATTTATTGCGCCTCGATTTTGCAATCACTTCCAGCAGCTACCTTCTGCTGCTTGATGTAGTTGAACAACTTATTTCGTCGGTTTAAACTGTTCGCTGGGACCACAGCCCATAGTTAAATTTTGTGTGGGCGGTATCGGCTAGCCACAAGGTTTTTCCATTTTCATCTCTCACTCTCTCGCTTTTGTGCCATTTCGGAGGTTAGCACAAAAAATAACAGCCGCTGTTGGCGTTCCCAGCAGCAACATCAGCAACAGCAGCAGCAGCAGTGGCCAAATCAGCAACAGCCACAGCCCGCATATAGGCAAAAAGCGTAGCCCGCTTTTAGGGGCTGTTGTATTGAGTGTGCTTTGCTTTGATTGCTGCTGCTTCACGCAGCTGTTGTTGCTGTTGTTGTTGCTGATATAGTTGCTGTGGTCGTGTTGTTGCTGTGTGCGTACCTGAGTCGTTTGCTGCGTCAATTCCCAGGCCCATAATGTGTGCGTGTGTGTGCTCTGCATTTAAGGCGCTTAAATTCTATAGAACGATGCTCTCTAATTAGCATTCAAAACTAGAAGCTCTTCAAAATGAAAAAAAAAAAACAAAACAAAAAACCAGAACAAAAAAAGACAAGTTTGTTTAACAAATGTTTGCTGTGTGTTGCAGAGACGCCCACAATAGCAACAGCAACAGCAGTAGCAACAGCAGCAGCAACCAGAGCAAGAGCTGTAGCAACTTCATTATGGCCGCCTGCTGATGATGATAATCACAAATGGCACATGATGAATATTTGCCAAAATGATTGTTTTCCCAAATGACTATGCCAGCAACAGCAACAGCAATAGCAGCAACATCAACGGCAACAACAACAATAGCAGCAGCAACAACACTAACTAAACTTGCCAACGTTTCGTTTTGTGCGCTCGACTGCAATCTATGGGACGCAGCTGTGCAAATTCTGTTGCCCGCACATAGATACACACACACACATACACAGACACATCCACACAAAGACTGCGCACTGGCCCATGCTGCGTATACGTAACCTTAAATCGATGGTTGCTGCTGCTCCTGCTGCTGCTTTTGAAGCTCACTCATGATGTTGATGTTGCGCCAGCCGTTGAGTCTCCCACAATGCCGCATTGCCACGCCACCTACCCCGCACACATACACACACACACACTCACAGAATCAGAAAATTGCCAACATTATGTTTTAGAAAATATGTGAATTGTCAACACAAAATTTTCGTAAATAGTTTTTCGTGGACGAAACATTTTTCGTATCCAGTCACAGCTGGTCAACTGGTAACCAGCCACCTCCCAAACTCCCTCCCCTTCCCTGTGCTATCACTCTTGGGGGCAGAACTTTGGGTCAGTTGCGGTTTTTGTGGGTCCGAACAAAACTTTTAAGCCTCAGCCAACTGCAATATTTTACAATTGTACACCAGCCAGTTAGATACTGAGCTCAGCTTGAATAGATAGATACAACTACAGATACAGATACAGATACATAGAGTGGGCGACACTTGGTTCTCTTTTATTTATTCTCATCTGTTTTGTTATTTTTTTCTTGTTTTTAAATTTTTTTTTTTTGCTGCCTTTTGCATAACAGCCAATTACAGAGCTCGGCGGCGGCATCATGTGATCCATCATTGTCTATGTTTGGCGTTTGATAAGCCGCCGCCAACTCAGTTGAGTGATGCGTCCAACTCGCACTCTGTATGCTCTACATACATATCTTGTGTGTGTGTGGGTGTGCGTGTGTGTGTGGGAGTGTGTGTTTGTGTCCCTTCGATTGGCGTGCCTGAATGGCTGTGAAAACACAGCCAGTTGCAGCTGTATCCACAATCATTATCACAAAAGCAAACTGTGCAGCAGCCACAGCAGCAGCGGCAGCAGCAGCAGCGGCGGCAACATCGACTGGCTGCCTTCAATGTCGACATCGTCATCGTCAGCAGCAGTGGCAACATTTGCACTCCCCATCACTAACCCCATACAGCAGCCAACGCATTCACCCACACACTCTCACTCACATTCGCACACACATACACACACACACACACACATACAATTTCCATTAGCTTGGGCAAACAAAGTTTTGTGTGCTTGGTCCCCAATGCGAAACAGGCGACAAAAACATTTGCAAACCTAATTCAAATTCTGAACATTTTACAGCCACTTCTAATTATAGAGAGCTGAACAAAATTAGAAACTAAGCGAGATCGGCTTGCATACTTAAACAATTTTGAATAATTTAATATTTTAATATTGCTAGAGATAAACATCAACCAAAATACATTTACGCAACTGTTTAGCAAACTTTTGGAGCACATTTACAATATTTCCAATCAAAAATATATTAAAATTAGTTGCTAAAATAAATTAAAAACTGCGACAAAAAAATCTGCCTTAAGTGTATTTAAGATTATAGGGATATAGAAATTTTGTTAAAACATTTTATTTTCTTTGGTCATTTGAAAAGTGAAAAAGCTTTTCACAACTATTTGTATTTGCCAGCAGTTGAAAAGCATTTCGTTTTTCACTTGTCGCCTGACAGCGACCACTGACGTAGTCCCGGATTAACCCTCCACACTGTGCCCCTCATCCATCCTGCCAGCATCACAGTTGAGTCCCGTCCATCTGCGCGTTGCGGCTTTTCTGTTAAGCTTTTCATTTTTGAGCTACTGTCGAGTGTGGCGCTTTTGGCAGCAGGATCTGAGCCGAGCGTCAGGCGCCCAAATCTAACCCCAAACCCCCTGGCCCTTGCCCCATGCCCCATGCCCCTTGGCGCTTGGTGCTGCAATTAGTGCGTCAGGCGGCTGAATTGCTTTGCTTGGCTGGTCTTTTGGGTGCGTTGTTTGCCAGCAGTTTGTTGTTGTTGCCTGGCAAATGGCAGCCAAAAATGTTTGCTAATTTATTTCCCATGTTCAAACAAATTTGTTAATGCCCCAATGGCGGGTGAAGCGGACAAGTGCTGTAGCTTGTTGTGGTCACAACAGATATGTATATGTATATATCTATATATATTTGTACATGGATACTATATATTATAGTATTTGTGGCATGGCTGATGTGGCAAGCAGTTACTAATGCATTTGTAATGCGCTTCGCCTGCACATCCTGTCTAAGCTTGTCCTTTTCACTTGTTCTTTCCCCCGTCTCTCTCTCTCTCTTTTTGTATTGCTGTCTCTTGTTTATTGTGAACTAAGGAGCTTCCTTTTCGTTAACACAGCGAACAGCAGCAGCAGCAACTGCAGCAGCAACAGCAGCAGCAGCAACGGCGACAAGTGTTCCAACAACTCATCCACCAACTCCAGCTCCTCCTCCTCCTCCAGCAGCAAAGACACAGCCAGCAATGGCTGTCGAGAGAGAGAGCGTGAGCGTGAGCGGGAACGAGAGCGAGATAGACTATGTCGCACACCGCCGGACTCACCGCCAGAGCTGGCACGCAATTTGGTTGCTCCACCACGTTCACCGCATTCGCCACCAACGTCGCTGCCACATCATCATCAACAGCAGCAGCAGCAGCAACAGCAGCAACAGCGACCGCAGCGCAATGCGAGCGCCTCGCCCGTTATCAATGGCAGCAATGCAACATCGCCAATACCAGCGGCCGCCCAGCAACAACATGCAGCAACTTTGGCGGCCGCTGCTGCCGCCGCCGCCGCAGCCGCAGCACATGTGGAGCAGGCGCGTCTGCTGGGCAAGCTGAGAAAATTCCTCGGTTCGCTGCTGCAATTCGCACAGGAGCTTAGCCAGCCGGAAGTGAGCGAACGGGTGCGCGCTCTAATCCTCTCCCTCTGCAGCAGTTCCATCTCTCTCGAGGAATTCCGTCTGGCACTGCAGGAGGCCATCAATTTGCCCTTGCGTCCATATGTGATGCCGCTGCTCAAGAATAGCGTGACGCTCATGCAACGCGAGATACACGCCCTGTCGCGTGCCACAAATCAGTCGGCGCTGCAATATGTCACCAGCAATGAGCAGGCTGTCATGGAACTGCAGCCACACAGCGCCGAGTTCGCCGACATCTTTGTGCAGCTGGAGGCGCCATCGAATGGGAACAGTGGCGCCCTCTTCAAGCGTCGCTCCTCGGACTCAATGATGGAGCAGGGGCACAACAGTGCCACACACAATGGCCTGCAGGAGTGGAGTGATTATATGGCAGCCGGTGCCTCGTATGCGCCGCCCAGCAAACGCTTGGCCATGCATCCCAATCCGGCGCCAGCTCATTCAATGCTCGCCTTTGATTATAGCGCCGCTGCGGCTGCAGCTGCTGCTGCCGCCGGCGAGTCAGGCGGTTTTATGCAGCGCGATGAGCGCGAGCTGCCCCGACATGCACCGCCTCAGGTGGCACGAGGCGGCGGTGGCAATGCTCCACCTGGTGGTGGTGGTGGTGGTGCTTGCGGTGGCGGTGGTGGTGGTGCTGCTGGCGGCGAGGAGGAGTGGAAGAATATACATACCATGCTCAATTGCATCTCGGCCATGGTGGACAAAACAAAGCGAGCTATTACCATCTTGCAGCAGCGTGGTATTGAGCCGCAGCACGGCAGCAACAGCAGCCAGGAATTGACGCCAGCTGCAATGGCCGAACTGCGACGACAGACCGAGGAGAAGGTCGCCGAATTCAAGCGGAATGCCGAGGACGCAGTCACACAGGTCAGTTAACTGTATATATATATATATATATATATATCCATATATATGTATATCCATATTTACATATATATATAATATTTATTTGTGGTTTGCAGGTCAAGCGTCAGGCTGTGATTGAGATACAGCGTGCCGTTGTTGCCGCCGAGACGCGTGCGGCAGAGATCATGACACAGGAGCGACTGCGCATGGAAAAGTTCTTCATGGAGATGAGCCGACATTCCAGTGGTGAGCGCGATCTGGACAACAAGTCACCATCGATAACCAGCGCACAGAATGTAAGCTACATTTTAACTCTAGATCAAAAAGCAAACCAAAAATTAATAATAAATTAATTAACAACAACTCAATTAAACCATTCTTTACAGGGCAGCAACTTGCAACAGCAATGCTGGAATTGCGGCCGCAAGGCCACCGAAACCTGCTCCGGCTGCAACATGGCTCGGTATTGCAGCGCCTCGTGTCAATACAGGGATTGGGATAGCCATCACCAGGTGGGTTAAGCAAATGCTTAAAGAAGCTATCTCTGTTTCACTATTACCCAATTAAAATTTCTGTGCCTACCTCTGTGTGTAAAAGGTTTGCGGCAACTCACGTGCCACCGAGCTGAGCGCCAAGCATTTGCAGCATTCGGCCAGTGCCAGTGGATTGAGGAGCGCCATTTCCACCCGATCACCGCCCACGCCCACAGCAGCAGCTGCAGCGGCGGCAGCTGCAGCCACCGCCCACCTACAAGCAGCTGCTGCTGGCGCTCGTGAAGCTGCTGCTGCGGCAGCTGTTGTCACTGCAGTTGGCGGTGTTGCTGGCGGCGTTGGTGGTGGTGCTGCTGCTGTCAGTGTTGGGACGCCCAGTGCCCTGGTGTCGAATGGATTGGGCTCCAAATGACGCATTCGCATGATGAAACCCAAGAAGAAGTACTTGTGCTAGTCAAATTAAATGGAAGCGATATGATAAACACTACGATTATAATTAAACCTACAATATATAATTATGCAGTTCAACTAAAGAAAAACTTAACCAAAAAAAAAAAAAAAAAAGAAAGGAAAAATAGGGGGAGAAACATTGTCAGCATTATCCAAATAGTTTTCTAAATGCACACCTAAAGATACTTCAAGTAAACACAAGATAGAAATGTAATTTGAAACTCAATTCCTTTTTGCATTTCAGCACCCAAAATATACTTAAAAAAAAAAAAGCGAAAAACTAAACAAAAAAAGTAGCATACAAAAAATACTGTTAAATGAGTAATTAAATTATAAATTGTGTGAGCACTTATAAAAATAGCGAAAAAAAAATCCAAAAAAAAACACATAACATTTGCACCACATTAAAGATTATTAATTAAAATATCTATCTTAAAGGCAAATTTAAATATATAAATAAAACTGAAGAAAAAATCAAAGTTGTAAGTAGTAATTAGGACCCAGCGCAAAAAGGAGTTGCAGAAGAAGCGAATACTTAAACTGAACATAGTAGTTTTTATTATTATTATTACCTATACAAAATATTATAATTATTACGAACTATTATTATTGCTATAATTATGGCTAATTTATTGATTATATATATGTATGTGTTTAATTTATTAATTAGTATTTATTGAATTTCTAAACAACAACCGCACGTATTTAACTGTACTTTAACTATAAACAAGCAAATGAAAACCAAAAGAAAAAGGCGCAAAAAAAGAACCTAAAGTAAATGTTACAACTACAAAGAAAGGCTAAAAGAAACCCAAGAAATAAAGTGTTTTAAACCAAAAAAGAAAACAAAAACAACAAAAACCAAAACTGATTGCAACAAATTCGATTCCATCATTTTGTGCGAGGCTGCAGCCTAAAAGCAGGCAAGCCAAACTGCAGCCATGATTTGCGCATTAGTGTGGGAAGGGTGTGCAATGTGTGTGTGTGTGTGTGTGTGTGTGAGTGTGTGCTACAAAACCACAAACTACTGTGATGAAATTTCAATTATCGTCACTCAGTTGTGCCATGTGCGAGTGTGGGTGTGTGTGTTGGTGTGTGTTTCGCACACCTGCTGCTGTCGCATTGCAAGCAAGCAAAAGCTCGTTAGCAATGACTCGCCTCGCCTTGCCTTGCCCTAAATGGTCCACAACACTTGCTGCACACACACACATACATTTGCACATGGTTTGTGGCTACCACACACCCCCAAACACATTTGTAGACGCTTCAGGCTGTGCTTGCCTTAACTTTGCTTTTGTCTGCAACTGCTGTGCGCTTTTTTGCAACCCTTCACTGGACTTGGGGCTCCATTGGCCCATGCTCATCATGATGATGCTGATGATGCTGGCATTTTGCTACCTGAGTGATTTTCTAAAGCCAGCTCCGACTACACAGGGCGAAAGACAGAGATAGAGAAGGAGAGGGAGGGAGCCGACTGTCGGCTGCATATTCAAATAGCTGCACGTCCAGCCGAATGGGAGCATCAGCTTCAGCTGGGTGCCTGCCTTTGGCCAGCAGCATATGCTAACGTTTTGTTTGTTCCCGACAATCCCCCAAACCCCATCCCTCAGTCCTAGCTGCGCTTAGTGCCCGTTCGTTAGCTTATATTTAACATGCAGTTATCGTTTGTTATCGCCAGCAGCCACAGCTTAGCTCAGCCAGCCACAGACATGGACATGTTGTCAACGGCAATAACAGCACTTTATCCCCCTTTCTTAACCGACCAAAGGCACGAGACGCCTTTTGGAAGTTTGCACTACTTTAGAATACCCTGCATTGTAAGGCAGTGGTGTTCCTTGGATTAAATAAAAATTCTACATGAATTATGTATACTAAGTATTCTTCTTCGACTTCTAATTTCCCTAACTTATGACAAAGCTAAAACAGGCAGTTAGTTTAAAAAGAGCTAATCTTGTTTTGAGTTTTAAATATTTGTTTTGATATCACAAGTATAGATTCTACATATGAGTACAGTTAAACTATGTTTATAAGTGTTATACATGTGTTTGCTAAACAAGAAAGGCAATTGAAAATTAATTCAACTCTGCTTAAAATCTATTTAGCTAGGCTTATGAATATACCCTCTAGAGAGGTCTACTCAATGGCTGCGAACAATAAAGGAAGCCTTGGCATCTGCTTTGATTTGGCCATTGTATTGTCTTTGGGCTTCGATTGGGTAAATTGCATTAACATTAAAACTTGAACGAGACATTTTAATTAAAATGCCGAGCAACTAGCGCACAGTATGCGATGTCTGGCAAAATCGCCTTGTGTGTGTGTGCGTGTCTGCCACAAAAATATTCATCATAAGTGGCAGCCACCAGCAGGAGCAACAGCAACAGCAGTAACAACAGCCGCCAGCTGCTCACAGAAACTGGCAGAAGGCAGCCATCAGCAGGCAGCAGTCGCAGTCGCCGTCGACGCTGGCAGAGACGCGGGCAGCAATTGTGCCATTTCAATCGACATCTGTTACTGATTTCAAAGAAACTTTTGTTGACAACACAAACAAATGCCAAGCACAGCAGCAGCAGCAGCTCGAGAGAGAGAGAGACCGAGGTCTGGAAAAGGTTGGGGTTCACTTCGTCGCCTGGGGGCAGCCAAATGGGGCAAGGTACAAACGTTTGACGCTTGCCTGCGCACGACTCCTAGTCCGGGTGCTCACGTGTGCCCCCCAAAACTCTCACAATCCTACACCCTCCCTTCGACCATGCAAAAGTGCCGCACAGCTGACGTTAACGTTATCAGCAAGCAAGTGGCTTGTGTACTCTCTCTCTCTCTCTTTCCCTCTCTTTTTCCCTCTCTCTCTCTGTGTGTTTTTGTTTTTGCCGGCTACAAACAAAGTTGACTGAGGTTGCCTGCATTTGAAGGCTGTGCACCAGCAACAGCAGCAGCCAGCAGCAGTGGATAACATGTGCGTGCCCCATGTGTGTGTGTGGTTGTGCGAGAATGTGTGTGTTTTTGGCGGCGCCATTGTCGATAATAACGATTTGACTGGAACGGCAGAGAATGAAAGGGAGTGGGTTGGGGCAGATCGAAACAGAGGCGCAGTTAGTGCGCAAGTTGCCGTTGCCGCTTTTGTGAGCGTAACATGTGTCAATTACAGGCGCGCACACACACACACACAATCAAACTAACTGTTCACACAAACCCAATGGTTTCTCTCTGCACACCGTCTATAACTCAAAAAGCTGCCAAAAAGTATGCGCACATTTTTTATACGCGCCACGCCTGAAAGTATGCACATATATATTTTTTATATTTTCGCCTGCCGGCATTTGACAGCTACGACCCGACGACGACGGCGACGGCGACGCTGACTGCGCAGCTGCTGCGACTACCGCCCGGCTTTATGTTAATTTATTTCAACATTGGAATTTATTTTGGTGCTGCAAATTGTTTTTCTTTGTATTTGGCTATGGGGCAAGTGTGTTTAATTAAAAAAATTCGAAGTTTTGCTTCTGGATTTAATTTTAACAGCTTGTTAACAGCCCCATTAAATCTGTTATTGCCTGGCAATGGTGAATATGTTAATACGTTTGCACCAACAGGCCTAAAATGCATTATAAATATAAGACAGAATTTCAGATGTGCTTCCCAACAACTTTATGAAACTTTTTATTATTATGGGGTAGAAGACGCGTTACAAACTTCAGGTTAAAAATTGTAATAGCATTTAAAAAGGGTAATTTAAAAATTAATCACCCTCTTAATGCAATTTAAAATGCAAATTAAATTCAGAAATTAAATTGTAATATTAATTTCATGCAAAACAAGTAATTTACTAATCAATACCAATAAAAGTTAATGCATTTTATAACAACATTCTCTATATATAATTTGAAGTTTTTCCTATTAAGAATAAGAAGTTATAATTATTATTATTTTCCCAGCTAAACTCAACATTTCAACAACCAAAACAAAAAATGTTCAATCAACTCAACAATGCCTTTAAATTTACCATAGACCAGAACCGGGCGGGGTTTTCTACGGGGGAGGTGAATGCTAGAGAGCTGTTGATAAATCAGTTGCTCTCTCAGTTAAATATTTTTACGCTCTCAACGCCAGCGTAACGTTCTCAGTCAGTTGCTGTTAATGGCTGATGAATAAACAGAGCCGGCGGAAAACGATCAGTTGTTATTAGTTGTTGCTGTCGATTAGAAGTCGTCTCGTCTCGTCTCGTCGATCGCTTTGCAGTTGTTGTGATTCTGTTTGCGGTTGTTGTTGTTGCCGTCATATTTAATTGTGCAAAAAGTATGTCAATTGATTAACATATGCGATAAATTGCGAGAACTTGAAAACCTGAGAACTGCATTGCACAGGCCAGAATTAAAAAGTGAATTGGCCGCTCGCCCGACAGCTGAGTGTCTAATGGAATAAATGCATATACAGTTACAGATGCACTGTATATGTAGTTGCATGCTAACCAATGGAAACCAAAGCCAGTGTCAGACCCACGTAATCAACAATCAGTGATTTACATACTCGTATACTGGCGGGCAAAGTCAACCAAGTCCAAGTGTTAAGCCAAGTTAGTCGAGTGAACCAAGCGCGTGTAGAACCGTTTAATGTTTTGCGCGTTGCATACGAAATAAGTCAAGGTCCCGGTCCGTATCTTAGATGCGAAGACAAACACGAATTTAAATATCTATTGAATATGTACATGCATATATAAAAAAAACACATTCATATTTATGCTTGACAGACAGTGCACAGTGGAACAATCGAAAATAATAAAATTGGTTAAAAAAGCACTTAAATTTAAATTTAATTTTTTATATTCAATTGCAACTTTTATTTTCATTTTGATGTTTGCAATTTAAATGGATGCAGGAAATTCAAATTCCCGTAACAATAATTGAATCAAGTCGACGTTTTAGCAATCATTTCTGGCCCACTGTGCAATGCCGGCCACAAATGGATTCTCCGCAATAGCAATGAACTTTGCCAGGCGCCTATTGCTGTAAACGTTGATTCTATTTTTGCTGTGGTTGCTATTGCTGTTGTTGTTGTTGTTGTCACATGATAGCCCTTAACCCTTATGTACAGTCAAATCGCATTAATATTGTCATTACTGGACTTCCGCGACAATTAGTAAAAAATCAGCAAAATTATGCTAATTCTCTATGTATAAATGTATTTCGGCAGCAAAGGGAAACGAAGTAGATTACTGATTATTTACCTAAATGTGCTCACCTTTGCCTTAACACCTGTATTGTCTGTTATCAGAAATCACATATGTACAAGCAGCTGTTTTCCTTCAATTTTGTTGTTCTTTGATAAAAGCGCAAGCCAAAGTAACAAATTGCGATAGCTGCTGTTTGAAGTAGTTTCTGGGTGTCCATAGTTTAAGTGCTTCTGCACTGGATTAGCTGAAGCCTTAACTTGTTTATTCCACTCAAAATTCCATCGTTATCAATATAAAAGAAAAAAATAATCGAAAGTTTATAAGACCCAATTAAAAGAACGCCTCTGGCCATTAGAATATAGTTTTTATTTAATTGTTATTGCATAAGATATTTACGCTTGTTTAATCTGAGAGAGAATAACTTTTGATGATCACAAATTTATGCTTTATTCTTCAGAGTAATTAACAAAATCAAATTTATTAGAAATGGTTTGTCAATAAATACTTGCTATACAATTATGTTTGCTTGTTTCCGAGTCACTGAAGATCAATTGATCTCATGAGCGGCAAATTGAAACAAACTCTTATATAATTCGCCATGCTCCAACAAAAATCAATAGAGCCACAGAAACTATAGCCAGAGGAAATTAAAAACGGGCTTCAACAAACAACAAATTGAGTACGTATAGTTATTTATAACAATATGGATTCCAAATATAAAAATTATGCAGGCTTGAGCTGTTACTAGCTGATGTCATATTGAATGGATTTCCTACGCTTTATGTTTGTACATTTACATGCTATGCTAGTGTACCTCTTAGGCCGTTTCACTGTACTACAGGTATCTTATCACTGCGCTAACTAGCGCATATTTTATGACAGGTGTGTGATTGCATGGCTTGCACTAGCAGCGTCTAAACCATGTTAATTACTCATAGTATTGATAGTGAGACCGAGCGGGTTTTCACACACAAAAATTGCTGTAATGCTTGGTGCTGAAAACATTATCTGGGTCGCTGATAAGAAGTCGTGTTGATGGATATATGAATGTGTGTTTATGTTTTTGGCGGGGGTCGGTCGCCGCAGTCAGTGTCAGTCGGGCGTTGCTGAAAGGCATATGTGTGAAATATCGACATCGAGTTAGATTTGAGTAAACTGCTTATATTTATACAAATGCTGATAAAATAAAAATAATGCAAATGTTTCTTCAAAAGTGAGCGAGTGTAAGCAGCAACTAGATCAGAAGAGGAGACCCGAGGAGAAGAGAATGGAAATTCTACTGGAGCTCAATCTTAAACAGAAGCTGGCCACACGGCTCTGCATTCTGATCGTTGGCAGCATTGTCTTTGGCCTGTTTTGCTGCCACAGCGCATTGGCAAGCTTAACACTTGGCGCCCTCTTGGCCCTAATGCTGCGCAGTCCAACCAATGTCTTTGCCTTGGTGATGACAAGTCGCAGGGATTTCATGTAAGTAACATCAAAAATATTCGACTTCAGTTATAACCGAATATGGATTAAGCTGATAAGCTTGACTAACTATAATGATTAGTTTAAACTGATACAGTATCGCAAGCGTGCAGATTAGATTAACAAATCATTAACACACACACATACATATATAGTTATAGTAGAACTGAAATAGACTCCAGGTTCCGTTTAATGACTTCTGTCGAAGCTCTAAAGCAGAGTAGGAAGTAGAATCATCTGAAAATTTCTGCTTCTGCCCTTCACTTGCCGGCAAACGAGGCAATCTTGCGTTTATCAAAGCTAGCTAACTTGAGGGCGGCCAAGATTGCGAAATTTATTCACGCAACTGGATGGTCTTATCTTTGATTTTCGGATAAATAAAAGCTAGATCCCAGACGGTATCATAAAGGGCCAACGAACTTTATTCTTCGATTTGCTAAATCTATGAGATTCTACATCTCTTTGTAGATTCAGTCGTATAGTAAATATAGTCGTAGCCTAGTTAATCATATATTGCTTAGCAGTAAATAAGATGCAATTCAAAATCTTACAAAGCAAATAATAATAAAAGCATATTTTTTATATATTTTTATTAAACTTAGGCTTCTGCACTCAATTTGTGAATAGGGAAACCTCCCAAAACTCTCTCTCTCTCTCATACACTCTCACTCTTTCTTTCTCTCTCTCTCTCTTGCAGTGCCTTGCATCGTTTTGTGGCCTTAAATTTGTATCTTCTGCGCAAAGATTTCAGTGGATGCACCGTGGCGCATTGTTTTGAGGAGCAGGCACGAAAGCAGCCGGCGAAGATTTGCTTTGTGATGGACGAGCGCCGCTTAAGCTACTCGCAGGCGCTGCTCTTCAGCCAGCGTGTGGCAGGTTACTTTCAGCAGCGTGGGCTGAAGCGCGGCGACTGCGTTGCATTGTTAATGGAGACGCGTGTGGAGTACGCCTGCTTCTGGCTGGGTCTCAGCCAGTTGGGCGTGATAACCGCACTGGTAAACTCCCATCTGCGGGGGGATTCGCTGCTGCACTGCATCCGGGTGGCCAAAGCACGTGCTCTGATCGTTGGCAGCGAGCTGAGCGATGTGCTGTTGAATCTTCCGCAACTTGAACTGGATATCTATCAGTACACGGATGTGGAGGGGCAGCAGCTGTTGCCTACTGCCATCGAACTTCACGACGCGCTCGAGGCACAACCGCCACTGCCCCTAAGCCGCGATCAGAAGAGTTCGTCAAGGGATGAACTACTCTATGTTTACACCTCCGGCACCACAGGGCTGCCCAAGGCAGCTGTCATCACGAATCTGCGCTATATATTCATGACCACCGGCACTTCCTATTTGGCGGGCCTACATAGCAACGATGTGGTCTATAATCCTTTGCCACTGTATCACACCGCTGGTGGCATTGTGGGAGTGGGAACGGCCCTACTCAAGGGCAGCACTGTGGTGCTGCGCAAGAAGTTCTCCGCATCAAATTTCTGGAGTGATTGCCGAAAGCACAATTGCACTGTGGCCCAGTATATCGGAGAGCTGTGTCGCTATCTGCTTGCCACACCATTTGAGGCACAGCATAAACCTCTACATAATCTCCGCCTGATGTACGGCAATGGGCTGAGACCGCAAATCTGGACGCAGTTCGTCAGACGTTTCGGCATACCGCACATTGTGGAGATATATGGCGCCACCGAGGGCAACTCCAATCTGATCAATATCACGAATCGCATCGGTGCCATTGGCTTTGTGCCCATCTTTGGCCGTCGTCTGTATCCGGCGCAGATCCTGCGCTGTGATGAGCTGACGGGTGAGCCACTCCGCGATGCCAAGGGCCACTGTATGCGCTGTGCGCCCGGCGAGGTGGGTCTGCTGGTGGGCAAGGTCGATGCCCGACGTGCGGTGAGCGCTTTTCATGGCTATGTGGATAAGGCGGCCTCCGAGCAGAAGCGATTACGCAATGTCTTCGCCAATGGAGATTGCTTTTTCAATTCAGGTGACATGGTCGTCAGTGATATATTGGGCTATATATACTTTAAGGATCGCACTGGCGACACTTTCCGCTGGCGCGGCGAGAATGTTGCCACCCAGGAAGTGGAGGCCATCATCACCAATTGCGTTCGACTCAGCGACTGTGTCGTCTACGGTGTTCAGGTGAGTTGCCCAAGCTAAATGCCAATACCTAAAAATAAACTAAGATGAAAATAACAGATCTCTATTTTGGCTTGCAGATACCAAATGTGGAGGGCAAGGCGGGCATGGCGGCAATTATGGATCCCACACGTAAGTTGGTGGACATTGAGTATTTGTCCATTGTGATACGGGGAAGTCTGCCCCCCTATGCGCGTCCCCTCTTCATCCGGCTGCTCGATGAGATTCCGCGCACGGAAACATTCAAGCTGAAGAAACGCGAACTGGCACTGGAGGGTTTTAATCTGAACACAGTCAAGGATCCCATCTACTATCTGAATCGTGATGGTGTCTATCGGCTGCTCAGCCAGGAGCAATACGCCTCACTGCTGGCGGGCACGGCGGGTCTCTGAAATCCGACATGCCCACTTAGACTTTAGCCATAGTTTGTATATTGTATATACGCACACCAACACACACACACACACACACACACACACACCAACACACACACACCAACACACATTCTTGCAAATGTATTTTTATCACTTAATAGCAACGACTGATGAAACTTTAGCCAAAGCCGAACGCGTTTCATTCCCATAACTTGGCCATAAAAAAATGGCAGCTGAACCGATAATGGCCGCCAATACATTTCTGGGCAGCAGGGTGGAGGGAGAGGGGAGAGCAGAGCAGAGCACACAAGACAGCAGCGGCCAAGATATATCGAAAGTGTTAAATCCCCAAGATTAAGTTCTCGCTCATTGGCAGCTGCTGTGGCCGCTTGGCTGTTGCATTTGTTGCTGCTGTATCTGCTATAGTTGCAACATTAACGCCATTTCTGTTCACCAGCAGCAGCTGCGACGCAACAACAACAACAACAACAATAACAACAACAAGGGCCAACAGCGTTTGCCATCCTCTAAGATAAACGATGTGAAAAATCCATACAAACAACAACAAGGAAGCTGCAGTTGCTGCCGGAATCGCTGTTGTTGCCGAGTTGGCGTTGCAACCGCAAGCAGCGCTGCCAAAGTCGCTGCCACCAATATCGATGGCGAAAAAGTTGTGGCAGGCAATCATAAAAAACGTAGAAATACCAACAAAGCCGCTGCTTCCATGAAATTGGTATCCACCACTATTTGGGCGAAAGCTACGTGAGGCGCGCAGAAGGGTTAGGTGAAGCAGGAACTGGCTTTGGAGGAGAAGGAGAAGGAGAAGGATAAGGAGGAGGTGGAGGAGGAGTGGAGCTTAAGTTCAGCATACGCATAAAAACTATGAAGACACTATATCAGAGTTTTGTGCAGAATTTTGAATATTATTCTCGGTTAGTTGAATTTGAAAAGGAGGATATATTTCTTTGTTGGCTGCAACTGAATTTGTAATAGTTGAAATAATTTCCAGAACACTCTTAACAATAATATTCAATATTAATTTTTGGAGTAGTCTTCTTACTTTTATTTCTTGTATAATTGAAATGCTCCATCTTTTCATAGCAGCTGCAAATAATGCATACAAAATCATTTTTGTTCACAGGAAGTTCGACAAGTCAATAGTTTGTTGCGCTGTGTAATTTAGCTGCTATTTACCACAAGCCATCTCAGCACTCATGGCGTTATCAATTACCCTATCAACAATCCACGAATGTGCGCCACAAAAAAAAGAAAAGACAAATATCCTTGCAACAGCAGCAACATCAACAACAACAACAACAGCAACAGCAAAACTTAAGGCTGCCAATGTGAGCATCAAAAATTCGCATAAAGTTGCATTGGCAGCAGAATAAAGAGAAGAGCGCTGGGTGGTGGATGGGGGGGGGGGGGGGATGGCGAGAGGGTGGAGCAACTGTTGCCACTGGCACTGCCACAAAATGTGAATGGTGCGAGTTTTGTCACCATCGTTTCACGGCATTCACACCAGCCATTTTGCCCTTTTTGCCTCTTGCCGCATGTTGCATGACTGCCTCAGCTGGTTGCATCGTCGGCGTCATAAACAAAATGGCAGTTTCTGGCGGCCACGGCGCATGCATAGCTAATATCAATAAAAACAATAACAACAACAATCGTTCCAGCAGCTGTTGCAACCGTTATTGTTGTTGTTATTGCAACATCGCGTGCGTTGCGCGTTTAAGAACGAAAAATTAAAAAAAAAATGTTCAATAATTTTTCCAAATGTTCGTCGATTTTGCCGCCATCGACCTTTTTCCCTCCCTACGTCTCTTTCTCCTGCTCTCTTTCTCTGTCCCACTTTTTCGTTTGCTTTCTTGCCATTTCTTTTGCTCATTTTGGGCGCTGGGCGCCACAGCTGCCATTGGAATTTCAAAGCTATTAAAACGCTGCCAGGCGAGCAACGACCAAACGGGCTCCACGTTGCTGGCGCTATTCCACATTGAAATTGAGCTTGCCTTGAAGAAACGGAATGGAAGCACTTCAACTATTGCACAGATTTGGTTACACTTGCAACAGAGCATCTCAAGCGAATAATAGTAATTAATAAATAAATAAAGTTCAAATAATGAAATTGGATAAATTCGAGGCCAAAGGTATACCTAATTTAAGAAAATATGCTTATCATATTTATAGTCAATATATTGCTTTCAAATTGACCGAACTTCATGTGGAGTGGCATTAATAAGATGACATAGTTTCCCCTTTATCTAACATTTTTTTGAAAACATTTTTATTTTAAGAAATTCATTAATCCAAATTTATATACTTTGTACTTTTTTTGACTTATATTAATCATAACTTAAAATGTTTGCAGCTTGGTATAAACCACTATTTGAAATATCCCAAGTAATGACAATTAATTAAAATATCTCAATTAGTGATAATTAATTGATAATTTTTAAAGGCGTAAATCAAGAATTAATTTTGAGAAGTTATTGCTGACATTTAGATATGATCTTTGCATAGAAAAATATTTTTTAGCAGCTTTGTATTTTATTTATATTTAATGGTTGGTAGAGTATTCAGAATTTGAAGCATTGTAACTCGTGCTAATTGTGCAGTGGTTGCCGCTCGGGTTCTTGTATGCATTTGGGCTTGGAGGTTTTGCTTGCTTTTGTTTTTATGTGCCGCACAGCCTGCCGCTTGCCGCATTGCCCAATGCCCATTGCCCATTGCCCATTGCCCTTTGCCCTTTCGCTGCTGTTGCTTCTGCTGCTGCTGCTGGCGACTGTTCAGTTGCTTTGTCGGTTCGTGCTAATTACGTTGCACCTGTGCGTGACGTTTGATGTTGCCCTGTCCGCGCTTGTCGCTTGCGTTTGTTGCTGGCTATTGCTTAGTTTGTTTTGTGGGTGTTGGTTGTGGATTACAGTTGCAGTAGCAGCAGCAGCAGCAGTCGTTTAGCAAAAATTAATTAAAAGCCAACGTGTGGCAATGCAATTAAATTCGATTTGGCTCAGCCATTGATGCTGACGGCGACGTCGATGCTGACAGCGACGGTGACGCCGACGGCGACGCTGACTGCGTGTTGAGCTCAGCTGGGCGGCTGTTGTTGACATCGTTTAACACAACAATACAGCAAAATTATGTTTCACACACACACACATGCATACATATATATGTATATATATATATACATATATATATTGAAAAGTTCAAACAATGCAACTGCGTCATTCTATCTCTCTCTGTCGTCCTTTTGCTAGCTTTTGTTTTGTTTGTTTTTGTGTGTTTTTATTGTGAGCTTTTCGCATACGTTGGCAGCTGTTGGCTGATCTGCCTATTTGCCTCTGCATGTCAGTATAAATGTGTGTGTGTGTTTGAAATGGCTGGCTGGCTGCTGTTGCTGGCATGCCTGTGCTTGTGTGTGTGTCTCTGATTGTTTGTGTGTGTGTGTTTGCTTGCCTGCTTCGTTAGTTGGTTCGTTTTCCGTTGGCCCGTTGATTCGTGGCACCTTTTGGATTTGACAGTTTTGTAATTAACTGCAGTCAGCATGTGCGGCATTGGCAGCACCATCGTCAGCGTCGTCGCTGGCAGAGAGCAGAGCAGCAGCAAAAATATGTTGCATACTTTCAGGCTGTACAATCGAAATTGCCAATAAGCATGAACGACTCGTTTTTGGCATTTTTGGTGCGCAATTAGTTTTTGTTTTTAAACTTCAGTTTCAGTTGGCTCATTTGAATCCCCCCGGGGAAGGCAGCTGCAGCTGATGTTTTATATTTATCCACGTTCACGAAATTAGAACAGCAATTATGCACAATTACTTATATGTATGTGCTTACTTTCCTGAAGTTAGAAGCAAGACGCCTTATGTTTGCCAAAATAGTTGTCAAAATGCTCCAAAATATATGCTATGCCTAAGTGCAAAGTGCTTCAATTATGATCCTAAGATATCGAATGATTTTTCAGCTTTGCTTGAAATCAATTGGAAAGTCTCCGAAATTTTAGAGTTCTAAATTATGTTCGTTGGTTATTTTCAATTTTAAAGTAAGTCCTTTGCTATTTTGAGAGTATTTAATTATTTGTGGGTTACAAGCAACAGTGAAATTCCCAAATGAAATACCTGCAATTAGACTATGACAAAGTTTTGCTGCCTGCAGCAGCTGCCACTTACTTGAGCCGGCTGCAAGCGATAGCCAGAGTTACAGTTACAGTCACCTTCACAGCTGTGGCACAAGTCAACCACAGGGCAAATGGAAACCGGAAACAGGACACTGGATACAGGACACTGGACACACACGTGTGCCTCGAACGATGGCTTGGGTTTTGCTTAGGCTTCCCGCTCGTACGGCTTTGGCCCGGCAACACACTTTGGCCTTTTGCTATGGCTGCTTCCGCAGTGGTTGTTGTTTTTGTTGTTGTTGTTGCTGCTGCTACTTTAGCTGCTGTTTCTGTGGTTGTTGTTTTTTATGGCCAGTCCTTGGCGGCCTTTATGCGCCCGCATATTAAACAATTATTGCCAAATGGCAAACGACAGCTGCGCTGTGTCACCATCGGCGATGTCGTTAGTGTGGGCTGAGCACGAGGCCTATGCGATGGCCACGTTTTTTAGCCAAGCAGCATCACCAGCAGCAACAGCGACAGCAAAGCAACAGCAGGACATGCCCAGTAACTCGGATTGGGTTTTGGATGTGGCATTGGCATTGGCAGTGGGAATGTGGAATGTGGAACTGTGGGCCAGTTTGCCTGCATTGGCTCACAGACGTTTTTTTCGCGTTTCAGCGTCTGCTGCAATTTATGTGTATAAATGACAAAAGTACCGTTATTTATGGCCAGCAACCGCAACGCAATTTGGCAACACTTGTTGGCCAATTGGCAAAAATGTGAAACGAGCTGAGCCCAGAAGCAAAAACAAAAAATGAGAAAAACCTCCGCATTCCCAAAATATATGTAGGCATGTAAATGTGTATTACAGCCATGTGTATCGAAATATATATAAACAGCAGTATTGTCTATATTCCATAATGCTCAATACGAAGAAACCAGAAGCTGCAAGAATGGCTTAAGTTAACCGACTAACTTATGCACTAAAAGGGAATATAAACCTACGGAAATGAATGTTAGACAAATAAAAAAGAAAAAGATATTTGTATAAATATACAACAATCTGCAAGCTTCGATTTGTATATACCAATATTCTCTTAAGAACCAGATGGTAAATATGTAAACTTTCTAAATTTAAGTCAACTTCCAGCTCATAAGCATTAAATGCATTATGATTCTTAGAACTCCTCAAATGAGATTAAGAATTATGGAAAGATGCGTTGCAATAACTGACTATTTTCATATTTATTATATTTATTTTCAAAATGCTACTTAATTAAATTTAATCAATTAAAAAAGTTAATCAATTTGTAATTAGGTTTCTTTAACGTTTCACATTTAACTAATAGGCCAAGTTACAAACTAAACAACTTTATCAAGGCGCTCTTCAATTGGAGCATTTACAAGGAACATCTGTCTAGGAATTTGGTGACATGGGCACAGATATTTTTGTGCCGTCCTTGGCAAAATTTGAATTTTTATTGCTGATCGATGCGCGGGCGCGCTCCATTGACACGAACACCACCCGCCACCCACCGCCCACCGCCCAACGACTAACACATACGACAACACACACGCCCTCCCCTTGGCCAAATTATGCGTATTTAGGTCGTTGACTATATCCGTATGTCGTCGTTTCCGGCAGCCGCTTGTTGCTGTCATAAATTTGGCCAGGACGCTGTGTGTAAATGTGCCAATGCGTTCGCCTACAGCCGAAAGGACTTCGACGGTTTCGTCCTTATGCAAGTGTGCCAATATTGACCCTTCTGTTTTGTTGTCGCGCTTTTATTATGCTAATATTTTTTAGGGGCATTGCCAAGATTTATTGAAATTACTGCGGCGCGCACATAAAGCTGAAGGCTTGCCACCGATATCATCCCCCCTTCCCCCATTGTTGAGAGGTGCAAGTAGGCGGAGGCACACGCGCCATATGAGCATCAATTAAATAACCATTTAATGTGCAGCTTGTTGCTTGTTCTACATTGTAGTAGTTGTTGCTGCATGTTGCTTGTCATCCAGTGTTGCATAATTGACGCTCTTTTTTCTTGCAATTAGTGTAACAACTAATTGGCAGCAAAAACTATTGTTCCAGCCAACGGCAACAGCTGTTGGCTTGCAGTGCAACAAAACAACAGAAAAAACCAAATGAAAAAATCAAACCTTCCTCGCTGAAAAATGAGTTGCATAAATTTTAGCTAACAGTTTTGAGTGTTGACAGGAAACAGCGAAAAAAGCAACTGGGAATTTAATTTGAGTTTTATTTATGATATCCTTGTGTAACCTTTAAGAACCTGCAACGGAAAAAGACTGCAGCAGGTTGAAGCTAAGTTAGGTAAAAATTTATTATCAAGAATATTTCATAAAATGTAAGTATCAAAGAAAGACAGATCAGCTTAACTGTAGCATTTTGAAAATAATCACTTTGTGAAGAACATTTTAGATAACAAAATTTATAAAATTTATTCTAAATTTATATATAATCTTAAAGAAATTCAACACATGCTCAGTTATTTTTCCCTAACAACAATCTAAGATAGTTAACTATTTCAGAGCTTTGTGCAATGGCATTCTAAGGAAATAAATAATCCATGCTTCAATTCATTTTCACAGCAGTTCAATCTGTTTGCTATTTCAATGGGCTCACAATTATTATATATGTATGTTTCTTCTGCCTGTGGCAGCTTCCCTGTTGTTGTACAAACAAAGCGCCTCAAAGTATGCCACAAGCACACACAGACACACACACACACACTCAAACACATGCACAACAGAGACACAACAAACGACAGCCGCAGCAATATTTTGTCCTTTTTCCCACATTTACACAGACCCACAGAGAATGTGGGCAGGTGTTGCCATTGTTAGGCTAGACGGTGTTTTTATTTTGTCCAGGTGTGATAAATAAAACCACCCACATACACTCACACCACAGTGCACACCACACGCCACACACCACACACCACCCACCAACCACCGCCCACAGGCCACGGGCGGAATTGTTATGATTTTACAACAATATTATTTTTCCATCAACAATATCAGCAAAAATCAATCAAATTCAATTAAATCACAGCCAAACGATGCAAAAATGGACACATCGAAAAAACCCACTTGCAATTATGCAAAATAATTTCAATGCAACCAAAACAACAAAAAAATGAAACAACAAAGCAAATTTCATAATTAAAAATGCGCATTAAAATTTAGAGATGAGCGAACAAAATAAATTAAAATTTACCACAAGGCCAAATCAATCAATTAAGCGGATAAATGCGTGTGTGGGCCCATCAGTGTTAGTGTTGTAAATGCTCTAAAAAAACACACACACACTCACACATACTCGCACACACACACACGCACACACAAATTGAATGCATAACAAAGCTCAGAGCAAAAAACATTTCGCCAGCAAAAAAATAATGGCAAAATTGATGTTTTACACTTATTTTTTCATCTATCTATATACATATATACATATGTACATAGATATATATGTGTATATATATGTATGCATACATATAAATGTGTTTTTATAATTTTTGATATATTATCTGTAGTGTGTGTGTTGCCTTTGCATTTACACAAGTGCAGAATTTCCCAAAACACAAATCCTAAAAAAACATTTGTTACTTTTTGTGAATCGTTTCATACATTTTGGGGGCGGGTTTCGCCGGTGGGCGTGGATTTCGACCGCACAACAGTTGAGGCAGGCCAAACGAGTCAAGTAGTATTGGTGAGTGCGTGCGTGTGTGTGTGTGTCTGTTGTTCACATAAGCGCAGCTCGTTGGAAACTCTATCCTTTTACAAAGGGGCACAACACACACTATCAAATCCCTGCAGCAACTTGTTTCCAGTTGTTAATCTTAAGGAAAACTTTTTGATATATCACACAACTAAAGTTAGCAGCTTTAAGGATCAAGCATACAAGCAGATAAAACTGGGCATTAAATAAGTTAATGTTTGCTGATGACAAATATATTTTAAACTTGCTTTCTGTTAAAGATTGTGAAATACTTATATTTATTATCATTACTTCTTTTAATTGAGATAACATTAAAAAAAAATTACTTTTTCTTTAAATGATTTCCAATTTGTTTATTTTCAATTTCATCTAAGCAAATCCCCTCAAAAATGTTTCCCAACTACGTCTATTGTGAGAATGTCATCAGTCTGAATTTATTTTACTAGCCAAAAATTGTCAAAGTGTTTGTTGTCCGTTAGTGGTGTTTGTTTTGGCCTAAAACAGGACTTGCATTAGGGATCAGAGGCTAGGGAACAGGAGGCAGAGACCAGGGACCAATTTGTGCTGTGTTTTGTTTGCAGCGCTTGTTGTGAATAAATGTATAACATTTTATAACTATTCATGCTCGTAAATTGGAGATTATTTTGTGGTGTATTTAAATTTAGCCACATATTTACATACACACACACACACACACAGAGAAGCATAGGCCTGCAAATTGGATTAACGTGAGTTTAGTGGTTTGACTGCCAACGATGGAAAGCACTTGAAAATCGCCGGAAAATGCAAGTCTAAATGCAGCGCCTTTCAACTTGAAAGTAATTAGAAAGTAAAGCGACTACAAATTGTCTAAAATACTCGAGGAGGCATTGATTGATTTCCAAGGAAAGCGAGGCAGCACTCGAGTGCCACTAAACGCAGCGAAGTGCAACCAAAAATAGATGCAAGTTGAATGCATTTTCGTGCTGCAACCAAATGAAAGCAAAAACATGTGTAGAAACCAAATAAGAATGCTCCTAATGACTGCGGTGACACTTTTGTGGAAGTGAACACACACACACACAGTCGCCCATAAGGGATTGACAGAGAGAGTGAGATGGAGATGGAGATGGAGACGGTGTGCGTGTGAGCTGCTGCATACCTGTGCATGTTGCGCTGATAAAATTAGAACGTGCAACGTCGCGCTGCAGTTGACAGCGTGAAAATTTGTGAACTTAGAACAGGAAAAGGCGGCGGGATGCCGTCGCTCAGCTGCGCAAGCGGACAGCTTAATACACACACACACCACAACACCACACACCACAACACCACACACACACACACCACACACACACACACCACTCACGCACACACCACTCACACACACACCACTCACACACACCACACACACAGAAATGCAAATGCATATGCACAGCTAAAGATACAGATACAAATATTCAACATCTACAGTTTCATGCATTCATACATATGTACAAGCACATATCCATACATATATATATATATATATAAATATGTGTGTGTGTGTGTGTATGTATTCGGAACAGCACATAAACCAAAATAGCAGCCTCGTTATATTTGTTGTTTTGGCATTTGGCCTGTCGTGTTCGAGTGATTGAAGTTGCCATAATAAACAAGTAAAAAAGCCAAGAAGTCAGTGCTGCTGCTGTCCAAGATACCCTGTGTCCATGTAGATAGTGATTTAAAGATAAGGTAATATATATATACATCAATATTAATTGACTGTAAAAACTGGGAATGCACTCAAAAAAAAGATAAGCTAATTATGCATTAATAATAATAAACTGTTAAAGCCTTAACCTCAAAACAACATAGAAAATTAGACAATTTCTTAAATGTGTTGAAGTCTGAAATGTGATGAAAACAATAAGGGGCACTTGTAGTACAAAGCTTCCGAGATAACAAGTACAACGTTTATGATTGACTACACTCAGAGGAAAATAATAAATTTCTTGCTAATCACATTTCTGCAATATTTATATTCCAAGTATATATCTCACATTAAATTGAGCTAACATTAAAATATATATAAAATATATTCAATTTATTTTATTAACGATAAATAATATATATTTATATATATACATTTCAGAAAATACGCTAATGCAATTGATTCTAATATGTATACAGCTGAATATCAAAATAGTCCTACTTATCCATGAAGATTAAATGCTAATTAGATTCCTATTCACCCATAAGAATTGCAAGTCTGATTTGAATACTCTTGTTGCCACACACATCTAAACCATATACACCTTAATATCTGAGTTACTGAGTATGGTCAAAAGCTGTCCCATTACAGAACTTTACGATCGACCCCGCTGCTTGAGCAATTTTTCTCAGTGACTCTCTCTCTCTCCCTCCCACTATCTCTCTTTCTCTCTCTCTCTTTCTCTCTCTCTTTTCAAATGACGCATCACAGAACTCTTTCTCCTGCATAGACGATTGCCAAAAGTTGCATTTTGCAAACTAAAATATTTTAATATATTTTCAACTTTTTCTATATTTCCAGTAATTATTTAAAGTAATTATGAATTATAATTTTAATTATTTTTAACTAAACTTCTGCATAAAACACAAGAAAGAAAATTATTCACAGTTTCTAAGTAAAGAACAAGGCATGGGCACATACTTGAATGTGTGTGTGTGTGTGCGATCATCTTTCTCGCTCTAAGGCAAAGTCTGCCAGTCAGCCGAAGCAACGAAGCAGACGTCGACGCTGACGTCGCCGTCATCGTCGCCGTAGCCGTCGCCGTCATCGTTGGTCTGTTGGGTTGGGTAGCTGGGACTTAAACTGGGGACTCGACTCTGAGGCCTTTGCCGGTGCTGTCGCTGCGATCAGTTGAGTTTTGTGCGTTGTGCGGTTCAGTTGTAGCGCGTTCTGTTTGTTCTGCTCCGGCCCCCCTTCAAGACTCACACAAGTGAGATCAATCAGTGCACCACACACACTTACACAAACACACACACACACAGACACAGTCATACACACACCTACACACTGACAAAATACACACTCTCAGAGAACACACACAACAGGCACAGTATCCAGGCAACATCCAGGTTCTGGTTCAGTTTCCATTCAGTTGAATTGAATTTTAGTTGAGCTAAGGACCACGCCTGCAACGACTTTTGCCGTCCCACGCATTCAGAATTCAGAATTGTTAAATTGTTACATCCAAGCCCATAAATCAAAATGAGAGAAATTGTGCATCTGCAGGCTGGACAGTGCGGCAACCAGATTGGCGCTAAGGTAAGTCTCCTTCACTCTTTATATTTTTTATTTTTTTTTTTTATTTTTCTTGACTCGCTTTTGGTTTGGCTGAGTTTTTGGCAAGCGCAGCTAATTTATGCACATTGCCCGTAAACGTTTTTCAATGAGTTTCCAAATTGATCACAACTCAGAGTCAACGTTGAAGCAGCCGCCTTTTACAGCGTATTCAGCGCAATTAAAGCAAAAGAAAATTAACGCAAAAAAATAAAAAAAAAAAACCGGCCAACGAATAAACATAAAGAAAAGAATAAGAAAAAAACTTACGAAGCAAAAAAAAATGGTTAAATCAAATAAAATGCCAAGTGCAAAAAAAAATAAATAAAAAATGAAGAAAAAAAAACTAAGCGAGTCGACGTAGCGAAGAAAATGAAATTTGATTGGGTTTGTCAAGCACCCGATATGCCCTTTGTTAAAACTTCAGCTTCCAACTGTGATTATAGTGCAGAGACTCAGCGACAGCCCCTTTAATAAATGAGGCGGAATTTAACTGCTCTAATATAGGGCATTACTGCAATTGTTTCAACGTTTTTCTCTCTCTCTCTCTCTCTCCCTCCCTCTCTGCTGCATTTTATGGATGCCAAAAAACCTCATGAAATTATCATTGCGGTTGTATCTTTTCGCTTTGCTGGGTTTCCTTTAGAGAAGCAACCGCAAAAGGTGCTCAAAAATATGCCACACAAGAGGGCAACCTTAATTTATGAGCAACAAAGCAAAAGGAACAATTTAAGCTTATTTAATTACAGATTCCCGTAAAAAAAAATATATCCAAAATGCTTGAAAAATATATATAAAGATTTATCGAAGCACCAAGAAACTTTTTTTAAATAGAATCTTAAATTATATATTATATATAGTATACTAAAATAAAAATCCAGGACGATTACATATGTGACTACAGTATTGAAGTACCATATGGCTTTCAATCGGCTGCCTTGTTAATCAGTGTTGATCGACCAGTTGCGAGTTAATCAATTGTAATGCTTGCAATTAAAACTATGTACAACAATTAGCGGTGCCCTGGCATCAATTATATTCAATGGGTTTGCATGGTGCAGCAACGTCGGTCAATTAATCAATATAGCCAACCAATCAGGCAACCAAACAGCAGTCATCGAAACTAACGAACGTGCCACAGAGCTACACCCCAAAAAACCTGCCTGCAACTTGACGCATTTTTATGTTGCTGTATTTCTTTTTTTTTCTTAATTTTTTGCAATTTTTTTGGCAACTTGTAACCGGTTTGCATTTAATTTTTTGTGTTGAAAGACATTGACATGTGTAGCAGGGGCGATTTGTGATCGAAAATCAATGTCAATGCTTGACTTGAAAATGCTGCGGCAACCAGAAAGTGTGTCACGCTGCACGAGTGCTGATAAAAGCCAATCAAGCGATGATTTAACTACAAGCATTATTAAATTAAAGCAAACTCAGGCAGAAGATAAGCAGCGTAGTCCGTTTTTTCTTCTATATTTACTTTTGCCACACATTTATATAGGTATATATGACTCAATTGTGGCTTTTGCGATTTGTGGGAAATGTGGCTGCAACGAGTGTGTGGAGGGGGAGCGTCTTTAGTGTCGCTTAATTTAGCGCTAACAGTTTCTAGTTCTCAGAAATTCGGCATAGTAATGACTTTATGGAGCGGCACACAAACTTAATACGTATATATTGCATACATCTGTTTATATATCTGCTTACTTTTCGCTTTGTCCATGAATGAAATACTCATAGTGTTTATCTAAAGCAGACGACGGCGCTGAAGCCGACTTGGTAATTTGAGCATACCGTTGGTTTCACATTACCCATCAGATTTTAGAGACGCAGAGCGGGAGAGACCTAAAAAAAAAATAAGTACACAATAAAAAGAAGAACAGCTGAGTGGACAACTTCAAATGTGTGGCAAGAACATAGCAACTGGACTGAGTGCTACCTAAGCATACCCACATGTTTAATTACGTATCGCAATCGCAACTGAAAACCGCACAAGTGCCACAAAGGAAGTGACTCAGAGTATCAATATGGCAAAAGTCTTCAAGACTTGAAGGATTGACTGCGGCTTCGGTTACAGGATAGGGGCTGATCGCATATGATTTGGTAGTTTCCGCTTTTTTTCCTGCTTTTTGCCCACACGACGACGATAAATGCATTTTAAATAATCAGCATTGTATTCATATATTCTATATATATATAATTTTATAATTTTATATATATGTCTGTATATGTGTATACACCCTGACAAAGTCAACAAACTTGTGGTCGGTTTTGTTGTTTTTCTGTTTTTTTGTTTCTTGTGAAAGATTTATTATCGCCCTCGTCTGACTTGGAGAACAACAACAACAGAAACAGCAAACAGCTGCTGAGCAAAGACAAATGCTTTTGATAGGCTTGTTGGGCTTGGGGTTTGGGGTTTGGGGGAGGCAGCTGTTCTGATGCTCAAATGGCAGGCATCATGTGAAAATGCATTTTTGCATATTTTTCAAGGGCTGCCGGAAAAGCGATGTAGCCAAAGCAAAAGCTACTGGCGATCGTCAGTGCACCAGCTGCAGACGGGCTGGACTTGTTCAAGACTTTTCGAGACTTTTGTGCTTCAGACAGTGTTCTCCGGCTCCAAAGTTCATGCCCGAGTGATTTCAAGAGGCACCGACTGCAAGACAGACAGCAATGCAGCGTTGGGGCAACTACAGACATGCAACACTTAATGAGGGCGTTGGCAACAGTCGGCAGCTGATCGCATGCTCTAAGAGGGAGGGTGGTAACGGAGGCGTGGCATTTACAACTAATTGGAAGTCTCTGAAGTTTCTAGCTGCCAGCAGCCAGCGGCAAGTGGCAGCCAGAAGAGACAGCGGCAGGCAGCCGCCAACAATAAAGTCTTGGCAAATGAATTACGATTTTTTACTACAGTTTTTGTTTTGGGCTTTCAAAAAATTAAATTTACCAGCCAGTAACTGTACGCATTAAATATATAGCTCTACATAGCTTTTTCTTGTATTGTACATTTGTTGATCACTTTTTCTAATAATTTCTCGAGAAATATTATTAAGCCGTGCGGAGCAAAAGTGTTTTTTTTTTTTTGTTTCTGCCTGAATCATGCAGAGAAATCTTTTGCAAAACTTTTCTTGAGTCATTTTTATATGAATACAAAAGCAAATATTTTGTAGCGGGAGAGAGACCAATTCGAAGATTAGATTAAACAATGCATTTTTGTACACAATTAAGAGAAATATTTTGTAGAAAAAATATTACTTTACATTATTAATAATTGTAATATGATTTCCCATGCCTTTCTGTTAGTAGCATTAATCAGCATGACAACGAAAATTGTTTTAATATCGTGATATAAAATCTAATTCAATATCCGCATATATATACCCCCGTATCAAAAGATCATTTATCACTTTTTACACCAACGAATTTTGAGCATTTTCTTTCCGACACTTTTTTTATGTGCGGCTTATAATTGTTTCCCATTTTTCCCATTTTTCTCGACAGATCGTGCTGCTGATAAGTCCGTGTCCGAACTATTTTTATTGACTCACTTCAGGTTCTCACCGTTTATGAAATCTAATGCATTCCGTGTAAGCTATCACAGGAATATGACGCAGCTAAAACCAATTTACACAGCTGGACTTGGTTAATATAGCCCCGCCCCACGCGCCCCCACCTCTTACGCCTGTCCACTGACCATTTCCCCGAGCAATCACTGCAGTTAGCCGAAAAAAAAGCAATTTCCCGTAACTATCAAAAGTAGCGTCAAAATGGGAAAAAAAAGTCAAGAAAAATTAGTTGAAAGTAAAGCGATCGCTGCGGATGGAGAGATAGAAGAAGAGAGTAGAAGCAACATGAAAAACGACTTTTCACTTCAACAGTTTTGTGTGCTAATTTATTTTTGTTGCTGCCCCAAGTCGGTTGCATGATTTCGTTGCTCATTGTTTGCCTGTAAGCGCTCTCGTCCGGCATATAAACTGCGCTTTATTGTTGCTGCTTGCTGCTGCTGCTGCTGTTGCTGATGCAGTTGCAGCAAGCTTCATAATTGCAACGGCCACACTCCAATTAAATTTGATGATCTTGCGGAGATTGTACATACAAACAATTACTAGTTGGGCTGCCTTTCAAATAAACAGAAGCAAACACAAACGTAGACATTGAACAAGGCCCGAACTGAGGCAGCAACTGTTTCTCCTTTTTAACACATACACACACACCTCAAGTTCAAGTGGCACAGGGAAATGCGACAGACAACATTGTGGAGAATTGGAGAATCTGGAAATGGGAACTGGGAATGGGCAAGGGCAACTAAGGAATTAAAGCGGATCACAGCCGAGGCACTTTAAGCGATAACATTTTTATTATTTCCTCGCTGGCTGGCTGCTTTTTTGTTTACTTCGTTCGGAATCGAATTGGAATTGGAATTTTGGAATTTTGAAATTTCGGGACTTTAGTCGACGATTTATGCGTCTCGCTTGAATGCGATAATTGTTTTCTTGTTAATGAAAAACTATTGCTTTCCATTTTGGGTGAACAATTGGAATCGCTGGCTTGTTAAACGCAGCAAAACATTTGCAGCGCGCTTCCGCAATAAATGCTAAGCTAAGCGAGCCGAGGCAAGGGGGCAACATCAATGAGAATTTTGTATCTGAGAGATACGCAAGTATCTTTTTGATTTGCTTCAGTTGCGATCGGAATGTGTGTAATTGTTTGTGTGGTTGTGTTTGGCTGCCTTCTAATGATGTTGTCGATGTCTACAACTGGCGTCTGCTGGGTTAATTTAGTAACTGCGAGCTGTGCCGGCCTGGGTCGTTGGCCTGCAGTTCAGCTATGACTCAGCAGCAGCAGATACATTTTTTTTTTATTTTGTATCTGGCCAGTGCCAACATGCAACGTGCAACAGCGCGCCACGAGGCGTTGCTATTTTTAACACTTTCGCCTGCATAAGGTTGCACATTGCACCCCAGGAGCGTATAGGAATGAAGACTCAACTTGGAAATGTCCCATGCCGCGACACGCTGCACTGAAATATATTCAACTGAAAAAATAAGAATACACAAATATATATATATATATATATATATATATATACATATATATGAACGAAAAGCCAAACCAAAAGCGGAAAAACTATTTTGGATTGCGTGCGGCTGCCAGCGTTGTTTCTCTTTAAATTTAGCACTAAATCAGGGCATGTTGGAGTAGAGATCCACCAAACTCTGACGGCTAAGCTAAACATAAATTGCCAGCCTCAACAACGTACAATGTGTCTCACTTTTCAAGCTGTCCCATCTCTCTTTCCATTTTCTTTTCCAGCCAAAAGCCAAAAAAAAGAATCCATTAAAAAAACAACAATTTTATGGCGCTGCGACTGCGCCTACTTCGTTGTCACATTGTCACAATGCTGCCACACAGCGGCAACAGCGAGAATAAAAGAAATTTTCTAATAATTTGTATATGTTTCTTCTGTATGTTTTTTTGCTGTTGCTATTGCTGTTGCTGTGAACGGTTTCTGCGGCTGGCAACATGAACTTTGACATGGCTGGCTGGGCACACAGCTCGTAATTCTATTTGACAAACGTCAAAAGTCGAGAGGTTGACAGATGACCGACCCCGGAGATATATGTATATATTGAAATTGGCCGACGGCTTAACAGTTTAGCAACAGCCACAGCCAAAGATATGCATTTGCATTGCGACTATCTCGAGTTAAGAACCTCCCTTATCAAGCCATTAATTAAATGCGCAAAACGGGCTCTCTTTGAAAGATAGTGTTTACATTTTTATCATCTTGTGCCTTGCAAGCGTCGCTTTGTACTTAATTCCGCATAATGATCAAGAATAATTATATGCCAAGATTTAACAATTTTATTTGATATATTATCGATGCTTTTAAATAATCGTAAATTGGATTGCACTCATACATAAATCAGTATTCCCAATCGAGGGCTCTGATGTCGCCTCGCAGAAGCCAAGGTAACAAAAATAGACACTCGAATGTTGCTCAACTTCAGAGAGTTTTCCCCCTTGTGTTTTCAAATCTGAGCCCCTGACAACTATCATAAAAATAGCTGCCATAGCTCTTATATCTTTTTTTTGATGACACCCGCCAAAGTCATTAAATTGTTATGAACATGATCATTATTGTTGTGCCTCGTAAAAAGCGAAGAGGTGTCACAACGAACTATTTAAATTTAGAATTCGATTTCTGTTTATTTATGAGTGGAGCTCAAATTCAAATAAAAGGATCTCTTGACAAATCTCTACTAATCCTGCTTGACTTCCTCCAATTCTCTTGCAGTTCTGGGAGATCATTTCGGAGGAGCATGGCATCGACAGACAAGGCATTTATGTGGGCGACAGCGATCTGCAGCTGGAACGTGTCAGCGTCTACTATAATGAAGCATCTGGTAAGTGCTCCCCATCCAACCATCCATGCAACCTCTGCCATCTTTGCTGCTGACTCACGAGCCTTTTTTACATTGCATTCCAATAGCTGTGAGTCGTTCGTCTGGTGGCAAGTATGTGCCACGCGCCATTCTGCTCGATCTGGAGCCTGGCACTATGGAGTCGGTGCGTTCGGGTCCCTATGGCCAGCTGTTCCGTCCCGATAACTTTGTCTTTGGGCAATCGGGCGCCGGCAACAACTGGGCCAAGGGCCACTATACGGAGGGTGCCGAGCTGGTTGACAATGTCCTCGATGTGGTGCGCAAGGAGTGCGAGAATTGCGACTGCCTCCAGGTAAACTCTTTAACCTATTCAGATTGAGGGCTGCTTGGAAGCTCAGAAATCTCAGATCGATTGCTACAGCAGCATAGTTCCAATTTCAAGGGATTGTCAGAATATTATTAGATTAGATTACATATTAATATACACCTTATCAAATACTGTCGAACAAGACTGCTTTAGTGGGTATACATGATTAGGAGATACCCATCGGTTAAATATATTTAGGCATGATCTCAAATTAATTAACACAAGTTTGTCAAAACTTAAGAGATTTTCAACAATTGCACTTTTTTGAGAACTTTTCACTTTGTTAACACTTTTAAATGATTTTCGAGAAGTATAACTTTTTGATAACTTCTTACACTCTAGAACAATTTTACATTAAAAGTTGGAAACGAGATTCTGGCTTGAAAATCATGTTAAAATGTTGACCCAACAAATCCAACTTGGAATGGTTTCAAGCTTTTGATAATCATAACTTTAATAGTCAAAACTGAACCGATTTACGAGAACCAAAACTTTATGTTCATCGTGTGACCTCTTAAACAAAACTACATTTAAATTTGAAAATACTGGTTGGAAAATCATTTTTTAAATGTAACACAAGCCTTTGATCAGTTTCGAATGCTCTAATCGAGTCAGCTCGACTAGGAGATGTCCTGCCCACGACGGGAGATCGGAGTGTTTTTAAAAGTTTACACGACTTTTGATGCTGGCCAAAAATATATATACTCTATGGAGTCACAACTAATTTGATCCTTTTTTCCATATTAAATTGGTTCAGGTTATAAAAATCGAAACTAGTCTTAATTGTTTTCCGTTGGTAATTGCAGGGCTTCCAGCTGACGCACTCGCTGGGCGGTGGAACTGGCTCTGGCATGGGCACACTGCTCATATCGAAGATACGCGAGGAGTATCCGGATCGCATAATGAACACGTATTCGGTGGTGCCATCGCCGAAGGTATCCGATACGGTTGTGGAGCCGTACAATGCTACGCTGTCGATCCACCAGCTGGTGGAGAACACGGACGAGACGTACTGCATCGACAATGAGGCGCTGTACGATATCTGTTTCCGCACACTGAAGGTATCGAATCCGAGCTACGGCGATCTTAACCATCTCGTCTCGCTGACCATGTCCGGTGTGACCACCTGCCTGCGCTTCCCCGGCCAGCTGAACGCCGATCTGCGCAAGCTGGCTGTGAATATGGTTCCATTCCCGCGTCTGCATTTCTTTATGCCCGGCTTTGCGCCGCTCACATCGCGCGGATCGCAGCAGTATCGTGCCCTGACCGTCCCGGAGCTGACCCAACAAATGTTCGACGCGAAGAACATGATGGCCGCCTGTGATCCACGTCATGGTCGCTATCTGACTGTGGCCGCCGTTTTCCGCGGTCGCATGTCCATGAAGGAGGTGGACGAGCAGATGCTGGCTGTGCAGAACAAGAACAGCTCCTACTTTGTCGAATGGATACCGAACAACGTGAAGACGGCTGTCTGCGATATTCCGCCCAAGGGGCTGAAGATGTCGTCGACATTCATTGGGAATACCACCGCTATACAGGAGCTGTTCAAGCGCATCTCCGAACAATTCTCGGCCATGTTCCGGCGTAAGGCCTTCCTCCATTGGTATACCGGCGAGGGCATGGATGAGATGGAGTTCACCGAGGCGGAGAGCAACATGAATGATCTGGTTTCGGAATATCAACAGTATCAGGAGGCCACCGCCGACGACGAGTTCGATCCGGATGTTAACCAGGAGGAGGTCGAAGGCGATTGTATTTAATGGTGTGGCCAGAGGAATGAGGTGCGTGCGTGAGCGTCTCGTCTTTGGCACTGGTGGTGCTGCTGGTGCAGGTGATGCTAGTGGTGCGCGGAATGTGTTTCTGCGTGGCATGCGGCATCAGCTACGCGCCAAACACTGCATCATCCTCTAAAGACGCAAGCGACTACAATAAACACACACACACACACACACACAGAAACACAAATACACTCACACACACACTCACTCACACATACACATACAGGAAATGTCAAGCGTAGTTTGACAGCAATCGAAACATCATCAGCCGGAAATGGTCCAAAGCTCTCATTTCATTTCATTTCATTTCATTTCTCTTGCTGCCACTCAAGAGCATTCACTATTCACTCCTCTTTCACACTCTATTCACTTCTCATCTATCTACTCATCTTTCCAATGCCATTCGCATCTATCTGTCTATCTTCCTCTTCATTCTACGCTACACTTTACACGGAGGCACGTCTATCGCATTTCTCGCAGCCATTTTTCTTCAATCTTTTAAACTGCTTACCACCCCCAACAACCCCCCTCATCGTGCCCTGCATCTGCTCTCACTAATTTAAGTCTCAATTTTATAACATTTTTAACATACATCATTATTTATATGCAAAACATGAAGCAAACGTTTAGTAACGTTTTCTATTTCAAATATACAATCGACAACAACAACAACAACAAAAAATACTGCACAATTCTCAAGAAAACAAAATACTTCATCAAAATATTTCAAATTGCACCGAAGACTGACGGACAGACATAAGTTTGGACTCAATGGCAATATTACGATTACTTTGTACGATGAGCGCACCCAAAGATCGATCCTATTGAAAACAAAACAAAACCAAGCAAAAAACCACAAAAAAAAAAAGAAACAAAACAAAAAAAAACAATTTGAATATTATCATTGTATTATTCTTAAGCACAACACACATGTTTTTGTATTCCTGTGCATAATCCTCTAGTAGTCTTTAAAAGTACCCAAGTATTTAACTAAACTTGAATAATAATAATATGCTGCAAAAACTTTTTCAATAAAATGCAAATTTGCTAAAAAAAAAAAAAAGATACATTCGTTTTGTATTCTTACCCATAATTGGTAGATGGTCCAGAGCAAATATGTAAGTGTGCTAAGCACTTAAGATCTTTTAAAAGAAAAAGACTTAAATTCGACGGTTTTTTTGGATTTCATATGGAGAAATTGCACTCGATAAAGGAGACAAATATGATTAGCCAAGTTTCCAACCAGTTAATATATGCTTTTCTGCGTGTGTCAATAGCTAAAACAATTGCCGCCAGGTGTCGCCAGCAAATGAAGAAAAACAGTGTGGCAACACTTTCAAGCAAAAAAGCTCTCAAGTGAAAGCTTTAGGGTGGCCAGCCAATTATGTAACAGTTATTTAAAATCAAAACACAAATTTATTTTAGATAACATAAAAATTAATAAATTTAGTGCAAAATCGTTAATGTTTTTTTGTAGTTGCTGACTTAAGTGTAAGCTTATTAAACATTTTCAGAAACTATAATTCTTAATCTGTTTTAGAAGACAACTCCTCACTTTTTTGACCGCAGCTTGCCTGTTGGGTTTTATTTAATAAATAACCTAAATTTCCCCTATCGAATCAGCTTTGAGACTTTGATCATATAGGATTATATTTCATCAATTTGTTAACTCTTTCTGCGGCATTCTTGTTATCTGCATAATTTCTTATCTGCCTGACTAGCTCCACCAAAAACAAGTCTTGCAGACTCTTAAGCTAACCGCACACGCTGCCGCTTGTAATATCTTACGTAGATCTCCGAGTCGTACAAAGTTTTCCATCCAACAACTGTCAGGCATATGCCACAAATTCAGCAGAACTCAAAGACATTAAAGTTTTGCCCTAATCCACCTCCCGCGTTTGCGGTCTCGTGACACAAAAGAAAACCCTCTGAAAAAAGAAAAACAAAAACAACTGTCGCATGATATTTTTGAGAATCTAACAGAACAGGGCACAAGCGGATAGTAAGAAGTAGAAGAGGAAGAAGAAGAACCATAACAACCAGAATAAACAAGAAACCAGTTTTGGCAGAAAGAGCCGGCCGGCATTCTGAATGAATGTTGACGGCAACCGAGTTCTTCCGTTTAGACTTGCGACTCGCGACTTGCAACTCGCGACTCTTGTTTGAGTGGCCAAAGTGCGTTTAACAGTTATGTCACTGACAATTAAACGAAACGCACGTAAGAACGGGAGAAAAGCAGACTTAGAGCAGGTCACTAAGGTCAACCGGGCAACGGAAGTTGAACTGAGAAATTACTCTGAGAATTTCCAGTTTCTAAAGTTGATTTCATTTATTTCTGATATTCGTAGCTGTAGTTGTAGTTGAGCTAAGCTAAGCTGGCTGTCAACCAGTTAGTCGCGCACAAAGAAATATAGGCAAATGAAAAGGCAGTAAAAAGTTTGCAATTTACACTCTTTGACGCTATACTCCCTACCCGGGCCCTCACCTCCCACCCACCTCGACATGCCCCTAACCAGTTGTCCATCCAAATCCAGTCGAACCAGGCAACGAGATGCAAGAGACACAAACAAAAAATAAATAAATACGTAGACAACAACAGACCAAGCAGCGATTGACCCAGTTTTCAAGACGACAACAACGACGACGACGACGACGACGACGACAGCAACGGCAACGAACGACCGGCGAGCCAACAACCTACGTGGTGCCAAAACGGAGACGGACGAGGCACAGTGTGATAGTTAACTCTAAATATATGCATAAATATAACTGAACATTGCTACAACTTTGGCTTTAGATTTACAGTCCACAAACTGAGACTGTTTTCCTACAAGAATCTGTCTGAAGATATGAAAAGTTGAACATATTTAAAGTTAATCATTTAAATATAAAACTAAATTGATTCTAGCTATAGTCCACAACATATCCTTTTTTGGAAGATAACACAACTATTTAATAAAAAATGATGTAAGCTAAATAATAAGATAAATATTGAACTGGTTGCACTGTGCAACATCGCCATGGCTCTGTGAAGCGTACCTGTATGCGGCACCGATCCTCAGCTTGACTACACCAACACTCTGGCGGAATCCAGCTGGAAACTGTAGCTGTGGCTGTGGCTGCAGAAGTGCAATGTACTCGACGCCAGCCAAATCGCAAACAGCAGAAAAAAAAAATACAAAAAAATCTCGTTTTCTGCAATTTGCCGATTCTTCAGAAATAAAAAAACACAAATGAAAAATGAAAAACGAAACTTGCTTGGCTAGAAGAGTTAGGTGAGGTATGCATGTGTGTAGTGTAGAGCTGGAGGAGGAGAACGGGGGCAGGGGACGAAGAAGAAGGGGCACATGAAGGGGGCATGAATAGAGCCAACAGTGATGGGCTGAGCTTTAACAGCGACTGCTGCTGTTGTTGTTGTTGCTGCTGCTGCTGCTGCTGCAGACACATGCAAACAACACGTCAATGCACTCTGATGTTGCTAGTTGTTGTTGCTGTTGCTAGTTGCCCGTTGCTAGTTGCTGGTTGCTAGTTGCTGTTTGCTTGGCCACAACGACCGCAACGCCTCGACTAGTTTAGATCGGACTGAGACTAGAGACAAACGCTGACTAGACTTGATCTGGGCGCTGTATTTTTTAATATTTCTCTTTTTCTTTTTTTGCCATCAATTTTTTGCGATACGTGTGTACTTGTATTTTTGCTGTCTTGCGGTTTTTTGTTTTTGGTTTCTTGTTTTTGGTGTGTAGTAGAACAGCAGCAAGAAAAACACACATTCACACATGTACTAAATGTAATTGCAGCGGCTGGAAAACCCAAAGAGCTCTGGTCATTGATGCGACCGCACAGTGTGCCCAAACTTATGCACACACACACACACACACACACAAACACACATAGACATATGTACATACTGTTCAGTTATTTGATTTGACTGGTGAGTTGGAGCCACGCCAAGGCAGACGTTCACTTGCGACGTTGCCAAGCTTCTTTGGCAGCAAGTGCTTCACAAAGTGCAGCGGAAGTGACTCAAGTGCCGTTTTTTTTTTCTGCTGCGCTGTTGCCAATTTGCACGAGCAGTCACAGTTAAGTTAAGAGCTGTTAGCTGTCATAGATAAATGATATATGGGCTGCTTTTTGGCATTATTGTGCTAGCCACTAGCCTCAGTTGAAGTATTAAAATGAAACTCGCGCCAAGGCTGCATTTTTAGAAGTTGAAGCAAATTGTTGACCAATTTTATGTTCCAAAACCCATTGCAGCCAGCTAATGAGCGGTATCCAATCAATACGACTCAACAATCTTATAATTATTATTACTATTGGAATACCTGCATTGCGATCCATTGTGTCCCCTACTGAGCCTCCCCTTAGCTCCTCCACCAGGAAACTCATATCATGTATCTCTAGCATGCCGCATCTTCATCCAGGATGTGTATTGAGGATTCTTCGTTGTTTTCAGTTGGCTTCCATAAATACCTGGTTTAGTTAGGTGACTTCTCAGTCTATAATCTCCTGTCAGCAGTATAATACAACAACACAATAAAATAAAAAATGTTTGCATATAAAAGTGTTCTCTAAACATTGAGCACAATTAATTGCGAATACAACAAAATAAAAATGTTAATGTTTAATGATAATTAATGACAATTTTAATTTAAATTCTTTAGAAATACATCTACAAATTCTAAAACATTCTGCAAGTTTTTTATCATTTTGTGCCTAAATTTCGCCAAGAATTTGTGTCATTCTCCAGCAATTATCGAGTGGAAAGAAGTTCAATGCATGCCGCTTTGTAAGAGATGCTAAGCTATTCATCGGATTAGATACTTCTGGCTGGTGCTGCAACTAATCTCAGCTTGCAGCAGGCTCATAAATATGCGACGAATGTTTTCGTTTTTTGCGATTGTTTTGATCAGTTAGAAGAGTTCAATGTATGCCGCTAGTTGCCGCAAAAGTTTGCCTTCGAGTTGGTTGCATTTTGTGAGGGTGTCGATTTCATCTAAATGCGCATTTATTGTACGCCTGATACAACACAATATACATATCGATATCTATGTATATCTACAACTATTTAATCAATCAGCAAACTAGGGGAGTGCATTGTGCCTCTGCTGCTGCTGCCGCTGGATGTGGCTGCCACATTAGCATTTGCAGCAAATTGCATTACAAATGGGACGCATTGCAGCAGTTCCAGCAATTCATTGAATTGATTGGATGTTATTAGCACCTCAGTTACCAGTTGGTCACTTGGCCACTTGACTACCTGTGGCAACAGCTCATTAGACAAATTGACTCCCATTCGAATTTGATGTGATTTGATTTGATTGATTTTGCGACAGCAACAGTTGCCAATAGGCAGCAAACTCTCTGTGCCTCTCCGTGCGCATTTTGGTCTGGCTTAAAAGATGGTGTTTTGTAATTGCCGCAAGTTGGAAAATTGGAGCACACGGGCCACTCGCTGTCCGTCTGGCTGCTTGGTTTTCTTGGGAATCGCAGCTCGTATAAAACATGAAAATGTGCCATAACGGCACAAGCAGTGCTTTCAAATTAATTAGAGCTAACTGTAAGCGACGTGCGTTAAGCAAATGTCAACGGTTAATAAGCCGAAAACAACACTCAGCTGAAGATGACATTATGACCACCGGCCACTGCCTGATTCCACGAATTGGCAAGTGATAAACAGCTATACCCCTCCCCTCAAAAATATAAAAATATTAAAGACCAACGGCTGTTCTCAGACTGGCAAAAAGCCAGCAACTGGCTGATGCCAAAGTTAATTAACACACAATCAAAAAAATAAAAATAAAAAACACACACACTCGGCTGTGTATCTGTCTGAGCCAGGCCTAAAGCTTGCACCCCAGCCACAACGGTGGCAAAAAAGAAATAGAAAAAAGCAACAACAACAACTGGCAATCTAAGCATGCAATAATAACAAAACAAACGAAATTAGCCGCATGGCGAACGACTTCAATGCGAGAATGCACCAAAAATCTGCTAAAGAAAAAAAATAAAAAATAAAACGAAAAACTCAAGAAAACAGAAATTAAAGTTTGTAAGATTACAACAGTTTCGCTGACGGTGGCAATGCGCCACCAGAGCCCCACCACCCAGTAGCACCATCCGACCACCATCAGTCAGTCAGTCTGACTTGCCGCAGAGTCATGCCATGTGAACCAATTTGTGGCATCAATCTCAGGCATAATGCGAAATTGGCCAAGCAGCCAAGACAGACTCACATAGTACCAGATCCAGTCAAAACACTCGCCTCGAAATACTCTCATTAGTCAATAAACCTCGCTCGAAACATCTCCAATCTCCATCTCCATTTTTGACTGTACTCTGTAAAAAACAATAAATGAAATACTTTCAACTATCCTACCAATTTTATAATGATTGAAGGACGATTACTTATCCATTTTGATTTTCAATTCTTTCATATACATTGTTTAACCAGCATATCAGGATTACCATAGAGGAAGTGCTATCTGTAGAAGCCAGTTGAAATCAAACGACATTTATTCAATATTTTCTGAACACTTTAATCCAACTTGATAAGAAGAGACAATTGCTTCAACTGAAGAAACTGGATCTATCCGATTTTTGCATGATTTCGATTGATTAGTAAGAAATTTAATTGATAAGAAATGATGTCAACATGTGCATCTGCATCAAGTTTTCTTCACTGCTATTTAAGTATACCCTATAGCATAACTCCTCAAAACTGCCATAACAGATTCTAAGCAAAATTTTAATTAAATCAAAAATTCCACTTGCCATTAGTTTATGTATATTTTATATTTAGATATGTATATGCATATTTGATGCCTACTTATAAGCCCCTACGATCCCGCAGGATAGGGGTTATACACATTTTCAATAATGTGTTCATATCTTTTGGGTTTGTCGTTTTTTTTTTGCTGCATCATTGTATGCTATGAAAACTATATCAACACATTTACTGCAACCACATGGAGCATATGACATAAAAAGCGCTGAGATCGTGCCTAACATATTTGGCTTAATGTATTGTTGTTATTGTTGTTATTGTTGTTGCTGTTGTTGCTATTGTTGCTGTTGTTTTCGTATCACATTAAATCAAGAAAGGAGAGCGCTCGAGCTGAGCTGTTTACATGTGTGTAAAACTTGATGAAAATGTCAAATGTTTTTAGCTTAAGACAAAGGCCAAAAGCGTATACAAAAAAATAAAAAATAAAAAAAATATACATATGTACATATATACATATATAATAATAATAAAAAAGGGAAAAAATGTGGCGACAACAGCAACCAGAGACAACAACAATAACGCGGCATAATCCAAAACGGAGATACGTGAGCTCATGAACGTGATTATGAGTGCCAAGCGTTGGAGCACTTACAGACTTCCAGTTCCCGAATGGCCAAACAACCGAATACCAGAGTACAGTTCCAAAAGAGCCCTAAAATGCTGCACGATGAATCAGAAGACGTGAAGCAGCAGAAGTATATATGTGCATATATGTATATATATACATATATATGTGGAATGTGCTCAAACTATGAACCATGTATAAATCACGAGCTAAATGGTCTGATTATGTTATGCTGCAGTAAAATTAAGTTTACATTATGCGAATTGACAATGAATTTTGGTAAGTTCCCAGCGGATTATGTAACATGAAAATAAAATATAGTAAATGGTCGGAGGGTTATTTATTTGAGATCAGCGTATAATAAAGTTGTGCAAAGGGATGCAACGGGCAGACCGAATTATATTCGACACCTTAAAGTCAGTATATATATATATATATATATATATATATTATTGATCAGGATTAAAAGGCAAGTCAATCTAAATGCTAACCTAAATAATTCGTTCAGCGTATTTTATAGTCAAAAGTCGCTTTTATATATGCAAATACATTGAAAATGAAATGCGAACTTTCGTCATCAACTCTCATTTAATATTTTCTTTTTTTTTGTTTACTAGGTTAAATATAAATATTAAGCGCAGCAGAGCTCAAGGACAATTTGATGCTTCAGCGCTGAATCATTTTGATTTTTATTTACAAAATTAACTTACGTTACGTAGTATTTCCCCAAAATCAAAACTTACTCTGAATCACTGCGACTCGAAAAGGAAAACAAAAATAAATGCAAGAAATGCCCTTTGTTGACTGATAAAGTGATAAGATGGATAGCGTGACATTAAAGCCTGGTCAAAACTGACGCAGCATATTTTATTATTATTATTTCCGTTACATTTTGAGATACAAAACAATTTGAACGCGCAAAATACTCAAACAAAATGATTTTTGACAGCTTTTCACACGCAGAAAAATGCCATTTAGACAGTAACAAATAAAATAACTATACAAAGAGTGAAAAAAATTGAAAAAATAAAAGTATTATAGCAACAACAACAACAATAACAACAACAAAAGTGACATGAAAGAAAGAAAAAAACAGCAAGGGGCATTGTTGACTTTTCAGCTGGGCTTTTGTTAGTAACTAACTCTTTCTTGTCGGCCAAAATTGAAAAAAGAAAAAATGAAAAAAAAGCGCGCGCACAAAATTCGAATTTAGGTCAAACATTATTCAAATGCGGAGAGCGAGCACCGGGAGCGGTGGGGAGCTGCAACGAATGAATGAACAGTGAGAGTGAGAGTGAGACGGCAGAAGCGAAGACGACGACGAAGTCCAAGTCGAAGACTCGTTGACTGACCAAGCAGCCAAATAGCCAAGCAGCCAAATAGCCAAGCCAAGCCAAATAGCCAACCAGTTGGCCAGTCGAGCATTTAGCGCTGCTGCTGCTGCTGTTGCTGTTGTTGTTGCCGCTGTTGTTGTTGCTGGTGTCCCGCTTTGAAAATGCATAAAACGCGCACGCGGTCTCCTAAGTCGGTCGCTCCAGCCCCGCTGCTGACCATTTGGCTGGCACGTAAGAGCGCCGCTGATGATATAACCAGGCCCAGCGCGCTAAACAAAACAAAACTCAGCTACTAGCAAATAGTATGTGTGTCGTTGCAGCCAGCAAGGGGGGGAAGTTGGCGGGGTCTTGGGGGGTAGATAGGCCGACTGACTGACTGACTGAGTGACTGACTTAGTGACTTGATGGCTGGCCCAACTTGGCTTAGCTTGACTCGGCTCAACGCTGCCTGGCTCGACTTGGCTTTGCTTGTCTTGGCCCGGCCTGGCTTGGCTTGGCTTGGCTTGGCTTGGAGTATCTTCGTTTGGCTTTCGTAATCGCAGTTTTTTCTTTTTTTTTTGCAGCGCTTCGTTGATTTTAGCAGCTTGACGCCAAGTCCAGCGCTATATTGGCTTAGAGCTGCTTCTCTGGCAGCCGTTCTGCCCACACACACACACTCGTAACACACATTGCATACCTAATCGCCGCTTGTAAATCTGCTAAACGCGCTTTCTTGTTTTGGGTGTGGCTGCTCCTTGAACCGGTTCGGTTCACTCTGGGAGCTGAAGAGCGCCTTGGAGCCTTCTTTTGCTATTTGTTACCCCCATTGAATTTCATTTTACTATTTTTGTCTTTTTTACAGGCGCCTTTCAAATGCTGCCAACTCGTAATTGCCTGATCACGTTTTGGAGCCTGGGGCTGGCTTTATTTATGTTTTGCTATCGCTGCATCTCGTTAAACGGGGGTCTCTTTGTTAGCCTCAATTGTTGACACATTTATTTATATATTGTCGGGCATCATCAATTGATGAGCATCTCAAATACAATTGTCTCTCAAATCGATAAACGTGCGCCAATTTTCACATTGAAATCGATTTTATTTGTTTTTTGTTTTTGTTTTTGTTTTTGTTTTGGTTTTGGTTTGTTTTACCCCCTGGTATTAACATTATGCAATTGGCTATCATGGCGTATTAGTTATTTCATAGGAATCTTCTTCAAAGAATGCCCCATGTTGTTTTTACTAGTTTTCTATAGATTGCTTTTCAGCTGATTTGTTTGGATTACTTTCAGTTATGTGGAGATTTGATACGAGGGAAATATGAATCATGAAATACCCTATGTAAGAGAGAGTATCTGTTGCAGTCTTCATTAACATTTTAGCTCGATTTCATAATTTCTCGCAATGCTTGCTTTATTAATGCTTATTAATACCTGCGTACCTACGTAAATATATGCTCAGAATATTGAAAGTATCTCCTGGCTGCATGGACTTATTCTCCTATTCAAGATCGCCAAACTTAGATACTTAGAAACTCTCCTGTAGCGTATCGTCACATTAACTCCCTATTAAATGTATATTGTAAACAATTTTAACTTACGGATGCCCAATTTTTGAAAAGGGCCCAAAAAGTTGTAAATTGTTTTTAGAAATTGTTGCTTGCCCAAAAAAAAAGAAGAAGAAAAAATCGACGTGTGCTTGAATTGTGGCTCGATTTTTTATTATCATTCATTTATTTATTTATATTTACAGTGCGGCGTGCATAATTTTCCCTAAATTATAATTCAGTTGCCGCTCTTTCTGCTGCCTGCTGCCTGCTGACTGCTGCCTGCTGTTGCTGTTGTTGTCGCCAGCAGCGTTGCTGCTGCTGCTGCTGTTGCTGCTGTCGACGGCGATTATGTGATTTTTCTTGCCGTACATTCGTCATAGTCTCATAGCCATTTTGTTGTCGTAGTCGCTGTCGTTGTTGCTGCTTTGGTTGTTGTTGCTGTTGTTGTTGCTTCGTTTTCACTTTCTATCGCGCGCCGGCAGCAACAGCAACAACTTACATGTGTGCATATATTTGTTGTGCTCTCGTCTGTGTGTGTGTGATTGTTTGTGAGTGTGTGTGTGTGTGTGTAAGCACAAACGACACGCTGACCCAGTTTCTCACACAACTACAAGCGTACGTGGAAGCACACACTGGAATTAATATTATTATGGTTTGCTGTTGCTGTTGCTGTTGTTGTTGCTGTTGTTGGTTGTTGTTGTCGATTTGGTTTGCTTGATTTTCTTGCTGGGCTTCGTGCCTGGTCGGCCTCTGCCTGATTCGGTTTCTTATGCAGTTTACTCACACACACACACACGCTCACAAATACCCGAAATAATCGTATCGAGTGCTCATATGGCATACACTCAGCTACTCACACACATGCCACACATATTTCCATTATCAATTATCGTGCGCTGATCATTCGATATTATGCAGGCGCTCCATGTGGGCCCTGCGCCTGACAAATTTATGGAAAATTCAAAAATTGAAGTTCGACTTTTTCTCTCTCATTTTCTTGGACTCTAATTGACCAGCCAAAAAACGAAAAAGACAAAAATCAAAGAGGCTCAAAAAACCAAACGGCACATAACAATCAAGGAGAGGGGGCGGTGGTGGGGCACAGGGCAGTCAGAGGAGCATTTTGTGTTTCTGCTTCGTTGATTATGTCTGCAACAAAAGCTCTATTAACTATAGAGTCTACAGAGACGACGCTCACTGCCGCTAGCTGACTGGCTGACTGGCTGGCTGGCGATATCGATCAGAATCACGAAAATGTAATGCACATTAACTAAGCATTTTGATACGCTTCATGAAGAGCATCTAATAATTGTCATTAGGCTTGTAACGCGCAACAGCTTAACTTATTATTGCTCATCATTATTATATTATCAGTATTATTAATGCAAGCCCAAATATGCGTGTCAGTTTTATATGATTTTCTTAATACTTTACTACGATTGTCAGCTGGTTGATTTACGATAAAGAAATAAAAAACATTTGCAGTCTATAAATATTATTTAAACTTTATTAAGATGTGTGAAATTCAGTTAGGTTCCGTTGCATAAACTATTAAATAAGAGTACTTAAAATTCTAACAATAATTAGTAGCTTGTCCATCAAGTTGCTGCTTTTTGATATTGTTGCTGGTTTGGTTGTTGTTGCCAGTTGCAAGTGGTTTTTGTTGTTGTGCTGCATACGATTCCTGCCCTATGCTGAGGCACTTCACGCGTCAATGAAAGCGAAAGGAAAACTGCTGTTGTTGCTGTTGATGTTGCTGTTGCTGCCTCAGCTCTGGGGGAGACTACGAAAAGTGAGGAAATGGAAAATATTGAGCAAATACTTAGTAAAGATTTTGCAAGCCACAAGAACCATGGCAGCGTGACTGGCCAAAAACTTTGAATCTAGCCTGAAGACCCCCAACAGCGAGAGAGAGAGAGAGAGAGAGAGAGAGAGAGAGAGAGAGAGAGAGACTAATAGAGCCAAAAAGCAACCTGCCGCAAAGCCAACTGATGATTAAAATATGAAATTAATTTGTGGCTGACTCTTCGCATGCAAATTAATGTCAAACGCATAACGGTACAAATGATGTAACTGCCTGACAACTAAGACTATAAATATATTTGCCGTTGTTGTTGTTGTTGTTGTTTTTGTTACTGTTGTTTTTTTTTGGTTTGTCGCTTTCTGTAAATTTAGGTAGGTTCATAATATTTATGCATATGCATATAAAGTGTTAGCTGTGCCAGATGACTGTGGCCTAAAGTGTATGCGTGTGTGTGAGTGTGTGTGTGTGTGTGTGCTATATATATGCAAATACAAGCAAACTCGTTTGTGTTTGTTGTTGTTTCTGTCGCGCTGTTTATTAAATAAATAAATACACACTTTTTTTTTGGATTTTAGGAAAACATGTTAGCATGGAATTACAAGTGTGCACACCAAACCACTCCCCCCAGTTGCCCAGTTCCAGTCCCAGTTCCAGTCCCAGTTCCAGTCTCCCTGCCGCCCACTCCCCTCGGTCTTCCTGTTTGTCGCTCTCCCCTGTTGGTTTGTCGGCATCGCTGTTGCTGCAGTTGTTTGTTTGTTTGTTTGTTTGTTCAAGACAACACTTCAACACTTGAGTTTAGTTTTTTTTCTCTTTATTTTTTTTCAATTTCCTTTCTACATTTTCCCCATTGCCCGCTCCAGCACTTTGCACATTTCAGCGTTGCAGTTGCACCTTTTCGTGGCGCCTCAGGCACAATTCGAGTTAGTATATAATTATTTTCAGACTGCAAATGAACTGAGAATGTTTAAAATTATTATGTGAATTGCTAAGAAATTCTTTCCGATTTTACTTTCAAAATTCTTCACAATAATTAAAGTTTTTTTTATGGTTTTTTGAAAACGAGAAGTATGTAAAAATAAGTATCTTGCGTATGTGTGTATGCTGTAGATAAGATATAAGATATATAAGACTTGTATACAAATAGTTTGTAACCACTTAGATAAAATTGTCAGATAAATAATCTTGGGAAATAAACTGTAAAATAAAAGACAATGAGTAATCTACCGTTAGCGATACTCAACTTAACGATAAGCCAACGCTTATGCAATCAAATTTCTGATTTCAAAGTCTATTTTGATATTGATTGAGATTGTCCTTATATATATAAGTATAGACATAAATCCCAGTATAATGAAGTCTGTGGCTCGAATGAGTAATGTTTTCTTTTACTAAGAGTGACTGCTTATCTTAACCATTTAATATGTGTGTAATTTTGTTAACTGGATTAGTTGCAGATTGGCCATGATTTGCATGGCTGTCACTTGCGCTGACCTAGACAAGAAAGTCTCTTAGCCAAACGATTTTTGCCGCATCATGCTCTGTCTAAACCGTGCCACCACATTTTGGCGCCAAAAGCAGCAGAGGCAGCAGCAAAAGCAGCAACAGCAACAGCAATAGCAGCAGTAGGCAACGGGCCAAGAGCAGGCCAAGCCAGTTGGCCAAGCCTGAGCTGACATTGCCTCATTTTGCCGGCTGAGCTTGAAAGTAAAAGTGGTTTGGCTTTCTTTTGTGGCACACGCTTTTGGCGCTGCTTTCCAAGACGCGGCGACAAGTTATCGTCAGTTGTTGCTGCTGCTGCTGCTGTTGCTTTTGTTGCTGCTGTTGTTGTCGTGTTGAGTCCAAGGTCAAGAGGAAGACTTTGAAAATGCCTCAATGCGGATGAATAATGCAAAAGCAAAAGCCAGGCCAACACAATCAGCGCCAACTGTTTGCTGTGCGTGTCTGTCTCCCAAATAGAGAGAGACGGACATAGAGAGAGAGAGAGAGATAGAGAGAGAGATAGATAGAGAGAGAGAGAGAGAGAGAGAGAGTAAGAGTGATAGTGAGAGTGAGAGTTGAGCATAGCAGAGATCTGAAGAGTTGGCTCGATTGCTGCCTCTGCTGGCTTGCTGCTCGTTGTACCGTTATGCGCGCCAGTTCCGGTTTATAACTGGTTGGCGCATCTCCAGAAATGTAGTTCATGTATGTAACTGGCACACCAGCCAGTTGTGTGTATATGTGTGTGTTGTTATTGATGTTGTTGTTGCTGTTGCTTTTCAGTTTATGATTACGCGAAAAATGATTTGACGTGGGTCTCAGTTGCCCGTCTTTGTCCCGTATCCGTATTTATAGACACATAAATATATATATATATATATTTGTATATATATATGTATCTGCGCGCATTAAGATACAAATGTATCTCTGTAACTGTTGTCGCCTTGCTGGGACTTTTTATGGGCTTTTGGCTTTTTGACTTTTTGGCTTTTGCTTAGAGATGCATAACTATTTCAACTCTTAGTTTTTTGCCTATGCATAATTAAGCACCGTTAACGGAACTGTATTTTATTATTTATTCATCTTTTTTGGTTCGCTTGGAAAATGGGGCTTAATGAAATGGCTTAGTTTTTGGTTTTCAAATATTTTGTAATACACGCACTAAACTAAAACAGTAAAACCAAAACTAAAAATAAAATGCGAACCAAAACCAAAACATGTAATACTTAGCTGGATAGTTAAAACAATTAAATGTGCGCTTACGTGCCGCCTTATATAATGGGCCGCCCAGTTATTTAATTGCCACAAAATGTTTAGCTGCAACTGCTTATGAAATGAGGTTGCCCATGTTGCCAGCCGTTTTGGCCATTTGGCTGCTTTTCCACAATTAACTTGCAGCATTTAAGCATCTCATTGAATTGTGCTGAGACAACAAACGAAACAATCCTCAAACAAATGCAAAGACTCCTTCAACTCGTGGCTGCCACGCAGCCCATGTGGGCGATGCCTGACATTTGATTTGGCTGTCAGACTGCAAGAAGTGCCAGAATTGGCGCGCCATTTAATTGTTGTTTAAATTTGCACTTTAAGCTTAGCTACAAAGTTGTCTTAAAGCCCACGCACACACACACACACACACACACACACACACACACAGTTACAAACACATACACAGTGGTTTCACACACATGCGAACAAATGCCAGAAAAGCGAAAGTTCCTCGCTCGACACCTTTTCACTTTCAAGGCCGCGTAATCGACAAACGATTGTCACTGCTAAACACACACACACCACACACAAGCACACACACAAACACGCACACACACACTAGCACACATGCATAATGCAACCACAAATCTGAAACTAACACACCCAACCCAATCAAAAGGCGGACAAGACAAACCACACGCATGTGACCCGAAAATGCGGAAGACGGACCACAAACATAATGAAAATAACAGAGACTAAGTCGACGCCTGAATACCCTAACTTTGAAAATAAATATATCATTTTTTAATAAATAAATCAATTTTATTTACTAAAAATTTGCAACAAGTTAATTCTGAGACATATAAACATTTTAATAAGGTAAATTAATTAGATCATATAAAATCAGCAAAGCAAATAAAATTTAATATATTTATTAAAATTTGGTATAAACAAAATAGTAATTAAATAATATATAGATATATAAACTTAAATGAGTTTTTAGTATTTCTGAATTGCACATTATTAAATATTATATAAAAGTCGATAAACAAACTGTTGGAAATGAAGTTTTCCAACTTATTATAGGCAAAATATTTAAGTTTACCATATGCCAAAAGCTTTCAACTAGCCAGGTTAGCTCCGTCGCATAGGGGGTATCAAGAGAAGTGAAACAAATACAAAATAGTAGTGGCAAACAAATAGAAAATGCTATTGAAACGCTGAGCGCATCGAATCCGATTGTTTGTGTATTCGATCAATGAGTGGGCAACGCTAGACTGATATATACACTCGCTGATAATACACATTCGGCTACACATTAGAATCATGAATGGGATCCGGCTGGGAGAGTGTTTGTCAGGGCCTTAAATAGACAATCGGCTAGCGGGTTGCGCAACGCACGTTAAACTGGCTGCTTACGTAGCCAGATAGCTTAGGTCAGTTACGTAAAGCGTGTTAGCTTCAAAGTGGGTTGCTGCAGGCGGGCTTCAACTAATATTTGGATTTGTGGGCAGACCCAACATTGGCTGGCATTTATGCATACCTAATAATATGTATTTGCAGCCAATTAAACTATTTAGCGTGGATTCAATAAGCTAAATGCACTTTGAGATTCATCAGCGTCCAAAAGAGGGAAGTGCAGTGAAACAAATTGAATGTGGCAAGTGGCAAACTAAATTTAATTGGCATCCTTGCACGAATTATAATATATTTGACAAGCATACAAGCAAATAGGTCTACGCATTTTAGAATAATGAATAATGATTTGAGACAGTTTGTTGTTGGTCTCGCAAATCAGTTCAGACCTTCAAGTATAATGTATTTGTCTGATAACCCCCAGCATCTGTCACTCACAGGATATACAAATCGTATTTTGGCACTGATTCATAATCGTATCTGCCACAACTTTACTAAGGCTGATCCGCAATTTGAAAGTAATGCATTTTTGAGAATTATGTTGTCTATAGTTCCGAAGACACGCTTTGAGATTGATATTTAAGTAGAAATTCAATGAAGTAATATCCATCACTTTGCCAAAGCTAAATCAATTTCCAAATGCACTATCTTGTTTTTCATGTTTTGGCTTTTAGTTTAATTCTACATTTCAATCCGAAAAGACGCTTTGAGATTGATAGTTAACTACAAATTCTATCAATATCCACCACTTTGCCAAAACTGAATAAAGTACAATACATTTTTGATCAGGGTTTTGTTTCTGTTTTAATACTGCATTTAATTATGAAAATATAATTACAACTATATCTGCGCCGATTTGGAGAAGCCCCGCATTTTTAGACATAGTTTAACAACTAGATTAGTTCCGAACTTTCAAAGATTTCTGTCCCAAAGCAACAATCAATTATCAAAGCTGAACGCAACTGTACTGCACAGCTGTAAAATGTAGTTTTGCAATGCTTGAACAATGGAAAGTCAAGAGTTTGTTCCATTTGCTGTACTGCATTAATGTGATAATGAAAACTTTTGATCACTGATCACTGAGAATGATGTTAGCTGTTGCCCGCTGCCCGCTGCCCGTTGGCTGTTGGCTGTTGGCTGTTGCTGACCTACTTAACAGCCAGTGTCTGGCCCTTTTAAGAGTTCGAGACAGCAGAAATGCCTCAAGCAAAGATTTGGTTGGTAAACGCATCCAGCAACACACACACACACACACACTCACGCAGACATACACCCCATTCCCCTGCACATGCTCGGCAATAATTATCAATTCGAAACCCAATTCAATTCCCTAAATGCACATGCTAGTTTGGCAGTTCTCCCCCAGAAAGAAAAAAAAAAATTTTGGTTGGTTTGATTGTTGCTGCTGTTGCTGTTGCTGCTGCTGCTGCTGCTGCTGCTGCTGCTTCTTCTTGTTTTAGATCTATGCGTCTATTTTACAGCTGCTGACCTACTTAGCTCAAAGTCAAGCGAACTCTGTGATATTATTCTTGTGCTCGCTGCAGACATTTCTTTCTTTCAGTGCGCCCAAATTGAAAGTGAATTCTGCTGCAGCACCATAGAGAAATCACCCCTCCCACCCTTTGCCTGCCACTCCCCTCCCCGCTGCCCATGTAGCCTGTAACAGCAACAACTGCAAACAACTCAACAAGCAAACAAAAATTAACAACAATTTCAATTTCGGTTCTTTAAGGGAGCTTTTTTCTTTATGGCTAGGGCATATTTAGGTTTGTTTGTGTTTCGTATGTGTGTGTGTGTGAATGTGTGTGTGTGCAGTAAAAAAAATATGTTTTTTGTTGCAGTTGTAGCTGTTGTTGTTGTTTCGAAAATTGGGTCAATTTTTTCGTTGTTTGTGCGCTGTTGCCTGCTTGCAACAAGTGTCTGGGTTCCAACTCGGGCCCGGGCCCGGGCCCTACGCCCATCTCTTTCCGTCGTGCGTCGGGTCTTGCCCTAAGATAAGTTGCCCACGCACCCCCTCCTCCCCTCCTCCCCGGCCCGCCACTCCGCACACCCCGGACGCAGGGCAGATTGATAAAGCAGCGACTGCGACGCCAACGCGCAGCTGAAAAATGAAAATAGCAGCGCGACTTTTTTTCGGTTGATTTTTTTTTAAAGAAGTTTTTAAAAGGGCGCGCTGTAAATTTTGCCGCACCAACACAAACACAAACAAGCACACGCATTTCTGGTTGATTAGCGGCACACACACATACACACACACACACACATATGCCGCACTCATCTTGTGTGTGTTGGCGTTGAGATTATTTTCTAGCATATTTTTGTTTTTATTGTAGTATTTCCTATATTTTTGTTGTTGGTCTGTAAGAAAAGTAGGCCAATGGGTCTTTGGGTGAGTGGTTTAGATTTAGTTTTCTTTACACACATATACATATAAGTGCGTGTGTGTGTGCATGCCCTTGCCAATATGGGAGTATTTGGGCTACATTATGAAGTTTGCTTGCACTAAATTCAAATATGAATCAATTAAAAAATGTGTATCAGCATTTGTGTGCTCAGCTCAGCTAATTCAATTAATATATTAATTAATTAACAGAATGCACATTTACAATCCGAAATTCCATTGAAATCGCAGCCCATTTCTTATGGCTGCTTGCAACATACGAAGATAATCTGTAATAAATCAAAGTGTATTCAAAATGTCGTTGCAGATTAATGTGTAACTTTCGAAAACTATTTTGGAGAACAAAAAAAACAAAAAACCAAAGCTATGCAAGCGATTTTTGCACCTCACCTCGTGGAATAAAAAATAACATAAATTTGTATAGATAGTTTAGGCTGTGTATCTGAACGATACTGGTTGTAAATGCTTTTCCCTTTCTTTAAAAATAATTGTTGTGCGCATATAGCCGATATAGCCAGATTTATATGTTTTTAATTGTGCTTGCTGTTTTTATTTTGTTGTTGTTGCTGTTGTTGTCTTGCTTTTGTTGTTGTTACAACTATATTTAAGTTGTTTGCTGCTGTTTACAGTTTGCTGATTGTTATTGTTATTAACATTTGTGCCGCCTGAGCGAGCCACGAATAAACTCAATCCAGGCGATTGCATTTGATGCCAAAATTGCGTAACTCCGCCCATAGGGGAATGGAAAGGGAAAGGAAAAGGAGGTGATCTGAAGGGAAGGGGTAAGTGTGGTGGCAGCGGCAGAAAGATGTCTTGATTTTTGCGTTGACGCTTGATTTATAACGGTGGAAAAATCGTTTAAACAACATCAAAAAAAAAAGCAAAACAAAATTTTTGTAGGCCACGTTAATAAGCGCAACATAACGAACATAATATCTTAACTTGGTCATCAGCTGCACAACAAAAGAAAAGGCATCTTTTACAACTACAACAACAACAACAGTAACAACAGCTAGCCGATTACATAAGAGGCCCACACTCAGATGCACACTCAGAGACGCAGCAGCAGCAGCAGCAGCAGCAGCAGCTCTTAGGGGCCGTCGAAAAGAAAATAGTCAAAGCATTGTTGGCTACAACAACAACAACAACAGCAATAACAAAAACAACAACAGTAGCAACAAAAAGAGGTGAACAGAGCAACGCCGTTAACGTCTCTTATACCCTGGGCTCATACAAATCACTAAAGTGGGTATATTAATTAATGATCAAACGCAAAGAGGAGAGACTCGTTAGCCGCATTCACCCATGCCCAGCATTTGGTCACACTTCGAGATTTGGCTCAAATAAAACAGCTAATTGGCTTACATTTATTTGTCTTTGCAAAATGCATAATAAAACAATTAATTAAAATCTTTTCTGCAAGCAACCCAATAAATAAAAACCAAATTCAAAAATGATAAAGATCGCATTAGGAAATTTATTTTTTGCTTGGTGGCCGATTTTTATAATTTGAATATGATTTATGCTGTCACCAGGTCAAGTATTAATTACTTAATTATTTTTTAAATACTTTATTTTAAGTGCAGTTGGGATTCGTCTTTAGGAAGAGATTCGCATTCATCATTCGTTTGCTGAGTATGCTGTAGTCGTGAGTACTCGACTAGAGCACTCTTTGCTAGTTAATAGTTGTTGTTAGTGTTGTTGTTGTTGTTGCTAGATGGTTGACGGCCCCAATATTGCTTACTTTGTTGTTGTTGCCTTTTGCTAGCTGCTGCTGCTGCTGCTGTTGGTAGATAGCAAAAGTCAGCGGCATAGAAAGTGAAACCATGCTTGCCGCAGCAGTTGGCCACACGATCAGCGACGCTGCTGCCAAGTTGAACGAGTGGCGAGGAGGGGTGGGGTGCAGGAGAGACTTGGCTTTAAATATAAGCCAAACAGCAGCAGCGCCAGCAACAACAACAAACTATTACTCAATCTGTGCTAAAAAAAAAGATAGACCGATAGATGCATAGATGTAAAGCTGGCTTAGTTGTTGTTATTGTTGTTGTTGTTGTTGTTGTTGCTATTGGTATTGGTGGCTTGAAAAGCAAGAAAATAAAAGTGAAGTAACCCACTTTTTTCCGTTACAGTTTTTATTGTTGCTGCTGCTGCTGCTGAGGCATAAAAAGAAGGCAACAATGATAAAAATGTGTAACACTCAAAAACTAAAACTGAAACTGTAACTGGAGTGTGAAAGATGAAAGAGATGACGGCCTGAAATGGAGTGCGTGATGCTGTTAATCGAAACTAGAGCATTGATATCATATATATAGATATATATGTATATATATAGTATTTGATTGTTACATAAGCGATGCAATCAAGTACAAAGTAATATAAATAGTAATAGCAGACGAAGAAATGTTCTATTTACCTCTTACTAAAAAGATCATTCAACTTTAGAGATTAAAGAATTGCATATCGAAAATATAATAAAACCTCGTAGGGTTGCCTGTTAGTTGGTCCATATGGTTTCTCCCCGTCGTAACTGAGATTACTATATCCCTTCCGATATGTAGCCAAATTCTGATTGAAACTGATGACGTCATCCATTCATGGCAGCATGTTTCTCCTACCGCCACCAAATATATCCGTAGGACAGACTGCTGTAAAGGGTTCAGTTCCTTCCATCTGAATAATACGGTGGCATTCCCAGATTGATCACAATCTAAACAATTGCCATTGACTACATCCACTTCCGCTTGCACTTCTGCTTGACTAAACCCTTTCTAAAAGTCTATTCAATATCGAAATATTCATTTCAAAATAATATTAAATACATATTTACATAAATTATGCTTATATAAATAATAATATAATGTATTTAATTATTTGTGCATATTTTTCGCCTAGTGTTAAGTTATATATTTTCGCAAATTCGCCTAATAAATTCTTTTTATTTATCGCTTCATATACTCTGTGTGATCTTCAATCATTTTGTGTCGCTGTTAATGCAGTGCTTGCACCCTTGTTGCCTTTGTTGCACTGCGCATAATTAAAAGCGAAGACCGAAAATAACAACCAAAAGAAACAGAAACGAGGAAAAAACAAAACAGCAAGAAATATGTACATATATTTGCGGTGCACAAGGAATTAATGTGCCGCTTGTTGCAAATTTATCACTCGGTGCTCATAACTCATACGACGTGTGGCGCGAGAGCGCTTGGCGCTTAGTTGGGCAGTAATTGTGCGTCAATTTGTTGGCACTAGGATGCAACCAGATGGGAGTTGCCACACGCAGATGCAAACGAGAAAACAATCGATAGTTGACTCTTGAGGAACTCTTTTATTATTTTCTTGTTTTTTTTTTGTTTGGTCGATTTGACACGGATGCCGCTTTCACCTTTTGTAAGCGGCTTAGAACCCTTATCAAAGTCGCACTTCAATTTGAAATTGTACCCCAACAAATTGTGGCAAGCAGCTCCCGTTGCACTTGGCCAGATAGAGAGAGAGAGAGATAGAGGGGGGATACGCAAAGACACCCACACTGACAATTTCACTTTTTTTTTTTGGAGGCTGCAATTAGCTGTCATCAATCAAAGTGCCCAACAATGCTGCGCTTTAAGAGCGGACCCAAAGCGGCACCTGAGGCAGGAGACGGGGGGGTTGGTGGAGTGGGGCAATGTTGCGCCTAGACAAATTGAACGCACGCAGCTCAAATGAAAGTTGTAGTAGTGGACCGCCTGAGGTCTCCAAAAAGGGCTTAGCCCAAAAAGTTTTTAAGTGATTATCTGCCCCGTGGTAGCAAAGGCAATGCAGTTGCCACTGATGTTGCCCCTCGATGTTGCTGTTGTCGTAGCTGCTGCTGCTGCTGCTGCTGTTTGGCTTTCTCTGTGCGTTAATTTGTCTTTTTAGTTGCATTAATTTTGCTGCTTGTCGTTTATAAATTTGCTTTTCGTTTCGGGTTTGTCTTATTGTCAAATTGTGTCAACAATTGTCTGGGGGTCCGTTCTGTGTACACACACATACACACACACACACACACACGTGTGCAACGTCGAGGGCAACTTGTCGCGCATGCCACAGAGCCCATAGATTGCCCTGTCGCCTATCGTTCCGTCCCGATCAACAGGCACACAGACAACCCGACAGACAGGCAGACAACCCGTAGTTGCATCTTTTGTATGTGCTTTAATTCGAAATTTTCTTCTTTTTTTTTGGCAACGCTTTTGTGCCTTTGTCGCCAGCCAAATGTGGCTCTAACCAATTGCAGCGCCTCATTTGCTGCACACATATAAACTTGAAATGATAAATGGATATAATAAAAATATCTTTCATATCATCAATGCTCTACACTTAAATTCAAAACTATATAATAAACTTTTTAAAATGTTTTTATTAACTGTATCCAAAATTTCCCACTTCAGAAATACAAAAATAAAAAATATTTGAATATTTTTATGATCATATTTAACATTCTCTCACAAATTTTAACAATTTTGTTTTATTTCCCTTTTATTTTTATTAGATTAGTTTGTAACGCATTGAAGGAGACGTCTCGAACACCATAAGGTGCACATATAGTCTTGATCAGTGTCCATATCTATATAATCATATTCGTTTATCTTTCTGTTTCTACACAGTCTCTCTCAGTTATAGCTGGAGCGGTCGTTCGAAAGATGAGTTCTTGTAAGCACATCTTTTTGTTGACCAAGATATCAAAAATTACTTTAAGCCATATTTATTTAATTATATTTCTCACATCATTGAGATCTGACCTCATCTGAACCATATAGGAACAATTAGTCGCAGAATTAGATCTGCTGTGAAAAACTTATTTGCTTGCCAAGATACTCAAAACAAATGATTAGCATTTGGAAAAAAAACATGGTTATATAGCTTTCATAGGAACAATCGGTTTTTTTCTTCATATGTTTGACTTGACTACGGTCTATTTGAATTTCAATTTCTGGAAAATAATTTAATAATAGTAGAAATTGAAATAATAAATAAAGAAATTTGTGGATTTTTGTATACAAATTTTATTAAAATTGATTTATGTTTGCTTTACAGTGTGTTTTGTTTCTTTGTCGTTTAATTTATAAATTAAAAATGAGAACATTGCGTTTGCCTTACAAATAAATAGCATTTTCATCCACTACGCTTCTAAGCAATTATCTTGTCTGATTCTATATGCTTTTGTTTTTTTTTTTGTATTATTTTAATTTATTTTTTCTTTTTTTTGTGGTTTTTACATAGTTTTGTATTGGTATTTGTATATTTGTATGCATTCTCATTAAATTTGCTAGGTAACAATAATTGTACACATATAATATTAAATCATTAATTAATTATTTTGGGTTTTTCTCTCTCGCTCTCTCTCTCTCTCTCTCTCTCTCTCTCTCTGTCGCGATTCCTGTGCAATGCAAAAAAAAGCAGTTGAAATTGTTTATATATTATTAAGCTTAAAGCTAAAGATTTGCTAATAAAATGTTGATGTTGTTGTTGTTGTTGTTGTTGGGGGTTGGGGGACAACTAAAGCGGGGCGTGGCAGGGGCAATCAGAAGCATAGCGCGAGCTGCACACCAGTGTTGTTGTTGTTGTTGTTGTTGTTGTTATTGTTGCTTAGTATATTTAAATAGATTTACATAAATAGGTTTTTGTGTTTGTTTTTTTGTATTTTATGTTTTCTTTCCTGCTTGCTTTATTTATTTATTTATTTATTTATACATACATATACAGACATATACAGTGTATGGTTTTTACATAAATATTTTAACATTTTTTTTCTTTGGCTTAACTTATGCATACTATGTTATATAACTTGTATCAAAATGTGCAAAAGTATTTTACAATTCACTAAAATTAAGTACAAACAAATAAGAAGCAACACACAAACTATAAGAAACGTCCAGCCCAAAATGATAATGTACAAAATTAAGGAATGCCACAGGCAGCAGTAGAAGTCGAAGTAAAAGTAGTAGATGAATTAGAAGTAAAAGTAGAAGTAGAAGTAGAATTAGAAGTAGAATTAGAAGTAGAAGTAAAAGTAGAATTAGAAGTAGAAGTAGATTAGAAATGTAAGCAACTAATGACTTATGCTAGTCATGTTAAAGAACTCGAGTCTCGCATCTATTTGCTGTCTATATACAGATTTTTTGGATGATTATATATATATATATATTAATATATATATATATGTATATAATGAATGTGATGCTCTTCAAGTTGTTTCTAACATCCTTTTCTTTTTTGCACTTAAACGCTACCCACACAGCTTTAATTGAATCAGTCACACAGCCGCACACTCTCACACATACACACACAGCCACATGCACACACACACACACACACACACATTTACAGGCTCTCTCCCTATGCTCGTTGTACACGTTCATCACAGCGCATGATCGTTCGTGTTGAGAAAGCTCCGACAGACACGACTCACTTCGGGATTCGTATGATTCATTAGCTGCATATAGATCTGTTTATGCAGCGAAAGCTCATTGGTCATTTCGCTCAGCTGACGCAAGAGGGCGTCCTTCTCTTTGAGCAGCGATTTCACACGCTCCTCCACCTCCTTGGAGCGCACCTTTGCCTTCTCGCGACTCTTGCGCACAGCAATATTATTGCGCTCCCGCCTTCTGCGATACTCCTCGGTCCCCTTATCCACATGCTTGTTGCTGTGCTTGCGATGATGATGATGCTGCTGCTGTTGCTGTGCGTGTTGCTGCTGCGACTGCTGCAACTTGCTGTGATGCTTGAGCAACTGTTGCGCGTTCGCCGTTAGATGCGGCAAACTGTGATGGGCCAATACATTGGCCGTGGTCAAATTGGTGAATTGTGTTGCGTGTGTTGAGTTTGTCGAATTGTTGTTGCTGCTGCTGCTGTTGTTGCTGTTGTTGCTGCTGCTGTTGTTGTTGCTGCTGCTGCTCTGATAGGCAGAATATAGTCCATTGGTCGTATTATTAATAAACGCCGCTGTCGCCTGACCGTTGACCGTCTCCTGCAGGTGGCGGCGATAGTCGGGATCGATGGGCTCCTCTTTGATAGTGCTGCTCGAGTCGCTGCCCACGGAACTGTTCTCGTCGCTCGAGTGATTGTTGTAGTTGGCATTCGAGTGTACCGCTTGTGGCATATAGGCGAGTGCGGCACGGCCATAGGAGTGTTGCTGTTGCTGCTGCTGTTGCTGTTGTTGTTGCTGTTGCTGCTGTTGGCGTGCATTGGCCAGGTTTTGTTGTTGCTGCTGCAACACTTTGGCCGCTGCACTCACCATGCCACTCGGTGGCAGTGTGGCAGACAGTCCGCCCGGACTCGTCACCATATCACTGAAAATGCCCAATGTTTCCGTATCCCTGAATTGATCATCGATCAGATGTTGCAAGTCGAGTGTTATTTCCTGTGTGGTCAGCTCGTCGAGGTCCGTTTGTGTGCTATACTGTTGCAGCATTTGTTTTTGCAACAAGTTGCTGTTGTTGCTGCTGTTGTTGTTGGTGTTGCTGTTCAGTTGCTGCATTTGTTGCATGGCATGCTGTTTGACAAGCAGCGCCGCATCCTGCACACTTGCATTATTATTATTCGCATCGGTTGTCACCTGTTGCTGCTGCTGTTGTTGCTGCTGCTGCTGCTGTTGTTGTTGTTGCTGTTGTGCAGTGGACATCGCCGTCAGCGTTATTTGGCCAATTGTTGCCTGCTGCGGCAGCGGTGGCTGCTGCTTCTTCAGGTCGAGCTGAGCGAGCGTTTGCACCGCATCCGCATACATCTGGGGCGATTCCATGTTCAGCATTTTGAGTTGTGCGAATGAGGGTAAAATTTTGATGCCTTTTATTTATGATTATTTATTATTTATTTTTATTTTTTAATAATGTTTATACTTTTTGAATCGTTTTCGTTTTGAATTTGTCGCATTCCTTTTCTTTGCTAAAGCATTTTTTACTTGCTTTTGAGGTAAACTGTTCTTTGGAAATGTTTGCAATAATTTTTTGCTGGAAAACAATTTGCGCTTAAATATTCAAATATTATAAATTTTTGAAATGTATGATTAGCTTTTGTTTTTTATATTTTACATTTTTTGGCGGCTGCACTTTGCGGTGTTTTTTTTTTATTATTATTTTTGTTTCAAAACTTTTTTGCCAAAAGTCGCTTTTCACATATTATTGATTTTCTGAAATTCAAGTTTCTTTTTCTTAGATGCTGCTTTTATTTATTGTCACTGCAGCTGCGCGCACTGCTTCTTGTGTTGTTTTTATTGTTGTTGGTGTTGTTGTTATTTGTAATTGTTGTTGTCGCGGTAAATGTGTTGCCTGCACGCACGCGATTCAACGACTGAAGTGTTTCAGCAATGATGCAACAGATTTTATACGCGAGTGTATTTCTTTATTTACAAGTCGTCAACGCTGGCGACGTCGCTGCTGACGTTGCCGTTGACGCCGACGCGGACGCTTTGTATTAGAAGGCAGCTCCTGAAGAACCGTTATGTGCGAACGAGTGAGCTTTTTGCCGTTTTTCTTCTTTCCTTTTTTCTTTAGTGGTTTGCGCGCTTCACGTCCGCTGCTTACAATTGGTAAATTGTAACTGTGACAAAAGTCTTTAGCGCAGCAGCAGCAGCAGCGCAAAGAAAATGAGACGCAAACGCAGCAGCGACGACAACAGCGACGGCGACGGCCGAAAAATAAACAGCAACAACAGCAACGGACAAGAAGCAACTCAAGCACATACACACACACACATACGCACATACATGCAAAGAGAGCAAAGCGCCATAAAAAGCCCCAAAATGACTTCGTCGTTAACTGCGCTGCTTTTACAGCAACTACCTGTGGATGGTGGTCAGGCCAAAGCGCAGAGACACACAGACAGCGCGAGCGATAGAGAGCGACAGGGAGAGGGAGAGAAAGAGAGAGCGCAAAAACACAATTGAGAGCACAAGCAAACGATCGGCAGGCAAAAGCAAAAGTTTTTCCCAATCACTTTTACTCTCAACGGAACGCCAAAATCAACAGTAGCAGCAGCGGCAGCAGCAGCAACAACAACAACAGCATTGGACAGGGCACTGCAAGGCAGTTTACTTAGCATGCAAGTTGTTTTTGTTGTTGTGTTTAGTTTTGTGTTGTAAATATAGTCAAAGTGCTGTGTTGAAAAGCATCAGCATTTCTTGAAAACATGACATTAAATATAAATATAACATTATTAACAACAATTAATGAAATAAACAATTACCCACTTATTATAAAAATAAAAAAAGGTGACGTCTGAGCTGAACCTTCTGCTTGATTCACTCGCGCAAAGTATACTCGTGAATAATGAATGAACAATGAGTCGTCATTAGGATTGACCATTTCTTAGATTATTATTTACGCTCACCACGCATCTTTTCATATGAAACAGCGGTTTGCCTTTACTAGTTCGTGACGTCAAGAGCGCAGTACTCGCAGCACATAAAACCACACACTAAAAGCTAAACAACGAACGACGATGCGCTGTCGCCGTCGCTGCTGCCGAAATGACTTCGGGTTTTTGCCTGTGCTCTCGCTTTCATTTTCGTTTGCTTATTTTCGTTGGTTATTTTTTTCTTGTGGGAGAAGAGGAGTCGACAGGCAAGAAGAACGACAAGGCAGGCACCCCGCCCGCAACAACCCAGCCGGCAATGCACACCCCCCCATCAGCACCCTCATCAGCCTAGCCCTGCCTTGCGCACTTTGATTTGTGTTTAGGCTGCCTGCTGTTTAGAAGTAAAATTAAGTTGAGCGCTTTTGGTGCTGTTGTTGTTGTTGTCGCTGCCGCTGTTGCGCATGCGTGACTGAGCGTCAAAGAGCGTGAGAGCAATGTGAGAGCTTAAGCGCAAGCGGAGCTTTCACGTAATATGCAGCGTTGCTGTTGCTGTTGTTGTTGTCGCTTGCGTCTTATATTTAAATTAAAACGTTGTTATGAAATACATCAAAATTAGCACGCTTCGTAGTTTTGTTGATTTAAATGCAGCGATTTGTAAAAGGCGTCGCATAGTCTCCCTCTCACACACACACACTCTCTCTCTCTCTCCCGCTCTCGCTGTCGTTCAATCTGACTATTTAGGTCAAGTTGTGTTGTTTTTTGAGGTGTGCGCATTTGTCGTTTACCGTTTTGTCTTTTGGTTTTCAGGTTTTTACGTATACTCAGCCCGTTACTCATACGCTGTATGTGCTGCAAGTGAACGATAAGCGTTCATTGCTGCCGTCACTTATCAGTCAAAAGCATCAATGCACAGAACATATCGAAAAGAAGATATCGATATCGATGACTGCATGCAGTGCTGCAATGTGCGCATTGCAAAGTGATGCAAGGGTTGTTGCACAGTTGTTGCTTCCTTGTGCGCAGGCATTGCACAAATGTAAAATATATTCATGTAATTGACAAAGCCTCACCTTTGTTGCTGTTCTTGTTGTTGCCTCACTGATAATTGATACAATTGGTAAACTCAGGTTGACCAATCATCATTTTTACTTATCAATCGATAAGCGCTTATCTTTATCACGCAGCGTGTTTAGCATATAACGAGCAGCTGCTGTGGCAACCACAACCAATAAAACACACCCACAAATAACTACTGACAATGCATCACAATTATTATAAATCTTAAACAAGTCGCCACCCTTCTTCTTCTTCTTCTACTCCGTTTTTTTTTGTTCTTTCTTTTTTAGCAAGCGACTGATAAGAAAACCGTAAAAAGAGTTAAACAAAACAAATAGCATGCACAGAAAGAAGTAAAAACAACAAAAACAAATAAGAATCACACCGAAAATTACGCGTTCATTGCACTCGGCCAACGAGACAAGCCAAGCCATGTTAACTTGGCTAAAAGCTGGCAGCAGACAGCGATTTGTACTCAAATTCATTTACAACTGATTTTACCAAGTGCACAAAATGTAATTCCATATAATGGCAGATTATATCAAAAGTTGAAGCAATTTTTGTAAATCTCAATTCGAAACTAATATTCAGCAAATGCATTCAAATTTGAAAGTTTAAAAAGAGTTTAGTAAGCCAGATTTGAGAATCGAGTTTGTAATTTAGTTGGACATTAATAAAAGAGCAAATCAAAAACGATAATTCCGATTTCAGCTATATACACTTTATAGTAGACCGTTGTAAAATATTCTCTCAAATGTATATATTTTTGTTGTAAGATATAGAAATCGAAAATAAACTAACTAACCTTATTTCTCTCTTGCATGCACTTTACAGGGTATCCATGCGTTAAGCACACTCTAATTTTATTTAGTTGCTTTTCAGCTGTGCTAGGCAAGTTCTTTGTCTTTGTTTTGCTTTGTTGGGTTCTTTGATTCTTCAGTTAGTCACCGATAAGCGATACGTTTTTCTACTTCCTCAAACTCGAACTGATCGCATTGAACCCGATACACAAGTGTGTGTGTGTGTGTGTGCTAATATATATATATATATCGCATATCTGGAGCTGTCAAAATTCTCACGGCACTGCAACTCGATGAGTTTCAATTGAAAAAAATTGTTTTTCGATTTTTGATTTGCGTTCAGAACTTTTCGCCGAAGTGCATTCAACAATTCAACAAACACAAAACTTTCATTGTAGAATCGCTTAGCATCAGCATTAAAAATTTGCATCGTCATCAGTTCGAGAACTACGGGAATGAGGCATGGGCTGCCCTTCTATGGAAGAAGAGCTCTCTGCCAAAAAACCGAAAGCTAAATGCATATGAATAAAAGAGTTCGATGAACTTTTCCATTTAAATGGTGTTAAATACACTGCAATTGACTCGAGTTCAACTAAATAATTACGAAGAAATATATAATCTGGCATTATGTGGAGTGTTTTTACTTGAAATGTGCATAAATATATTAAATATATGACTAGTAAATTAATTTTTTAAAACCACATTTAGTAAATTGCTTAAAATATAACTAAAAACATGAAATGCTTATTTTGGCATTTTTCAAAAAATTTGAAAAGCCGCCAATTTAATAAACTGCTTGAAACACTGCTTGTGTGGAGCAGTAAATACACTGCTTTGTTTGTAAAACGCCATCTATTGCTCATGGCGCCGCAGCTAGGCAAGCAGTATGTGTTGCACTGCTTGCTTGCAAACACTGCGCGCGCAATTTAAAAAGCGTAAATTTATTTAATTCAAGTTTCTGGAATTTGAATTAGAAAAGTATTAATTAAATTAAATGCTAATTATTATTAATCTGTAATTAAGTTTGCTTTTATTGTTGTCAAATGTTTATAAATGTAAAAAGCTGCGTGTTTTTGCACAGAGTGTGCCACAAATGGGACTCAAGCGAAAGCAGCCACAAAATGCCACCAAAAATAACTCTGGCATGTGAGCGATGGGAAAGAGAGAGAGAGAGAGAGATAGAGTGGGAAGGGGAGGGGCATAGGGAGTGGGACAGGGGAGAGGGCAAAGAACTGATCCCTGGACTCGCGCATTGATTGAAATAGTTTATTTGCAGCTTCGATCTGAAGCTGAAGCTGAAGCTGCAACTGAAGACGACATCGAACTCCGTTTGCTGTCTGTCTGTCTGTCTTTCCAGGCTGGCTTGCAATTGTTTTTATTTTTTTTTTTTCATATTATTTGTGATGTTGGCAGCGCAGAGATAATGATGACGAGCTGCCAGGAGAGAAGCAGAAGAAGAAGAAGGAGGAGGAGGAGGTTGTCGCTGTGCCTTACCTGAAGAAACGCCATAGAGTGCCACAGACTGATTGGGATGCCTTGTGTAGCGACGTGCACAGAATCCCATTTGCTGTCTCTCTGCGCACAGTGGGCGCGATAAGCGACAAACACAAGTCTCCTACCCCCTCCCTGTACCCCTCTACCGCTCTTCCGCTCTTCCCATCCTCCCCCTCTGGAAGTTTGCTCTGATTTCAGGCACAAATTAAAAATCGAGTGCAGCATCGAAGCGATCGCTGCTGGAATTTTCATATGAGCGCTTGATTTCAGCAAAATTACATACTTGTAATTTTAAAATGCTGCCGAGTGCCGAGTGCCGAGTGCCGACTTCCAGCAACAAGGAATTAAATAATATATATCTATATATACAAAAAAAATAACAACAAAAACAAGAGAAGAAAAAAAACTCGAAGAATTTTAACCCCAACTCGCAAAAGTCTGTGCTGCCTCGAACGTCTTCCACTGATCACTTTACGCACATTTTATCACAGCCAGGCTGGAGACATCGCCGAGTTGCAGCTCGAAACTGCAGCAGAAGCTGCAACAGAGGAGCCAGCCTCGTCTTGGCCGGGCAATAAGTGGAAAAAAATAAGTTACCGTTCTACGCGCTGAAATTTGTTGAGCGATCGTCGATCCGCAGTCTGCGCCACAGCCCGACACAGCCTGCGTGCCCCACAGTGCTGCCCATTTAGCCAGCAGCAAGCTTCAAAAAAACAGCTGCAAATACTATCAGAAGTAAAATTCAAAACTTGCAGCCGAAATTCGATTAAAAATATATAAATATAAAAATATATATATTAAAAATATAATATTAATTAATCAAATTCAGTAATAGTCGTGAAAGCTCTAGATAAATTATCATTTATATATATGTATAACTGTTAGAGTATACAGATATTTATAAGATTAATTCAATTTGTAGCTTTTATTTGCAACGGCTATCGAAATATATCGATATTAGCGAAACGGAGACAGTTATCGATCAAATGAAATGAACTTGATCTGCGCGGAGAATACGTGAACCTATATTCTGAAATGGAAATTTCTAGCTCAAATCTGATTTGCATATATCGACTCAACTCGTGTTGCAGATCGAGAATATATATACTTAATGGATTCGACAATATTATAAAGCGCATAAAAAACATATTTCGGCTAAAACTAGCTGTTAAAAATATAAATAAATGGATTATCACTAACTGATTGCCTTGTGCCTTACGCTGGCCTGTTGCCTGTCTGTCTGTCTGTCTGTCTGCCTGTCTGTCTGTTTGTCTGTCCGTCCGTCCTGACGATCGACGTTGTTGTCGTCGTCGTTGTCGTCTGCGAAGTTGTTGTCAGTTTTTACTCGGGGCAAGCCAACAGTAGCAGCAACAACAACAACAACAACAACAGAAAAGAACAAACAACAAACAACAACAACAACTATCGATCACTGGCAATCGATCAAGCATTTCGCGTACATTATCCGAGATGCGTGGGATAATTCTGTTCTAATTTGTAGCGGAGGCAGCCGAAACCGCAAAACTGACGTCAGTTGGCCAAGACGTGAAGTGAAGGTGCCACAGGGGTACGGGTGAGCGAGGGGGGGCAGGTAAAGTTGTCTTATCGTTATCATTAGCCAAGTGGCATGCAAAGCACGCACACACACGCACACACACACATACTTAAAATGCTGAAAGGAAATTCTAACTGGTCAGTCGGAAGGCAGCAGTGAAGCAGTGGCTGGCAGCGGGGGCGGGGGCGTGGCTGGTGGGTTGTACTTCCGTTTGCCGAGTGTCACACTTGTCGTCGCTTGCACTTGTTGTACACCCTCCTCTGCGCACACTTAACTGACTTCTTCACTGGGCCAACAACTTTTGCATGCAAATGAGTTTTTTTTTTGGTTGTTGTTGTTGAAAATCAGGTGAAATGGTCACGACCTGTTAATCGTTTTATGATTGTAGCGGTGCTTTTGTTTCCTGTGCGACAAACGGTAAATTCAATGCAACACCAATACACCAGCACACACACGCACACACACACACGCACACTCGCTGCTTGCCACATAAAGAAGAAACCCTTTTCCTTTTGTTTGGCTCATTTTATTTAAATTGTAACGCAACACGAGCAACAGCAGCGATTCCGTATCCAATCCCAATCCCAATCCGTATCCCAATCCCAATCCCAATCCCAATCCCAATCCTTATGTGTTATTCATGAGCTGCATAAAGCAAAAAACAAACAGAAACAAAAAAAACAAAAAACATTTTGCGAGTTTTGCCTTCTGCCAATTGGCAATTGGTAACAAACGCGCTTTTTCACTGTGCCACAAAGCGTTGGCGTTGCGAATGCACTGCGCAAAATTTTACTCAATGTAAACCATAATTAACATAAAAGTGGAAATTAGTTGGAAACTGGAAATTAAACATGAGCTGATAAATAAATAAATCATTTTTTTCATTTACTTGTTTTAAATGTTAACAAACAAATCGGAGTTTAAATATATATATGTATATATATATATATATATATATATATATATATATATATATATGTTATGTTTTTGTTCAGTGTGTTGACAACTTGACAACTTGCAAGTTGCAACTGCCTCAAGTGACAAACTGAGCAACCGGTCAGTCAGTCAGCCAACTGGCTGGTTAAGTGCTTCATTGTCACCCCCAGCGCCCAATTAGACACCTGAGCGAAGGAGTCGCCTCCTTATCGCATTCTGCTCGCATTTGTAAGTCGATTAGATGCGCATGTTGCATGCCACAACAACAACTGCAGACGATGATTTACTAGCGAGCAATGCATGCAAATGTTCACATTCCAATGAAACTTCAATAATATATATATATATATATATATATATATATATATCCATTATCCATAAGAAAACTATGTTCCGAAGAATAGGCGATTACCAATTTGGTAAGATAGCTGTAAATATGTCAATTTTTGACAGAGTACAACTACAAAAGTATTCAATTCAAGAATTTTAGATAGACAAGATTTATTAGGTTTATTGGTTAATGAGAGTATTTCGAACAATTTGGATGTTAAACATATATATATTAAGCATAAATCGTAACTATTCATACATACTGCAAGACGGGCAGATATTATCAATGGGATCGGAGATGCTTCCTTCGGGCTGTTACACACATTTGCACAACTTTATAATACTCATTTACAAATTAGACAACATTTAGACATTATACAAATAGCAGCAGCTCTATAAATACTCCATGTTGTATTCCGTTCCAATTCGTATAGTTGAAGTGGCTGACAAAAACACAGCAAATCCAAAATGGTCGAAACGTAAATGGGACAAATATTTTCCTAAACATTTCAGCCGACTAAAAATACAATACAAAATAGTCTATATGTATATATATATATACTTGATATACATATGTATATAGAAAATGTGCCGAGTGCAGTTTTGAAGGTGAACTTTTGATTGGCTGTGTTTTTTGCTATTGCATAAGTGGAGCTGCAGCGGGGCAGGCAGAGAATCTTTACTGTTTGCGAGTGCTGGCATAAACGCACGTAAAACGCTTGCGAAACGCACACAAATAATTAAGTATTAGAAATGCTGAGAAATTCCAAGGAACAAGGAAAATGCAACACGCAGCAGCAGCCGCAGCAGCAGCAGCAGCAGCAACAGCAGCACTAAGCAGAAGATCCGAGCAGCAAAAAGTTGTTCCCAGCTGAGATGCGAGCATGAAGACGAAGCATAAGAACAACATAGAAGAAGAGAAAGGCGGTTAAGAAGTAGGAGCGGGGGGTAAGGAGAGCGTGATATGGGGATTTCAGGCCAGACTAGCTGACGTTCAGTTAGAAATACAGCCGGAGTGGAGCCAGCTGCAAAAGCTTCTCCTGACTAACTGTCAACATGGGCGTAGTTCTCAATTAGAGTTAGTGTTATGTTAAGTCCAGACGGACATATGTTAATATGTGCAAAGCTTTCGGCAGTTAACAGACTGAAGCAGTTCTGAGGCTGCACAGATCTAGCGCTGTTAATTTGTCACATGAAAACGAATTATCTGTAATTTGAAAAGTTAGACTTTAACAGATGTTGTTAAAGGAACTGTTACGTAAAAGTAAACATATATAATGTTATTGTTATTAATTTAGATATGTAATTAACGCTTAACAGACTTATTTGCTGCAATGGCTGTTAACATAATGAAACTTAAGATTTTTAACATCTTGTTGATTTATTTATTTAATTTGAGATACAAAAAGCCAGAAATAGATTAAATTAAATTTAAATTAAACAAAACATGAGAAATATTTATACCTTAATCCGGAAGACATATGAAAAGAATATTTATAAGTTAATTCGCAGGAGAGAGAAAATAAACACTACGCCCATGGCTTGAGCGACAGTCAATACCAATTAGTAAGCGCTGCACAGCGCACATCAATACAATTGTGAGAACCTTGTGGCCAGCGTGTGAGTATGATGAAATGTCAGATGAGGCAACAAACTTGAAGATGCAACTAGCTAATGTTGCAGTTGGAGCTGGTGCACCCGCTGCGGGGTCGAGCCATATAGAGCCCGGCCAGCTAGCCAGGCTGACTGCCTGGCTGCCTGACTGTCGCTGAAAGCTAGAAGCGAGCGTTCTATTTTGACAGTCATTATGATTAATTTAAATCATTAGGCAGCCCAGGCAGGTAGACCGATCTCTACTGTGATTTTTAATTAAATGCAGACGTCGGTCGGCTGTTTGTCTGGTTGGCTGTGGACTATTCCTATTCCGCGAAAGAGAGAGACAAGCTGGCGACAACGGAGCCAAGGCAAGGCTGCTGCCAAAGTCTGGAAAAGGCAATGTTTGCCATTTGCAGCTGGGGAACGAGCCAGGAATGCGTCGATGTTGCAACTGATGTTGCCTGCTGCTGCTGCCTCGTCTCGATTATCAACTGGGAGCAATAACTGGCCGCTGGCTGGACAGTGTATCGATGGTTCGATGGATCGATGGATCGATGGATGATTGTCGACTCTCGACTGTATCTGTTAGTCACTGCACGTGGCCAGGCAACCAGGCAACCAGGCAGGCAGCGCTTCTTGCGAACGGCTATTTAAGGACATTGCGCAAATACTCGAGAAGAGATCGCTGAGGGAAGTCGGGGGAGCGGCAAGGAGGGAGGCAGGAGTAGAAACAACGCCACCACCGCCACCGCCACCACCACCACCAGCACCAGCACCACGCAAATCCTCTAGAGCATTTGCTTTGACCATATTGAACCTGACCAGCTGAAATTCCTGGCATAGTTTAAGTGTATCGCTTTTTGTGTGCGCCTAGGGGCAGTCTGCAGCAGTCTCTGCAGCTCAGATGCAACATTGGACAACGGAGATGTTTATTTTTTATATATTTTCTTTTGAGAAATTAACTTAATCAGCGCTGATAAGCAACACAAACATCAGCTCTAAAATGGCCGATAATTAAAAACTCAATCACGCAATAAAAATAACTGCAACAACAACAACAACGATAACGATAAACAGACGCGTGACGCGCTCCACACAAGTGGGCGGAGTTCGTAGCCAATTGAGATCTATGCGTCGGCGCACAGCCAATCACATGCACGCAAATGGCAGATGTTTTGCACAGTAAATTATGCATACACCTAAAAGAGCGAGCGCACATACATACACACACACACACTAGTACACATTATATACCTAGCCTATTGGTGGGCTTAATTAATTAAGCCATAAAGCAGCAGCGGCAGCAGCAGCAACAACAGCAAAGCTCTTATATATGAAGGCGCACGCTCTTTATAAAGAGAGCGCTCCATCTGTTGCCAGCTCTCTCTCTTTCTCTCGCTCGCTCTCTCGCTCAGTGGCGGACCGGTTGTGTGGGCTCCAAGTTAGGAGCGCATTTTGAACGCCGCTGCGCCGTCGCTTGCCATACGCGTGCTTTGTTATTAGGTATTTGCACGCCATCTGAAGCACAACGAAGGCAACAATCGATCGCAAAGTTAGCTCGACACACCAAAAATACAAAAAAGAAAAAAAAAACAACAATATATGTATATACATACAAAAGCAGCAGCAGCAACAACAACAATAAGAACATACACCTAAACGCGCAACGTTCGCAAACGTTTTCGAATTTGGCAGTAGCCACATTAAAACAGCTTTTAAAGCAAAAAAGACCAAAACAAGTGCCAAAAGCATCTCGACAAATAAGTCAATACAAAACAATACCAAATCGAATCAAACAGCAAACAGCAACTACAGCGGCAATCAGCAACAACATCATCAACAAACAGTTACAAACTCAATGTGCAATTATTATATTGCTCTTACAAACATTTTGCATAATTTTTTAAATTAGCGCGCGCACCACACACACCACCTCAAACAACAACCAACCCTATGCAACTCTGCGCCCTGTTAAGCGACTGTTAGTTAAGCAGGCTGTTAGCTAGCAGCCCAACTTGTCAGTTTTTTTTGTGTGCTTGCGCCGCGTGTGTGTGTGCGTGTGTGTTGCGTGCTGCGGCCAAAAAAAATATAAAAAAGAAACGTATCGGTGTTTATAATTGTTGTTAATAATAATACGCAAATATCTGAACGATATTCGACGCGCTCAATTGCAGGCTGCAGCGAGCGCAGCACAACGCGTTTGGTGATTATAGCAGCAAACGGCGAGCAGCGCACAGCAAGCAAAACAGCTGACGGCGACAGCGGCGCTTGCTTATTGAGCCTGTGTGTGTGTGTGTCAGTGTGTGTGTGCGCGCCTTTGCCTGTGTGTGCGTGTGTGTTATTTTTGTGTTTATTTTTGGAATTAAATAAGCTGAGCAAAACTAAAGCTAAAATCGAATAATCAAAAAAAATAGAAAAACAAGAAAAAGCAAGAAAGAGATAGAGAGAGAGTGGGAGAGGGAGAGAAGAAAAGTGTGCCGCAGCGGGCAATAATAGACGCGCGTGGTGCCTTGGATTTAGTGTACGGCTCCACGGTGGAGAACTTTTACCTGAGAATGGATCCGACGCGCGGCGATTCGCGCTATAACCTAAACTACTCGATGAGTAGCATTGGGTTAAGTCTCGCCGATCAGGCCGACATGTATGGCAATCCCGCCGTTGCGGCACTGGGCGCCCGCCCACCCAGCGGCGGCCTGCTACAGAGCATGGGCGGCGGCGGTGGAGGCGGCGTTACCATGCAGCGACCCGTTCCATCAGTAGCGGCGCAACAACAGCAGCAGCAGCAGCAACAGTGCCAAACACTTAGTCCACAACACCAGCAACAACAACAGCAGCAGCAGCAGCAACAACAGCAACAACAGCAGCAACAGCAGCAGCAGCAGCAACAACAATCGCGCGGTTTGAAACGCAGCGGCAGCGATTGCTATGAGGATCATCGTCCCAGCGGTGGTGGGGGTGGGATGACGCTGCAGGGCTTGGAGAGTTGTGCCGCCGTTGGCAGCGTTGTCGCCGGCAACGTGGCCGGTGTCGATGTTGATGGTGTGGATGGCTATAATGCGTTGCCCAATAAGAAATCACCGCCCGCCAATGGCAAAAAGACAAAAGGACGCGTCAAAATCAAAATGGAGTACATCGACAATAAGCTGCGACGATATACAACGTTCTCCAAGCGCAAAACGGGCATCATGAAGAAGGTAAGTGGGAAACTCAAATGGTGCGAAATAATGAGGAACCAAATACTATTACCAAAGGAAAAGAAATAAATACTCAAACGAGAAAGTCGAAAAGAAAGTCAATCCGCGGAAGTAGCATATTATTTCTCAAGTCTATAAATCATGCGGCCAATTTGTATATATATGTGTATATATATTTCTTTTGGGATATTGAAAAAATGTCATAAATTCCCATCAAGATCAAGGCCAACTAATATGTACTTAAGCGCTCCCTTGGGTACGAAAACTTTTAGGAATTCAGATAGTGTCAGAAAATTCAAAATTTACTAATTTGAAGCTAAAATGTTTTGGGATTTGTTAAATACCTCAAGTTGTATTTTAAAAAGTTGTATTTTCATATTTTTGTTGAGAAACTTGCCACAGAGCATAATCTCATAATTACTGACTAATTATTCTTTTCATTCGATGAGTCATAAATTTGATCAGGGATTCAGTGTTTGTCATGTCCCATTTTTGTTCTATATATATATATAAAAATATACACAGATTTTTATATATGTTGTGCGTAGCAAACATTTCTTTGCTTATTTTGATGTTAGCAGGCAAAGCAAATATCATTTATCTCTTTTCCGTTTATGTTTCTAATTGTTTAACAGTTAGTGGGCGTGGCTGGGGGGGGAGTGGTGGAGTGGATTTTGTGGAGTGTGTAGCACGTTTTGAGCGCATGTGCAATTAATAAATGCTGCCGAATGCTCAATTCTTTGTCGTATCAATTCAAGAGTCCCTGCGCGCCTCTCTTGTGGCATTGTTTTCTTTGCTTTATCGTTGTGTTGCCATCGTGCTATACCTGAGCTCCTTAGAGCCCCCACACAACCACCACCCCCACTCCACACACACACACACACACACACACGCCCTGTGTCAATCGTAACATGGCCAACTGTTGCCGCTTCGCTTCTGCTTCTGCTTCTGCTGCTGCTTTTGCTTTAGCTTTGGCGGCGGCGGCGCTGTGTAAGCGCGGTAGCCACGATTCCGATTCCGATTCCGAATTTCCCTTTGTTTTCGGCTTCATAAAATGTTAATTTGCCGGCCCCGCAATTGCATTCAAAGCGCAAACAGCCAATACCTATACCTTATAGCTATAGTTATACCTACACTGAGAAAAACTGAATTCTAACTCTTGCACAAATTGGAAAATTTCATTTGAAAATCAGATCGAAATGTGTGCTAGGTTCTTCCATTTAGAAATATCTTTTACGTTAAAAGAATATTATAATGCTCAACACTTGTAAATTAAAAGCCAGCAGGTAGAGCCTTGTATTTTTTTTAGAGTGTATACACATGTGCATTATATATGTATAGCTACACCAATCTCATTTCGCGTCCTTTGCAGCAGTTGCGTGCCGCTTGGCCTCATTGTCATGCGAAGATGCAACTGCAACTGCAATTGCAACAACTGCCACTGTCTTTGGCTCCATCTTCTTGGCCTGCTTCTGCTGCTGTCGCTGCTGCTTGGCCAACTCGGCGTTTTTCCTCTTTTTTTTCAAATGACCAATTTTCACACGCAAACTTACATAATGCGCCTGCTTGGCTCGCATATGAAATGCTTAACATTTTTAAATAGACTTCTTGGCCTCAAAGTCGCTACGATCAAAATAAAACAACAACACAAACAACAAACGGAAAATCGCCAGCGCCAAATCACGATCTCAGCACGATCTTAACAGCGAAAAATCTTATGAAATATTTTTGGTTGGAAACGCCACAAAATGTAAAAAGGAAAACTCCAAAGTTGGCCTCTAAGTGATCTAGCGACCCTTTTTGCCAAAAGTGGGTGTGTGTGTGTGTGGGTGTGGGTGTGTGTGCACATAGATCTGCTGATTGAATTACTATATCAAATATAATGTTCTCATCTAGTTACTTACTTCGAGTAGAGCAAGCTTAGTCAAATTCAATCGGGAATTTCAATTGAAAAACATTAATTTTAATACTTGTCTTAAACTGTTTAAGTAATTATTATAACTTTTTTATTATTAATTATATAAATATATAGTCAACATAATGTTTAATCGTCGTTAAAAGTTTTATTAAAACTGCGCAACTTTTGCAGTTGGTTTTTTGTAGAATTCACTTTGAGCGCATTGCAAAAATATTTGACCCCAGAGACATAAGTTTCTGCCTGGTTTTTAACTGTTGACTTCTGTTGTTGTTGTTGCTGTGGTTGTTTTTGTTTTTGTTGTTGTCTGGCTGACTTTGGGGGCCCTACTTATGACAGGCGCGCGCCTGTTGACAGGGACAAAACTTTTGTTATATATTTTTAGTGACTTTGATGTGGCCCTCATCGATGTCCACGCCGCGGACAGTTGACAGGCACACAATGGATACGCTTGGCGCTACACACACACACACATACACTACGACACACACACACACACGCACCGTCCTGGACAACAAATTGCGGTTATTGAACTTGATCAGTTAGTTTGGTTTGGCAGACGCCACAGATTTCAAAAGGCAACCTGTGCGTTTGCTTTCTTGCCCAGTGCCCAGTTCTTCTTTCACTGTCTCCATAACCAATTTTGGTCATTTGGCAAAAGCTACTAACAAAAAAATATAAATACAAATATATATAAATATATAGCTGGCTGTTTTGGCGTGGGCGCGCTCGCATCTTGGCCGAAAAAGGCCAAAAGTGAAAAGTGAGCTAATGTCAACGCAATGATCTCATTTGTAGGCCTGGCCTAATTGCGTAGGCTGCAAGGCGTTGCTTCTTCACCAAATGTCTGCAGCAAATGCAGAAACAGCATGTGCGTCTGTGTGTGTAATGTACGTGTGCTGTGTGTGCCACAATGCACCATGGGCAGAATGTATTTTTGGTTAAGCATAAGAAAAGTAGTCACTGAATTGTGCAATATTTAAAATTCATTGATCCATCAAATTGATTTATTTTCAAAGACTCTGCCTCATTAAATTCAAAGTTTCTTCTTCTTTTGTATAAGTATTTGATTAGTTATTAGTATATTACTTAGCATCAGCTTTAAAAACATGTAAAAATGATAGATTCTGTGATTATAAGTGATCACCTCTAAGTTTTTCAAATTGCTGTAAGAAAAGTACGCTGAAAAATATTTAAATTAAAATTGCAGTTTTAAGTTTTTCTCACTTGAGCTTAAGTTAATTGAAATTCAACAAAATTAGTCAAATTATAATAATTATGTTCCACTTTTTCGAAGACAGTTCAACATATTTCTTCGGAAAATATTTATTCTTATTTTGTAGTAGTTAAAATATGTTAAAAATTGATGTTGTAAGCAATTACTTTGTGGCAGCAAAAGTATGTTTATGTGCTATGGTGGCACTGTCTGTCCGTTTGTCTGTCTGTTGTCCTACTGCCTGTCGTTTGCCATGTAAAACGTTTGCAACAATGGGGCACCGCCATAGGCAGTCAGGCAGTCAGGCAGTGAGGCAGGCGCAAAATGCCGCCAAAAGGTGTTAAATTGAAATCACGAGGCTACGCGAGACACAGGAAAGAGAGAGAGAGAGAGAATGATCATGAGAGAGAGGGAGAGAGTGTGTGAGAGATGGGGCGAGTGCTGAGGGCAAGCTGGGGGCCAAGCGCATTTTGGCTTTGGCTTGGGAATTGTTTTGCGCGTCTTGTGGCCAAGCACGGAAGCGTATTGATACCAAGTAGCAGCGGCAGATTGCGCACAGATAAGACACAGGCAGGAGCTGGAATAGTAGCTATAGCAGAAGAGGCTAACTTGGCCGACAGTTTGGCTGCGTCGGCTCGCCTTTTGGCCACATGCAACAGCAAGGAACAACAATCGCCTTCTAACAAATGACTCGGCCTCTCTCGCGCTGCTTGCGGTCTCTGGGGCTTGTCCTGTCAATAGCCCCCAGCCCTGTGTGTTTGTGTATATGTGTGTGTGTGTGTTTGTGTGTCGTATCCTTTTGTCTTTGTGTTCGAAATTCAAATTGACATGAATTGTTGGCAGCCTAGCCACCAGTTGCAATCGTATTCCCAGCCACAGCAGACACCTACTCACTGAGTTGGCCCGGGCCGTGTCAATTGTTTGCATTTACACATGTTACACATAAAATTGGCAGCCACTGAGGCAACAACAACAACAACAACAACAATAACAATCAGGCAGGCTGGCAGGCAGTCTCAGTCTCAGTCTGCCAACAATGTGTGTACAACAATTTCATTAATATTAATAAATGCTATGCAATCGAGTCGCGCGCGTTTTGTGCGCGTTTCTCGCGCGTTTCCTCGCTTCAGCGTGTTTATTTATGCGCTGAGCCGCCGGCTCTGCTCAGCTCAGCTCCAATCTACTCAGCTCTACTCTACTCAGCTCTGCTGTGCTGTGCTGTGCTCTGCGCATGGCTCACTACCACAGAAGAGCAAGTTTATCGCTTTGGAGTAATTACGAGCTGTTGATAGGCAGCTTAAGCTACCGTCTCGCTGCCTCGAGCAGCAGGCGCTTTCAATAATCTGCATTAGAGATGAGCGCGTGTTTTGAATCACAAAACAGCCAATTGAAAGATGTTAAAAGCAAGATTTAATGTTGATTTCCCTTGAGCTAAAGAGGCGTTTGTTTTAACTGATTACTTTTGACTATAATCTTGCATTAAATGTTCGCTGCTACTAATACAAAAGTATTCCAAAAAATATTTGCTTCTTGATTATAATTTCGTAGAAAAGTACATCTTTTTAAATATACTTACTTCTTAATTATAATTTGGCATGTTTACTGTAATAGGAGAAAATTATTTCCAATGAAAAAAAAAAGATTTTATAAATACATTATTTATTATAATGCAAACTGAACAAGCGTCTGAAACTGCTCCATGTGGTTTAAGTAAATTTTTGGAAATATATTTTCATGTTCCTACCTAAATTGTATACCAAATCGCGAATTTACTTAAAAATAGATTCACAGCTAATAATAATGAGGAAAATATGTTGGAAATACTTATTAGTTAATGCTTCATTACATTTTTAGTATTCCTTTCCAAGTAGACTAAGTTTTTGTATGCTTAGGTAACAACCAAATATTAGTGCTGGTTTCGCCTTTTAAGTGTTATTATACAATTTTTACACAATTTGGCCAAATTCGATGTTGTCTCACGCGGCCATCTCGAACAGTTTTCATAGTTTTCATAGGTTGCAGCCGCATTTGGCTGATCTGTTATCGGTGCAACATAATCGCATAGTTTAACTGAAAATTTATGTGCCGCTCTCAGCAAAGGCGCAGACTGCTCGTTGTAGTTAACACAACTTTTAACCACACTTCTTCCACTCTCTGCACTCTCTCCCCGCAGGCCTACGAGCTGTCGACGCTGACTGGAACTCAGGTGATGCTGCTGGTTGCCAGCGAGACGGGACACGTTTACACATTTGCGACGCGCAAGCTGCAGCCGATGATAACGTCGGAGGCGGGCAAACAACTGATACAGACATGCCTCAATTCACCGGATCCGCCAAGTGTTGGCGGCGGGGATCAGCGCATGTCCGCCACCGGGTTCGAGGAGACGGAGCTCAGCTACAACATCGCCGACGAGGACTCCAAAGTAAGACAATTGATTTACGGCCATCACGGGCACGCTCATCTCGCCCACCCCCAGGCGCCGCCCACCCACTACAGCCTCGAGCAGAGTCTCATGCAGTCCGGCTATAGTGGCGGCCAGGCATCGCCCCTGTCACACGCCCAGGCCTACGGCGGGCATGCGCACCATGCGCATGTGCCGCACGTGCCACCGCCGCACTCCACACACTCCCACATGTCGCACACGCATGCGCAACGCTAGGCAACAGCCCCTCTCAAACATAGACATATATATATATATACCTATCAGTTAGTCCCATGCAAATTACAGTCGAACTTCTTTCAATCTTAACAAGACTTTGAGTTTGAGAAACAGATGAAAAGCAGAATTTTGTACTTAATTTATGGCATACTCATTCCAAGCATCACTTTTTAAGTGTTGAAATGCGTAAATCAATTTGAAATGTAAAAAATGTAGCAAATGTAGCAAAAGGTAATATTTTTTCGATAGCATATAGATTCTATATCTCAGCACATAAGTCTGTATCAGACCAATATATCATAAAGCTGTCTAGGCAAAAAATCTGATTTTTTGACAAAGGCTTTTTATTCTGCTTTAATGATTTAGGAAATGCTCTTGTTAGGCAGATGAGTTATTTGTCCAAAAATATCTGAAACAGACTTAAAAAATGTTGATTAACTAATTTATATTGAAGTTTAATTGACTCAAAGTCATATAAACAAAATTATCAGTTAAAAATGGGACCCATAAATTTAAATGAATAAAGTTTTATGGGGTTATTGTGAAATTCGAAATCAAAATTCAGCTCAGTTAGTTTCGAGTTGAAGAAGTTTGACTGTATATGTATATTAGTATCTTTCGTGTGCGTGTGTGTGTGTTAGTTAGTGTTAGTGTTAGTGTGTGTATAGGCAGCAAGTTGCAAGTTTTCACATAAGCAGTTCCCAAAGTGCAGCATTTGGCCATGAATTTGTCACTGCAAATGTAATGGGTTTAGAGATATTATGATCATGGCCATTCGACGATCTCGCCGCTCGTTTTGTTGTTTAGCGTTGTGGGCGTGGCAGCTCATACACATATATATATATATATATATATATATATATATATATATATATATATATATATATATATATATATATATAGTTATATTTGTTTAAACCAACATCATTTTGTTGATACTAGTCAAAACTCTTACTTAAAGGCAACTGTGCCATAGCAAAGCTACAGCTCTCATACATATTAAATATATATATATATATATATATATATATATATATATATATGTATACCCATATAGCAATATCCATATAGCCATATACTTATATAACTATCGTACCGTATCGAACCCAGTGCCATCATTCTACAGCGTATCGACCAGAAAGAAAGCAAAAACAAAAGACAAGAAACAAAAAAACAAATCTCGAACAGACACACCGAACAAAAAACAAACACATAGCCGAGACTGCTTTAGTTAGTCCTTAAGCATAAGTGCAATAAAAAATGAACTAGAGGAGGGGGTGGGAAGGGGGATGGGGGTGGGGTTATTAGCCACTCTATAAAGTTTTGCTGCGCAGAGTCTACATATATGTAAACTAAACTACATTTCATTAGTTACGATCTTAACTGTGTTTATATTATATATACTACATACATACACATATATATATATATACATATATATATATATATACATATGTATATTCGTTTAGCAAATGTTGTTTTGTCTTTAGCGGGGCGGCGTCGGGCGTCGGCCTTCAGTGCGATGAGCGTGCTCGAAAAAACAAATCTTATTTATATATATATATACAGATAAACATATATATATATATATCTATATTCATGTAGTAGTTGCACACTATATTATCTATTGTTTTTTGTGTGAAAAAGCAATCATCATCGTTTTTAGCTTAATCTTAGCGCTATTTATAATTTATAGTTATTTTTATTTGATTTCACTTTATTCCAATGGCTTTATTGGCTTATTTATCAATTCAATTCGATTTGCTAACTGGGATCGATCAATTTGCATAGATTATATTACTTGAGTTTATGCGTGGTGGAAATTATGATGAATAAATATCGAAATCTGTCAAAGTACTGTGCGTGATAGATCAAAAAACGAATACTAAAATATTAAAGAAAAAGTGTTTTTAGCTAATTGTAAAATACTTGTAAATATCATAATTAGTTCTTTTTCCGCCACAAATAAACTCTCGAAAATTCTGATTGCCAAAATTCCCAACTAGCAGATCGAGCAAGAAAATGTACTTACCCTTTGAGCTGCTGCCTGCTGCTCTCTACTAATATTTATTGTATATCTTTTAATTATAAAAAGAAAGACAAAAAAAAATCGAAAAAAACCAAATTTGAAAGGCAGCTCAAAGCATAATTCTTATGTGGCATGACAATAGAACGTAGAACAAACGCAAAATACGTAATTTGCGAGCAATTTATTATAATTTATTAATTACAACTTATTTAAATCATAATTTCAATCTAATTTAGTGCAGATTGCAGATTTCTGTCAAACAGAAGAAAAACATAATGCAAAAGCAAAACGCAATTCGCTAAAATAAAAAAATATTCGTAGTTAAATTAATGTTTAATGCTTGTGCAATTAGCTAAACAAAAACAAAAACAAAAACAAAAACAAAAAATAAATTACTTTTAAAAAGACACAAAAAATAACACGAAATTTGCCTAGGCTAAGCGAAAGACATATTATGTTTAAAAAGAAACCCAATATAGTAACTATACAAATGCATATATATATACATATACAAATATTTTATTTAGCGCAATATTATAAATTAATAAAAACAAGAATGAAACGTACGGAAAATTGTACACTGCGCAAAACTCTCAACTCGAGAGTATCCTGACCACAATTTACACCACCGAAAATGAAGTGCTCTCAACTAGTTTGAGACTTTTCAGACTTTTGCAGCTTTTCAAGAGCAAGGTTAAGAGCTTTACATAACCAACCAGCCACACGAGCTGCCAGTTTCTTGTTAACCTACACGCCAAAAAAAAAAACAGAAAATGAAAAGGAAAAACATTATCCAACAGGCGAGTGGGCAGCCTCTGAACTGAATGAATTTGTATCTGTATCTACATTTATTTGTATCTTTATCTTTATCTGCTCAGTTTCATCATTGCGTTGTAAAAGCTTCCGCTTCTGCTATGTGTAGTGAAGAGCGATTTCGTGGGGTTTTTTCTTCTTCTTCTTCTTATTTAGTTATGAACAATAGACATTGCTGATAACTGCATGTGGGTTTTGCGTGACGCTTGTGACGTCATAAGCGAACGCTCGCTCGCTGCACGCGCGCTCAACGAGTTCATAAATCGATCAACAACAATTGGCTCGTCCAAGAGACCCATCCAAGTCCAAGTCATGCATCAGCAGTTAGCCACACGCCTCCCCCCTACCCCGCCCACCTTTCGGCCCCAGCTCAGATCTTGGCATGCAAATCGCAGAGCGCGGCATTTTCAATGCCAGGCGGCCAGCTGCCAGTCGCGTAGGCTTCATCGCATCTCTTGTCAGCGACAGAGACGGCGACTGCGACAGAGACTGCGACTGCGATGACGTGTGCCACTGAGCCACTCTTTTCGGTGGGTCCCAAGCAGCTGTCGTTTCATTCAGCTCCAACTGGAGACGATGAATGAACGCCAAAGCGACGACGACGACGACGCAAATGTTGTGGGTGTGACACCAACGCCGCTTCAGGTCACAACAAACATAAAATACACTCACACACACACACACACGCAGCAAGGAAGTAGGTGTGCTGCAAGCTAACTGACAGACCAAGGGATGCCCTGCAAAGTGCTTAAGTTGCTCGAATTTTTATTCGCTTTTATTTCTTGGCTTGTGTTGGGACATACTTTGGATTATTTTGTACTTGGTCAGATTCCAAATTTTATAGCCTCAGGTCTAAAAAACAGATCTATAATTCAAGCTACAACTTTTGTTGTTCTTATGAGTTATTTTTTGGTCTTTCCATTAATTTTTCTTATCGTTTGGCATAGGAAACTATTCAATTTGAATTCTATGACCCTTGAAGTACTTCTAGATAGATTTTTATTTAATTTGTTTTGGGCTTAAACATGTTACCCAAAACTTTTCATTAGCCTCTTTTGTGCTAGGAATACTTAAACCTATAAAGCCAACTTTTTTGTTTTTTGTAATTCACTTATTTCGATTCTTCTGGGCTTTCTGAGCATTTCTTACAGTCTTACCTAAAATGGCTTTATATTCCAATTTTTCTAGCTTTAGCTTCAGAATAGTTAATTGCTGTATTAACTTAATGTCAACTGCAAAAAATAAATAAATTAAGCCATATCAAAGCTGCTGCAACTTCTTTCTCTTAATTTGCCTTTGTTGTCTACCAGTTTCACATACCCACTCATGGTTTAATTATGTTTACAGAGTATTTGGCAGGCACGTCATCGCCATTTGTTGTTATTACTGTTGCTGTTGCTGCTGTTGCTGTTGCTGGTTGGTACTTGTTGGCCAGCTGACTGATAAACTTCATAGCTTGTTATTAATGCCTGGAGCTGCTGTAGGTCGTTCTCTGACACTGCCGCCAACTCCGAGTCCAGCCAAGGTTAATTGTCTGCATGCAGTGGGTTGCTCTAGCTGCTGCTGCTGCTGCTGCTGTTATTATTGTTGTTGTTGTTGTTGTTGTTGGGCAACTTTGCGCCACTTTATACAATACTTATGTATGGCAAACTAATATGCGTAGCTTTTAGCTGCGCGGGTGTTTCTCTGCTTCTTCTTGCTATAGATCATTACCTTCTTTGGTCGCTCACCTGCGCATCTTAAACGCCAACGCCCCCGTTTAAATAAAAACACAACATGTTGTAAGTTTATTGGCTTTAGCTCAGTTTTATTTTGTTTTAAATGTCGTTTTTATTTTCATCTGTATTTTGAGGGTGTTCGCTAATCGCTTACAATAACCCTTTTGACTTTCATTTTATGCTCTTTGGTACAGTTTTGCTTATGTCAAATAGCTGATCTCTAAAATATATTGTCAACTGGCTTTTACGGCTCTATTAACTTATTAGTTAAACGTATATTTGGCTAAGACTCTTACTTAAATTAATAATGAGTTGACTGAAGCAGTTCACAATTTCATAAAGCATTGTTTACCTAAGTTTTTTCCAAGGATTTTTTTGATTAGAATTCTTTTTCCTGGTTGTTTTTAATGACTTTATTAAACCTAGATTTGTTTCTAAACATTTCCTATCCTTTTAGCATTTCTTAATGATAAATAAGATGTATTCAAAAATAAGAATAAATTATTTTTTTTTCTAAAATTAGACAAATTTTTTAATGATCAGCTAAAATTTAAATATTTCAGTTATTGCACATATTTTATAGATCTATTATGTGTATTTTTCTAAAACTAGGAATATTCCACATATTCCTGTAGTTATATGCACTAAATATGTATGCAAATAATGTAATTAGCGCAAGGAATTGTAAAATAATTGAGCTCATTTGAACAATGCGAACTCCTTGAACTATATGAAGGCTCCTTGGGCTCCACACCTAAAACTAGTCTACATTGTTGCCACCGACAACTCCTGCCAACTGCTGCTTGACTGTGTTGCACACACACACACACAGTAACAGCCACGTCTGCTTGCACTCCGCTCGCCCTTCTCTGAGCTGGCAACAGTCGACTCTCGCACTAAGTACATATCAGTTTGAGAAATTAAAAGCATTTTGCGGTTCGGCTGACTATCGAAGCCGCGTGCCGCTCGAGCCTCTAACGACATTTCAATGATTTGCTGCTTGCTGCTGCTGCTTGCGGCTTCTTGTTGTTGTTGTTGTGGTTGTTTTTTTTTTTTTTTTGGGGCCAAGCGTCACCAAGTTGGCCACGTGCGCAGCACAAGGCAACAGACAGAGGCAGCAGACAGACAGACAGACAGAGGGACGGACAGAGAACAGACGGCACAAAAGCAATGCATTTGCAATGCTCTACGACGATTACGTACGAGGGCGACCTCTGTCAGCGGTTTTCAGCGGTTGCCGTCGCGCCACCAACAACGCAACAACGCAAAGAATCTTGCGTGGCCCCTTGCTGGACCTGAACCTGGAACCGAACCTGGATTCGATGTGTGTGTGTGTGTGTTAAGCCGCCGTTAAGTTCTAACCGCATGCCGCCACAATGTCCTCTTAATTTCCTAGTCCGCGCAGCTGCGCGCGATGATATCGTCGTTGTCCTGCTCACTCCATCTCTCTCTCTCTCACTCACTCTCTCTCTCTCTCTGTCTCTGTCTCTGGGCTGTGTTTTTTTGTTTTTAATTCAACTGATTGTACTGTGCAGCTTCTGGAATTCGGCATTTCTTAAAGCCCCGCACACTGTGCGGCGTCGGCAACATCTTGGGGCAGTTTAGTTGTAGCTGGCAGAAGGTACCTGAACTCAACGGCCACCGCTTCTTGTCTTCGCCGCCTTCGCAATCTGCAATACAGTGGAGAAGAGGAAGAGAATAAAAAATAAAACAAAAACTTTAAGAAATGACAATTTGTGAGCTGCTTTTTGCTGTTGTTGTTGCTGCTGCTGCTGCTGCTGCTGTGTATTGTTTTTTAGCTTTGACTTGTCTGCTGCTCGTTGGGTTTTGTTTGCCTCTTGCTTTCATTGTGATTATTTAAAGGCCAAAACCCGCCGCTGGCAAGCGACTGCAGCTAAAGCTGATGCCGAAGCTGAAGCTGAAGCTGGAGCCTTAACGAGGCGCTTGTGCCTCCTTCAGGACTCTCATCGCATCGTCGCATTTAGTTAAGCAATTATTGTTGGCAATGGCAAACAAATAATGCGTACATTGTATGCAACTGTCTAAGCAGCGATTGTGCAATTGTGCAACACAAACACACACCCGCCTCATCCCATCGATCATCCCTCCGCACCGCTCTCTGGACAGACTTACTCCAATGATTTTCCAAGTTAATCAAAATTCTTTGCTATCGACTATGAAAATCTCAACGATCTTACCCCCCAGGCGTGCCCGTGTCTGGCTATCTCTTTCTTCTTATTGCTACTAGCGCCATGTGGCAACATGCCACGCCCAAAATGTGTTGCCACTGAAGCGTAGCAGAGGCGGCGGCAAACTAACAGTCAGAGGTTTTATTTTTTTTTATCTTTACTCGCTTCACTGCGCATTTTATGGCTGAGAATTAGCCTTTTTTTGGAGTGCTCCCCTAGATTAGATTTATTAAGTTGTCGTTTTGTTTTTTGTCTTATGCAATTTCGGAAGCTCTTCTTCATTTTATGCGTCACAGGTCTGGTGATCTTTCATCTTTTATCACGATTATATCATGGCCCTAAAGCGATTGCTGAGATAAGGGCTTCTTTTTTGGATATGCCAAAAAGAAAATCTTATTTGGAAACTTGCTTTTCCTATTGTTGCTAGAAAACATAAAGATTTGTTTAATCTTGCTAATTAATCTTAATAAAGCCTGATCGCAGTTCTGTTCAAAATATTTGTATTTTTTAAATACAGTCACATTTTTTTTAACAGACTCCAATCATTTAAATATAAATAAACTCTTCAGTTTCGAAAAATAATATTACTTAATCTGTATTATGGAAATGTTTTTTTTTAAGTTGTTCTCAGCTATTTATCGATACACTTCAATTAAGTTAATAGAACTATTGTTTCTAGCAGCACACGATTTTCTCAACTATTTACTTTAGCTATATGTTAAGTATATATAAAAATTGTGTGTTGATTTCAACATTTCATTCGATTGTGGGCAGGAAATGAGCCGAGCTTAGCTCTTGTTGCCAGCGTATTTTTTATTGTTGCTACTTTTTACTGGGGAACTGTTGGAACTGTTTTGAACTGGTGGCAGCAACTGTGGGCAGCAGTTCGGCTTGGCTCTGTGTGGGAAGCCCGCGCGCTTCATTATATAATGGAAATGAATGAAATAAATGGATGGCACAAGTGTGCGGCGTTGGTGCGCTTAGAATTTATTACCGAAGATGTTTTGTCACTGCTGCCAATATTAATGCCTGTACAACTGACAACAGACTGAACAAGAGTCATTAACTTGTCTCAATTGGTTTTGCAAACGTGTGAGCCGAAAGCAACAAGTTGCTGGATCTTTTTACGCCTTTTCTGCTTGTAGAAATCTCAATTCAGTTTTGATATTAATATTTGCTAATGCTTTTATTCTACAAAGGCTCGTTTTGGTTAAGCAGACTTCAACGCTTAAAGTTGCTTATAAGATTTTCAAATCTCCTAAAAACAAGCTGATGAAATTGTATATCTAAATATTATATTTGAGAATCCTTAAAGACCGCTTTAATACCAATTGTTAACGATAAATTCGGCTTCACAAGAGTTGCTCAAAACATGCAATTGACTGAGCTTCATCAGAATAGCTTAACAAATGCAATTTTTAATTAAATGAAACCTTCCATTAAATAAATAATCTCAGGCCTAAGAAAGTATTCATTAAACTGTTAAATTTAAAATTGTCTGCCACAAAAATCCAAAGTGGAATCAAGCGAATCTTTCTACTACTTTCAATCAAAACTAATGTTGCCACATTGTCATAATGACACATATATAAATCATGGACTTCGTCCACTTGATGAAAGTGCCATAAATTTTCAATTAAACTCTTCTGCTTCTGCACAAGGAGCGACGGCTTATGCAATCTGTTGATTTGTCTAGACGACGATGATGTTGATGTCCATGATGATGATGATGATGATGATGATGTTGCTGGCTGGGTAAGAACCCAATCTTAGTTTGGCTGGCATCCAGCTCATCATCGCTGTGATTAGCGCCGAATCAGAAATCCAGGAAGCAAAAAAATATAAAAAAATAAAATATATTTTGCATAATGTTCCCTGCAATTATTTGTGAATTAACATTTATAACACTTGATCCTGTGTCGAGTGGTTGTTTATTGTTGTTGTTGTTGTTGTTGTTGGTGGTAGAAGGTAGAAAGCGTTGCGTTTGACGCTTCGCTGCATTTAAAAAGTATTTTTCGTGCCTTGTTGTTGCAACTGCCGCACCAGCAACAGCGCACAGAGTCGAGAAATATTTGCAGCAGCAGCAAACAGACAAACAGCGTCTGTCCAATTGGACATTTGTCCATTTGGTTGTGTATGTCTGTTATGCGGATTCATTGCAACCGCAACAGCCACTTGTTCAAGTTGCCACATGCTGCAGCTACTGTTGTTGTTATTGTGCTAAATTTCACACCAACAATGAGCGCGCGCCACAATGAATGAAAAATGAGTGACGCGCCGCATTGCGTTGCAAGGCACTTTAGTCTCTGGACTCTAAATCGATACCTTAATTCAAAGGCACGCCAGACCGCATTTTTGGATAATCAACACAGACGGAGCTGCTGCAGCTCGAGACTTCATCCGTTGCACCGACTTTTGTGGCACGCGTGAGATTTCCTGTCAGCAGGTCTCAAGTTGCAAGTAGCCAAAAAAAAGAAGCACGAAACAATAAAAACAAACTTTGGCTTATATATCTATATATATATATGTATATATATATATCTGCTTTTTTTGGCGCTTCCGATGGCTTATCTGCCACTTGGGCCTGGGAATTGTGGCAAAGCGAGAAGCGTGTGTTGTTGTTGTGCAATTGCCTTTAAAAAGCTGTTAACATGCGTTGTCATCGCTGCCATATGTTGCACGACGCGACGCGCATTCGACAGCGAATTCAACTCCTGCCGCGACACACGGAGAGAGAGAGGCAGAAAGAGAGAGATAGAGAGAGAGGCAATTGTTGCCACCTGGCACAACTGAACCCATTTTGCTCGGCTTCAATCAACTTGCGAGGCTGCAGTTTGTCAGCATGCGTTGATTTCCATTGAAATCTATGCGAAAGTGCAAAGCCCACAGATTTGCGTAGCTCACAGCACTAGTTATAGCTTCCTCAACTCACATGTGCCGTCCCTTATTTGGAAGCTTGTGTGGTGCGCAAAAAAAAAAAAAATGTAAAAAATTATATATATATAAAAAACAAAACCAGCACAACACAGCCAACAACAGCTCAGCGTCGGCGGCGGCGGCAGCAGTCAAGCCGAGTCACACACAACAACACCGCAGAGAGCGAGAGAGGGAGGGGAGGGGTGTGCGCGGCAAGACGGCGGCAATGAAGCCGAGCCGAGGCATAAACTGAGCCGAGTGCAACGTGGTCGCCACATTGGCTGACTTATGACGAAAATAATTGCGGCTATCGCGACTGGCGATCGCGTCATCGTCATCGACATCGACATCGTCAGTTTCAGCTTCAGCTTCAGCATTAGCTTCAACTACAGCAGCGTGTCTTGTAGAAAGCTCATCGAGGCTGTTTGTCGTCGTCGTTGCTGTCCCTGTTTTCGCATATACCCTGTAAAGTGCGTGCAGCGTTGGCACAGGTGACAATTAACAACTGCTGCTCAAGTAATGTCTTCCTTGAAAAACGTTGGCAAGTTGTAAGGAATTAAAGATGAGATTTCGAATAATCCCAAATAGCTCGAATTTTACATAAATACATAAAATTATAAACTTTATGAATACAGTATAAAAATAGAAAACATTCGCTTTAAAAAGTTTTCAAATAAATATAGGGACTTTCTATACATATTACTTAAGTGACAAAGAATGGAAATTTGGTTGGAGATCATTTTTTGCCCGACTTCTTCTGATAATGAACTTAAACTTTATTCCCACATTTCGTATGCATTCAGTTATATTTCATGTGGTCCTCATCTATCCTCAGGACTTTAATACTTATTTGGCAGAGCTTAAGTAAACTCCATGTAATTTTACCCGCAAGACTTCTTCCGAAAATTAATCTTAGCTTTATTTCGAAATGTAGCTATCTTTGGAGTGTTTCTCATATATCTACAAAGTACTTTCTGACTATTAAGCTATGCTCACTTTAAAACTGTTTTGTAAAGTTTAAGATAAATTTCACACTTAAAAAACGCTGCGAGATTATAAATAAATGCTGCCAGTTTAGCATCTTAGAAGAAGCGATATTATAATCTATCAATAATTTGTAATATTCGACTATTTCCAGCAAGGATTCATTTTCTAACTTTCTAATTATTCTATAAAAATTCACATTTTGCTGCAAGTTCATGAACGATTCTAAGAAACTAAAGTGAATTCAGCTACAGAGCAACATTTTAGTCGTGCACTTAGCGCTGCTGCTGCATTTTGAGTGGACTTGCCGATTTTTTATATTCAATTCGTGGCTTCCTTTGGCCGTTGTACGCTGCGTATGAGTAATCAATAATAATTTTATCGCCCGTTTTTCTAGACAGCATGTGTGGTCGGCGCATTTAATTTTCATAAATGTTTTAAGACGCACAATCGATTGCCATAATAATTTCACGCAAATATAGCACAAATCGTCCAAGAGAGAGGGCGGTGGGGGTGGTGAACCGAAGAGGGGGAAACGGGGAGTTGGCGCACAAGCGGATTCAACGACAATTTCACATATTGTAATTTAGTTAATTCGCATCGTTCGTCGTACGCAAATTCGCCAACATTGTCTATGCATTAGCTACATGTCGCAAATGTTGTTGTTGTTGTTGCTGTTGTTGTTGTTGTTACTGTTCTTGTTGTTGCTGTTGCTGTTGTTGTTGTTGTTTGGTATCGAAGGCGACTGTGCGGCGTCTGTTGTTGACTGCGTTTGATATGCAAATTTTCTGTTTGCCATTTGCTTCAGCAGGCATAGATACAGCTACAGATACAAGGCACAGCTACAGTTAATGCTATAGATACAGATACACAGATACACACATACACATACATATACAGATACATTTACAGATACATGCAAATGTGAATATCGTTCGCAGTCTTTGGGTTAAATCGCCAAACGGCATCGACACAGCAAAATTATAGTTTTTCTTTATGATTCTTCTCTTTTTTTTTGTCACTCGCTTCGAATTGCGTTTATATTGCTGTATATTGCCTGAATTGAGGGTCGTAAAAAGCACATAGATTATCCTTAAAGCATCCTCTTTAATGCATCTGCTTCTGCGTGGGTGTCGGCCACAATTGACTGTGCTTAAACAAAGTCTTAGAGATGCGTCAGTAACCTGCATATGCTAATACAGTTGAATCCAAATTGATTTGAGATATAGAATTCAGATAAATATTTCTATTTCAAGTTAAATAAACCTTTTTTTTAAAGCAATGCAAATTAACTAAATAAAATGGCTGCATTTTGAGAATAGATTGAAACGGATGGCAATTTGTTGAGGTAGTTTAATATTCTGTAATTGTCAGATACAATTGCAACTGCATGCTAGTCACATTGCAGCCAATTCACAACTGATGGCAGATGCACGGTTAACATTCAGTTCATGGCTGCTATTCGCTGAACATTTCCTTTTTGAAAACAGCTGCCAGTGTGGGGGGGCCAATGAAAATTGCACGTCCATGCCACAAAAAGCGATTCGCAACAAAAGGAAAAGAGGAATAAGCAAAAGCTATGCAATGATCAGCAGCAAATAAACGGTTTGATCGCGTTCTCAGCATTTTCGGCGCTTCATTTGTCGCATTTCATTTGGCCATTTGCAGCTGATTGACTGTGAACAACTGCAGCCACATGGCGTATGCGCAATATTTGCAAGCAGCAGCAGCAGTGGCAACAGCAACAGTGGCAGCAACAGCAACAGTGGCAGCAACAGCAGCATCAGCAGCGTTGCTGACTGCCACTTACGCGACGCCTTGACATGCCCACACGTAGCAACAACAGCAACAGCAGCAGCAACAACACCCCAACAACTTTGCAACATGCCACGAAACTTTTTGGAATTTATGTTGCGCCGCTTTTTTTTTACTTTTCTTGCCGTTTGTTTTTGCGCTCTCTCGATCTTTTTTTTTTGTTGAACGGGCGGCGTGTGAGAATTTCTTTTGAAATGCAGCAGCGTGTGCAACGCGTGTTTTAGAGAGACAGGCATCGAAAACCTTTAATAAGCCACGTTAAATTTATAATGTGGCACGCAATTAATTCACTGCCAAAGCTGCCACGGGTGCAAAAATTATCGCCACCATTCAAATGACGCTCAAAATGTTTGTCGCCCAGTTGTGTTTGCTTTGGCGGCAAAACATTTAACAAGCTCAGCGCTGTCCAGTTAGCCAAGTTGGCCCGAGTTAGCCATGACACCAGATGCGGCATGCCACCTAGAAAGCGCACGCTAGGCGTCCAATTGGCTGACCAACCGTTCAACAATGGCCGGTGGTCCTTTGTCAGTGCGAGTCAGCTGCGCTGTCAACGCTAATTTGTGGCCACAAAATGTTGCAGTTGCAGCTACTGCAACTGCTACTGCTACTGCTGCTTGCACTGCTACTGCTGCTGCTGCTGTTGGCCAGCCACAAAAATATAGCCATAAATGTTTAGCACTTTTTCAATAAAAATCTGCATGCAACGTGCGAGTTGTACAAATTATAAATCACATAAGTACTTGAAAAAGCATTTCGAGAACGCGGCTATTTTCCCACGTCTCATTAAAATTGCAGTTAAAGATGCTGCAACTGCTGCTGCTGCTGCAACTGCTGCAACCACCAGCAAAGGAGGCAACAACAAATTGAAGCCTCAACTCTGATGCTGTTCTTCTTTTACTTTCTATCGCTGCATTGCATCGTCCCAATGTCCTCGTCGTCATTATTGTCAACTCAGTCAACCAGGTTGCCAATCGTCTGTCCAGCTGTCTGTCCGTCTGTCTGGCTATCTTTCAGCCTTCTGCCTGCCGTTCTAGATTGATGTCTGCAAACTCAGGCAGTCAGCCAGCCAGTCAGCCAGCCAGCCAGCATGCCATCAACAGATTCTGAGATTCGAAGCAGCTTGGCACAGTTTGCGCACTTTGGCATCTCTTTTTTCTTCTTCTTTTATTCCTTGGTTTTTTTTGTGTACTTCCACGAAAAGTTATTTTTGCCTTGGAGTTAATGCAACTTGGCAAGCAAAGTTTGTCCTTCGCAGGACTCTGAGTTGGCAAGTAAATTGTCAAACTTTTTAAATAATACAATAATTTATGTACTTTAGCTGTAAGTAGACCTCTATAATTCACTAGAAATATGTTCAACTATCTTTTAGCTTCAAATCTAAGCGAAGTACACTTTTCTGACATCTTTTCGTCCATCTACTTTATTAAGGTTCTCACCGAATTGAAATTTAGGACTGGCTTGCAACTTTTTTTCTGCCATAAATTTGGTTACTTATTGGGCTGAACCTTTAAAAAACTTTCCTTTAACTATAACTTTGTCAAAATTTATCAGAGTACACCTTTTTGATCACGGCTTAATTTCTTTCTTAGTTGGCAAAGAATATCTGCCTCAAAAATCATGTTAAAATGATACCTCAAAAAATGCTGGTTGGAACGGGTCAAAACTTTCCATAACTTTGTTAAAATTAATAAGCTATTCAAAAATCAGAGCATTTTAATCAAGATTTAACATCTAGAATAAAACTACATTTAAAGTTGACAATACATTCTGTCTCGAAAATATATGTTCAAAATCATGGATTAATACTTTCCATAGCCATAACTTGGTTAAAATTTATCCGATATTCGAAATCCTACCCCAAAAAATCCATATTGGTATGGTTCAAACTTTTCCGTAACCATAACTTTGTCAAAATTTATCCGATTTTCAAAGACTTCGGCTTTTTAGTCACGATGTAATCTCAAGATGAAGTCTGCATTTAAAGCTTAAACTTTCCATAGCCAAGACTTTGTCAAGCCTGATCAGATTCAAAACACACAGTTCATTTTAATCTTGGTCATGATTACAGCGTGATGCTCTTGAAGCAATGCGTTCTAATATTCTACTACTACTCTAATCGGAATATTCTGAGCTATTGAGTTGAGATCGTTTAGTTTTCAATTCTTGTAGGTATTATTAATTTTTTGCTTTTGTAGCTGCTTGCTTTTTAACTGAATGCTGCCCACTCTCGAGTCTTGTCAACTTGATTGTTTTGCTGCTGCTGTTAATATACATTTGATTCGTGTATATTATATACTCAGTATATATGTACGTATATATATATGTATGTGCTTAAACATAAGCATTTGCGCCTTAATTAAAACTAGTGTGTGTGTGTGTGTGTGTGTGCTGGCTCGTAGGAGTTAATTAGACTGCGGAGGTGTACGGCCCCCAGTTTCTTAGCCAACGGGTCGGGGTCGGGGCTGGGGTTGGGGTCTTTGAATGTGTCTCCGGCTGAGAGTCGTTGGCCATTTCGTTCGCTTTCAAGTCAAGTTTCAGTTATTAGTCGCTCAATATTACGCGTTTTGCTGCTGTGCACAAACATTTATATTGTTCTTGTTGTGGTTGTTGTTGTGGTTGTTGTTGTTGTTGCTGTGTGATCTTGAGTTCTTGGGGCCTTCTGGTCTCTCCACAGTATAGCATCGATCTCTGAGTAGTGGGGCCCCGTTCGGTCTGCTGCTCTGTTCACACGCTGCTCATCAACAATTGCTGTCACGAATTTTCCACTCGGCGCTTTTTGCGCGCGCTACTTGTTTGTATTTTAAAATTTATTTATTTGTGCAGCATCCACACACACACACATTCGTACACACACGCACACACATATACGCACACAGGCAGAGTCGTCCTCCTGGAGCGCACCAAAGAATGCATTTGATCAGATAATGTAATTCGCATTTTAAATTGAGGCGCATTCCCAGTTAGACTTCTTCTCACATGCATTTACCGTGCGCGCTCAGCTCACTGCTCGCTCCTTTGGGCGACTACTCACTGGACTCCCCGGCCTGACCGGGACTCTGTGTGTCTGTGGACCGTCCTCTTGGCCGTTCCAGCGTTGCGGGCGTTGCATTATTACGCACAAGTAAATCATCGCAGACGACTTTGCGTCGTTGTTGTCTTCCAAACAGCAGCAGCAACAGCAGCAGCAGCATCAGCAGTAGCAGCCTCAACGGCTTGTTAAGTAATTTAGTTGGCTTCTTTTTTCTTCTCTCTCGTCTTTTTCTATATGATATTATGTATTATTTGTATTTCTCTTTTTGTCTTCTTTTTTATGTTGGCTTTGGCATATTTGTTTAGGCGCTGCATTTGTTATTCTTTATATGCATTAAATTGGCATTCAATTAGGGAAAAGGTGTTTTCTAATTTGTGCTCAAAATATATTGTCTTGATTGGCATTAGTCTTGTCACTTTCTTCAAGGAAACCATTTGCAGCAAAACTCTTTGCTTGCAACTCTATAATTATTTACAACAGTGCCGACTTTCTTACCTTTTAAGGCATTTTTCAATTAATCAATCATGTAATAGTATATTTTCTTAACATTTGCCGCCCCGCATGAATCAAGCACGATCTTAATTTATTCAATTTCATTTTGCTTTGCGATCAGTGACTTTTTGAACAAGTCTTGAAACACTAACTCGAACGATTTCTGTATCGTTTTCTATACCTTTTTAAGTCATGTGTGTTCAGTTCAGTTAATAAAATTTGAGATTTATATAAATGCGTGTAAAATGCTTGTCATTCGTTTTGATCATTTAGATTCTGAATGTAAGCTCATCGAATTTGTAATGCATTTCAAATAATTATTTTTTCTACAAATTGGTTCTCACATATTGTTTTTAATATTGATTTCAATCGAGGATCAGGAAGTAAATTTATACAAAATCAGTTTGACGTCAATTGAAGATGAGGAAATAAACTGAGGAACGTAGATGGAAAGTTGTGCAGTTTTTTGGCTACTCTGAATAAACGCTTTCTTGTTGCTGATTAAAGGCTGCTTATCATAAATGCGCAAACGCCACTTTTCTCTTTCTCCCAACCAGCAATCAGTTGAGGATCAAATGCTCAACTGAGCATCAGCATTTGCAAGCTGGGGCATTAGCATATCGCTGCTGGGATCTATAACTGGGGAACTCAACTCGACTCCAAGACAATTTGAATGTCAAAGTCTGGAGCTGGAGCTGGAGCTGGAGCTGAAGTTTGATCAGACGGATCGGCTCTCCTAGTTTAACGATTGAATTTTGATATTTGTGACACGCAGATTTTCCATCAGTGTCAACAAGGCATTGTTTGGCCACATCAACGTGGTTGGTCTGCCAGCTCAGTAGGCTGACAGGATCGGCTGACTGACTGACTGACTGCCAGACTGAAAGACTGCCAGTCTGAAGCTGATCTCGTCGATTTTTCAACATCGGCCCGAAAAATGCAAAAACCGAACACAACGCGTACATTTGCATAGACACAAAATTACGAGCCGGATCGATAAAAATAAAAAAACGTTAAGCAAAAAAACGCATGCTTCCTGGTGTCCCGTTTTTTTTTTTTGTTGCTGAATTTATGTACCCACACAATGGCCAAGAGAGGTTGAGACCCGGCCCGATCTGGCCAAGTGTTGGCCAAAACACCATTCTAGCGGTTGTAAAGTCTTTGCTTGTTTATTGGCATGAAAATCTATCAAAAATGCATCATGCATTTATATTTATTATACGTAAACATAAAAATAATGTGCTTGACATTTGACCCGCGCCCCAAAACAACGACAAACGCTTTGTTGGCCACATGTTGCCACGTCTTTTAGGCTGATTATGAAACGGCTTTCCGTTTGTTAGTTTGTTTGTTTGCCATTCTGCCAGCTTTGTCGGTGTGTCTTTCTCCCCTCGCTCCTTATTAGCCATTGTCTTTGGGCCTGTTTCGGTGTGCGCAGCGTGTCTCGCTGTATTTTGCATTCTAACACAAATCAAACGCGAGCCCCACTCCGATACCCGAACCTCGATACTCGATACTCGATTCTTGCCACTTAAACGCTCGTTTATAATGTTGTTAAAATACAATAAATAGCCAGGATTCGCAGCAGGCGGTTTGCAACGCACCGCCAGCGAGCTCTGTCTCTATCCACCTCCATCTCCTTGGCTAGAGAAACATGCTGATTTATGAAATGTGGACGACGACTTGGCGGCCAACCAAAGGCCAAATCCAAAATCCCCCCCACTGCAATTGACTCAACCTAAATCTTAAAGACCAACTGCTGCTGCTGCTGTGGCGATTGTGTGTGATTGCAACTCTTTGATTGAGTTGTCCGTGTGCTGGGCTACTGTTTACATATGGGACCATGAGCTACTTATTAGCCACGAATTATATTAAATCATACCAATTTTCATTAGTCTATTAGTTAGCTGTGCTGAGATGCTTCTCAGCATGAAACTTAACAGCTTAAAATTCAAAATGCCTATTTAGATTTTGGGCTTAGGCGTTATTTTTAATGAGGTTCAAGTTATATTCAAACCGCATTAAGGAAGCTAGATATATTAATTAACTTCGAACTTAGAGTTGCGTGCATTTATAGCATAAATATTTATAAATGGTTTTTTAACCAACAGATCAGAATGGATTTTATATAAACTAAAAATCAATTCGAAGAAGTGCTAAAAGTATTTTTATATAATCCATTTATAGAATGTTTATATGCATTGCGTAAAATTGACTTTCTTCGATAGCCATGAAAATGAATGCGCATTAAAGTAGCAACTGATTCTAAAAGACATCATTTTCGGATATAACCTTTCGGCATCTAAATTTAGTTTTTGCCGAAACTAAAAACCTAAAATTCTTCACTTTCAGCACGACATATAATTTGAAGCTTCTTGCACAAGTCATAAAAATATCACAGAAATAATTCACATTTATTTTGAAACGAATTGCGAAATTAAAAAAAAACTTCAATAAAGTTAAGCAGCGAATTTAATTATAAGCGTAGTTAAATTATAAATTTTTATTTAAATTAAATTTAAGTTTTTGAATACTCACCCTGTGTCTATTTACTGACATTTAGTTAACTTCAAACTTTATAACTTTTACACGCTAACTTTTTCGCTCTAACTGTCACACTTTTGCCGAACATTATTGAGCTCGTCGGTCACTTTTTGCTGTTGACGTCTGTCCCTTTGGAGTGGGTTGGGATTGCACACGAGATCAACGCACGATCGTTCGCCGATTCGTGGATTGTCGTCGTGCGACTCACGCAGTTGCTCACAGACTGAAAACGCAATCGCAGCTGCTGCAGCTCTCAAGCCACGCTGCGTCGATCTCTCAGCAAACGAGTTTTAACGTATTCCTTCCGTTTTAAGAGCGCGTTGCCTATTTGGTTGCGCGCGTGTGAGTGGGATGGTGCATATTGTGCGCTCTCTCTTACCTGGCTCAATTTGGCGCTCTTTGCCGGCGCTCTTAAGTTGTGTTTTTTTTTTTAGGCACTGATCTGCTGCTGCTTTATATTGTGTGGAGTAAATAGCCAGTTGAGCTGTGGGCGTGACTTGCGGTTGGCTGCGCTGTGTTGTTGGCCGTGTGTGCGTATTAGATTTTATAGACTCGCTTTTGACTTGCTCACATGTCCATTTTGGGCCGGGCCTTATGTACATTGGCCACGTTTGGGGGCTGACGCGACAAATGAGCAAACAAATGAGCGCCAATTTATTAGTTTCTTTCCAGTAGATGTTGTTGCATATGAGCATTTAATTTACACGAATTTGTTATAAGATCACGTATATATATACTTTATACACGTTGGGTGTAACCAGTTTTTTTTTTTGTGAAATTTGCCGTGCACAAAATATGAAATCAGCTTTGATTTTTGTGGGCGTGAGCACGAGACGCGATTTTCTGTTTTAGCTGATTACTCTTTTTTTTTTGTTCATTTTTGTCGAATGACACAATTCGATGAAATCTTTCAAGATTACGGCGAGCCTCGTCTAATGATCAGCAACAGTCGCCAAGCCACGAAATCAGGCGTGTTTTTGTTTGTTTACAATTCATTAGTTGGCCTCTCTAAAGTTTTTAATTAAGTCGTTTTCAAGCTACTTTTACAGCATATTAAATAGCTTTTAAATAACACAATCTTATCTGCATTGTTCTCAATTTGTTGTTTGTTCTTTATTTGCCAGTTTTCAATGTTAACAGTTGAATGAAACTAGTAAATCAGCTGACAACACCTCATAAAATCTTAATACTGTGTATTTACTTTACCTTAGTAATTTCACACGTTTGAATAATATTTTTACGTTCGAATTTTTATACTATATTTTCCAATTATTTTCATTTAACGATGCTTGCATTAGATATAAGTGGATTTTCCAATGCATCAATGAGACTGAAACGTTTTTTCTGTGAATCATATCTTCCATATAATTTTAGTCAAGAATTAAAAGCGTTGAAACTGAGATTTGAATATAACATTGACTAGTTGAGAAAAGATTTCTTTTACCTTGTTTAAACAAAGGACATTTTTATGAATTTTGTAGCATTGAATAAAATATAAATATCCAACTTCATCCTATCAAATCCCTACTTAAACCAATTATAAATCCAACTGATTGTTAATAAAAATTGCATTATTTAATTTCCAAATGGTATATTACTTGCAAGCTAATGAATTCATTAACTAGGATTATGTATAAACATCAGTGGATTGTCTGCTTTAATCTGTTACAATTGTGAACTTCTTTTGTATTTCAACTGACAATTGCCGGCTTATTCTAGAGTCTGAACTCTTTTACAGATCGAACTGATTCGCAACTGAATTGGCCGCAACTGTTCTAATCGCTGTCAGTGTGTTGTGCGCTCTTCAGATTGTAAAGGCCAGTTACGCCGCTTTGGCCAGTTGCCGGTTGCTGGCTAAACGGCAGTTAAAGTGCACCCACATGAGGGCCAGCAGCTCAGTTGTGTGGTTAGCCGCAGTTGTTGGTAGTTGGTGGCTAGGTTAAATGCAAAACAGATACTCGATACTCTCTCGATGCTTGTGGTATAATTGCCATGTCCATTCAACTGTTTGTTTGCGGCCAAGTTCATTTCATTTCGTTTGGTTTCGTTTGCTTTTTGGCTTTTAGGCCGTTGTTAGTGCCCATCATAAATTTGCGGAAAGCGGGCGCCTGGCCAAACGCCAGGCTAATCGGTGGCGTTTCATCTGACTGCGCCTGCCCAGCATCTGTCCCCCCCTCCTACCCAATCTTTATGTCTGTCCTCCTGTTCCAGTTCCTTGTTATACCCCTTAAAAATTACATGTAAAAGGCAGAAAGAGACGACTCCAGCATTGATTCGCATTAAAAGTCGAATCGATATCTATAAAAATCTGGTTGCAACAATTTGTTGTTAATAAATCCTGAAACATCGATTTTTTGTTAATTTCATGTTTATATTATGCTGATCGCAGTTGATCAAATTGGAAATCTGCCTTGGCTTTTGTACAGGACATCTGCTAGTTGAGCACTCTCGACTTGAGCACTCTTGTGTTGTCGTTGTTTTCGTTGTTGTTGTTGTCATTGTTGTTGCTGTCGTTGTTGTTGTCATTGTCGTTGTCGCTGTCTGTGTTGTTGTTCGGTTGTCGGCGCACGCATAATTAGGCCTGGGGGCCTAGTCTCTAGTTGCAGGTTGCTATCGCGGCAGCCATACAATTTGGCCAAATAATTGCTGGCCGAGAACAATAAGGCAGCCAAGGCAGTTGGGGGCCAAGCTCGTTGCTCTTAGCCGTTGCCCAATCGTGGCATCTTAATGCTGTGTGCCTGACATTTAAATAGATGCTAATTCTCATCATCATAACTGTATGGAACTTAAGAGTTAAGACTTAGTCAGCGAGTTGGTCTAATAAATGGATTTTCGCTCACGATGTGCACTTTCTTGCTGGGAAGCAACTATTTGAGCTACTTCCCGCTGGCCGCTTTCTTTGCGCGTGAATCCGTGTAACCACAAACAGTGATTTGACCAAAAACAGAAAGCCGACGCCGACGACAAGGCTTGCGGATATAAACGCTTTCAAAGTGCATGTTTTGCTCGCCCGGATGCGACCGAATGACAAACCCCACAAACCAACCAAACCAAACCGAACTGAACCAAACCAAACCGAACCGAACCAAACTCCAACTCTGACAATGTCTCTCTACGCAGTGTTTGTTGTTGCCAGATTGTTGCTTTTGCTGTTTCGTGTCAACTGGCTTTGGCTTTTGCTTTGTTCGCCAGCCGCCCCATTTTGCCCCGGCTCGAGTCGTCCCGGCCTGGCCATAACATTTGCTTAACGTTTCCTGTTGAACTCATCGCGCTGCCTCACTTGGCATCGTTTGCTTTGGGCTTGGGTTCGGGCTTGAATTTGGATTTGAGGTTTGGGTTGTGATTCTGCCTACCCACACACAGTGGGTCCTCTCGCCTCAAATATATCAAATGTCTAAAGCTTTTAGTGGCTGACTAACTCCAGCAAATTTTCATCCCTTAACACAATTGTTATTTATTCAAGGGCAATTGATTTTATGCCTTTGATTTGCTGCTTTACCATTTGCTACAAACCAAAATGAAGTTGGATACTTTTTCTATACTTGAATTTTTCTCTTACGAAAAAACAACGCTTAAATTTGTTTGCTGTTGGAAAACCAACGTTTTTTATTTTAATATGGTTTGTTATGAAAATACGTAAAAATTGGATAATGATTAGTTCAGTGCCTGAACTATAAAGGTAAATAGTTATCAAGGTATCGCTATATCTATAAAAGAAAAACCATCAGCTAGAAAATTCTATTATTTTTGACCACATTTATTTAAAAAGGTAGAATAAAGTTGAGAACATATATTCCTGGCAGGAATAAATATTGCTAGTGCTTGATATAAGCCTTAGCTAAGACTTTAATATATCATATTTATCCATATGTATTAGCAAAGATCTTGAAATCAATGATTCTATTGCTAGTTTGATCTTGCGCACCACTGTGGATGATGGGTTCGCTGTTGTTTTGCACTGTTGGAATTGTGCGTTAGATTTAAGTGCTTTCGTTGTGGGGCTTAATTTGCATTTTTATTTTTATGTTTTCATTGAAAGCGCCAGCATCAATGGAGCCCGCGAACTGCACAACGCAAACTCAAACTGGGGGCGCACACCGACAGGGAGACGGACCCACACATTTGGCTATTCCTTTGTTGTTGTTGTTTTTGTTTCTTTTTAGCGGCGGCTCCTATCAGTGTCGGTAGATGCACACGCCATCAACGGTAGCAGCAGCAGCAACAGCAGCAGCAACAACAGAAACATGCAAATGCAAATGTTTATTGCCCAAAATGCTGTGAGAGGGGCAGAAGGGAGAGGGGAGCCAGAAGTGTATAGAACTGAAATTGAAGTTGAAGTTAAGCGGGTGCTGACTGTCAACGGCGAGGCAGCTGGCCAATGTGCAACATGCAACATGGAAGCATTAAGGCAGCAGGCAGGCAGGCAGCAGGCACACAACTGTTGTCGCCATATCCAAGTGGCCATTTTGGTAAAAACAACTAATCAATCGGCAAATGTGCCATCCGTCAATCATTGACTTGTGGTGTAGGTCACACGACACCACAGAATTGAATTGAATCGCATTCACTTTGGCTCAACCAAACAAAATGCCACCTTGGCTGTGAATGTCAGTTGGCCAATTTGGTTGCAGCTAGGCAGCCAGGCATTCAGGCATTCATTCAGGCACTCATTCAGGCACTCATTCATTCAGTCATATCATACCGAGTACTGACGAACTGACTCGCACTGACTGGCTGAGTGACAGATCGGCATTTATTATTAGCCTTTCCCAAATTGACTATTTTTGGCGCTGTCGATGGCCACACAACAACAATTACAATTGCAACTGCAACTGCAGCAGCAACTGCAGCAGCAACTGCAGTAGCAGCAACAGCAACATGCCGCACATATCACAGCAAGACAAATTTCTATATAATTGCATTTGTTGCAGGCTCCACTCGAGGCCAGCGGCCCCACAATAAAATAAAATACAAATAAAAATAAGTAAAATAAAAATAAAAAAAAACAAAACGCAAACAAAACACAATACAAAACAATGCTGCATTATTTTTATAAATTGCATGCCACTGGCCGCTGCATTCCACGCAGCTACTTGCCACACTCGTCTCACATTGGGTTGGGTCCGCTCCACAGCTCCACAGCTCCAAGCTTAACTCTAATTGTCATTTAATGAGACACGCTCGGCATTTGCGCACGACACACGACTATCAATTTGGCGAGCTGCTCCTCGTATCGATGGCTATTTTGCTGCTGGATCGCATCGCTCGACTCTCTGCTGAAGCGTGTCCTTCTCCTTCTACTCCTCCCATTTGTCCCGCGCCTCCTCCCATCTAGCTGCTGTCGTTGCATTTGGAGTGATTTTTGTAAATTGATTTGTTCAGCCAAAGGGTATGCATTAAATAAGCGAAATATTTCATCAAATTTATCACTCGATTTCTATGGAAAAACATATAAGGTTATCCCGTGCCTTAAATAGATAATTATTGCTCAGGTTAAATTTTAATTATAATAGTTCACCATTTTCTACACTAATTTCATAGTTTGCTAATGTTTCCCAGCAGTTTATGGACCTGCAACAATTAATACTATTTAGCTAACTGCCACAACATGACAACTAATTAATTAAATTTGAAATGTTTATTGCGCTATCAGCGACAGAGATTTCCTGGTATTTCCTAGTATTATTTGTTGGCGTTTTAATGGCTAATCATTTGGTTATCAGGCGTCTATAAATAGCACCGTCTGCTGTCGATGTAAGACAACCCTGTTCATTGTTCCGCCAAGCATAAGTTGGGTTTTTTTTCGGCTGGCTGCCAACAGCCTCCGTGGCGCAATTGGTTAGCGCGTTCGGCTGTTAACCGAAAGGTTGGTGGTTCGAGTCCACCCGGGGGCGCATTACTTTTTTCTATTTTAATTATATTTTTCACAATTATTAAATACATTTAACAAGTGCCAGGTGACTCAGCGCATACATATTACACCTAATTATTTTATTTAAATGCGATTTTATTGTATACGCAGCGAGTTTTTTATGGAACCATCATTATTTATTACTCAAAAAATAGGTAGTAGAATATTTAAATATATAAATGATAGCAATTTAAATGCTGTATTCATCTGTCAGGTCATAATTAAAAAGTCATTGCTTTGAACACATTTCATGTTAAAACTTAGAATTTCCAAGATTCCAAAATTAAAACCAAATAAAAATAATTTCATTGCCCTTTGCGTATTGAGTTACCAACAATTTGCACATGATAAGTAGGAAAAAGCTTATACGCTGGTTAAACTCGTTAACACGAGTAGCGAAATGCATGCAGGTCTTTTGGCTTTGTGGCAACTGCAGCATGCGTATCTTCTTTTGTTTTTGGTTGCGAGCGTAACAGCAGTTGCAGGCGTTGCTGCAGTTGCAACAGTTGCTAACTGCTGCCAAAAGTCAAGTTGCGCGACTTAAGAGACAATTTGTCAACGTTGCTGTTGTTGCGATTGCTGCTGTTGCTGCTTTTGCTGCTGTTGTTATTGTTGTAGTTGTTGCCTGTGTGCTGTTTGCTAATTAAAATGTCTCGATGCTGTCACTCAAAAGGCAGTCGCTCGATGCCGGCAGACGTCCACAACAACAACAGCAGACGACGCCCATTTTGGTCAGCTGTGTGTTGCAGTGGCAACAATGCAATTTACCCATACGCGTCACTGCTACAATTTCATTGGAAGTTGATGGCATGACGCAGTTGCACAGTTGCAGTGGCAGTGGCCGCTGCTGGCAGCAGCGCACGAGACGTATGCGCTATGGACGGACAAAATGGCGAACGCATTGTTACAGTTCGCAATTATATTTTTTTTACCAGAGACACTAATCAAAATTAAAATGATGCGACGTCAATGTTGCAGTTGCTGTTGTTGTTGTTGTTGTTGTTGTGGTTGTCAATGTTGATGATGAGCTGGAGAGCTGTGGAGCTGTCCCTGCACAGGTTCGCTTACAGAGCCAGAAATCAATATTCTAAATTCTTTAACGCGTGTGCACATTTAAGGCAACAAGTTGGCTCATTGAAATGCGCGCCGGCGTGCAACGCGGCCAGCACTTATACGCAATTTCGCGCCATATTTGGTCCAAGCATATTGCTTTTTTCTTATTTTCCTTCTTTTTTTTTAGTGTATGTTTGTGCCAGTCAGAAGTGCACACACACACACACACACACACACACACACACACACACACATTCATTTACTTACTTGGCCCGCATATAGAACAGTTGGCTGGCTCATCTTTGGCTTAAGATCAGGCCAGACTGTTTGGCTGCAACAGCTTCTAATCTGCCCCTCTATCACTCTCTCTCTTTCTCTGTTGCAGGATGAACGTTCGCCAACATCGTCGGGCAATGAATCGGATGATTCGTCCGATGTGGAAATGCCAATGCCAACGGATGCAGTCGCTGATGCCAAGCCAACGTCTCAGGATCTTAAAGCTGAGGCAGCGGCAGCAGCAGCAGCAGCAGTAACAGCCACCACTTCAGTGTCTGCCACTTGCCCCAAGCCAACAGCATTGAGCTATCAGACTGAATCGGGACCCTCGACATCCATGGCGTCAGCAGCAGAATTAACAGCGGTGGCAGCCACAGCATCAGATAGCAAATATGTTTATTCGGCTACCTCGTTTGCCAATATACCGCCGGATATGCTGCGTCAGCTTATACAATCAGGACAGTTGCAGCTCCACGCCGAGGAGGGTGAGTAATCCTCGAGAATAAGACAATTATATATATTCCTGCTTAGCTCAAACACAATTGACAAGAAAGAACAGCTTTCAGTCAGTAAAGCAATCAAGCTGTTTGCAACTAAATATTCGTCTTTGATTGGTAATAGTTAATAATATTTATTAATTTATCAAATATATATTTTTATATATTAACTTATTAACTTATTGTTTTTTTGTTTTTAGATGGCAATCAGTATGTGACCATACCACTGAGCTCCACAGTAGCCAGCTACATTAAGGGCAAATCAACGGCTGCTGCAACTGTCACCAGCTCCAACCAGAAGTCTGAGAAGAGTGCCGAGAAAATCTTATCAATTAAACAGGAATACGATTAACCGTTCTTCAATGCATTGGAGTGGCATAAATGGAGATTGCTTTTATGACAACATTTGAATAAATACCGTATACCGTATACTGTAAATCCATATCCAATCATGCAACATGCAACACAACATATACACACAAGTCTATCCATAGTTTACATGCGAATTTTATCATAATATTGATGCATTGCTGATCACACACACATATACGCCCAAGTCATATACATATATATATATCTATACCTATATCTATATCTATATACGCATAAAACATATTTATATAGACTATTTTTATACCTATATAAAAGCTGAGCTGGCTGCAGACACAGTTGGCCTGGCATCGGTCTCAGTCAGAGGCAGATAATCAAATAAGTTATAAAGTTTACAAGTTCTATGAGATTGAATACCAGATTTGAAGTTATGGAGAAGGAGTCAACATATTAATGATGATTCTGATGAAGCTGATGATGTTCCTAAGCTGCCGATATAAAGTTGCTTTGTTAATAGTTTATATTGTTTTATTATATTATACATATAAACCACATTTTTTTTGCCAACAACCAAATGAGGAAATGTTTCTAAATTGTATTTTTTAAATAAACCGAAAACAAATGGAATTCAAGCAATAACATTTTGTATTTGTTTTAAATAAACTGTGAAATTCACAATTTTGCGTAAGTATTTAGTGAGTTACAAAAATTAATTTCAATTTGCATTGGCTTTAGAAAATCTACGAATATTAATAAAATAAGATTCAGTTTGAAAAACGTAAGAAAGCTGTTCGAAAAATTATTTTTTGTATTTTGCGGGCAGGATGTGGGCGTGACCAGAGCGTAATTTTTTTTAGCCTATTTTCGAAGCTCTAAATTTGTAGAAAATATATGTGTGAGAGTATAAAAAGAATAAACAAGGCTAAAATGCCTTTTAGTATTTAAGCACTTGATTGATATGTGTGCCTTCAGCATGTGTGTGTTTGTGTAATTGATTGATTGACGACACAATCTTATTGACACTTAGCCTAATTAAACGTCGCTCATTACTTAGTAGCTATCTCATGGGAGGACGTGTGGGGGTGGTCTCTTCCGTGGAGGACAGCACCTGTTGTTGTTCCTATTCTGCTTGGGCTCTCTTGTTAACCGTTTCGACAATACTTATTTGTTGGGGGCAGTCGCCGACGCTTCCGCTTGTAAGCCATTTGCATGCCAAGTGGCAGCCACTTGACCACAGAACAAAATAAAAAAGAAAAGAACGTGTGCCACATGCATAATGTATACTTATGTGAACGCTTTGGGCGGTGCTTGGCACGCGCCGGAGCTTCCGTAGGTTCCGTAGGTGCCGCAGGGGCGGACATACTGCTCTTGGTACTTGGCCAGCTTTCAAGCCGGAAGCCGTTAGTGTTTCGGGCCCACGGCCACTTATATGGCCAAGCGACAGCGTTGACAATGGCCAACTGTAAAAATCGAATAAAAAAACCCTTTGGTCAAAGTTGAGTGGGTCACTAAACTTTGCTGCTTAATGTTTAACTGTGGTGCTGACTGGATTTGTGTACTGCCTACTTGTTAACTATTGTGTGTGTGTGTGTGAGTGTGTTTCTGGTGTGTGTTTGTGTGTGCAAATACAAACGCAATTAGCGTTGATTATGCCCACGAGCTGAGTTGATTGACATTGGTCACAGTGGCCAGTGTCTATTCAGTGGGTGTGAACGTGGGTGCGTCTATGTTTGTTTTGCTCACCTTTATGGCCCACATCCACGCAACTGCACGCTGAAAAATACTTGCCTCATGTCGCTCGAAATTAGTTTTTTAAAATTATTTCAAATTTCATTTACATTTTACAAGATTGTTAATAAATATAAATAAATTAGCAAATTTAAATATGAAAAGTTGGCAAAGATAAACAATTAAACTTAAGTATTTGAATGTCTTAAGAAACTATTCCTAATGCTGATTTAGGCCAGCTTTCGTTTTCAGTGTAGTCAAAGTGCGAAGTAGAAAAAGAATATAATATACATGGCCAGCTTACTCATATGAGTATTGATCCTGCTGGCGGACAGTTGTCCTGGCTGCGCCCCCACGATTATTATTAATGACCATCGCAAAACTTTGCATTGCAATTCCATTTTCAGTTTCCATTGCAACTTGCTGTCGAACGGGTGCGCACTTTAGACATTTTATAAAGTGTCTGCAGCAAAGTGCTGCAGGCAAAAAAAAAAAAAGAAGATATCTACTTAAAATCAATATTAATGAGCCATTAAAAGCTGGTGCTAATGACTGAAGTGAGCGGAAATTAAATAGGTTGAACGTAGAAGGAATCAGACTTTGCATCGGATGTAGCTAGTACACTGCGAGAAGCAGGAAATCGCATTAGCATCAACATCACCATCAGCATCGACATCAGCGAGCAGCTCAACTGATTCCCGTTAAAAAGTCCCAGCCTAGAAGCGGAAGTATTAGCGTAATGCCTTGCGCCTGAGCTGCCAGCCAGGGCAATGGGCTGCTCCAGTTCACAGACGACGACAGCAATTGACGAGACAAGAGCGAAAACAAGGCCCAGCAGCAAAATGGCCGAGTTGCCCAAGCCGGAATACCGTAAGTAGGGTCCTAAATTATAAATTCTATACCTTCCATAAACAATTACCCATTAAATGTAGCTGCCTCGGAGGCATTCACAATTCCCCTCGATGATGACGCCGTGGCCGGTTCAACGGATCAATTAAATGACACCCTTCGTCAGCCGCCGAAGCGACTGCAGCAACTGATGCAACAGGCAGCCGAAACGGAACCAATCACCTTCGAGGAGCTGGAGGATAAGCAGCAGCGTGCCGAGCAGCGACGCCAGGAGCTATTGCAGCAGAAGGTCGAAACCATACAGAAGAACACACAGATGCTCATGCGGGCTCCTGGAAAGCGAGAGGAGACAATGGAGGGAGCAGAGCTTGACGAGGAGCAGCAACAAACATCCGCACAGAATTAAAGCCACAATTTACCAACTAAACGGTTGGCATTAATTATTGCTATTCACACTATTCAAGTGCACACAACCAGAATGAGTGAATGCACTCAAATATATTTATATTATTTATGAATACAATTTAAGTTTGTCAAACGAATACATTTCATAATTTATACTGCTTATAGCACGTATTTATGAATTTTATTACTAAATCACGAATACGAATAATAGTAAGTAAATATAATAAATGAAGTAGTTACTCACCTCTTAAATCTATTTTATGTGTCACTCAACTGAAACACTAAATACTAAGGGAATATATTTAGTAAGTTAGAAACTTACTCATTGATGTACCAGTCACACACTATATAAATATCGTATTACATGTAGAAATGTGTTATATACTCGAATCACATACTTACGCACTTGATTGAGCTGCATTCACTGGGCACTAAATTCCGTATGTTTTGCAGCAGTAAATACAATAAATAAAATGATCTAATTACTTTTCATTCACATTGTTTTATTGTTAGCTTTAATTCATATATGTATTTTAAATTGTATTATTATTAGTATTATTATTTCATATATCGTAGTATATTTCCAAACAATTAGATTGAATGCATTTAAATGTTCATTTCTTGTTCTTCTGCTTGTGTAAGCATTACAAATTGTTGTCAAAACCGTGATCCATGTGATCTATATATAGTTAGTTCGGGATTGATTGCAGAGATATATGTGTGTATATATGTATAAATATATACAGTTTATTATATGATTCGTTTTGGATGAGTGCGTCGTTTGTAAATCATGTCTTTTGGGTTGTAGTTTGGTTTCGCATTGTTGGTTTGCTTTTCAACTTGTTTACTTTTACGTTTAGATATCTTAAGTATACACATATACATATACTCGAGTTGTGCCATTGAGACTACAAATGTTGCTTTGATTTCAGCTTAGGATATCCTTATCAGGACCATATCCAATTGTTTGTTTCTGGTTGTAATTATTTAACAAGTCGATAAAAAGGATTTTCATTCATTTTGTTTCACTGCGCTTCTCATCTTATGTATGTATTTAGTTATGTATCCGTATATATATGTTTGTATATCTGTGTCTGTATTCCGCTTATGCTATTGTATTTGTAATTTATTTCTCATATGCTTTTAATATATATGTATGTAATTTCATAATTTGTTTTATGTTGGTGCAGTTGGAAAATTGTTTATTTAATCATTAAATGGAATTCAAGTTGAGGACAGTCGATGGAGCATTTCATTTGATATAATTATCCTGCTAAAACCTATATAACTGAAACCCATTCACCTAACCAATCGCTTGACAAGCTCGTCGTGTGATATATGTGGCATATATGAATACCCTCCCTTTAAAACGGCACAACCTTTATGTTAAATATTGCTAACTATTTGGCATAAACTTGATCTATTTAAACATCTTCCTATTGTGCAGGTCTCTTCGTTATCTGCCATTCAAACTTCCCCTCAAACTAAAATATTTAAGTTTAAGATTCTTTTCAGATACCCTATCAACTCTGCTCACCCATCGACTTCACCTCTCGTTTGACTGTGATGCGTGCCTGATTTTCTATTGCTTTTTTGTTCAATAAACTTTAGTTCTCTTCTCGTATTTTTTTGTTTTTCTTGAGTTTTGTTCTTTTTGATTTTTTTTTTACAAAGTTTTAATCAACAGTTACAAAAGTTTTTGTTCTTAGTAGTTGAACTATGGTGGGTTACGTTCTTAATAGATACATATACTTGTGTTTTCTTTTCTTTTTTCTTTGTTTTCCATATATAATATACTATAAATTTGCTTGGTTTACGCATAGTTGATGTTTTGGGCTTCTGAACTTCTCCAAATTCTTATTACTTATAAATTAAGGTTTGCTTTACTCAAGATGATTCAAACAATCCAAAAATATGTCGAAAAAAATAATAAAAAAAAGACAACATGTGCAATGCAATCACATTTTGTCCACATTTTCTGCGATTTCGGATGACTCTCCGCATAATCCAAGATGTTGCAAATCCCAACTCCCCTCCCCCCTTGTTACCCGTAACACAATCTGGAAAAGTGCACTGTTCGCGATTCGTTGCCCGCCGTGCAATATCTCTGTAAGTTTGAACTGTATTAAAGCTTTTTCTTTCGGGTTTTGCGTACGCCAACAACTTAAGCTTAACCATACATATATATATATATATATATATATTTGATTTAGGTATAATATAATATAATATATATTTATAAATATACACATATACATACACATATATATATACATCTGTATATATATACGCATATATATATATATATATAATGTATTCCAAATCATTATCTTTTATATTTGTATTAAATTCTTGTTGCATGGAGCATGTGCCTACCTAAAAGTAAACGCCTAACAAAATTGGGTTTCTCATATGATGTGGTTGCTCTTAACTAAAAGCTACGATTGCTGCTCAATAAGTTTCCATATGCCGTGTGTTGTGGAAAGTTTGCCAAAATCAATTTCTTTGTGCTCTTCACTGTCTTTAGTAAAGTATTATCGGTCAGTTCTTTAAAATGCAAATATTGTTTTGATTATAATTCATTTCTTGAGACTTTTCGTTTTGCTATACAAAATTGGCACAGAGTTGTGTAATCGCAACATATTTCAAATGGAGGAACATTTCCATCGAGTTTTGTACTTAAGGAGAATTATATTGGTATTTATTGGCTTCATCGATACATTTGCATCAAATTCTTTTCACATCTTTCTCTTTTTGCTTCAAAATAAAAATAAACAATAATACAATTAATAATATCTAACCTATTATGTATATAGTATATATTTAAAAAAAAATCTAAATTAAAGTATAATTGAATTAACTTTCATATATGGATCTATTGTACTTTTGTTTTATACCGAAACACTTACAGACAGATCCATGGCAATATCGAGTTTCATATCTATAGCTTTTTAATACTGTGAGTGTGTTATTAAAAATACAAAATTCATTCTTATATTATAATGTTCTGCACCACAAATGTGGAATTGCGTCCTTTAAATTCTCCAACCATTATTAGTCACAAATTCTTAGCATTTGAACCTGACTTTCAACCTTTGGCATATGGGAAACTTAATGAGCACCACTCTCATGTTATAATTACATATATGCATGTATATCTATTTATATGTGTATATATATACCTTTGGGGGCTAGACATCAAAAATCAGTACTGCTTGTCAAAGTGTTTAACCTAAGCCTAGTTTTGGTTTTTGCTTTTTACCAACAATTTTATTAGTTTTTTGCCTTTTACTTTAGCACACAACATTTATTGCAACTATTTATGAACAGAATTTGTGTTTTGTTTGATGGACAGGGGCTGACTCTAGTTATATACGCCCCTGACCATGCCCTCGCGATTACGCGTATGCCACTTGCAGGTGAGTATCCTAATGTAGGTGCGCCGGAAGGATGCATTGCACAGTGCATAACACATGGGATTTATGGTCGAGTTGATGTAGCACAACGCATAGAAAAAGTCCCACAGCTCGGTGGGTATGCAATCCGAGCAGGTGGTTAGCGGCTTGATCAGCACCAGAATATTGTACGGCGTCCAGGTGATGATGAAGCTCAGCAGAATGGCTGACAGTGTTTTCGCCGCCTTCGATTCCTGACGTTTCTCCTGCGATTTTTTCTTTTTCTTGGCCGCATTGCGCGCATTCAAAAGGGCGTGCTGTCCCGTTACAACACCCGCCTTGCCCAGCTGCTTGGGTATAACTTTCGCGTTGAGCAGTCGCATATCCTGCGGTGCATGCGACATACGCCGGCCCAGCGGCAAGCTGAACTCCGAGTCACGCGACGGCAACGGTCGACGTGTGGGCGGCGGCGGATTGTTGACTATGCCCACGCCCACACCTACGCCACCAACAGTTGAGCCGGTAATGGTTGTGGCCCCGGCAACAACATCCTCGTGTATCATCTTGATGGAGGGCGCATTATCCGTTTGGGTTGCAGCGTTGCCCACACTTGGAGCATTGTTGCCGCCATTCGCCGCACTGGCGCCATCTGGCGGCAGTCGTATGAGTATTGTATAGACAGAATCCTGGCTAACGGAACGCGATCCAATCCTGTTGCTCACCGGCAGCGAACGTGAGTTGGCAGCTGAAATGCTACAGCTGGCAACTCCATTCAGGTTAGCATTGATGGCACCACCGGCACCACCAACAACGCCACCACCGGCGATGACACCGCCACTGACATTGCTGCTGCCGCTGTTGATGCTTATGTTGATGTTGCCGTTGCCATTGTTGTTTACCACATTCATATCCTGCATTTGCAGCTGCGAAATTGAATTATGGGGCGGACGCAGCGGTGTCGGTGAAACATCCGCCAGCATTATGCTCGGTGGCCGGACACCACTGACACTGCCGCCCAACGAGTAGTTGTCCCGCATCACGTTCATCGAGGTGCATCTGCGAACGAATACAAAAAGAGAACAGAAAAGGACACAAAGGCATGTCGCACTTTAGTATCGCCAGAAGCTTCAGCACGACACCTGACATCAGAAGGCATCAGGCGTCAAGCGGCAGGACATTGACAGGCCTTACAAACTGTGACAAGCTACGACAACAACAAAAACAACAACAGCAAGGATCAGTTTGGAGCAGCGGATGCAAACTGCCCCACATCCAAGCACACACACACACGCACACGTACTCATACACACAGAAATGAGAAAAACCAGCGAGGGAAAGGGGGAGCAACTGAAATTGGTTTTCATTTGGCAGAAAGAGTCCCTTGGATTCCAGCGAAATGTAATCAATTTTAAAGTTGAGAGTTTAGTTACTCAATCGAAGCACAATCTATCAATGAGAACCAATATTATTGTAAATAACTAAGCTTTTCGTGTTATAAATGGATTTTTAAACAGCAAACGAAACTGGAATAGGACAAAAGAACTTAACTTGATGTAAGACCGCAAATTGTGCGTCCAATTTGAGATGCAGTTTTAGTCTGGGGTCAAAGCATGATAAACAAAAATCGGTTCAGCTTTGACATGCCGTTCTTATGCTTTTGGCTCATCCCAAAATGTAAATTCTTTGGGTTGATTTTCACTTGAATTTCGAATAATCCTCTTTTAGCCGTAAGGCAAAGCCCGAACTAAAGTGCATTATTTTTGATTGTGGGCACGATTTTGTTTGTGGCCTTGGTAAATTTGAGTTTATATGGATTAATAAAAGAACAAAAGTAAAATGAAAATCCAATTACAAAAAAGAAAAACTCTTACTCAATAGCAGCTTCAAAAGTTGCCACAAATTAAGCATGCAGAGGAGAGGAGAGAAGAGGTTAGGAGAGGCGTTTCCACTTCTCCCTGACTGAGTTTTGCGCATTGCTGTGCATTCGTCTGTGTAACTGAAGTACGATGTGCGAGTACTTTTCGGGTGCACTGTGCGTCTATCGATGACTGTGCTGTGCTGTGCATGGTGCATGGTGCATGTTGCATGGTGCAAAATGAGACCGTTCTGTGTAGGTGGGTGGCAAGTGAATTTATTTTCTTTTTTTTTTCCCTTGGGGCAAGCATCGATTCGAGTTTTGTGTTGTTCTTTGTTGTGTGTGAAGTGCTCTGAGTGCATTTGCGATTCGAGACACCCACACAGACTCACACACACACACACACAGTGACTGTGTTTTTGTGTGTGCGTATGTGTGTGTGTGTGTGCCTTTGGGTGCAGTGTTTGCTTACACAAAATTAGACGATTAAAAGAATGAGAGCTGCTTTTTTTGTACTACCTGGAGACGGAGCTTTGTAAAGGAGTTTCAATTGTTACTGGTGTTGCATACCCTAAATCAGATGGCTCCTCCTGCTCATACGCAAAATCATCGGAATCCTCGCGACCCGAATGCCACCACGCGATGCACCACTCCTTGATGTTGCCAAAGCATGAATATGGCTTTTTGATTGTATTTGTGCTCTTTATCTGCATATCACAAAGATGCAAAGGAATCATCAACAAAAAACCATACAAAAAAATTGTTTTTACACTTTTGAACTTACGCTTGACTTGCGGGAGTGCATGCCATGATATCCCGAATCGATGACCATGTTGGTCATGTAAACGCTTTCAGCATCCGCCGAACTCTCGGAGCGCGGTCGACGCCAGGTATCGTGATCATTGCCACCCAGCTGGGCAAATCCCAGCAAGCCTCCACCAGTGTGATTCACCACGGTGTTTTCATCGCTAAAATCATAAACAAAGCGTGAATTTAATTATATTTGTTACGCTCATTAAAGTATGCAACAGAAAATATAATTATTTATTGTCTCATTCGTAAATATATTTGAATTAAGTTTAATAAAAGTATTTTTATTTTTTACTTTTTGTGTTTGGTTCATAATTAATTAAAAGGGTTATTTATTTTATTTATTTATTTAATTTGTTAAGTCAATACAAAATAATTAAAAATCTCCTTCTGTTCCAACTTCGCTTAAATTGCATTACAAAAATAAAAAATCGAATCCAAATCGAATTGCATAAAGGAAATAAAAAATAACATAGACAACATGGATTGTGGTATAGAAATGGAATTTCTTTGAATCGGGCTCACCTGCTATTGGAACGCTTGCTGGAATCCTTTTTACCCGCCTGCAAATTGGGCAAATCCTTTTGCCGCTTCTTCGTTTCGCGCCAGATGCGAAAGTAGAGAAAACACATGATCGTCACGGGAAAATAGAATGCGGCCAGGGCTGTGCCAAATGTAATATACTGATTTGTCTCTATAAACTGTATGTAGCACTCGTCCTTGGGCACGGTGCGTTTACCCTCGATATAGGGCCAACTGTAGATCCAGGGTGGCCAGAGGAGTAAACTGACTCCCCAGGCGGCGCCGATCATCACCGCCGCCTTATTCGTCGTCCTCTTGGCACGATAAGTCAACGGCCTCGTAACACTAAAATAGCGATCAAAGCTAATGATCAGAAGATTCAAAACGGATGCATTCGAGGCCAAATAGTCGAGGGCCAGCCAAGTGTCACAGATGCGTGGCCCCAATGGCCAATAGCCCAGAATGGTGGTCACCGCAAACAGTGGCATCGAAATCGCACCAATTGCAAAATCCGCAATCGCCAGCGAGAACAGAAAATAATTGCTGATCGTCTGCAGTTGTTTATCGATCTTGAATGAGATCATCACCATCACGTTGCCAGCAACTGTTACCGCGCTCAAAATCGCCGCTACGAAACCCATGACCACCATTGAAGCCAACGAATAACGCGGTCCCTTCGTCTCAAAGCCCAAAGTGCCGTTCGTTTGATTCCCATACGGATCATAGAAATTGCTGGCTGCCGTCGACGTTAGATTCTCCAATAGGGCTGTCAGCAAGGTGGTGCTGGTTGTGGGGCTGATGGTGGGGCTGCTGCTGCTGCTTGTGCTCGGTGCAGTTGTTGTTGTTGTTGTTGTGGTTGTGCTCGTAGTAACGGTTTTAAACAACGGCTCGAGTATGCTGGGCGGCCCGTGAGCCGCCAAGGCCAAGCTCATAACCGGCTCCATGGCGTATGCGTGATATTTTTATTATTATTATTATTATTATATTTTTGTTTCTTTTAGTTTTGCTCGCTAATTGGATTTTGATTTGATTGCGTTTTGCGACAGAGTGCGTATTGCCGTTTATAATTTGTGGTACGCTTTATTTGAGTGGTGACTTCTAAATGGCATTCGATGCGAGGCGTTTGTCCTGCTGCTTCTGCTGCTCTTGCTGCTCTTGCTGCTTATCCTTGTTGCACCCACGCGCTGGCGCTGGCGCCTTCCTTGTGCGCATTTTTGTACTGGCCCTGCAAAAATACATATACACACACACACACACACACACACACACAGATATATGTATATATATGTAATACAGAGAGAATTATGAGCTGTCGCAGGCCTTTGATACAACCCCCACTTCCCCCCGATCAAAGACAGAGAAGCCGCCTGCGGCTGCAAGTCCGCTTTGTCCTTTTTGCAAATGACATTTGCTGTGTGATTTGTTTTAATGAAAATGTAAATGAAAAACTGCTTGAATGCGTTTCCTTGGCAAGTCTCGCACACAGTTACAGATAAACATGCCACGCCCACGCCTTGCTTGTATTTATTGTTGCTGTTGTTGGTAATGTGCCAACAATGGGCTCGAACATGCAACAGTCAGTGTAAGCAACAAGAGTAACAAAAAAAGACAAATACAACAAAAATATTAACTTGGCTGGCAACCCACAAAAGACACCCGTTTCCCGCTCGTGCGGAACACTTTGGCACGGAAATGTTCAAGACGGCTTCCTCTGACACTTTTCAAAAACTATTGATGTTGTCATTGGCTATACATATATATATATATATATACATATATATATGTGTGTGTAGACATATACATGTACATACAATATTAGACATGGTCTTCACATTGTGTTTTGATTTGGAAAGTTTTTTAATAAGTTACGTATACGGCGTGGCATTGGAGTCCTTTCTGCTGATGCTTTTGACATGATATGCGACATGATTGATTTGTATTGAGTCCTTTGGCAGTTTATTCTCTGCTTCTCTCTTTAGACTCATCTGGCATTGACAGCATTCAGGACATTGTCTGAATGCCACTCAATGCTCATCGTGCATTGTCCTGTGCGTTATGTATTTTTCCGCAGCACAAATCACATGCTCGCAGAATGTGTCAAAAGGCTTTGCGTATGAGCATGAAAAATGGCAAATAACAAATATAACACAAGTTTATAATTGAATTATGGGATTTGAAGATTTGTGCGATGTGACCAAAATAGATTTCAATGTGCACAATAAATACAATTCAATTATTTGATAATGGAAAGCTTTTAGCCAGTCAATAATGAATGCACGTACTTAGCAAGGGACTCTTCCTAAATAAATTGAATTGCTTATTCCGCTTTTATTTTCGATTTGTTGAATAGAAATTAAGCTGGCAAGGATTAAATTGGTAACTAACTTTTTCTGCTTAAAAACAAATGAATTCTTTGTTTTAATAAAATTGTTTTCGACTGATAATAACCAAACTCTTTTGAAGAATACCAAAAACTGCGCAAGTCCTTTATTTATAAATTATATAGTATAATCCAGTTAATGCTGCTAATCAGGTCGCAGTTTGAGTACTTTGCCTAAACATTTTCAATTGGATAATATGAAAGCTATATTTTCAAGCACCACAAGATAGCAAACCAAAATTTACCAAAATTATAGTAGTTAGAGCTGTGAACATCCAGTATGCAGCAAATATAGCAAACAAAGGACCACAAAAAAGTACTACAAATAGTCTAATTTCCTAATTCAGCCATATTTTCAACAATTTATTATATGCAAAATACTTTTCATTATTTTAATAGCCAATTAGAAAAGCGCTACTATTATTTCGAGCAGCATCTAATTGCTTTGAAGAATTAATATTTTCAATCTATGAATATTTATGGCATGTTAATGAGCCACGTTAATTACTTTGAAATCCAATATTAATCCAAGTATTAACTCCCATTTGATGTTAAACACATATGCAATGTGTAGAGTCAAAACATTGAGTGCTCAACTACTTAAAGATCCTTTAAGTGCTGTTAAGCCTTTAGAAAGCCACATTTCAGTGAGTACATTGGAATTAAATATTGTATTTGACAAGTGACAACCTACTAAATGGAATTCTGTGTTGTTTTCTTGTTGATCTTAAAAGCAAAGAGTTAAGCTGCCAATCCACTTAAGAAGCTTTCAATTTAGCAACACAAGCTGCTACTTGCTCAGCGCATTTTCTAGCATACTTATGGGAAATGCAAATAGAAATGTTGGAAATGTGACAAATTCAATGGTATTTGGAGGAATAATTGAGACACAATTCTCAAATAGTCTCTCTTCAATAGTCTCTCTATTGGAAAGGAACTGAAATGTTAATCTAATTGTTAACTATAAATATATTTAAAATCTGCTAGTTCTTGTTGCATAAATGCAACCTAGTTTATGATAGCAATTTCTGAAATCTCAATGCATACAGGGTAGTTAGAAAATGCATGGTAAAAAAGTATGTTTGAAAATTGTGCAAACTTTTTTTAACAAAAAGTGTGTGCTGAACTTTTTGGCATTAACCAGAAGCCAAAGTCAGGCCATGCTCAAAATGCAAAAATGTGACAGATAAAGTATTTACCAAGTATGCAAGAGGGTTAAAAGCAATTTTAATAACATCACATGACGAGCACATAATTGAACCAAGACCAACTTCTGCATAATATAAAAAATGTAAATTAAATGTGGAAAATGAAGATGTGAAATGAGGAAAGCTGCTTTTCAAATCATTGACAACTTGTGCGTAACTTGTTTTTAACAAGTCCATCAAATTTGAACTTGAAAATCTACACAAAATGTGGAAGCCAAAAACAAATCACTGGCCAATTAAATGCGACGCCAGTTAATAAATCAATCACAAATCTGAATATTTATCTCAATTGCCGTTTGGCACACAAACACACACATAAATCAAAGCCGCTGGCGGTGGCCTGAAAAACAAGCAGCCATAAATGAAGGGCGCCAATAAATTGGAGGCCAACGAATGACAACAACAGCAATAATTGGCCAAAATACCAGAAAAAGAGAAGGAGAACGAAACAAAAAAACAACTTTTAGTTGCTGCTCCTGTTGGCGTATGTGAGTGTGTGTGTGTGTGTATGTTTAAGTGTATCAGCCTGGCTAACCTGGCAAACCAAACCTTTTGGCCACGTCAGCTTATGTTGGGCCAGGCCCGTTAGCCGGGCAATCTTCGCCAACTGTCGGCTTAGCGTTACATTCAAATTTGTTAGTGTCGATTCTTAGCAAATAATCGAATTGCCTGCCGCGCCCGTAAAAAAGGATTTATGGATTTATTATGAAAACACGACAATGAACACAACAACAAGCACACAAAACACTCGACCAACCTGCGGCTTTCACTTGCCAATTTATTAGGCTATTTTTATGACACACACACATACTCTCACACATGCCCTGATCAGCTCATCAGCAGCTGCCTTAATTTTATATATGAATTTTTCATATTCTATTTTCCTTCTTTTTTTTTGGGCGCCTAATGCGGGCGCTGTCAGCTCAGCACACACACACACACAGATGAGAGATAAAACTTACGCAGACACATACAGCGACGCCCACTGAGATCTTAAGCTTTTATCAAATTGTACAACACACATACTATAAAAATAAATAATAAAATAAAAACTAGCTGCCAACTTTTGTGCGTTTTCCTCTGCTTAGCTTTTATGTTAATTTATTAAGCGCGAGTTTAATTGCTGGGCTTGCTTGCTGCTGGGCTCGCTGCCCTTTGCTTGTTGGCGGAAATTGAATTGCTGCTGGGCGGCTGCTGCTGCTGCTTCTGCTGCTGCTGCTGCTGCTGCTGCTTGCTGCTTGCTGCTTGCTGGTAGCTGCTAACACCTTATGCTGGTGGGCTGGCTCTCAATGCTAAGCATATTGCGAACACACACACACACACACCAACATATTCACACACCCGCAGTTGCCGCGCCCCACCGACCCGATGCGAGCGACCTACTCGTTGCTTTAAACAAAACGAGAGCACTGGAAACAGCAATGGCAAAAATGCCGTTGCTACGCACTCACACACATGCATACCATGGGCAATCAGCACTCTCTCTGCCATCACATTTACATTCAACTTACGTTACAGCGCAAGCTCTCGCGCTCTCTCCGCAAACGTAGCTCTCTCTTTCTCTCTCACGGATGTTCGTGCCTGTGTATGTTTGCGTGCGTGCGTGTGAGTGTGTGTTTGTAGCTTATTTGTGCACGCTCAGCGTTGACATTGTTGGAGCTGGCTGCTGCTGATGCTGCTGGCTGCTGCTGATGCTGCTGTTGCTGCTATTACTGCTGCTTCTGCTGTTGATTTTGGCCATTTGCCGCTCCCAAAAGTATGCTTTGTAATTTGTTGTATTGTGCGCGCACATCTTTACTTTACATCAGGCTCAGCGTCGGCGTCTGCGTCAGCGTCGCTGCCTGGCTCAATTCATTTCTTCTTTTTATTTTTGCAAAATTTTATTATACATAATGCGGGCGGCTGCGTCCACGCCGACGTTGACGTTAGCGTTAGCGCCGACAGCGACGTCAACGCTTTGACGCGCTTCGCGTGTGCTGCGCTGCCCAAAAAGTTTTTACATTCGGCCTGCGCTTAACATTGTAATCAAATTTATGCTTTTGTGTTATAGATACAAATATATAAACCGATTTTGCATTTACTATGCCTGCCCAATTATCTAGTAATAAGTCCGATTCACACAACAACAGCTCCACTTAATTGTTTGCGCTTATTGTAAAAAATTATTTCTGTTATAGCGTGTGTGTTGTTGTTTTTTTGTTTTTTTTTTTATCGCAAATATTTATCCGTTGTCCGCCCATATATAAAATCGTTGCACGCGTTCACTGTCAACCGAACCACGAGTTGGAGAGCTGGTGATGAAGCCAAGCGCACGTTGCTAAATCTCGTCCGGGACTGAAGCTGAAAAGCTTCAAGCACATACCTTAACGGTATCTTTCGCTGCGAGAGCAACCCGAACTTAATACTCTCTTTTCGTGTGCGCGCTCACTCTCTCCCTCTTTCTCTCTCTCTCTCTCTCTCTCTCTCTCTCTTTCTTTCACTCTCTCATCTCATACTCTTGGCTCGGTCCAGTCAGGAGGCTGTGTGTTTGTGTGTGTGAGTGTGTCAATGCTGTTATCTTTCGCATTGTGCTGGAATTTGTGTTTGTTGGGCAACACGGCGAGCATCCTCAGCAACACCCTCAATAAAGGCCTCACAGCCAGGCTAATATGTGTGTGGGTGAGCGAAAGCGGAAAAACTGTTTCAATGTGTGAATGTGTGCCAGCGTGTGCGTGTGTTGCCTGTGCGTTTCTTTACACTCAGCGCCATTTTTGCTAATGCTCTTGCGAAAAAACCTTAAGCTTGATCATTTTAGACGATTTATCTACAATTTATGAGTTCCAGTTCATTTGAACTGTGGTCCCCGGAAAATAAATTATTGTTATCATGACATTTAAATGACCAAAGCAAAAATACAATTTTAATTTTGTCGTCATATGTTAATAATATATATTCATTGCTGAATCACTCAATCAATTATTTATATCAGCTTTACAACGTTGTATGTCATCTACTATAATTAAGTTAAGAACTAAGGAGCACAATAATCATATGAGATAATTTTTATAATTGATTAATCTAAATATAGTCTTTTTACACCATTTAAACTTTAAATGGATCAATTTGAGTCACAGTAATTTTGCAGAGTGTATGTTGCGCATTAAGCTGCAATAGAAATGACAGAATGAAACCAGTAAAAACCCGCTAGTGGAATGAACCGAACAAGGAGATACCCTGAACTCAAGTCTTTTTCTATGAAGAGTTGTAAAAGTTGTATTCAAACCAACACGTTAAAAAATTTGTATGGGAAAAAAGCAAAAAATAAAATAAAATACATTAGATATGCGCATATATATATAAATATATTCTAAAGCGTATATCTTATATAGTATGTTCAGACAGCCAGGGAGACAAATAGACGTATCGGCTTGGCTTCTGTTGCTGATCAAGAGTATATAGTTCATATGTCGGAAATGCTTTCCTCTGCCTGTTACATTCACATCCACCACTTCGTTATACCCTTGTCAGGCATTTTCAATGGGTTCAGGATATAAACAGAAAACAACACAACACAAAACTAAATGGAAGAATATGAATGAAAGAGCCGCAGAGCAGGCAAGTGCAGAGTCCAAATGCTCAACGGCTGAACGGGCAGGCAAGCAGTCAGCCTAGGCTAACAGTGACTGGCTGGCAAGGAGGATGAGCCTGTGCCCCAAGGGGACATTGGCTCAAGCATGCTTCTGTGTAACTGTAGCACAGTTGCTGTTTGTGCTCTTCATCAGCCAGAACTGGCAACAGCGGCAGCAACTTGTATCTCTGAATGGGTCTCGCAGGATTCTGATGGAATGGCGAGCACGATGAGTATGGCGAGGACGTGGGGGCTTGGGTTTTAGGCTTGCTGAGTATGTCTCCTATTCGCATGGGTGGTGTGAACGAGGCGCTGAAAAAGCGCATTCTCACATTTCAATTAAATAATACCACGAGCGCATTTTAATTTGTTATTTATTTTTGCTTGTCTCTCTGTCTATTATTTCTCCACTTTTATTAATAGCAACTCGTGCTGCTCTCGAACAGGACGACAATGGTCGTACCGAGAGCCACTGCCCCCGAGAGCTAATGCCAGCCGTCAGCTGACATAGCTAGTGGCCATCAAGTGCCCATGGGCACTATACTACGAACTCTGCACAAGCAATTCCATTATCATCGTGTGTGCCTTCAGCAAAATGCTCAAATTCGTCACAATTGGATAGAAGGCTTTAAGGTACGCGGAATGTAGAACTAGAGCAAAATTTAATCTAACAATAAAATAAATCAATGTCGATAAATTTTATCACATTATCTCCAGTTTTCCATTTTTGCTTGTGACAATGCAAAATATTTTTAGTCTATGCCTATAATAAATTCATTGTAGTTTCTGAAGTATGCTATTTAATTCTAGTTTCTGCTGTGTATAAAATATAATTATAATATCCATTTTTCTATTAGATCCCTTTGCAATTATTCACATGTGCAGAAATAATTGCAATGTTCACAATGTTGAAGAAAAATAGTGGCATACTTTTCGGCTTTTTAATAATTTTATTGGGATAAGCTCTGAAGTGCGGGATCAGTTTTTTGTTGCATAATTTAGGGGATGTGCTATTTTACGTCATAGCTAGAAACATTTTAGAAAAATTGCTATATACTATCTGTCAAATTCATACTGATTATATAAGGACTTTAAAGCTACAAGGACAATTGGCCGTTTGGTACTCATGGTCAATACAATTTGTTTCGATCCATAAGAATAAGGCCAAGTAAGGGGCGATATTCTGTTTTAATAAATTTCATTTTATGTTGGCTTTTTGAAGATCTTTCGTCCTTGCCTTACTTTATTCTAATTGGCAGGTCAATGTCTCCGTGATCAAAACAATATCCTGATTGTCCTCGATATGGCAAAATTCTCGAATGCAAATCGATAGGTCCTTTCCCCTTGCGTTGCAATATGTATGTCCTTTCGAGATACTTGTGGATATGGCCCAATTATGCCCCAAAAACCTATTTCTAACGACCAAACCCATACAATTCCCAAATAAATGTTGAAAAAGACACGCGTCGGATGTTTTGGAAGTATTTTTTTTGTATATATTTTCTTGTTTTTATATTAAATTTAGGTTTATATATATGTATATATAAAATATATAAGCATAAACGTTTACAAATATAAATATCTTTTATCATTCTCCAGCGACATGCAAGGCCGGGCTCTCTCTTTTTCTTTCTTTCTCTCTCGCTGGTCTCAATTCTCATCTCGATTGGAGTTTGAATCCCCGTTTGAGTCAAACGTACAACTATTTCAGATGTGCCACAATAACTTTTGCTAAACCCTCACATACCATTACATCATAGACTTAAGTATTGTATGTCTGATTATATTGTAGGTAAATAGTTGCCTGCCTGCCTACACTCATCAGTTATGAATAATACATGTGTGTATGTAACTATATATTTACAATAGCGATAAGGTCAACAAAAGATCTGTGTGTGTTGTGTTGTTTTTTACTTTTTGTCTATTTGTGTGTGTGTGTGGTTGGGCAACAATTAATATATATATATATACATATATATATATATTTAATTATCTTTATATTTTAAGTAGAATATTTGTTTGCTGCTCTGAATTATTTTCTTCTGCGTGCATATTACGATATCGACATACATGTGTGTATGTGTGTATATAGAAATATAGTTGTAGCATATGTGTAGAGTTAGTTATAGGGATAGGACATGTACATAGTTGCATATATGATAAGTATGAGTAATTGAATAATAAGTAGGCTAAAATACAATGCAAAAAAAAGTAAAATTACGTCTTATGCTTAAAGTTTGACGACACAAATTTTTGCTTTACCCAAAAAACGCGCTGCTTGGCATTTACTATATAGTATATATATATATACCTATGCATATACATATATATATATACATTATGTATGTACGTATTTATTAGATAAGAGGAGGGGGAAAGGGGTATGCCTTTTTTTTAGCATCAGCCTTTTTATAGATGGCTGCCAATTGTTGCATAGCTGCTGCTGCTGTTTCTCATCCCTCGGAATAGGAGCTGAGGCTGCTGCGTGTGGAACCCGTGAAATGATCGCGCTGCAATGTATCCGTGGGCACAGAGACTATCAATGCGCCGCCGTACAGCGTTTCCATCTCATCCAGCTGCTGGGCAAATGTCTCCTCCAAACGCTGTCAGCCGCAAAGGGGAAAGAACATAAAGTTGAATTAATAAAGTTTTCAATTTGGTAAACATTTCAAATCATACGCAATAACATTTTGAAGCACACAACATCCAATAAGTGTCTACTAAAGCAACTGGATAAGTATAAGTATATATTTATAAGTTTTTTATATTTTGAGCATGCATTTCAATCATAATAAGTAGAGTCTACAAGAGAGTTTAGATAGTTATAGATAGATAGTATAGAGTTAAGAGCTTTTGGGCCCATAGACTAACCTCTTGTTGCAGCTGCTGTTGTAGTTGCTTTACGAATAGTAGAAGAGAAGTGCCGGCAAGAAAAGGTTTTGTTTTTGAACATAATTTTGATTGTGTTGTGGTTTTGGTTTTTTTGTTTTTTGTTTTTTAATAAATATATTAAAAGCAGCGCGTTGTTTGTTGTTGTAAATGTATTTGTTGTTGTTTGAGTGTGTGTGTGTGTGGAAGTATGTATGTGTGTACAGTGAAGCATCATGGATATGAATATCAATGTATACATAGACATTTATATAGTGGGATTATAGTAGTTAAGTGTAGTATGCTTGGCATCCGGATAAGTATTATTTTACTTTTATTTATAACTTCTTTTTTTTCGTTTTTTGGTAGCTAAGTACTTTTTTTTTTTTTTTTGGTAATACTGCTAAAATGGAATGCAACGGTTGCAGGAGCGGTCTTAAACAATGTTATAACTGGCATAATAAATAGGCGAACAATTTATTATCATTATTTTCAGTTAACAACAACAAAAAAAAAATAAGATTAATAATAAAGAACTTTGGCAAATAATTGTTGTAATGGCAATTTTGCAGCGTTTGGAAAGAAGTAGCGGGAAGATGTAGTTAGAAGTAGGAGTTGTGGGCTAAGATAGATTATTAGTTCATATGATATGTGTTCTAGAGCACCATAAGCGAGCAGTAAGGATGACGGATATGAAGCGCAGTTCATGCTGGTTAAGTGTGTGTGTGTGTGTGTGTTAAGGAGACGCTGCTAACATGAGGCGAGTGCGAAGAGTAAGCAATTGTTTCTTGTTTTCGTTTGGTTGTTGCTTTTGTATTTGTTTTTCTCTTTTTTTTCTTCTTGTTTTAAGTATGCGTGGAAGCACTTGAAAGGAAGCTGCTCAAGCGGCTTTGTTATTCTCTTCTAGGCTGAGCTGGCGCTGAGTAATGCGCGGCAGCCTATATTTGGCCGCGTACAAATCTTGGTAGAAATCATCTGTGGCACTGCCACCGTTCGGGGTCGTCTTCAGCGTGGAGCGCAGCTGCGGCTGCACCTCATCCAGCAAGGCGGCCGCCTTGACTCCCGAATCGAATATCAGCTCCGCATCGCTGCAGTAGCGCGTCGAGCTGCTCAGCTCGTGCATATTGTACATGGACTGGGCGCTGCTCAACGAGGAGCGACCGCTGCTGTTGCGACTGGCGAGCGAGGGTCGCTTGATGGCAAACGAGGTGGAGTGCAGCAGACGCTGTGTGCGTGCTGTCATCACGGGGCCCTCGTGTATGCGCAGCTCCACCGGGTCGGCGGGACGACCAAAGCGATGCGTCACCAGTCCCAGCTCATCGGGCGTCTTCGGTGAGGTGGGTGTTGTTGTTGTGCTGCTCTGCTTGAAGGTGCTCATTGCTGGCTTGCTGTTTGATTCTTCGGCGCTGTTCAGCTGCGGGGTGCTGGTGACCACCTTGACCAGCTCATTGGTGGGCGGCTGTTGATGGATGTTCAGACGTAGCTCCCGCGATGCCGGCATGGTGGCAACACTGGCACGTTTCAAACTCTGCTCCCTCTCGTCATCCTCCTCCTCCAGCACCAGGTCGCTGCGCATCTGGGCCCGTTGCTGTCTGTGCATGATCGGAGTGCTTGGCACACTGCGACTCAAGTCGGGTGCCGAGCCACGGAAGTTAGCGCGACCAGCGGCTCCCCCAAGCAGTAGAAGCGAGGAACGCGACCTGGGCACCTGTTGCACATCGATGAATGTGTTGCGTGGCAGCAGACGCGCGGAGCGCTCATTGAAGATGCCACGCAAATGGACGGGCAGCTCCACCTCAAGATTCTCGAACTCGCTGCGATTGGAGACGAGACCGAGTCGCCGCTCATGCTCATCAATAGCAGCGCTAACCAGCAGATTCACTCGCTGGTTCGGTTTGGGGTTCAGTTTGTTTGTTTGTTAGCAACACATGCAAGCCCGAGAGAGTCGTTTTAATTGTTTGGTTAGTAGAGTTTGGAAAGCACAGCGGTAAGCGATTGTTTTTTGTTTTTTAAAAAAACATATTTTAATTATTATTATTATTATTATTATTATAATTATTATTATGTTTTTGTAGTTTTGTAGTAGGTAGTAGGTACAGTAGTAGGCCACCAAAGTGTATGCATTTGCGTGGAGGGGTGTAAAGAGAGAGAGAAAAGTTGATCAAAATATATATAATTTGATTTTGTTTTGGTCGCGTTGCAGTTGCATCTTGTTCCTCTATTCCGCAAAACTCAAAACGCTTCTGTCATTGAGCAATAATCGCATCAATTTAATTTTCAGTATTTATTGCAATTAGCATGTCTTCAATATCTTTACGACAGGCGCTTGTGAAAGATGATGTCATTGTAAAAGGCGTGTTAGTAAATCAATTGTTATCATTATCTTTACTGCACCATTAAGATATGGTGCCTAAGTCATATGGGCTACGATATTCCCGATTATTGCTCAGAGCTTGCTGAAAACGTTGTGACGTTTGGCGGAATGGGCATAGGGCAGGGGCAGAGGCAGCGGGTTAAGGGGAAGCACAAGACACCACAACAAAATACCACCGATAACCAAGAAATATGCATAATATTTACAACAGTATTAAAATCTAAAACTTAGAACCAAATTAAATAAACTACGCACAACTGTACATAAACACCAACAAAAATGAGGCGAATAGCTGTTTTTTTTTTTTTGCCTTGCTTCGTAGGGGCGGGACGGGTTGATTTTTTTGTTTTATGGGAGGAGAGAGGGAGGGAGGAGCGGAGGGAAGAGACAGTGAAAGCGGCACTAAACACCATTAGGGTTACATACCTGTTTGCGTGGCACCAACTGCTCGCGCCAATCGCGCAGCTCGGCCTTGAGGCGCTCATCGATCTCCGAGAGCTTTGCATGTTCATGCTCCACGAGTGCCTTGCGCTTCTCATTCTGCAGCTGTTCCAGTTCTCTGTGAAGACGAAAATACAAATAAATATATGAAAGCAACCCTTTCAAAATGCAACTGTGGAGAACTCACCTAATGGCGCTTTCACGTGTGGCCCGCAGCTCCTCCAATTGCTTCTGATGCTTGACCTCGAAACGACGCTCCTCCTGCATATAGCGTTTCTTCTCCTGCTCCTGGAACTGTACAAGCACAAGACAATTAACACAAATCAAACGAGTAAAACAAAAACCTGCAACTTACCTTCTTCAAGCGATCGCGCTCCATATCAGGATCCATGCTTATGGATATGCGCAACGATTCGCGGAACATGAGATCACGTGCCTTGCGCTCGGCTCGAATGCGCTTGGGCAAGGCGCGCTTCTCGAGGGTCTGTTTCTTGAGGAGATCCTCCTCCTTGCGCTGCAGCATGCGTTTGACTTGATCGAGCTCTTTCTCGTGCCGAATGATCATCTGGTGGCGCTGCATAAAGCACAACTCCTTCACATGCCGTTTGGATAATTGATGGCGTTCGTGCAGCTGCTTCTCCTCCAGCTCCCAGAGCAGAGCTTCGCGCGTACGCATCGCATTCTGTTTCTGCTGCAGGAAATTGCGATTGATGGTGGCCAAATGATCGCGATGCTTCTCGCTGAGACGACGCAGCAGCAGTTCGTGTCGCTCCTTGAGCGAATCAAGAAATGAGCGCTCCTTCTCCTCGTGGTCCAGTTCCATGGCGGTGCGCCGCTGCTTGAACTCATCCTTGCGCTTGTCTTTGGGAAACAGATCGACCTCCTGCTTGAGCAGACGGATCTCCTGCTTAAGATTCTCGCGGAATATCTTCAGCTCCTGCTCTTGCTCGGACCGGATGCGTTTCGACGAGCTGCGCAACTCATTCTCCTGCGTCTGTTCGGTCTTCTCGATCAGCTGCTTGTGCTGACGTGCCAGCGTATCCATATCCGCTTCGTATGTCTTCTCCAGCGAGATGCGCTCCTGGTCGAAACGACGATCCTGCTGCTCCTTGGCCAGCTGCTCCTTGAGATGCAGCTCCGTCTGCTGTTTCTTCTCCTGCTTCTGCAGCATTTTCAGTTCGCGCAGCTCCTGCTTACGGAAATCATGATCATCATAGATGCGCCCGTTCTCCTCATCCCCGTAGATCACACGACTGGTCGTTGTGGTCATTTGTACGCCGTCGATTTCAAATTTGCGCGTACGCTTGCGCGTCTTCTTGCGCAGATTACGCAGCTCGATCTCCTCCTTGGTGAGACCGGCCGACTTGGCCGAGGCGGGCACACGTGGTTTCGTCCTAATGACCACCACATCAGCCGCCTCCTCCTCCTCGTCAATGGCGAGCGCAAGACGATTGTTTGTCACCGACGGTGGTGGTGGCATCATGGATTGCTGCTGCTTGTTGTCCACCTCGGTGGGACTGTCCTGACTAGTGTTGGTGCCAATGCTGTCCGCATCTCCGCCTCCGCTGGTTATCTGTACCTCAACGCCCTGTCGGCCGCGCATCGAGCCATTCTCGCTGGACCCAGAGCCCAGGCTGCTGTCCGGTGAGATGCGTTTCTCATGCTCCTGGCCGGGCTTAAAGCGATTCACTATAATATTAACATCCTCGGGCACAATTCCATTCGGCTGCGACTGCGGCTGCTGCTGACGCTTGTTTGGCTGCTGATTGCTGCTATCCTTCACCCGGATGACCTCATCGCCAACTGTCACAACAGACACATGGCTGGTGTCCATCAGCTGATCACTGTGATTATGACTGCCCGATGCCGTATTATATGCCGAATCATCGTCCGCATACGAGGGACTCACAATCAGTACCTCGCTCTCATCCAGCTTACGTGCATGGACAGCTGCTGCTGCGGCGGCTGCTGATCCTCCTACTCCGTCTTGACGCTCGTTGACACTTAGTATCATGGATGATTGCTTCACCTGATCCCCGAGGCTATCGTCCAGCGAGGGGAAGTCATCGTCGGTGGATGACTCGTGCAGATGTGTGCTCTTATTCAAATCATTCGAAACAATGATGACCTCATTCTGTGCCGTATTATCGATGATCACCGGCGGATGCGTACTGGTCACAACGGTGATTTGACTGACCGATTCCAGGCTATTCGGCAGCACCAGGTGCTGTTCAGGCGGCGGTGGCGGCGGCACCGATTGCTGTTGACGCGCAGCCGGCGATGCATCGCTGCTATTGATGGTTATTAGCGATGTGCTGGAGCTTAAAATGGCGCCCGTTACACTGCCCGAACTGCTGGAGGCTACCGAATGCACCGATATTGTGGACGAGGCGGTGGGCGATGGGGGCTGCGGCTTGGACTCCATGGCATCCTGGCCAATTGTCACTTCAATGGCAGTGGTCGGCTCTGGCTGTCGCTTGGGCGATGCTCCTCTCTCCACATCCGTTTGTGGCTGCTTAGCACTAGCAGCAGCGGCAGCTGTAGCAGCAGCAGCAACGGCAGCGGCAGCAGCCGCTGTGGCAGCAGCAACTGCTGATGGCGGTGGTGGCGCTTTGCCTTTCTCCTTTTTGACAAAGTGCTGCTTTAAATGTTCAAAAACATATGGACGCGATTAGAAAGGCAGACGCAATTAAAAAACATAAATTTGAAACACCGTTGGCAAAAATCCAAGGGGCGACTCACCTTTTTGTCTGCATCAGACTTTTCATTTATTTCGGCAAATTCTTCAGTTGATTTTTGTAGCACAGCTGCAGCTGCTTGGGGCGGTTGTTGTTGTTGTGGCTGTTGTGGCGATGGCGGCGCTGGTGCTGGCACTTTGGTATGCGGCGCTGCTGTTTCGACCACTCCTCCAGCCACTTGGTCCTGTGACTTGCTCTGGTTTGGTTTGTCTGGTGTTGTTGCTTTAGTTGTTGCTGTTGTTGTAGTTGCTGATGCTGCTGCTGCGACTGCTGCTGCTGCTGCTGGTGTTGGTAGACTGCTACTTGGTTGGGATTGCTCTTTGGAATCCCGCGATATGGATGTAGGTGTACCTGGAACTGTGTACACATTTTGATTTAAATAAAACCTAATCTTAACACATCAAGTGCAACTTACGTTTGTCAATGTCTTGGCTCTGCAGCGAAGCAGAGTCATCGTCCAGGTCGAGCTGGAGCGCCGAGTTGCGGGGTTCCTGTGCAAGAAATTAAAACACAATAATTAGCAAATACTTTAAGAGCTGGCACAGAATTTCCTAGCACTGTTTACAACTACTATCATTTACTTCTAGGTGATTACTAATACAATTGCATTTATATTTACTGCTTAGATATTTATTTATTTTCAGATGTTGATTTCCCTTGGAGCTCAGCCACGGTTTTACTAATGGTGTCAGTAAAGCTTTATTGTTTATTTTAAGGAATTTAAGTTGGTTATCAATGTCTAAAAATATAAAATGATAGCCTTTGCTAACCGAGTGAAAAATTCTATCTAGAAATCAATGAAAATCAACGGAATCTCATCAAGATATGTTAAAAATAAATGAAACTCAATTAAAAGACAGCTCACCGAAATATCAGTGATGTGATAGTTATAGAAAATAATCTCAAGTTAACCTATTAATTTTAATAAGATTAATTATTGACGATAAGAAATGAGCAATAAGTTTGATAAGCGAAAATACATGGAACAAACTCGATTGATAAAGTATGAATATATAAATATATATAAATGCATGTATACAATATCTAAGGAATGCTTTGAAACGCTACAATGTGTTTGTGACCTCTGAACAAAAGCAAACTAAATACAGAAGTAGCAACTTGAATTCCGAGTACATGAAGCAAAGATAAACATATTTGGCAATGCTGATAAAAATAAGTAAAATAACTTGAATAAAGCGGAGCGTGCGATAGAGGAGGCTGTCACTGACGGGGCGGGTGGGACGGCTGACTGACTGGGCTAACTGGGTTTTTGGCTGCAGAACGACTTACCAACCCTCTGATAGAGCGAGCGCCGCTTCACCTGACGCTTAAGCTTCTAAATCAATTGCAGACAAACACACACATTAAATAATAAACGAGTGAAGAAGAAAACAAATTGTAAAATTTTACGAATAACGATAAGAACTCATCATATCCGGCAATTGACGGAGAGCAAAAAGTAAATAAACGAAAAGATTTATCGCAAAGTGCAGAAATGTTGGTTTTTTTCGGTTTTGTTGAGTTTTTGTATTTTGTTTGGAGCGAGGAGGCAGCGTGTAAGAGAAAATTGTACAAAGAGAGAGAGTTAGTATCATCTCTAGCTCTGGCTGTATTACGGGTGCATATATTGTGCTGGCAACAACAGGTAGGGTGGATGAATTTGAATAATAACTTACCTCAGCCTCATCATCGACGACCTCCTCGACAACCTCGGCCTTGTATTCGAGCAGCAGATCCTTAATGGGTTTGGCATCCAAATTGCGGCTAATAAAACCATGTTGCAGCAACACTTCCGTTGCAGGACGCAGTTGTGGATCCTACAAAACAAAAGAAAATATCATTAGTCAAGTTTAAAGGGATGTAAATAATTGGGTGCAATTCAAATATCCCACCTTGACTAAAGACTTTTTAAGAAAATCATTGAATTCCTTGCTCCATCTGCTCGGTTGCTCCAATTTGGGCGGTTCGCTCTTTTGTATTTTGAGCAGGACGCGCATTGGCGACATTTCGCTATTCGGTGGCTCCATTTGCGCCAGCTCAATAAGTGTTATGCCCAGGGACCAAATGTCCACCTTGTGATCATACGGATTATCGCGAAACGTTTCGCACAGCACCAGCTCGGGTGCCATCCAATATGGCGTACCGATGAACGTGTCGTGCTTTTGCATCGTGTGTTTATTTTTGGCCGACACACCGAAATCAGCTGCAAAACAACGGCATAGCAAAAAGGTCAATTAGTTTGGATTACGACTTAATTAATTTAGAGCTGCGTACCCAGCTTGACGCCACCCTCCATGGTGAGCAGCACATTGCCAGCCTTCAAATCTCGATGTATGACCTTGTTCTTGTGCAGAAATGTCAGGCCCTCAGTCATATGCTTGCACACATAGGCAATTTGTGGCTCGGTTAGGGGCTTCTCCAGCTCCACCATAATGCTGTCCAAGGCGCCGCCGTCACAATATTCGATAAGCATCTAGTATAACGAATTAAAATTAAATATTTATAAACATTTACAGGGAATACAAGCTAAGAGCTAAACTTATTTTTAACTTTAGTTTGTAGTAGTTTTTATATTTGAAATAAATGAAATATACTAATTAATTTAGATAATCTACTATTTAAATAAATGAAATACACTAAATAATTTTTATAAATGATTTAGTTTATATTATAATATTTATATAAATTATTTTGTTTGTTTCATTTTATAAGTTGGCAAAATTCCAATCACTTAAAATTACATTCTTTTATTTCATATTTTGTTATTAGGAAATGCATTTGACGAGTTAGCCGAGTACCCGACTGAATCACTTGTAAGCACTTCGAATATACACACATAATAACTGGAATGTTAAATGTGATGTGATGAATGACTCACCCACAGTTTGTCATCTATCGAGAATGCCTCGTACAGTTCAACAATATTCGGATGTTTGATTTCCGAGAGTATATCGATTTCGACCATGTGATCGCTGAGATTTTCCTCATCCTCGAGCGTGCACATTTTGGCAGCGGCAAAGCGTCTGTGCTCCTTGTGCTGGGCCTTGTAGACCTTGCCGAAGGCGCCATCGCCCAATTCACCGACCATTTCCCACACTTCCGCCGGATCCGTTTCCATTTTGATATTGTTGTAGAGGCGTTTCTTTTTGGCATCGCCGCCCCCGCCCAGGTGGAAGACCTTCTTCAAATTCGTTATAAAGGACATTTTGGGGCTTTGTTCAATTTTCGGTTGCCTCTGTCTCGCTCTCTGCAGTTGCTTCTTGCACAAATTGAATTTATGAAATTTATTGTAGTTGTGGCGCCTTCTGTTCTACATGCTGCAAGGAGCGCATTGGCAACCAGCCAGATTTTAAACTCGATTTGGTGAAAGCTGCGTAACGACGACAACAACAAGAAGAAAAGCAAACACATGCATCATTGATCGAGCTTGAGTTTCATTGATTGATTCGAGCTTTGCTAACTGCTCTTTTTTCATCTTATTTTTTTTTGTCTAAATTTAAAACTCTCTCGTTGCTCACCTGTTTCCCCTCCTTCTGTTCTGCGTGCTTCTTCTTTGTCGCAGTGGTTCGAATGGAAATGGGCCAAAGCAGCGCTGCCTAGTTTGGGGTCGTGGGTTTGGCTTTGGCTCTTGTCTCGCGACTCTCGTCTCCTGTCTCTTTTCGCTTCTGTATGTTTATAATTTAATTAGCAGCTCGCGAGCTCTAATATTTGTACACCACATAGAAAGAAACACATACGAATGGCTGGAAAATGATTACAAACGAGAAAAGTAAAAGACGTAGACAAAAAAGAGCGTAAAACGACTGTCTGTGTGTATAATGTGTACAAGTGTGCGTGTGTGTGCATTTGCATGTGTATGCGTGCGTATATGTCTACCGAGCTGAGGCTGAGTCTCTGCTTGCTTGCTTGGCTCTTCTTCTTGTTGGCTTTGGTCTTCGCTGCTTTTCATTCGCATTGACAGTTTTTTGGCACAGACAGTAGCCTGCTTTGGCTAAACCCGATACGATAAGCAATTGAATTTAAACAATGCAAACACACGATTTGTAAACAACACGCGCGCACTTTGAAGCTGAAGCCTCAGGTTCAGTCTGAGTCTCAGCCTCGTTTTACAGTTGCTCATTGATGATTACGCCGCGGCCGCCCATCACTGGTGTGTATTGGTGTGTGTGTGAAACTGTAGACGAAAGCAGCAAGCGACAGCAGCTAAAAACAATTACCTCATCGTCGCATCACACTCATTTTATCATATCAGTTAGTTTGACACAACAACGCACGACAAACGCGCTCAACGAATTTTATGGCATTACTAAACTTTTCGCTTAGATAAAAAAAACGTTTTGCACTCAGATTGCTAATTGCTTTGGATATTTTGTCAATTTCTCTCGCGCAACACTAATCAGTGTGACCAGTTATTGCAGTATAGTCAGCGACGATATGGCAACGCGCATTTTCCTATTCTGCTGAGCAAAATGGCGATTAGCGTGTGAGAGAGGAACACGAACGATGTGCGTGTGTGTATTGCCGCCAAGGCAAAATAGATCAGCAATTCACAACTACTCACAAGCACGCAAAGTAAATACCGATAGCGGTCCACCAATTAGCATTCAATTGCTAACACTAATAGTTTTATTGTTGCCTTAGCGCATTAGTAGTTATTAAAAATATTTTTACAAATTAAATTTGTAATTCTTATACAATTATATCGATATATCGACGTTATTTTAACTTTTTGGTTGCTATACTGGCATAAATGCTTAATGTTGCATAAAGAATGCTTATATCGATACCTATGGAAGAGTAGTTGAATGTGTATCGAATCATCGCTATATGCAATTAATCGATATAATAGCCATCGCTAGCCACACGTCAAAAGAAGAAGAATTTGCTTGTCATTTCGGTGTTTCGCTCAAATTGTTACTCGCAACAAATAACATTTTGTTGCAAAATTGTCGCAAGTACGTTTTGCATATAAGACACAAGCATAGCACGCTGTGCGTAGCAAATTTGCCCCAACAAGCACAACAACAAACAAAAATACAAAATGCCGTCGCTGGAGGTAAGCGTAAACAAAGTGATTGTCCATCCGCTGGTTCTGTTATCGGTTGTGGACCATTTCAATCGCATGGGCAAAATTGGCAACCAGAAACGGGTCGTTGGCGTCCTTCTGGGCTGCTGGCGCTCCAAGGGTGTCCTCGATGTGTCCAACAGTTTTGCAGGTGAGTAGTAGGCATTTAAAAAAAGTATATATAATCAATAACCAATGACTATTTTTTGCAGTGCCTTTTGATGAGGATGACAAGGATAAATCGGTGTGGTTCTTGGATCATGATTATCTGGAGAATATGTATGGCATGTTCAAGAAAGTCAATGCACGTGAACGCGTTGTGGGCTGGTATCACACCGGACCGAAGCTGCATCAGAATGATATAGCTATAAATGAGCTGGTTCGCCGCTATTGTCCCAATTCAGTGCTGGTCATTATTGATGCCAAGCCCAAGGATCTGGGTTTGCCCACAGAGGCATATATATCCGTTGAGGAGGTGCATGACGACGGCTCGCCGACCAGTAAAACTTTCGAGCATGTCCCCAGCGAAATTGGCGCCGAGGAGGCGGAAGAAGTAGGCGTGGAGCATCTGTTGCGCGATATTAAGGACACCACTGTGGGCAGCCTGTCTCAAAAGATCACAAACCAGCTGATGGGCCTCAAGGGCCTTAATGCCCAACTGCGCGATATTAAACAGTATCTGCAGCGTGTGGGCGATGGAAAAATGCCCATCAACCATCAGATTGTCTACCAGCTGCAGGATATATTCAATCTGCTGCCCGACATTACCAGCGATCAATTCACGGGCACAATGTATGTGAAGACCAACGATCAGATGCTCGTCGTCTATTTGGCTTCGATGGTGCGTTCGATAATTGCGCTTCATAATCTGATCAACAATAAGCTGGCGAATCGTGATGCTGAGGAGGGCAAGAAGGTTGTCGAGGGTGCTGATAAGGATGGCAAGGATAAAAATAAGGATAGCAAGGATAAAGAGAATAAGGATACTAAGGATAAGGATGCCAGCAAGGACAAGAAGTCCGATGAGAAGTCAGACAAGAGCAAGGACGATGGCGGCAAGAGTGCCAAGAAATAGGAACGAAAGAAAAAACGCAAATCACGTCGCAAACGCAAGAAGCAGCAGCACTAACAACAACAACGACTGCAACGAGATCAACAACATCCGCAGCAGGCGACATAAACATCAAAAACAACAGCAAACCATTTTTGGGCCACCTCAGCGGCCAGTGTTTCACATGTCAACAGAAATCCTGGCGAAATAATAGCTTACATTATATCTCTTCATAACACATGATTCACAAACTTGAATATCGTACATGGCTATATGCATATATATATGTATGGATACACGCAGCGAGATCATATTTTAACTATTTTTTGTAGCTATTTTAGTATGCTAAAAAAAAACAAAGTAACCAGCAAGTTGATGTAATTAAAATTTAAAACTAATTTAAAACTTACCTGCGAATTTTTCATTTAAAGAAAAATTATAAAAATCTATCTAGAATTGAAACAAACCAATTTTAATTGTAGGGGAGCCTGGAGTCAGACGAAATTGTCGGGAAATATCCAAAAGTTAGTGCATAATCAACGCAGAGGGAACCAAAGTAAAACAACGATTGCATTAAAAAATCCGTTAAGTTGTCACAGAAATCTGGCAGTGGAAAATTTAGACCCACTAAGATCTCCTCAAAATGAAACATTTCTCTTCTTATTGGTTTTTGGTACTACCAAAATTATATTCAAAACAAAAAGATTACAAATCGAAAAACAATTGTAAATGGCTGTTCTACAATTGTTTTTGAAAGAAAGAAGACGATATATATATATATAAATATATATGTTGGCTTACATGCGCATTGTACAGGGTGTTCTTAACATGTTGAGCTAAGTATTATTTATCTCGCGATATTGCTATTTAAAAAGCATTTGTTACCAATTTACTTCCACAATATACAATTATTTAACTTAATGCTAATTCCAAATAAAGGAGCTTGAACTATATAATTTTCGACATTACTTAATACATATTTGTTTTGCAACGAGCAGCAATTTAACATGGTATAAATGTGTGTATTTATGTATGTATTTGCTTGTAATTTACGGTAAATTTTAGATAGTGGATTATACGAGTATTTAGGCTAGTTCAAACAATGAGTTCTTTGCAAATTGTGCACTAACAACTATAATTACGATAAATACTTGCAGTAAAAAAAACATAACCTTGCCCAAAAAAACGAAAATTCCGCAAATGGCTGTTTGCAGAGCTTTCGAATGGAACGATTGCAACTTATCATTTGATTCTTTTTGCTTATAGTAGTGTTTTAGTAAACTTTAAACCAACCACTCACTGGCGAGTGGAAACTTGAGCGGTTTGCAGCGGCTGATCATTCGGGCGCAGTTATTGTCCTCGGCAGCAGTTGTTGGATTGCTTTGGTAGCTTTTCTCGTTGACCGAGCCGAGACTTAAACTATGGCTAAGACTAGCACTAGCACTATATGTAATAATATCATTGCTATTCCGTAAGTTTGTGTGTGGCCGATTAGCCTCCTTTTCCTTCTCCGTATCATCATCCAATCCATCTGTTTCCATATAGCTAAGATTATTTGTGTGGTAAGCGTAGTAACTGTTGAAATCTAGCAGCTTATTATTGCTGCTCTCAACTTCTGTATTTGCTGATGTTGTTTCTTTTTTAGTTGGTGTTAAGCTTTTACAATTTAAATTATAGATATTTATGTTGGTTTTGCTGGTGTGTATATTCAAATGGACAGCATTGTCATGTCACACCGAAGTGCCCTGCTGGCCCGGCACCACCGAGCCACAGCTCTCGTCCGGCTTAAACGTCTCCTGCAGCCGCTGCTTACAATTTCCCTTGGATGCGAAAAAGAACTTGTATATCATATACATGGGTATGCACATCACCGATGAGCATGTGACAGCCCAGCCCACCTGGGTGCTCCATGGTGGATAGTAAAACTCCTCGCCCAGCATCTCCTTGTAGCCCAAAATCGAGAATATAAAGATGGTCTGCAAAAGCATATTTGATATTTAATTTATATCATTTGATATTTGTAACTTGAACTTACCAGCAAAAACACTGGACTAATGTACGTCCAACAGATGCGCCAGAACAGACCCGGCCTGGAGCCCAACATTTGCTCCACATCGTCGCTGAAGCGATCAACGCCATAAAACCAAAATACACCAGCTGCTTCCACAAATACCACAAAGAGTATGGCCAGACCGGGTCCATAGACATTCAAAAAGTTGACCAAAACAACTCCGCCCTGAAAAACATGATGGGCATAGATAAAATAATGCAGTAAATTTAGACTGAGTCATGATTCTCTGAATAGGAAAGCAATAATATGTTTTGTTGTTTATCAATTGGAAAGAAACACAGGTCAAGAATCCTTTCTTTACATGCAAATTAAATCAAAATATAAAAATAAAATGTTTAATAAGCTGCGGCAGTAAAGGTCCTATCTACACAAAACAAATACTCCATCATAACAAAACCCAAGTGGAAGGATGCGAAGAAATGGATGCAGTTGTGTTTGATTAATGGATGCAGGTGGAGTTGCCGGTTAAGATATGCATGGAAATGGAATAGCTTGATCCATTTGACCGATACGGCAAGGCGAGTGGCCAAGACAAAATATATATCTATATATATGTATATATATATATATACATGTGGAAGATACTAAATTACAATTTCAAATGTAATCAGACAAAGTGGCAAACGTTCGGACAAGTGTTTGGCCAATAGCGAAAGCCAACAACAACTGCTTGGCCCAGCCAAAAGCAAACATGTGAGCTGACAGGTGATAAAAATGCAGGAGCAAAGGATGTGGTTGGGAGGAGGGGGAGATGGAAGGAAGCCACTTGACTGGAGACTAAGTAAGTATGTGAGATTAACTGAAGGTACGATAAAAAGCACTTAACATGGCAATCCATCGTTTTTTGCCTCAACTAAACTGGCATATTTAAACAGTTATCCGACTGAGTAACTGCCTAACTGACTAACCGACTGACTGACAGACTCGAAGACAATCGCCAGTCATCGCAGTTGCTGCGTTTAATGAGCCATGTGTGCTGCCCATGGGGGATGCTGTTATCCTTAAAACCTACCAACCCATGCATATGGAGTAGCTTCAGTTCTCGCACTTAACAGTTAATTAAGCGAATCACTTCGACTGATAGATATATAGATGGATGGATAGATAGCGTTAGCCAAGTTACTTACATAGGTCATTGTGGGCAACGCACACAGGAAAATGAAGGCGAGCAGCAGCAGCACAAACAGCTCACGGCGTCTTCCAATCACACGTGGATACTCGTCACAGAGAGCCGTTATCATCGCCTCCAGTCCACCAAAGGTGCTGTCCAATCCCAGCGTGATGAGCATTAGAAAGAATATAATGCTCCAGAAGACAGAGCCACTCATCGTTGCGATGGCCTCGGGATACACAATAAAGACGAGACCCGGACCTTCTAAACCCACCTTATCAATGGATGTTTTCTGCACAAAGGCCATGTAGCTAAATGGTAAAGGTTAATATAAATATTGCTTCAATTAATAGATAGATAAATAGATAACATATTCTATATAATCTATTATTACTTAATTAATTTAATCTATGTATTTAGCATAAGAACTTACCCCAGCACGGAGAAGATAACAAATCCGGCCAGAAAGCTAGTCAGGCAATTAATGCTGCTGGTTATGAGCGCATCCCTGTAGCAATTGTTATTAAATTTATTGTAGCTGGACAAGGCCAGAAGGGTGCCAAAGCCGGGACCCAGCGAGAAAAAGATCTGCGAGGCGGCATCAATCCAAACTTTGGAGTTCTTCAATTTATGCCACTCCGGAGTCAAGTAATACTTGATGCCCTCATCGGCGCCGGGCAAAGAGACGCCGCGCACCAACAAAATAATGAGCACTACGTAAGGCGCCAGGGCGGTAACCCAGACGACTTTTCCCGCACTACGTACACCCTTCCACAGCGAGAAATAAACGAGGACGAAGACGCCAAAAACACAGAGCGCCAATGTAGGCTTAACTGGGCCCATAAAATCCAAACCGTTGCTCTTATAGCTCTCCAATACTTGTCGTCTACATGATCAAGTAAAATACAGTTATAGCTATGTAGGTAGGCAGTTATGTGAAACTTACTCAAAAAACTCCTTGGCTGGCGATGTGGCCAGTTCAGTGAAGTTCTCGTTGGTCACTGGCATACAGTTTTGTGTGTTCCATGGATTATCGCATGACGTCCATGGCAACTTGGAGGTAAATGAGGCAAACAGATAATAAACCGCCCATCCAATAATTGTATTGTAGTACATCCCCATATAGATGTCGATCAAACAAATCGCATAGCCAACACCTGTCCCCGGATAAGGAAGTATCTTTTAGTTGACGGTTGTCGATTAACCAACATTATCATATTAAAATCCATTTTAGCTTGAACACACAATTTTCATTAAAAAATCATGTTAAATTTTGAAGTTTCATGACAACATTTAAATGCTCATAAAATACGCACTTTTTATCAATAGGTATCCATTGTGTGTGTGTGTGTGAGTGCATGTGTGTGTGTGTGTGCATCATGGGAATGCCAATCTCTGATTGATAACGATGAGAAAAATCATCAAGTTGAAATATTCCCACGTGACATTTTACACATTTCTGCTTATTGGGTCGGACAGAGGAACGAACAAATGGATAACTGAGATGTCTTTATGAATTCTGCTACCAGGTATCTATCTACCCAGCACCACACGCCCAGCCCCTCATTTCACACCAGCGCCCTACTAACAGTTGACTTGATGATGCCAATAAGACACGTCACGTGATTTTGAGTCGGCCTTGTGCTCTGCTTTCCTTTATTCAAACATTGCCACAAGCACAACTTAAGTGGGATATTTTCAAGTTGATTTCGAAGGCTGCATGGTAAAGCTATTCGCTTGCCAGATATTGCTTTTAACAATAGGTTTAGTTTTTGGTGTACAAATTTGGAGGCTTTCCATTAGAGGAAAGACGACTTCAAGAGTTAGCTACTGTGCATCTAAGAGTCGAGCACTCGTTATTTAAACGCTCATAGTTGGTTTTTTTTTTGCATCGTTTCTTTTCAGTTTTAATCGCCTGGCAGAAAGTTGGCGCAAGGGTTTCGCCGAGCAAACACTTGTTGAGCAAATGATGGGCGGCCACAAAGTAATATTTGCCGTTCGGCTCTGGGTGCCCAGGAAGCGTGAACAGAAAGCGATTCAAAGCGGTTCCAAGTGTGTGGCACACAGTGAGTCGGCAGAATGAAAGTTGATGCAAGTTTAAAGCGCCAGTCAGCCGCAGAATAAATCAACTTAAACATGTAGAGCGAGGATAGTCATCAAGCAAGAAGCAAAATCCATTTGAGAGCAGAGAGCTGTGCCCATTTTGTTTTCGCCATTTAATGGAATTATCAACTTGATATGCAAAAACTTTTGAGTGTCTTCGTGTTTATCGAGATAAGTCAATTTCCGGAAGGCGACGCCTTCGTCAACAATTTAATTACGGGGTTCCGAATGCGCCTGATTTGTGCTCTATTCAAATATAAATTTCACTTGAATGCGGCATTAATTGTTGCAACAATATTCAGTCAGTCCGTCTATCCGCCTCACTGCCTTATCAGTTTCAAAAGCGTGTCTCTTTCAGACTTCAGCTGATAATGTTGCCAACAGCAGTTTGGGGGCCAAAAACAATGAGAGCCAACTCCCAGAGACATGTGTTGCAAGCAGGCTGCGGGTGCTCCAAAGGCCAAAAAAATAACAGGAACTCGGCCTATCAGCACCAGTAACATCATACTCAATTTGTGGCATAATTTTTGCTGGCATATTTTTAAAGACTTCATGAAATGTGCGTATACGTAACATATATTTATATACATATATCTATACATACATATACATATATATACATTTGACTGGCGGCATTTGACTGTGCAAACACTCCGTATTAAACGTTTATTGGCTGCTTAATAGATTTCAACAGGCAATTTCACTTTAATGCTTTTTTTTACCCTTAATTCAATGTTTGCGATTCATTTATGTGCTGGAGCCATAAACACCTGCTACAGGTAGCAAAAATGCTTTACCTGAGGGTGTGTCAAAAAAATGGACGAATTAAAAGGAATATTAGATATATAATAAGAAAAACTCTTTAAGTCTGGAGAACATATTAGTTCTATTCATATTTTTAATCTGATCTCAAGATTACTTAACAAATGTGCAGACCTTTCAAATAACATCAGTCTAAGCATGGCGCCTGCATTCCATATATATAATATTTATATTCCTTAACTGAACTGTGTTGAATTTGTTTCCACTTACCCTTGAGAGCTGGACAAATGCGCTTCCAGATGCTAATACAACCGCAACGATGAAACTGACCCAGTGCCAGTTCCATGTAGAACAAAGGTAGACCCCCAAAGATGAGAAAGACGCAGTAGGGCACCAAAAAGGCGCCACCGCCATTCTGATAGCAGATGTAGGGAAATCTCCAAACGTTGCCCAAATCGACAGCAAAACCAATGACGGCCAACAGAAACTCCGCCTTTTGGCCCCAAGTCTCACGAGGACGCTCCGTCACAGAAACAACCAAAACGCGCTGCAAAACAAAAAGAGAAAGAAAATGAGGAAAATTTAAAAGTGGAATGATTTTGTTAGGGATTTGTGGGAAAAAACGAGATTTGAACTTTGAATGTACCTCGTTGTTGGTTAACCGCGGCGCCAGCGGATCGGTGACCTTGGCTGGTGTTGCAGTATCGCCATCATCTTCGTTGGAGTCATCTTCATTGTTCGGCGACTCCATATTGTTGCCCCATGGTGCAGTTGCAGTTGCACTCGTTGCCGCCGCACTGTGAGCGAACTCGGTGCTGTTGCTGTTGCTCTTGCTGCTGCGATCCATGTTGGGCTTGAGTATCTCTGTTTCTGCCCTGGTGGGCGTTGGCTTTGGCATGGGCGTGGCCGAGTACGCCGATCGGGGCACTAGCGTCGCCAGCCGGACTGAAGGACTGCCCTGCGCCACGGGATTCGTTTGCGACTGTGCCAGAGCCGAAAGCCAGAGCCAAGGTTAGGCTCCTCTCTCTCTCTCACTCTCAGTCCCTCTCTCTCCCCCTCTCTCCCGCTATCTCTGTCAGTCCTGTGCACACCTGTTTCGTCTGTTTCTCGGCCAACCTTTAGCGTACGCTGTGCATTGAAAATTGCATTTCGCCTTTTATGTTTACATGCTGGTCAACACATCGCCCACGGACGGAGGGAGTAGAAGCGGTGGCGGTGACCTTGAGACTGCAATTGCGATTGCCATTAACTGCAAGCGGTGAAAGGATTACATGTTACTTCCATGGATGCACAACTAATGAGGCTCCACCCAATTGCTGTTCACAACACACACACACACGCACAAACACACACACACAAGCACTAATTTCAGTGACATTGCAGCAAATGTGTGTGTGTATATGTGATGTCCTTAAAAATTCATATCGAAAAGAGTGAGCTAATATTAGGGTGCTTCAGGCTGGTCAAAAATAAAAATGAATAAAATAAATAAGATGAGCAAATGAATAAGAAGTGGGGAATTTTCCTATGTTAATCTTTATTTTAAATTTTACATTAAGAAAATTCGGATCAATTATATGAAAATTGGGTTCCGATCGACTTAAATAATTTATAATAATTGTGTTTCATTCATTATGTATAAACATATTTAATCAAATGATTTTTTTTAATTTCTTTAATTTAATTTCTTAAGTTAATTTCTTTTGAGTTTTGCTAGCTGCCCCTGCGGAGAAACACATATGTACGTATATACTTGTATTCTGTCCAACGCATCGCGGTCCCTGAGGTGTCCTTTGTGTGGTAATCTATGGCTCAGTGATTGGACCGATTTGCGTTCTGAGGCCATCGCCGTACGTCGTTGGACAAATGGTGCGCATCGCTGGCCAAATTGACGATGTTCAATGTCAATGTTGTAAATACTGATGGACTCTCATGTGTGTGTGTGTGTGTGTGAGTGTGTGTGTGTCGCAATGAATATTGTTTGGCTTTATTTTAATCGTTATCAGTTACAGTTGCGATGCGTGCACAGCAGCCGCCGGGGTTTGAAACTGTTCAAATATTGGCATTTAATATGTTTTTTGGAGTGCAGCGATTGAATTTGCTTCAGGCGAATACCTGTTGGATTATTTGCATAGGATAAGCCTGAAGTTGTGACTGGTTCTCTTTTATTCATTTTTTGTTTCAAGCAATTGCGGATTTTCGCATCTTGTTTACCAAGCATTGCCTTCTTTGCACTGCAAGCAGTAGACATATGCCTTTAAATTAACATTTTTAATTACCATTTAATGATACCGATATTTTTGCACCTGTCACAATTTCTCAAGAAAAAAAAAACAAATATTCTTTGTGTGAAGCTGCTTTATTCGGAATTCTGATAAGACAAAAGAGCACAGCACAGCGCAAATTGGAAATGATTAAAAGGCACTCAAAGATAGGGAGAAAGCAAACAAATGGCACGTGTGAATTGCAAATTAATTGCTTATGGTAATTCCAAACATAAAAGCAAATATCAAAATATAACTCATTGAAGTGGATTATTATCGCATTGACAAACTTCCATTTGCAAATTCTACACAAAAATTATCCAAAAGACAAAAAAAAATAAAATAAAAGTATTCCTGACGTGAACTAAACTTTGAACTAATAGTTCACTAACGTCCATAAACTATTGAAATTCAAAATATAAAATATAGATTATTTGTTATAGTTTTCAAATATTTTTATGTGTATTTATTAATAAAACTTAGTAAATATTAATTTAATAATAATTGAATAAGTGTTAATATTTGATCAATTTAATGCACTTTGTAAGATTTTTCTTAACTATGTTAAATGTTACATAAACGAATAAGTTATCATCCATAAAATCTTTTGAAATCATTATTTAAGTAAAAGCATTTCAAACACTTACTTTTTACTACAAAGATCCAAGTTATTTATTTTTTTTAAAACCCACGACATTTAAAATAAGATATTTCACTTTTCCACTTGAACAAAGCAAATTTGAAAGATTTGAGTGGCGCGCGCCGCTTCTTGGTGGCAACTGATGCCAATGCGAGCGAGGCACCTCCTTTTATAGGTGGACATCCGACTCGTGTTCAGGACACAAGCCGAGTCGAACTGTTGTCCTTCGTGTGTCGGTTAAGTGTATGCGGGCTTTTTGATGGGAAGGAGGTGGGTTCTGGGGCGGTTTGTTGGCCGACCGTTGCCTCAGCCGGACAGTTGGCAACTGTAACTTAAATTGCGACAAACTGTTGCTTGCGAAAGTTGATTGAAGGGCACCCGCAGGGGAAGTGGTAGGGGTTTGGTTGAAATGCGCTATTTGCCATTAAATGCTCGATTTTAACTGACTCTCCTTAAGTATGGAGTTGGCTTCTTTTGAAATGTTTATGTTCAACGGCAATGCAACAAAATCAATTCCTGCTTTAGTCTTTTATTTTATTGCAAGTTGGTGATTTAAAAATTCATTTATGCTTATTCGCTTTGGCTTATAAGCATTTTAGAGTGCTCTTTACTCGTTTCAATTAAGTGGCAGACAAACATCTTCAGCGAAATCCATTTTAATTAAAACACTTCACATCTCACCCGAAAAAAATAAACAAAAAGCACTTGTTTTTTTTATTGAGTGGCGATTCTTAATTCATTTTGCACCGTTTTGGTTTATGTGTGGATGCTAATTTTCTTAACGCGCGATTATTCGGAGTGTAATTTATAGACTTTCAATAAACAAATGCACTCGTTGTGCAGATGCAGTTGCTCTAAATTATTCAAGTCAAACAAATCAGTTTAATTACAATTGACTTGTGACGACGGCGACTGTCGGCGGCAGCGGCGACTGCGGGGCACCGTCATCAGTTGAATACTGATTGTGCGCGCCTTGCGCTGCTCACGTTTTATATGGTTGAGGTAGGTGAGATTCACAATTGAAGCGATCGTTCTCTCTCTCTCTCTCTCTCACTCTCTCATCAGCTTAGCGGACTTTCGAAGAATGGTATGCACCCTTAAGCTGTGACGTCACGCACATGAGCGCCTCGGGCAAAACCTTGCGATCTGTGCTCCATTATTAGGAACGACGTTGAGGACTTTGGTATTGTTGTTGTTGCTGCTGCTGTTTCTTTGTGTGGGCGCGTCTGTCAATGAGCATGTTGAAACGGCTTATTCTACAAATGCCAATTGGTGCCGCGTCATCGTGTCTCAGTACATTTATGGGGTATTACACGCCCCGAAACTTATATAAATGAAATCGGATATTTGAATTTCCTAGCCAGCGCGCCCACGACCACAAACTGCTTACATACGTCATCGGCGTGAAGGTGGCTCACGCAAAGACGCAGCACCACCACCAACAACAAAAACAGCAATAGCATCAACAACAGCGTCTGCCTAAGTTTTTGTAATTGGATGAAAACGCAATTTTCATACTAATCTCTAATTTGCCGCGTAAATAAGTAAGTTTATTCGTATTCAAACTTCAACTTGCAATTGCAGATATGCAGATAATGTAAAAATACGAAATGAGTTAATAACCGTTATCCGCTTTGGCGCCGTTGCACCACAGTGACACTCAAACTGTTAACTTTACAGTGCCATTTCAGTGTAACATACTTACAGCTGGCTGTGCTGAAATTTTACTCAATTGAAGGAGCAACATAATTTTACTGTTCGCTTGCTGCTTTTTAGGTACAGAGTACGGCTTCTATTAAATTAATCTCTTTTTCCCAGAATTATTAGTTTGCTTACCCCCAAAAGAAAGCTTTTAAATTCCTAGCAAGAGTGCGCGCCATGTTCCTATGCAGTATACATCAAACTGTTTACATAACAGTGCCATTTTGAGTGTTATTACCAAACGATATATTCAGCGATATATCGGTGGGCAGCGTTGCTAGACTTTGGAACGTATACTTGTATTTTGTAAACAAACACTAAAATCAGAGCCAAATAGTTTGCTTAGTTTAGTTTTAACTTGATTAATTGCAATAATGCGCATTACACGACACTTTTCGCAACTGTGGGAGAAACGCAACCCCACCGCTGCCTACCTGAGCACCTATTTCTTCTTCGCGGCACTTCGCCTGGTGCTGGTATTTGTGCCCCAATTGGGCTACGTGCATCCCGATGAGTTTTTCCAGAGCGTCGAGGTGATGACGGGTGAGTAGAAATGATTGGCATGACTCTCAATTAATTACTCTTGTCTCTACTAGGTGATCACTTTCGCTTGGAGCACACACGCACCTGGGAGTTCAACAATACGATGCCGGTGCGGAGCATTACGCTACCTTGGGCTTTGCTCCGTGTGCCGTGGAGCTTCTATGAGTTTGTGGCAATGTATGTCCGTGAATTCTGGCACCTGGAGCTGATCAATAGCTATGCCTATCTGGTGTTTCCACGTCTTATCTACGCGCTGATCTCATACAGCAACGACTATTGCCTGTATCGCATTTGCCGCTTGTATGGATTGCGTCATGAGATTCGTCTGCTGGCGCTGGGCAGCTGTTGGGTGTTGCTCGTCTTTGGCACTCGCACCTTCTCCAATACCCTCGAGCTGGCCATGTGCGCTTGGCTGCTCTGCCTGGTGGCCGAATGCATGCTGATAACAAATACGGTTGTCTACAAAAAGGAGTTTCTGGAGGAGAAGTACGATAAGGCGGCATCGATAAGTGAACGCGTCAAGATCTGGAAACTGAAGAATGCGCTGCCTGCGCACAACTTGCAGCATATGTTCGCCATGTCCAGCATTTGTGTCGCCGGCGTCTTCAATCGACCCACTTTCCTGCTCTTCGGAGCACCCATGGTCTTCTTCTGGCTGCTGCGTGGCATGGGCACGAGGAGCGTCACCTTTCGGGACTTCAATCTGCGCATTGGACTCTTCTGCTTGTGTGCCCTGCCAGCTCTGCTGCTGTTCATATTCTGTGATTCGCTGTACTATCAGCACTTGACGGTCGGTGAGCTGCACATGCTCCAACTGGGCATCGATAATTTTGTTTTTACGCCGTGGAACTTTATCAAATACAATCTGGACTCGGCGCAGACAGCGTCGCATGGCGTGCATCCGTGCTATGTGCATCTGCTGATTAATGTGCCGCTGCTCTTCAACGTTCTGGGCCTGGCCGCGTTGGGTGCATTTGCTCAGCTCCTGTTGCGCTTCTTTTGCGCTGAGTATCAACTGCTGCCCAAGTTCCAGAGCATTGTCTCGCTGATGTCGGGCGCAATCTTTGTGCCACTGTTCTTTTTGTCACTGATCAATCATCAGGAGCCGCGTTTCCTGCTGCCCCTAACATTTCCACTGCTTCTGTTGCATGCTCCAAAGCTGATTACAGGATTTACACCCGTCTATCCATTTCAGACGCAACATCCGCTGCTGATTTGGTTCTACAAGCGGCTGCTGTGCAGCAGAGTGTCGGCGCCGCATTTGCTCCGCATTTGGTATGTGTGCAACGTACTGTTGACGCTCTTCTTTGGATTCATCCATCAGGCGGGCATCTTTCCGCTGGCACAGCGCATGTCGCATGTGGTAGCCACCAAGCCGACGGCTACCCATGTCCATCTGCTCACCTCGCACACGTACAGCCTGCCGCTGCATCTGGTGAATGTGCCCAGCTCGAGCCTGCAGCACTTTAATCCGCAGACACATCAACGCTATCGACGCCAGCGTGACTTTTATCTGTATGAATACGGTGGACTCGCATTGGACAATCTGATGTACAAGGTGAAGCTGATCTCGGCCAATTGCGAGCTGAAGCGGAACGGTGTGAAGCGATTGCGTTACAAGATCTATTTGGCCATACCAGCTGCACTGAGCGGGGAGCTGCATGAGGCACTGCAGCGCTCCAATGCCAGCAGCTATCTGAACTTTGAGCTCGTCTCCGTCTTCTATCCACATCTGTCAACGGAGGCGTTTCCACGCCTGCAGGGCCGCCATCCCTGCGATGTGGATGCACCGCATTGGACGCACGATGATCTGCGCGGCACTTGCGCTGTGGAGCAGCCGCCAACGCTGAGCTTTGCCTACCTGAGCCGCCAGTTCAGCTCGTTTGTGCATCAGTTCGGACTGGCGCTGTACGAGATCGATGTGCGTCGGAAACAGTCGAAGACAACGGCTACTCACACACTAGATCTGGACACGGCTCCAGCGACGCCGCTGCCCGAATCATCGGCGTAATAGTTGGCGTTCTTTTTTCGGCTTCAGATTCCTGTCCAAAGTGTGTCTTATACCAAAGATTAAGCTAAGCATTAGATCAATCTTGATTGTTGATTCTCAGTTCTAGTCACACAATCGCCTCACATAATTGTAACAATTATTCATCACCAGCAACATTCCTGCTTAAACCGAGTAGCTAAATATCAACACATTTCCAATGCTCATAATACAATTATTTACTAACTTCGATTTATATTCGTTGAACACGAAATCCTTATCTTTTGTAACGTAAAGTAAGTTAACTAATATATGTATAATTTAATTGCCCATTTTTTTAAAGCTTGCCTAATTCCTAAATATTCTAAGCCATATTGTAGAGCATGAATTATAATGTATCTTAAATTATCTTGCAAATACATTGTTTTTCTTAAGCATTAAATATGCATTTGAATTGATCTAAAATAAAAGATTTGATTTTCGATTATTTCATTTTAAATAAAGCGGATTTATATAAAGGCAGCTTAGGAACCGATTCGTGCCCATAAAAAGTGAGCCATGATAAGAATTAAGCTGGGTAAAAGTGATCCCAAGAACCTGAATATGTTCAATCTATTTATTTATTTACTTGCCAATAAGCTGTTTACGAACAATTTGTTATTAACTATTTTTATTATTTATTTGATGCTGTCAAACAAACGCTGATATAATTTAATTATAAATTTTGGCAACATTAAATTGAAAATACAATTTAATCCATTTGACACGCCGCGACAAACATTTGGCACTTGGCTGAGATTGGTTCTTTCGCTGCGAGGTGCGGCATCCGCGTTCATTGAACGTACCAAGCAGAATAATTGGGGGCACAAACAATTTCTCATTGCGTCCGCATTGTGTTCTAATTCAGACACAAAATATTTTTTTTTTTGGTCTCCGGCCTAAGCCGTAAACTCGTTTGCGGACGTTGTAGGCTGCGACCGCAGACTGGCTATAAAACCGTTTGGCTAATTGGCCAAAAGCATCAGTCGCTGACAACTCAAACCAAAATCAACAACATGAAAGTAAGTCCAAGGATCTCTTATGCTCTTTTGGTTTACAATTTCTAATCCTCGTTCTTACTTGCAGTTCCTCATCTGCTTCGTTGCTCTGTGCGTGGCCGTCGCTCAGGCTGGCTTTGTGGCTTCACCTTTGACCTATGCTGCTGCTCCTGGATATGCCGCCACCTATGCCGCAGCACCCACCTATGCAGCACCCACCTATGCAGCAGCCACCTATGCAGCAGCCACCTATGCCGCAGCACCCACCTATGCAGCTGCCACCTATGCCGCTGCTCCAGTGACCACCTACTCGGCTCATGCTGTGCCCGCTGCCTACTCCACTTATGCAGCTGCTGCTCCCGCCTACACAGCGTCCGTGTACAGTGCACCTGTCGCAACCTATGCTGCCGCTCCAGCCTATGCTGCCCCAGTTGCCACCTATGCTGCACCGGCTGTCGTCAGCCCCTTCTTGAAGAAGAAGTAAACTGTTTGACAAAAAAACATCTTTGCGATCCATTAAATACTGCATAAACTGTGAGAACTAATCAAATTAATGTTGAAATTATTGGGTAAGGGGTTCTTTACAGATGGAAAACTATCACAGCTGGTATATCTGTTAGAAAGGGATCCGAATCCGGCCTGATAACCATTTTATTTATATTTTAAATCAAAGCACATTATTCTATTCTGATTCCAAAGGTGATTCAAAGATGGGCATCTAAATTTCAGGCGTCGTTTTTGAAAACTTTATCACTTTTGACACTGTTATGTATCTGAAAAGCTTTATACAGTGTCTATAAGTAATATTTGACAGAATAATTTTCCATTTAAAATCGAGAAAGAAGTGCGTGATCAACTTTAAATGCAGTATTAATGTAGAGCTCAAATCATGATCAAAAAGAACTGGTTTTTGAAAATCTGATCGGTTTTTTAATAATATATTATTAACCTGAAACTTATTGGCCAACTGCTATCAGCTAAGACATTATGCTCTGATTCGATGAATAGAAGTAAAATTGTATTTATGTTGCTCTATTATTTATTTTTTGATTGCTTGCAACCGTAAATGCTTAATAGATATTGAATCGGTGATGCTACAAACTTGTAACTAGACTACATTTAACTTAGAAGCTGGTAAATATTGTAAGCCAAATGCAAAACAAATAACACTAAGGGTTAACTAAATGAAGGACACACTTGGTTTTAATGGATATTACGGCTCAAATACATGGGATTCGGATTCGGTGAGTCAACATCCTCGAAGACAAAGTCCTCCTCGGCGTTCCAACGCACACTTCGCTCTCGACTTACACTGCATTTTACAGGGTATCGTGCCATTATTGTGGGTTGTCGGTTGGCGGTACGAGAAAAAAAGGTAAGGTTCAGAATATATAGACTTTGTCGCTGTGAACACATAAGAATTTGTGTATGTTTCGATTGGTACTCTTTGTCAAGAATTCGATTACAAAACAAACAAAAAATAATCAATATCAAATGGGACAAAAAACAAAAGCACATTCGATAAATGTTCAATAACGTTGATAGAACCTGTTCATCCCAGCCGCTGGCGGTGGCGGAGGAGGCGGTGCACCGCGTGGCGGAGTGCGACGGGCACTAAAAAATAGTTACAAGTTAGATATATATAGGGATTAGTAGATGCTTATATTAATGAATCTTACGCCGATACAGCGTCAGCGTCCAGATTTGCCCCAGTACCGTACACATCGCTCTCGTCCAAATCAAATTCGTCGGTACCAGTGCGTTGGCTGTGAAGAAACAGGGTATACAATTCAACAAGTTTTTTTAATTGATGATAAATGGAGTGCAACAATCATTCTTTAAAATGATGGCGCTTGAAATGGTTTAAGTGATAATAAGAAAGATCTGGAATTATTTATAAATATAGCTGGATCGATTAATTTGTTTTTGGCGGGTTATTCAAAATTAGATAAGGAGCCTTCAGCAATGATGTGTGGAAGGAGCAAGTTTCGAGCTGTCATCTCTAATTGAGTCTCTACGGGCTGGATGTCAACTCACAGGCGCTGACTCCGCTTGTTGATAATATCCTGCACGGCTCGGGCAGTCAACGAGACTTTGTTCCGCAAACGCATCGGCGTTCGTGGCATGGGCACCGCAGTGGGTATATCCGGATTGACGCTCAGAACGGGTGTGACCGGACGACGAATCAGCTCACTGCCAGATCTATCCACATTGCTACCACGTCTTCAATGGAGAAACGAGTCACTCAAAGACGGAACAAGGGGGCGTGGCACACTTACAGATTTGGATTAGCACGCAACTGGTTGCGATTATCCGACAGCAGTCGGCGATTATCCGGCTGACGCTGTTGCTCGGGACTGGCGCTATTCTTGGCGCGCCAGCCGTTGTCCTGCTGTGTATCCTCAAAGTCAAACTCCTCAGTGCCCTGGCGGCGACTGGGCAGCAACAACAACAATAACAGAGTGGAATCAGAGGGGGTGGTAATTTGTGAGGGGCGGGTGAGCTGAGGCAGCTTTGGGGTCAACTTACAGCGGTGGCTTGATCTTATTGCGGGACTGCCAAATGTTGGTAATCTTTCTAGACTGACTGCTGTCGCGCTCATTGGAGTTGGCACGACTGGCCGCACTGGATGAGCCCCAATTGTCATCGTCCCGCCTGCTCAGCATTTTCCCAATGTGATGAGTGAAAAAGCTGGTGAAGATGTGTGCCTTGCAACAATTGTTTCATCTATCTACTCACAGCTGCTGGCGACTGCGCACTGGCGTATTGATGGTCGCCATTTCGCGTCCGCGGCTCAGCTCACGCTCTCGACTCCGCGGCTCACGCTCCCGATCCCGATCACGCATCCGCTCACGCTCCAGCTCACGCTGCTCCGACTCCTGACGTCTCAGCTGGTGCTGCGTCTGTGGCTGCTGCTGTTGCTGGGTTTGCCTTGAGGGCGTGGAGTCGTCATCGGCTATGTCCAGTGTCTCCTCGGTGGCGGTGCGTCGTCTGTGCAAATGATTGATATTGAGATTGATTAGAAGAAGCAAAATTAATCTGGATTAATAAGAATATTAACTTCTTTTTTTGTATCCATTTAGGCCCATGAATAACTTAAAAAACTTTGAAAATTATTTTTCAACATGATATTTTAGATGAATATTTGTAGGATATCCTAGGGGATCCCATTTACGGCACATTTGACTCATTGAGCCCCAGCTATATTATCCTACTCCTTCGCTAAATGCAAGATTTGAGGCACCATCCATCCTTTGGATTGGATGAGCATTGCTAGTAGCGTTGGCTGAAGTCTGTCTGCTATTTATGATTTTTTTCTTTAAGTGTAAACAAATCTCTGCTTCCAACTCACATTGGTGGTCTGGTTGCTCTTGCTCTCGCTGTGCTGCTGGTGCTGCGCTCCCGCTGCTGTTCCCGCTTCGCTGAGCTGGTCGTGCGCTGCTTCTGGCGTCCCCGACTATCTCCACGTCGACCCCGGTCATCGTCTCTGTCACTTTGGTTACTCCGATCACTGCGTCGATGCTTGTTCTTGTTGCGTGTCTGGGCACGATGCATGGCATTGAGACGCGTCTGTATGGTGATCAGGTTGAGGCCCACTGGCGTTCCAATTGCCCAGAGCAGTAGCGTCAGGAAGATGAAGAACCACAGGCCATTGATGAAGTCAACCAGATTGCGGCACAAAAAAATGCGACTGGCATCGAAAGTATCATAGAATGGACGACACTTGGTTGTCGTATCACCCAGCTGGGATTCCATGGTGGCGCGACTGCTCGTCAAATAGGTCTTCAGACTGTCAAGGTAAACATTATCATATATACATATATAATGTGACCATATAATTCCTTTCATTACATTTGCGCTACAATAATAAATATTCAGACTGCTTCTCATCCACTTGTAACTCAAAAGTCAATTTGTAAAATGCATTATTCAACAATTGCAAGTGGCATGCAGTTGAAATTGTCTGTTGTCTATTGTACTTCGAGTTGTACTTCAACTTCGAGTTGTCCTTCAGAAAAACAGAAATACAATCATGACACTTGGCAAACTTAATCAAACGATTACGACTTTCAATTATCTGATAAAACAAGAGCAACCATGTACGATGCCCCTGGTTGGGTTGAGGTTGTTTGCTCGATGTGTCGTTTGTTTATGTTTGCTTGCTGCTGCTCTGAAAAGAGCAGAATAGCAAAACAACAATAAAACACGCACACACACACACACATATTGATATATAGACAAGAAGGACTCTGGTCAGCCACAGGCGAGACGTAACGAGTGTTGATGCTAGGATGTGATTGTCCCATAGACAATCAGCTTTCAGTGCAATTAACCCCGGTAATTTGTTGCCTGTCTCCCCTTATACATGTGTGTGTGTGTGTTGCAAGCCGCATGTTGCATGTAATTGGGTTAGTATGCGCATCCTCCACTCACCGCTCTGTGTAGACACGCGTCAGATTGTGACAGATCTCGCCAGCCTTATTCTCCAGATAGCCCTGAATGCTCTTCAAATGATTGAGCGTCTGATTGACCTGTTTGGCCCACGGATCTCTCTGCAGCTCCAACGCTGTCAGATGGTAGAGTATCTCATTCTGTAAATTCTCCAGCGGCTGCAAAATGGCCGCCTGCAATCGTTTCGACCGACTGCCCAGCGTTGTCATCCGAGACGATGTGGCCACATCCTGAATCTAAATAGGATTATAAATGGGTGGTTTGGATGAAGCACAAGAGTGGAAAAATGTATGTAAGAAGATGAGTGTAACTCTTTCTGTAAAACTTTAATTTATTGGTTTTATGTGCAAAATTTGTTCGCTGATTCAAGAGTTGTTGTTGTATTAAACTAATGAGAAGTGCGCTGCTTGCTCACCTGGAGTGCAACGCGTTGCATTTGATCAATGAATGTGGCCAAATCCTTTTCGGGCGTGGGTGCGCCGACGCTATTACGGTATGTGGTTAAATTGAATGCGGATGTTTGCAGCATATTCTCCAAAATGTGCTGAATGGACTGTGTCAGCGAGAGCAGTGTGCGTTCCGATACGGAAATTGCATCGATGGCCGTTGAGACTTTTGGGAATTGTTTTAAATCGGCTATTTTTGTGGTATTAACGAACGCATCCAATTGAAAGACATTGTACGATGCTTGATTTTGTTCGCAGCCTCTGAATTGCGTATACGCCATGTAAGTGTGTGTGTTCATCAAATTTTGATAACGTTGTGGAAAGTGGCAAAGAAATTTTAAAAGATTTTCGGTTTACTGCACGCAAAACTTGGTCAGCTTTGCAATGTTCGTTCAGTTCGGGTGCTACTTTTGGACAAAAATCAGACACACAAACACACAGCCAGCTAGCCAGCTAGCCAGCCAGCCAGCCAGCCAGGCAGACAGTTATGTGGTAGGAATTGGTGCACTCGAGCATGGGGGGCGGTGCGATGTGCTGTATGCGGTCGTTCATGCATATTCTGCATCAGTGGCATGCGCATTTCGATCTCTGCATATAATTGGAATTGGGCTTAAAATTTGTGGCTACAAGGGTTGTGGGTGTTACAACGTGTGTCGTGTGTGCAGTGGTATTTCTGCGAAATTTAAGTGGCATGCGGCAGCTAGCAAATTTCACTATGATTTCAAAACTTTGAGGCTTAGTTGGACGTACGTACGGGTCTTACTAACGTATCTAAATTTATGTGCACTGCGGTTGGAATAATAAGTTTTTTGGACAGTAATGAACATTTGATGGCTGGCCATCTCGATTACTTGCGGCCGAGGAGTTCGCCAAGTGTAAACTTCTGATAGTGCTCTCGTACGTAGGGATTTAGACCTAGGAAACTTTTGAGTAATCAAGCAAACGGGTGAGAATCAATGGACACGTTTCTGGGTGGCACGCACAAGGGGCAATTGGTGATGTGGCAAGTTGGCAAAGGGCTGTGTTGAACTATTAACTATCTTAGTTTTGATTAGCTTCATGTAACTTAAAGATGAAATTTCCATGCCATAGATATATGCAAAAATAATTCCAACTTGATGAAATAATAAAAAAAATAAATAAAACGATTTTTAAAAGTAATACAAATAATAATAATAATAACAATAAATTAAAATTATAGCATATACAAAAAGATTTTGAGGTGTAATATAAATAATAATATATGCAGATAAAAATTAAGTTTAACAAATTTTAAGATCTTTTCCAATTTGAATAGGACTTATTCCAAGCCATTTAAATTTAGTAAATAGTTTAGTCATATTGTGAGTTTTCAATTTAGCAAGAATATTCAATGGTTTTGATGACCTGCAACTATGCCACCTCTGAACCAGAATTGCCCCAGCTAAAGCTTAAGTGACTATATAGAGAAAAAAGAACACACAAAAATTGACAGCTCATTAAAGCTGGGCAAGAAAACAGGTAGATTGAGCGCTTGTTCGATGGGTTTGAGGGCTATCAAAATTACAGGCACGTACAGTATCAAAGTAATTGGATAACAAAATTCGTTACTTGTTGGACTTGAGTAGGTTATACTTGTAGGTGCTAATTGGGTTAACTCTCTCTCTCTCTCTTTCTCTCTCTCTCTCGTTGGGATGTCTAAGTTAACGCATATATATTAGTGGGCAACAGGTAAGAAGTAATTCTTGCGCTTAACTCACCTGAGCGCTGTGCCCAGACTGACATTGACCACAGAACGATTGACGCCAGCGGGACGCATTAGTTCGCCAATGATGCCCGTTTGGGGCTCCTGGGCATAGACATAGCCGGGCTTATCGAATAGCTTACCCAGCATCTCATAATTATTGCCGTTGAGGGAGCGACAGAGGAAGACTTCAGTGTTGCCGCCAACGGCCAACGAGGCAACGCCGTAGAAGGTCAAACAGATGCTGCCCAGGCAAATGATCAATACTGCAATGAGAAAGACCACGCCCGACTTCACATTCGATTCGCACAGGTAACAGCAGTAGGACATCATCATGAAGAGCAAGACCCAAACGATCAGCATGGCTGCTATCCATCCGATGCTCCAATATGTGTTCGCCCACTCCTTAAGCTCATTGTAAGCCGGCTCCAAGGCTGGCCACATTCGCTGCAGTCGCTCAAGCAAGGCATTTATTGTCGATGTGAGCATCTGGGCATTTGCTGTTGTCCTGTGCCTGATGCTGGCCAACTGTTCCAGCGTATCTGTGCGGGCAAGTTTGGCAATTCAATTAGTGTATTCAATTCTGCTGCCCAAATGACACTAATTAATTTTGTGTTAAATCTGCACAACTTATGGCACCCCACAAAGAGTCGCCCCTAATCCAATCCGTGTTCTCATGGCCCAAACATGTTTCCAACTATTCTGAGCTGACATGTGTTATTGATTGAATTGTACATTTAAAGTGAGACCATAATTGAGTTTTGGAATTTATGCCTTTTGTTACACTAAATCGTTTTATCTCTGCAGAAATGTAAATGTAATTAACTAAGAAACTTTTACAAAAACAAAGACAAAAACGACAAAACAGTTTCAGAGCTGCTTAGAACAATTTATTCTCATAAATTTCTGTTTAACTGAAATAATAAAGGAAATTTTTGAAATGTAAAAGCGGAACAATCATTTCAAAGATAAGTTCTAGGTTGTGGGATTGATATGTATAGATATACTATATCAAACCTTCTGAGAAATACAGAAATATGAAATATTTGTCTTGCAGCCAGTCGTAAAACTTGTATCATTAAAATAAAACTTGTTTAAAAATTGATTTATTTTTCTTAAAAAAAATCAATTAACGCCTTGATCATCAGACTCAAATAATTTTGCCCTTCATATTTTGTGGCTCTGACGAAGATTACTCCTAAAATGTTGGAGAGGGTATTATAAATTTGTGATGAAGTTTGTACTGCAATGAAGGAGACTTCTTCGACCCCTTAAAGTATATATATTTAAGCAGCAGAGTCGATATAGCATTTTCCATCTGCTCTATCCCATCTCTCCACCTGATCCTAAGCTTTAAAACTGTCTGAATGAAACTTGGAAAATATTCGTATTTTTAGATTGGATTAAAAAGAACAAAAATATAATAATATTTTCCATTTTCAACTCCAGACCAAAACTTCAACTTTGGCAGGTGAACTCCAGTAGTCGAGGGTATATTATCTTCGGCGTGTCTAAGATGGCCGAGTTTTAATATAACTTTACTGGTCATGAAACGTGACATAATATATATAGTATAAGTCGTTATTAAACAATTTTGTTTGTTGTTAGCTAAACATGCATATATGATGATCTCGAAAAGTTATCAAGCAGAACGCCTGATAAATTCGTATAAAAGCCACTGCCATTCTAGAGTGGAGCATCAGTAAAAGTTCGCGCTGCATTCCGCAATCATCACTAATCAAAATGTTTAAAATCGTAAGTATTCTGGTGCGAACTGAATCATCACGGACTGTGGCTATTAATAATGAACCTCCTCCAGCTAATGATCTGTTCGCTATTCGGCCTGGCCCTCGCCTTGTCAGCTGGATCTTCAGGTGATGATGTCCACGCTGAAGTCGTTAGCCGCACGGATGATGTCCGCGCCGATGGTTTTAGTTCGGAATTTAAGACCAGCAATGGCATTGAACAATCTGCCACTGGTGATGCGAACGGCAGCATTCAAGGCGTCTACGGCTGGACCTCGCCCGAGGGTCAGCAGGTCAATATCAATTATGTGGCTGATGAGAACGGTTATCAACCAAAGGGTGACAGTATCCCAACATCTCCCCCAATTCCAGAGGCAATTCTGCGCTCTCTTGAGTGGATTGCTGCCCATCCCGCAAAAGTAGAACCAAGCCATTAAATGTCCTTTGATGGTACCTGGACTGGACTGTTGAAATCAACCATATAATAATAGTTTTTAAGTTTATCGCGCAATGCTTCTGGCAAATTAAAGAGTACTTTTTGTCTTAGCAATCATTATGCGTATCAATTGGCCATCTCTGGGTTAGCTTATGGACTAGCTGAGTGAAGTCTGTTTGCTTTTCATCCGTTATGGGTTAAAGAAAAGTTTATCTTTCGGCAGTTCAGCGTTGTTTGACTGTGGCTTAGAGGGTATGTAATATTCGAAGTGACTAAGATAGACGTACTTTATGGTTTTTTCACTTGTACTATTCTTTAACGATGGCTATACACAAGCTACAATTTCATGACCAATTTTTGCTAAATCGTAACCGCTTGAAGTTTCCAATTGTATTTTTTTTTAGGAATTGCCATATTTTTCTTGGCTTATTTTCAGTTGCAGTTCAATTTATTATATTATTCTGTGAGCTAGAGAACTTACAGTTGCGTTCATATGCCGTGTCGTATTTAACTTGTTGCGGGAAATTGCTGAAAATGGAACGTGAGACGCCAACTTCCGATGTTAGATTTTTGACAGTAGCACCAAATTCAATTTCGCCCAAGTAGCGCATGCGAAAGATGCTCTGGTCCTCTTGCAGCTGACAAATTGTACATCAAATCGGATACAGGCAGTCACGGATGAGACACACATACAAAATTATAGCAAAATAAAATCGACTAAACTATAATTGACCTACTCACCGTTTTGAGGGCGTCGACGACGCCGTTCTCCTCGAAGCTGCGTATACGCAGTGTGTCGCATAGCGGACGATCCCTGTACGTGCACTGGCGCTGCAGCACGGACAACTGTATCTGCAGCTCCTCCATGCGGGCGGCAGCCTCCTGCGACAACTTCAGGGCGCGTCCAACGGTCTCCTGGAGCATGAGGACACGATAGATGAGCTCCGCATTCGCTGCAACAAAATCCAATGAAAATATTATTGTAGCATATATTTATTTGTGGGGCGACACTGTGGACAGTTGGGATACGATACGAGTCCTCCTCTAAATTACACATTGTGTGCGAATGTAATGCAGTTGTCCTCTTGGCACTGGCTCTGTGCTTGTGTCAACTTGTCAACGGATGTGGATGCCGACTGCCAGCCTGCCAGGCTGCCAGCCTGACAACTGATACTGCGACTGAGACTGAACATTTCGGAACATCTTCTCCAGTTTGTTATTTGCCCGTTTGCATCGCCATAATGAAATTGGGCGTATGCAATCCTTTCCTCCGCAGCGCACTTCAACAAACATTTTGTTGTCATATAATACAATATTTCTGCTATTCCTGCTTTACTTAAAACTGGTGCAAATTTATTGAGACAGGATTTAAATGGATACCATAAAAATGTTTATATCAAGTCTTGAGTAATCAGTGCAGCAGGGAACTTTAAATGAATGCAACAAAATTTAATAGAAATAAGAAAATAAACCAAATATCATGTTTTCAAATTTAAACTGTAAATCAATTGCTAAAATTCATATCTCCCAATTTAAATACAGTACTATTAATATAGTCTCCAGACAATTGTAAAAATGCAATAATTTACAGAAATCAGATCCGATGTTGACGAAGTTATCGCAGCGTAAAGTTAATTTACGGCCTTTAATATTAACTACTAACTGCGTACTACTCGTATATAATTTAACATTTTGGCAGCATTGGAATTAAAGTTTTGCGATAAAATAAATCACCTTTTGAGTGTGTTCGATTATTCACACAGAGCTGAGAACTACCTAGTTGGGTTTGTCCCTCAAATAAACACAAGGCGAATAGGATAGGGATTTGGGTCAAGTCCGAGTTGCAATGCATTGAGGCAGACAATCGCAGTGGAACACTTAACCAAAAGACTCACCCAGGCTAAGTGTCGTCAATGAATCATATGCGAGCTCGAGGCCAGTGTGTGCAGATATTTCCGCTTGAATTGGCTCGCCAAGGAGAATATCCACGTCTGTTGGGAATAGAAAAGAAATATACAGTAAATTAAGTTCACATGCGAGGAGACCCATCGTTGGTGATAGGCAGGCAAGGGGAGAGCTGAGGAGAGCCGAACAGACCAGAGAAAGTCACTGCAATAACTCACAATGCAATGCATAAAGTTTTAGCATAATACTACATGAATCGAAAACTATAAAATGTGCGCCATAAAGTTGGCAGTTGGAAAAAGTTTTTCTTATTTCTCATTTTTCGTTGCCACCCACTGACCTTCCAAGTCTTTGACGACCCTTTCAACGGAAACATGAAAGCCATTATCCAGTTTGTGTTTGATTTGTAGATGCGTGTCCTTAAGAAAGACCTCCACATCGTGCACGGCTGACTTGACCATCTCCGGCGTCATCTCAATGCCCGCCGAGAGGCGACTGTTCGCATAAAATATGCTAAAGTCGCTCAGCCTGCAAAGTGACAACAAATTGATGCTGAAAACTTTCAAAAATGTTGCAACTTCGCTGCCAGCTTCGGTTTGAACTTACGCGAGCAATATAAAGACAATCCAGAGTGTGACCAGTCCAGCACTCTTGCGACATCGCAAATTCTCCTCCAGCGAATCGTCCCGTATGTGAACAGGCGCATTGCGTATGAGATCCACCTCGTCCTGAGTGTTGCGACGACCACAGCACCAAGCACACGTGGCAATCAACGGCACCAGCGCCAATATGGCAAATATGCTCATCAGCGCAATGAAACCCGATTCGATTTTGATAGCCTTCACAATAATATAGTATCAAAGTTAACGCAAGTTAACCCCAAAAATTACTATCCTTTACTTACATTCGCGGCAAAATCGATAAGGGTGACATTATTATGTAGTACATCGCGTATGGAATCTGATATGATAATTAAACAAAGTTAAAATTATAATAAAATAAATATTAACCGTTTGGTCAGTGAAGATGTTAAAAGTGCTAAGATATTTTAATTTTTATTCTTTAAAGAGTGAAGTTAAAAAACGCTCGCCAAGTTCTTAGAAATTCGATATTCAGTTAAAATTTTAAGATGCCAATAAATAATTTGTGTATAATTTTGAAAAACTGGAACTGAAGCCGTAGAATTCACTACAGTTCTCAATTTTAGTAAATGAATTTTAAAGATACACAGATAATATATTCAATATCTCAGTCCGTCGATTGCTCAACTTGTTGGGGATCCTCTCGCTCATTGATATGCTGGATGATGACCACATTGAGCAGATTCGCTTCGGTCAGGGGGCGTTGGTCGTTCTCAATGAGTTCGTTTCGTGGAAATGCAGTCATGAGCAGAAAGTTTTCATTGGCAAACTGCGGACGCGCCATTCGCACAAATCTATAAAGATCTCCCACATTGTGGGTGGTATTAAACTGAGCGGACATGCGGCTGCCATCTGCCAGGCGAAACTGTATTGTGGTCATTGCAGTTCGTCTGTTAAGGTGGAGCGTATTTAGTGCACTCTGCTCCTGTCGCTGCAGCTGCTCCGCCGGAGACAAGACATCGTCCGCCGGTAACAAGGCATCGTCGGCCGCTACCAAACTGGACGGAGTACTGGCCAAGGAATGGCCACAACCAATGAATTGCTTCCGTGATTGTTCGCGATAAGAGGTATTCGTGTGATCCTGCACAGTCAACTCCATCCGCTGGCTGAGCTCCAGCATCTCATTTGGGAAATCACCACGCATAACACGACTCAGAAATCGCTCATTCTCTGGCACCTCATAGAGTCGCAGTGGTCCCTCGCCCAGTGTGAATCCCTCGCTCCACAAATGCAAGATCACCACATTCTGCTCACTGTCTTTCTCATCTTGCTCGGTGGAGTCCGAGTCAGAGTCGCGTGGCTGCAGGGGAATTATTGGATGAGCGCTGCCCAAACTTACTCCATGCCCCCAAGCCCTCATGCTGCGATCACTATCCGCTGTAGTCAGCGCTGGTGTAGAGTCCTCAATATGCACCCGCATCGACTGCTGATGCTGTTGCAGCACGGAACTTTCGGAGTCATCGCCGAGATAAGCCTCCCGGGCTGTCGTTCTGGTGAGCGTCTGGCGACTTAAAAGGCTCTGCAGCGAATTAAGGTCCGGCACATTTCTGGCTCGCTCATTGGCCTTGTCCGCCTCATATTTGAGGCTGGCCTGTTCAAGTGCCCAGTTGTTGGTGGCGAGATAATGGCGTGCTACCGTCTCTTGTTCGCCATATTTCTTCATAAAGCTGGCCAGCTTTTGCTCATCGGACATCTGACATCGGCTTCTTTTCGCTCCTCTCCCAACTTATTGATCAATTTTTTTTGTTGTTGTGAAAGTATTTTCGTTAACTCATATTCAAATAGTTTTCCAAATCAGCCGAAGTCGTAGCCAACTTTGCTTTAGTTTTGCAATGCTTGGAATTGTCTTTTCTGCCTTTTTTGATTTGGTAAGAAGGCGGCAATAATGCAAATTCGTGTGGTACACGACGCTTAATGTATGAAGTAAATGCCACAAAATGTACGCCAACAGAATTTAGTGTCATAATTTAATCCAATGTCGGGCAGCGTGCCGCATTCACAATGCGATTCAACCATGGAAATCATTCACAATCGTAGAGAAGAAAGTGGAGATTGAAGCCTATTGTTTGGAATTGGGTTCTCAAAGAAGACTTAAAAACAAAAGTAAAAAAAGCTTTTAATCTCTTTATACATATGTGTATAGATATAAGAAAACTCATTCTGATGTTTATAGTCTCTTTATGTTCATCGTATAAATTATATTGTGATTTTATGTTTATTGAATCTATCAAGTTAAGGAAAGATTTAGTTTTTTGGCGTTTTTCCTCTAACCAGTTTATTCCATTGATAAGCTGATGCTTAAGGGCCTCTAGCTTTAAAAGTTCAATCTATAATTCACAGGTGTAAACGCTTGAGTGTATGTCAAATAATTTAATTGTCTATCAAACACACGTGCATACCACTTGCATAATTTTCATAGCTGTTAACCATTTTGTAAATGATATGAAAATGTGGACCATGCCACATTCGCACATTTAGTGGCTTAGCTGTTTGGCAGCCAGACAAAACTTGACACCAAGCCACACACACAAAATCACTCAAAACACACTCGCACACACACCTAAGCATTTCTATACATACATATATACACAATGCTGACCCTTCTCCGGGCATCTCGTGCAACTTACCAAGCGGCAATTCTTCGGGCGTGATAAGCGATAAAAATTCACTAACGTAGGTGAATATAAATGGTCCTGGCGCAATGTCCATGCCTGGTATGCTGTATGTAAAAAATGTGGATGTCGTTGTTGTTGTTCCTGCTGTTGTTGCCGGTGATATTGTTGTTGCTGTGGCACTAGACATTGCTGCGGCCGTTGCTGTTGTTGCTGTTGACGAGAACATAATTGTTGTTGCGCCTGGCGTTGGCAGTGTTAGATTACTTATACGTAGGTCCATCTTTATGGCCAGTCGCTGTGTGTGTGTGTAGCTAAAATGAATAAATGGGATAAGAGGACAATGAATGCCTGTGGAAACACACAAAGAATACATACATATGGAACGCATACACGGGAGTATGTGTGAGCAAGGATGTTGTAAAATATTTTCGGAATTTTATGTTCCAATTATGTATTCATATTTATAAGAGCACACATAGATTACATGAAACATTCGGCTATAAATTATTAATTATGGCCTTGGCTCGTGCCACACATAATTTTCCTGGAAATTATTTTACAGATTGGGTTGCTTATGCATTTTAATAGACTTGCAGCGGTGCAAGGAATGTCTTCTTATATCTTGATGCGACTTTTATTTAAATATTTAAGCTAAAGCTTTAAGCTTTAAGATTATTTTGGGTAAATGAATAAAGAAAGAATTTTATTAATATTTATTTAATACAGAATATATTTTGAGCAATTGCTGGTAAGCAAAGTCTTGTTTAAATATGTCTATACAAATACACCCTGACCAAGTTCGTATTGCATTCAACTTTTGAACTATTCTATTGTCTCACTGCAATTTCAAGGTGCTGCCCCAAATTCGCAAACACTTTTGTTTTAGTCGTGTTGTCCCTGAGTGTAAGTGACGCCTTGAATTGAATTTTGCACACACGTTAATTCCATTAAATTCATTTTTCATTTATTTGCAATTGTTTCGCTGGTGTCGCTGTCTCTTTTGTGTCTCTTTTTGTGTGTTTGCTTCGCTGTCAACAGTTGAGAATTGCATTTCACCTCATGGGTAATGACTTTCACTACGTGCAACATAATGTTGCACAAATATCTGTATACATATGTATAAATTTATTTTCATTCCTTTTTCGTCATTGCGCTGCTGTTGCTATTTCTTTGGCTGTTGCTGTTGAGTGCGGCAACCCCAGTCGCTTGGGAAGCCCCTCAAGCAATCGGCAACTCTTTCAGGTCGGTTTCCTTGACAATATATATATATGGTGCTGGCTAATTGCTCTGCTCTGGGACTTGCACTCGGTTCAGAATTAGAACAAACCAATACGAGCGAAACTTAAATAGTCTTGGGCTCAAAAGTGGGCCATTAAAATGTGATACCCTATGGCAAAGCATTTGCTGCCTCCACACATTTCTATCTCTATCTTTCTCTATCTCTATGTCCTTAGCTCTGTCTCTATCGGTGTCTGTGCGATTATGTGAGCTCAATGGACACAAGTCAAGGCGCCTCAAATTGCTTGCCAAGCTCTTTTGAAGGCAACTGGATACGCAACTTCTATGAGCATGTTGTTATTGTTGTGTTTATTGTAGTCACTGTTGCTGTTGTGTGTTGTTCGCAGCATATTAGTAAAAGCCGTTTTATGATAATTACTGGCTCTATTACATAAGGCGGACAAAGTTCACAACACGGCTTAGATCTGGGAATCTAACTTCAAATGCCATAAGCCACTAAGTCCTATGCCATGTTCTGTATATGTATTCATAAACTATATATAATTAGTTGTAACAAATACAAAAAAATGTATTATTTATGCCCACATAAATGCAACTAATGTTCACAGAAATAAAATGCTCACATTAATGTATCTAGGGTGCACATAAATAATGATTGCATTACTAATTGTGCAACTGCTTCATTATTTATTACTATTTTAATATGTTTACATATGCAGCATTGTTGCTTTCAACATGATCAGAGTGCCATGGCTTTGTTATCAAATGTGCAACTTTGTTCATTAACACCTTTCGAAATTATAAAAAAAAAATGAGCAGACTAGTTTTTGTGTCATTTATGACATTTGAATTGCCATACAAATTATATTATATCTTAAGTCATATATTTGCATAACAAACTACAGACAATGAATACGTCGCGTATGCTCAATATAAAGTGTACAAACAGATAAGTTATACCCGGTAGTTGCTGTTAAAAGCATTCGTTAAGCTCCAAATGTGAATATGAATGAATGTGTGTGAATAACCGTTTAACGCTCCAATTCTTGCCAATCTACTAATTAATAAATTCTGAATGCTAAATAAACTTACCTCGTTTGCTGTTTGAATTGATTGACTTAGTTTGTTCTCACTCTCACTTTTACTCTTCCTCTGCCTGTCTCTGTCCTTCTTTATTCCACTTTATGTTTGCGTCTCTTTCACTGGTTATTTGCGTAATTGGAGTGCCTGTAAAATGATGACTGACATTCCGCCAACTATTTTTGAATTAAAACTCATTAAAATGCGAATTTCAGCAATTTGTTTAACGATTTATTTAGTCGCTCGTTTAGTTTGCAGCATAACGCAAATGAAATATTTGCAACGACAACACTTATTTACTGACATATGCAGAATAAATTCGCTGTTTGCTTTTCACCAAACTGCATTTTTCTGCTGGCGTGTCATATTTATTGATTTGATGAACGGTGAACATGAACAAAATGTGTAATTTGTTTTAGATACACCAATTTACCGACCATCATCAGTTGATGCATCCGTTCGCACTTCCCAGGAACTGCTGCAGTATCCTGGGACTAGAATATGCGCATCATCCGGATAGATTATTTATTTTTAATTTATATATTCAGGTGCAAACAATAGCTCGACACGTTTTACAAATTGAAGCGCCCACAGAAGACTGAACGGAACAAATTGCTCGAAGCCCAAATAATCGCCAAAGAAAACTTAGAAATTCTCTTTAGTTTATTTTGTGGCAACAGGCGAGTAAAAACCGGGCAAAACGTATGGTATGATTGCCCATAAACAGTGGTGAAATCCAATCTACCATTTGACTCTGCACACACAGCACGTGTTGGTTACACCAATATTGGCGGGAAGGCCTGGGGATGGAAAAGAAAAAGGTTAACCATTATCTTAGATAGATCGGTTGGTTATATTATATATATGAATTTATATATTCAAGATAGATTTAATTGCTCTGAAGTGTTAAATAACTTTTCTGCAATCAAGCAGCATCGGTAAGTAAAACTTTTTGAGGTGCTAGCAAATATATGTCTATGATTACCTCTATATTGCTCCTCTTTAAACAACTGAATATTATGCAATAAGTATAAAAGAAGCTTTCACAGTTTTTTATTCTAAACTACTTCGGTTTAGTCTTTGCATAAAACACTCGAAGATTTTGTTTTTAAAGTGGGATCAGCGCCAAGGCAGACAAACTTTCTGTCCGACCATTGACTGTGGTGCCTACGGGGTGCCTGTCGTTGGCAGTCAGATTGGGTGGGCGGTTGCTTGGACGTGTTTTTTTTTTTACAGCAAGTGGTGCTACTAACATATTGTCACATTGCCTCCCAGCGTTTGTCGACTTCGACGACAACGTTGTCGTTTTCATTGCTCCTCGGCATATGCACTGCTTTACATTGGTAAAATTCAATTTTCCTTTGATTTATGCATTTGGCGCATTGGATTTGCACAGCACTCTGCCATCCACTATTCAACATGCTTTTCTAAACTTAAAACTGACAATACAGAAGATTATATACCCTTATTAATCTGTCGACATCTGAATTCCGATATTAATTTAACAAACTGACCAATTGTTATTATGAAAGCTTTATGGTAAACAGAATGCCAGGCGGAAATGGCTTTATTGACTCGGCTCATTATGCTGATGTATACTTTATGGAGTCGGAGATGTCTCTTTCGATGAATTACAAACTATAGCACAAAATTCAGATATCCTCAGAAAGGGTATACAAATTGTGAAATTGTATCAAACGAAACTTGACAACATCTGCAAATGGAGTTGTCATTTATAGTTGCGGTTGCTACTCACGTAAATTTTCTTAGAATACGAACATGATTTTTTGCGCGGATTTGGCCACTTTGATGTTTATGAATAAATATATAAAAAATAGTCAAAAACACTGTCAAAACTCATTCATATCGTTTCGCATTTTAAAGTGTTGCTATAGTTTAAGGATATAAGTTATGCAAGCATATTTCTTGCTAGTTTACTTAGCCTTTGCTGCACATTTAAACCAGTAATTAGACTAATTATATGGACATCGTGGCAAACTGGTCCCCGAGCGCCAAGTGTGACATCCCACAAGAATGCTCTGGTGGTCGCACCCATTTTAACTCTGGCTATAAAACCACAGGTCGCACAACTGTAACAGCTTAGTTGAGGCAGCAACGTTAGTGTTTGTGTTGCATATATGGGAACATGGCCGCAGCAGTGGTGCCAGATGAAAAGCCGCGCAGCCTGTTGCCGGGACCGGAGCTGTTGACAGTGCCAGGACTCGACTATCAACGTGCCAGTATCACTTCGGCGGCGTTAAGTGATGTGCCCAGTGATGTGATTATTAAATCCCGGATCAGATACGGCAGTCGTCTGTCCGCCTGCAAAGGTATCCTGCTGGAGTACTCGAAGAGCACCACCATCCATGGCATTCGCTACATATTCGAGGTGCATCGACCCATCTATGAGAAGTGTGTGTGTTTCCAGCTTTAATGAGCTTTGATTTGCTTCCGCTGCTCAAATGTGTCTGCTGTCGTCTTTAGATTGTATTGGCTGGTGCTGATCTGCACGTCGGTTTACTTTGCCGTCTCTCTGATTTGGGCCACATATTTGAAGTGGCAGGACTCGCCAGTTATACTGGGCTTCGATGAGACGCTGGTGCCGGTGCACAAAATACCATTTCCCACCATTACCATCTGCCCGGAAATCAAAATGGAACGCAACGTTTTCGACTATGAGAATGTCTCGCAAAGCCTTTGGCGGGATTTTAAGGAAAATAATCAAATGTCCAGCATTGATGAGGAAGAGTTGAGTATTGCCGAGACCCTAGAATTATGTTGCTTGGAATTAATGCAATAATTAAATTTACTAAAGTTATAGAATGAAATTGTGCAAAATTATTTAATAGGCTAGTTTAGATATTTATTCCAGTTTCCGAATAACTCTTGCCATTTACTAAATATTAAAAAGAATTAATGTTTTTTTTTAACTTTTAATTGATATATATAATATATAGAGCATTCTAATAATATTTTGTTCACAGTTTGGAGCGCTTGGCCGCCACGATGCATATCTGTGACACTGATGTGGTAGCCAAATTGGCACCTTTGATATCAAAGCTGAATAGCTCGCTAACGCTGGACGTGACCAAAACACTGGTGGATTTGAGCATATCGAAGAATGAGACGGGTCCGTTTTGCAGATGGAATAGTCGCTTTTACTTCTGCAACAAGTTGTTTGACTTTGTGGCCACGGATGAGGGAATTTGCTATCAGTTCAATGGACTGCGTCCCAAGGACATTTATCGCGATGAACGTTTTATTAGCTACGTGGATCCAGATGTTGTTGATTTTCAGAATTACTTTGATCAGGACTTGCCCAAACTCAATAACATTACGGGCAATTGGTCATTGGGATCGGGTTTTGTGGATCAGGGCCAGAATTCGTATCCACAACGCACTGTGGTCTCCTCGGTGCGCAATGGTTTCCTTGCCTTTCTGCAGGGACTGGAGCACAATTACGACTACGACTGCCGCAGCTTTAAGCAGGGCTACAAGGTGAGTTACATATTTAAGGTGTTGTTTTATTTTGTTTTTGGGTGTGTGTTAATTGTATTGTTGCCGCAGGTGTTTCTCAACTCTCCGGAGAGTGTGCCGCTCACCTCGGGCAATTATATACTGGTGCCCCATGGCCATGAAGTCATGGTTAGCGTGCTGCCCACCTATGTCGTGTCCACGGATAATTTACACGAAATTACCGCTGAAAAGTGAGCACATCAGAGACACACTCATACCAAATATTATATATGTTTACATTCAAGCTAACTATCATTATTAACGTTGTAAAGTTTTTTTAAGCTTTATGACTTTTACAATTCTTATTGCATTTGTGGCATTCACAATAATTATAGCATTCATAAGACTCATAACTCATAGCAAATACTTATAACTTTACTCGTAAAACCCACAATCTTTAAAATATTTAATACATTGTAGATAATGAAAGATTGCATCCAATTTTTCCTAACATTTTAAAATTTATAGTATTTCCAGATCAAGTGTTATTTTTATTTTTTAAATACTTCAAGACAAGTCCCGATGGGATTCAAAATACCCAGGAGTATAAATAATTAAAAAAAATAAATCGCTTGAGCTGGAGCCAGCGAAAAGTATATTTCAATGTATTTAATTTAAGATTTTAAAATCTCAAAGAATGCATTTGACTTGAAGCAATTATAAACATTGAAAACATTCGCCAACATTATTCCACAGACGTCAGTGCTTCTTCGATGATGAGCGTGCTCTGACCTTCTTCCGCAGCTACTCGCAGAGTAATTGCCAGACCGAGTGCCTGGCCAACTTCACCATGTCGAAATGTGGATGCGTCAAGTTCTGGATGCCCAGTTAGTGAGATTATCGGTTATCTTATATTGTCAATAATTCAATTCGATATTTGCATGCAGAGCCCCTGGATGTGCCGGTGTGTGGTCTGGCCGATATTGACTGCTATACGGCCGCACAGGATGAGCTATATGCTCTGCTGCAGAATCAGACAATACAGCAGAGCCTCGATGTGAATGCCAAGGTCATGTGCAATTGTATGCCGGCCTGCACCTCGCTGGAGTATAACTTTGAGATCTCGCGCGCCTTCTACAACGTGGAGAAGACAATAAAAGCCTTTCGTGAAGTCTACGAGCACACTGAGTATGTCTTTATCTCTTTATATTGACGATCGACTGCTTATATACGTGTATTTTGTTGCAGTGTCATTGCCTCTCGTCTGACCGTGTACTTTAAGGAGCATCAGTTTACGGCCATCAAGCGTACGATTCTCTTTGGTGTTTCCACATTGATATCAAATTGTGGCGGCATCTTTGGCTTGTTCATGGGCATCTCCGGTTTGAGCTTCATTGAGCTCGTCTATTTCTTCTCGATGCGCATGTGTGGCAGTTGTAGCCAGCGACGCAAGCGGAAGGCAATGCGCCAGTTATTGCCACAGGATCAAAACGAACCAGATGAAGTTATCCTTGAGCCCTAAGGCTTTGCCATTCATATTTTACCCTTATCGATGTTTATATTCAATTTTATGAGATATTTTGAATAACAAAACACATTTTCGAAAACAAGATTTAAAATCATCAAAAAGTAACTGCAAATCTATAAAAATCATTTTAGAGTTAATCAGAGTTCCATCATGTCTTCATTTTTTATTTTCAGTTAATCTAAATCAAATAATAAACATTTCTACTAAAGGTATTCAATATATCCATTCGTATATAACTTTTGAGCTAACCAAAAATCGTATCTCTGGTAAAATGTTAAAGATACAAATAGAAAACAATTGTTGTCTGTGGAAATGCTTTAAGGATAGCAAATATTTAAGAAATCAATATGTATTTATGGAACTGCCAACTGGCAGAAAAGGCATAACGTTTTATGGGTCAGGCACAGTCTGTGGCAAATGCTAACCAGACATAAACCGAGCATTACACACGTATTTGTTTGTTTTATTAAAATTCCAGTGACAATGTGCAAATATTAAATAGTTGACAGGCGTTGAAATTGCCGCGAGCAGGCAGAAATAATGCAATGGTTGTCGGCGCAAATACAACCGAAGTTGTTAGGATGCAAATTTAGTGGAAAGCACAAACACCGCCAACATGAGCAGCAAAACTAAAACCTCAGGCGGGACCACAACCAAAACCGAACAAGAGGGAAGTGAAATTAAAGCCGCACTAATGAGCAGAGACAAAGCCGAAAGAGTGCTTAAATGTGGCAATAGCACAGGTCCCATGCCCGGAATATTGTGGGAGTGGCAGCCGCAGGCTCTTCAGTGGCCAAATGCGGGCAAAGTGATTTTGGTCAAAGTTATATGGAGGGCTTTTCCGTTGCCTGCAGCTCTACATGACAGAAATGGACAGAAAAGTCACGTTCCGGATGGTCAGCTTGCAAAAGGAAGGGAGATTATAATGCCAAAAAGTCTGGTTACAAATGACGTCAACATATAAGGGCACACCCATTTATGTGCCCATAAGTATGCGTTTTTCTGCGTGACGAAAAAATTGTGTGTAAATTAAGTACTTAAGTGGTGCCAAAAGGATGCTGAATAAAATACACTCGCCCGCAATTCACAAATTGTCAAAAGTTTAATATCTCTCCATTGAATTCGATTTTGTGTATCAGAGATTTATTTACCATTTTTATAGCTCTAAAATTATGGAATAAGAGGATTTCTTAATTTTTGGGGAAGATTGAGTGCGTGGCCTGGAAATTTATTTCATCATCACCAATATCCTTCTTTAAAATGATGGAGTGTTTCTTAAGAAAGGCCATACTATAATTTTAATATCGAATATTTATGAAAATATGTATATTTTGAGCCCTTTGGCATCTGATGCAAAATCGTTTCATTCGGATGTTGTCGCAGCCTTGGGCGGCCTTTACGAGGTTAATTCTTCGACGGACATGAAGCCAGAATCGCCGAGGCAACGGAGTGTCACATAGCCAGATGGCCATATCGTCAGCCATGTGATGGAGCCGTGATGCAAGCTAAAACGTGTCCACGCTTCGGGTGAGAACTGTAAGGCACGACAGACCAGATAACGGATGACATTGGCGTGGCCAATCAGGAGCAAGTAGGAGTCCTGCTTCTGGTCGGGCGAGGCGCGAAAAAAGTAGCGTCGGAAAGCGGCCTCGATGCGTGGCCCATCGCGGCGATAGGCCCGCTCCACGCTGGCGACACTGCGCTTCTGGGGCGGATCTGCCGGGCAGGGTGTGCCCTCCGGCAGCAGTTCGCAGCGTTTCATCTTGAGCGGATCAAAGTTAATTTGCTTCAGTATGATCATCGCCGTCTCCTGGGCCCGTGTCATGGTTGAGGCCACCACATGATCCCACAACACGCCCATCTCCCGCAGCCGCCGACCGGCACGATGTGCCTGCAATCGTCCCAGCTCTGTGAGATGCCCCCCATCCGGCGAGGAGGTGTACTTTCCATGCCGCACCAACACAATGTGACGCAATGCAACGGGTCCTTCCTGACCATCCTCCTGTCCATTTGACGTCTCCATCAGCTGCTTGCGCTGATCCCAGTCGTGACACCAGCCACCTTTGCTCTGCTCTGCAGATTCATCAAACTGGCTTTCGTCCATCTGTCGACGATCGAGCATCCGTAGGCTGCCATAGGTCGCCAAGGAGCCGATGCTGAAGGCACCCAGCGAATGCCAGAGGCTATGTAGTTTCATTGCTTGCAAATGGGAAATCTTTAAAAGCTGATTTGACATGTAAAACTTGTGAAAAGCCATTTCGAATACTTTCTCTAGATGTAGAAGATGTAGAAAATGTGAAACCAAACGCCATGACGAAATTACTTAAGGAGTTAAGCAGTTGTAGTTGCAGTTTAATGGTTACAGTTTTGGCATTTCATTGCCTCAATTGAAATCCATTCAGTAGCAATGTCAATCGATTTTTGTACTCCGAACCATTAAAAATGGATAACAGGGCAATAATGGTTTTGTGCAAATGTATGTGACAGGCAGAAGGAAGCACCTCCGACTCTATAACTATACTCTATATATATTGTTTAAGATCAGATTAGAAAAAGCCAAGTTATGGTCGAAAATATAGTCTCATATTGATTTCTATCAGCAAGCATTTTCTGTATGCATGAATTCGCGACCACATGTGTGAGAAAGAGATGGCATGATTATCGACACGAGCGTCAATATGTTTGTGTGTATTTTGCAGAGCCCCTTTACCAACGATACGTATACATGTGTGTATGTATTGTAGCAGGCCTTGTAATGTAGGTTAACAGGCTACTAGTGATGTAGTAATGAGACTGTAACTTAACATCTCTACATAACATTGATATCGATGTCGATCGATATTAATTGTATGAAGGTGAAGAAATTAATCGTTGCGAATAAAGTAAAGTGAGCAGACGGTTTTTTTTAGAAGTAAATTGAATTTAGTTTTGACTGTATGTATATATATCCGTTTGGGCTTGTGAATAAAAATATGCGCTGCATTCGCTTTTGTTTTTACTTTTCAGTGCAATTGCTTGCCATAAGAGAAGAGTGCACTTTTGAGTGCAACACTTTTTAAAGAGAAATTATCCAATAAAACAAAAATATATTTTCAGCTGGGTTTAGGGTATTCGACTGCAGGATTCTTACTTGCTTAATTATTGAAGTGATGCAATTCAAAAGTATTTTCGACTTTTGCATTTCTGCTTGAAACTGGAGACTTTATGCAGATTTGTCTGTCTGTCGTCGCGGTTTGAAGCGCATTGCTGATTAGCATTGAAAAGTGGACTTGTGGATTGTGGGATTGTTAAGGAGACGTCTTTGCTTGCCAACTTGATGTCAAAGTTATTTTTCCCCTTGGCAAAATACTTATGAGCAACTTTGAAGCCCAGAACTTTACGCCGTGCACAATCAGCAAACCAAATCCCAGTAAGTTTGAAAGGTATTCAGTGTCAATTGGGGCGTGACCGACTCTAGAATACCCTTAAGTTGAAATTCGAAATATAGGTAAGTGGATACCCTATCAAACATCAATAAGAATATCTGAGCTTATCTCATTAGAATTATTTATAATTTGTTCTTAACATCAACATTATTTTCTCAGCTATAAACTGACAAGTCCCAGCAAGCTGTTCGGACAATCTCATCTTATTAAACTCACCTTTTTCTCTTACTGTCACAAACCGATTAGTGTAGCCAAATATTCCTAAATCCTTTACTGCTGCAGGCCATAAAAAGTCAAAGGCCTATCATCAACATTTTCACTGGTTAAAATACTTTTTGCCAAGTTTCTGGTTCATTTAATTTCGCCTGCTAGCACTGAAATCGCAAAGAATTTTAGCCACCGGGCCAGAGGAATATCAGTACTCGGAGTGGGTTATGGAATACAGACATATCCACAAGTGGCTGGCCTTGGAAGGGATTCACTTTTGCGCTCAGTTGCCTGTCAGATTTCGACTTAATGAAGTTCCAGCAACTTTGGCATCTTGTCCGGGTCACAGTTCCCGCTACTGCCAGTCGTAAGAAAATTAAATTAAACGAATGAACTGACAGCACACTGGGAAAAATGTATGTGTGCGTCAGAAGTAAGAAAGCTCCGTTGAGCACGAAATACAATAACTAATTCTCAGTTCAACTTTAAACTTTCTTATAAATTGTAGGCCATTTGTTTTTTTCTGAGTGTAGTGTTGTGTCTGTGTGAACTCAATGTAAGATTGAGCTACAAAATATGCGCATAAGGTGAGGCTTATAGATGCGCATAAAAGTCTCATCAATGGCAAGGTGGCATACGGAGAGTGTGGTTGCATTTGTCCTTGTGGCGCCACTTACATGCGCTTTTGTGAGTTACTTGGTGCATTCACACACACACACACACTCACACATTCGCGTATTCACATTCACACATTCACACATTCGCCAAGATACTTTCCCCGATAACTTTTTGTCGGGTTGTTAAAGTAAGCCACTTGCCATAGCCATAAAATAGACCAGCGCACGTTGTTAGTCCCTTTGTATGACCTAGAAGCGTAAATCTTATTAGATACGGCATCTATGTGAATACTACTAGTGCATGCAACGTGTGCATTATATATACATATATACGTATGTGTGTGTGTTTACCAGGCTTGTCAATTTAAAGTTGTAATTCAACTTGAGAACTCGTTGAGCTGCCCGCCCAAGGCCAGTGTAAATTGCATAGAAATATTACTTTTAGATAATTGCATTTGGCTTTAAGGATTTTGGGCGGACCACTGCCGTTGATAAAGTGAATGTGAATAATAAACAAGAAGCAAATGAAAGAGATTTAAGTTAAATTATTGATTTATTAGACTGCCTCAGTTTGTTTTATTAAGAAAAGCAATCGTCTTTTCACTGGCAAATAAGTTCCATTGATGATTTATGAGATGCCAGTAAGCACTTAATTTAATTAAGACTCAATGCATTTATTATAATAAATGATTTATCTATTTGCATGGTTAGTTTTCATAATTGTTTGCAACTAAACGCGCCACATGGCATGGGGCATGTCCTGTGGTCGATAAGTCGCTGCCAAGCAGTCGTATCCTGGGAGCTGATTTTTATTGCTAATTTGGGTGTTAGTGTGTGGGCGTGTTGTGTGTGTGTGTACTTTGTGTTGTGTTCTGTGTGAAAGTTGGCAAAAGGGAAAAAGGCAATGAAAGTTAAACAATGTTTGCGGCGCTGTTTTCCTTTTCCGCAAATAATTTCTTGAATTTGCCTCCAAGTGTGCCTTGAGGCGTTGTGTCCTTGACACAATTTCAGGCGCTTGTTTCTCCCGGCTGACACGCCCACTATAAAACCCACTTGCCGCAACTCCCTCCTCACCCGACAGATCCACATAAAAGCGCAAAACTTTTGATTTTGCCAGCAGATAATTTCAGAGAGCCGCCGCTGGAGCGTCAAGAGTCAAGTGCGGGGAGCCGGAAGAAGGAGGGGAGGGGATGGGGTGTTGCGCGGTTTTTTGCCACTTAAAGTAATGCAACATTGGAAGATAAAGTGCAAAAGGCAAATGAATGCAAAACGCGACAAGGCAAATAAGGAAATCAAAATGGCAAAGCGAAATAAGAGGCAAGCGAAAATTGAACATCCTGCTGCAGGATGTGCCGGACGAAGGAGGAAGCACACGAAGGACATCGCTGCCCCTCTATGGCTGCCACAAAGTGCGTCATAATTATGGGGCAACCGCGATAAGCGAGTAGATGCCGACAAGACGCACTGCTTCTAAAGGACTATACATTTCTGTTAGGTGGAAAGGCACAATTGATGCCAAGGACTGCTGTTCCAGCTGCTCGAGCAGTTTCACTTGTGCACAACACAGGGTGATCATAGCCATAACTGACCCAATCCCAATGCTCATCAGCCACTTAGCTGGGCACCCAGTTTATTTTATTTTTTTATGTGTCCTGCACCACTTTGCGCAATGAGAAATTTCCGTTTGTCCAACTATATATTTTCTATTTCTCTTTTTCTGCAGTTGAGAGATGACATTTTTGCAAATTGCCATCATAATAATAATCAAATTCGTGTAAATTTTGCGCAAATTCAAGAGGGAAATGGTACCATGCCCTAGCAGCCTCCCAGCCTCCCAACCCCGACCAGTGGCACATTCAGTTCCTCCAGCTTCTCATCCTCATCTTGGACGCAGTTTGAGTTAATAGCTTTTTCGTTTTAGTTGATGTTGATGAAATTGAAAACATAAACTACAACTTGCAACACAACATTTGTACACCCTGCAGAGCGAGAAAGAGAAGAAGAGAGTAGAGAGAGAGAGAGAGAGAGAGCAAGACTGAGAAACAGTGCGTAAGAGAGCGAAACGATTCCAGTAAGTAAAAAACTTAATGACATTTTCGTTGCTATTAAAAAAAATCCATTTGTTGGCCAAGTTTTGTCAATCCATATAAATTTTTCGAATTTCAAAGAGTAACTAAATATCCACAGCACCAGAAACTAATTGAATTCGTAGCCACTTAGACGGAAATTAAATATTTCTTCTGACTTTTATCAAGCATAATTAAAAGAAATTGAAAAAGGCGTCCGACATTTGATTTATTTAATGCAATTTATTTATATTTTTATAAATATTTATATTTTAGTAATTGGTCTGAGTTTAGCTTTGTTTGCTTGTTTGACAAGTTGATCAATAGAAATGCAATCTATGCAGACAATTTAACGGGGCATCTTCTAAATGGGGCATAGTAAATCTGGTTGGTTGCCGATTTAAGGGGCAACCCAATTAGAAATGCAAACTGTTTGGAGCACAGCACAAAACCAACAACATTTAAAGCAGGCTGCAAGCATAAGATATACAACAATCGCACACATGCTCACACACATGGCACACACACATAACACACTTAATAGCTCATACGACATGTTGGCCCTTTGTTGACTGGCCTCGTTTGTTTACGGTTTACTGGATTAATGTTAGTGAAAAACTTGGAATTGCAACAGCAACAGCAGTAACAGCAGTAACAGCAGAAGCAGCAACAACAGCAGCAACAGGAGCGGCAGTAACAGCAGCAAATGCTGTTCAGTTTGTTATTTCTTTTGAAGTTAAACAAATCTGCATAAGGTAGAGCCAAAAAGCCGTTAAAATTTATGTGCATAAATGTGGCACACACCCAGCTACACTCAGACCAATAATTTGCTCACTATACCTAAAGTCAAATATGATTTTTGTTTGCTTGTAGTATTATAAAAATTTAATGAAATAAATAAAAATATTTTGTTTATTATTTTTTTTTATGATCTGTTTTCCTAAGCAAATCAATGTTTTATAGACTTTCTGTAGCATTTTCTTACACAATCCTTTTTTATTTATTTAAAAATAATCTTATCTCTTATACATAAATAAATAAAGAAAAATACATGGAATGCAGTAATTTAATTTGCAAATATTCTATTCTAAGTCAAGCGATGTTTTCTGTGAGTGCAGCAGCAGCTGGAGTTGGAAGTAATAGTGAAACTGCTGGCCATTGGTCAGCAGCTCTCGTTGACCATATCCGAAAGGCGAACACAAACTTCTGTCGACTTATTTTGCATGTGCTTGCCATAAATTATTCATTTGTGTTTGCCATTTTGCGCATAGCCGTATTATATTTTATTTTATTTGCATTTTTGCTCTTGGTGTTGTTCATTTTTTATTTGTTTGCCACACACAAATATATGTATTATACAAATATATGTATATGTACAGAAAATTTTAATTGCATTATGCTTTGCTAACTAATTGCATTGTCAAAGTGATTTGAGTTTATTTCTGGCTTTTAGGTTTGCCCAAACATTTCAGTCAAAAAAAAAGGCGCCAAAATATTTTGTAAGCAAATATTTCTTGTTCACTGCTATTATTGTTTGAAAAGGCAGCAAGTTGTTGTTCATTTACTGCAATTGATTGAAAAAAAATTAAATAAGCACAAAATCATAAGCTGAAAATGCATTATGTTTAGGCACACGCTTCACCACCACCACCACCATTCCCTTGCCAGCGCTGATCCACAGAAAATACATGCTGAAATGGATTGCACACAAGTGTTGCAAGTATAGCCAAAATGCGGCAACGATTGTCCAACTAAATGCAATAAATATTCATGTTGAACAATCATAATTTAAATATAGTGGGGCTTAAATCAAATAACAAAAGGCACAAGAACCAAGCATACACACGTATACACACGCATACACTAACACACAAAAACATTTAGGGTCTGTCAATTGAACAATTGTTCGAAGTGTGGAGCGGATGAGGGGGTGAGATGGGGAGGCAGTTAGTTTAGAGTGGGCACTCTAGACTGCCACTTGTTGTGGTAAGCATGGAAATTCAATTTGGCAATGTATTTTAACTAACTCACCCACGAATATTTACGATATTCTAGACCTTTGTTTCTGAATTACGATTTTTAAATTATTTTAAAGTTTTGTATCTGCTAGCTCTTAATTAAATATAATTTTTGTTGTAATGTTTTCCTTTCGTTACTTGCACAGACATCCATGAAAGAGAAAGCTAAGTAATATGTTTAAAAAATAACTGAGTTTTTATGCGCTACAATCAGAAGTTTGCCATGCAAAGTTTTGAGCCATAAAGGTCCAGCCAAAAACATAGTTTTATACACAAAACCAAAACCAAAACCAAAAAAAAAAAAATACACACAAAACATGAAAATTCACAACCGCATTTTCACATTTATAAGTACGCGCAGTTAAGCAATATATTCCATGTTGTTGAACTTCAAGAGTTGCCTAGTTGCATGCTCGTGTGTGCAGTGTGTGTGTGGTTTTTTATTATGGCCGTTGCATAATCGATTGAAGATTGAAGTTGAATGCAGTCACGACTTTCGAATGGAAATCATATCAGTTCGAGTCAGATATTCACATAAATGGACTTTGATTTTGAGCGATGCGGAAACTTTTCTAAAATGAGGTTGAAATTATTATTATGATAAAGTAGACGTGATAAGTGAACAATATTCGTGCGATGAACTGCGATTCAAATCGTGAACATATTCAGTAGAAAAGTTTACTCAATGTAGATTTTTGAGTTAACCTATTTGAACAAACCGCATGATGTACTTAAGCTTAATTCGTGCAGTTATAAAAGTTAAGTTTAAAAATAAAAAATAATAAACAAAAAAAAAGATCGGAAATTGAACATCCGATGCAAAAGTACTAAAGTGCTCTGGAAGAGGCGGAGACAGACAGGCAAACTATCACAAAACTAAACTCAACTAACCCAAACTCAACTCAACTCAGCTCTGCTGAACTGAACTCAACTGAACTGAACTGCATACTGGGAGCAGCAACAGCAACAGCAACAGAAACAGAAACAGGAATGAAAATAAAGTGCATCGTGTCACACGCACACACACACAGAGAGACACATACACACATACATGCACAATGTGTAAGCTTATATAGCAATTGGCGGAGCGGGGTGTGCGGCATTAGCTGATGATTCGCTGACTGCTTGCAGAAGATGGTCTCTTCTTATCCGCTAGCTTGGCCAACGATGCAGACGGCTGAGCAAGATGAAGTGGATAGAGGGCAGTGGGAGGGGCGGGGAGTAGCGGGATGGGTTGGAGTTAGCCATGAATGAATGAATGGCGAATGTTTGGCAACGGTGGCAAAACTGGCACTAGTGCGATTACAAGAACAATTAGAAGCTGAGCTTGCCCCAAAAGCGAAGCCAAGCAAGCAAAAAGCAAAATAATGTGACAAGGCTAAATGGCGTAGCTGACATTGCAAGACTACCAAAAATCCCAGCAGCAGCAACGACCAGCAACATTAGGCTGCTGCGTGGCAGGAGGCAGGCGGCAGGAGGCAGGAGGCAGGAGGTTCTTTAATGGGTCACCGCGTTGGTGAAGCATTCTCGACCTGCAACTTTCAAAGTAAGCAAAACTTTTGTTACTTTTAATTACTTTAAAATCCAATTGTGTTGCATTTGTGCAATATTTAAAAGTAAACCTAGACGAATGCATTGCATACAAAGCAGCTAATTGCGCATAGAGCAAAATTCCCAAGAACTTTTTGGTTGTGATGAACACATCGAGAAGCCTGTGGTAATTCAGTGCTAATGTTGTTATAGTAAACAATGAGACAATGCAACAAAACACAGCTATGAAAATAGTTATCCATACAGTAAATGCAATTCGAGTTACATGCACTCTTCAATGGATTCAATCTATTGTGCCAAGCTATGCAAATTGTCTATAAGTATCCATGCTGGACCCCCTTATTCTTACCATATGTCACATTATTGAGCAGTTGCCTAGTGTGATTTGAAATTCAATGTGTGTGTACAAGCTGATAGCCTTAATTGCATACAGGGTTCTGCTGCTCTCCCAACTTTATCCTCTGTCTTTGGCCCTTACTTCAATACCAAATGCATAAAACATGCAAATGAACTTTGCTGAAATTATGCAAATTTATGTAAAAGGCTCCTGCTCACACCGTGGGAATCTCGGAAGGTACTGTTCCATTTGCCAAGTTGTTGCGTTCGGTATAACAGTTCTAATTGTTATACACAGCGCTGATGGAGAATCTCTTGGCGAGTTCCACTTCAATTTCAGTTGTCGCATGGCAAATGAATGCAGAGGTTCGTTTTTTTTTTCTCTTCCCAGCATTTGTAAGAAAAAGTGTTTTTTATAATTGTTTTTTTTATACTTATTTTATTTTAAAAATTCTTGGGAAATAAAAAGGCCGTAGGCCATAGTCCTATTTGCTTATTATTGAAGCACTTTCAGAAGCAGCACCAAATTGCTTTTAAATACATTACCATTTAAGTTTATATTGCATTTTGATTTGTACAAATTTAATGTGAGTTGTTTTTGAGTGTTGTCTTATACACAAGAGATACTTAATTATATTTAACTCATTTAACAACTCCCAATGGGAGTTATTCGCACAGCATTGCAAAAGAGCAGGTGATTGTTTACATTTGAATTACTTTTATTACTCTTTGCATTATTCGGCACCTTTTCTGTGAATCCTGCATTCTCATGCAAATACTTCTCAGCAGCTTATAGCACTTGCAGCGGCATCCGCTACAAGCCGCATCCGTCCACACTTACTGTTCTCAGGTTTTTGGGTGTGTTCCTCTAGCTTCTTGCATAATGCGGCCATGTAGTGCAAATGAAATAAAAGAAAACAAATGGAAAACAAAAAATACGTCTGGGAACTTTTGTTTAAATCCACAGCAGCAGGTCTCTGCCTGCCTGCTCGCCTGCTGCTCTGTCGACACAGGATATCCACTTGTGAGGTGGAAGCCATTTTCGCTCAGCTTCTCCTCCACCTCGCTCACCCCAATCTCTGGCTGGTCCCCAACCAATTTGTACGCCTCAGTGCGCCCGCATTTCTGGGCACTTAAGTTTCTATATAGTATCGTAGTGTGTATGTATGTTCAAATAGTAGCTCTATAACAAGTGCCAGCCTCGAGTCAACGCTAATTTTTGCCCTGCTCTGGCTCATTTTATTCTTTATGCCATTGAACATTTTATAAATGGAGAGTGTTTTGCATTTCTTGCTAGAGATGTACAAGCAAAAGGGACATGGCGCACCCCTTGATGAGTACAATTAGCAATTTGCATAGTAAGAACTAAAGAAATCTTCTTATTATACTGAACAATTTGTAAAACAGGAGATTGCTAAAGAATGCTGCCTGTTGACGGGGGCCAAAACAATTTTCATAACTAACAAGTGGCTCCCCTGTGGGTCAACTAGTCGTAACGAACCATTCCCGTCAATCAGGGTTTGGATTTAATATATTCAGCTTGCTTTCGCCACTTATCTTTAAAAGTCACTAATAAAAGCATACTTTTTTGGGCGCGCTGAAATAGCATAAATAATCATACAAAATAACGGCAAACAAATATATATATGTTAAGCTTTTAATAAAACGTGCTAAATATTTTGAGCGAAAAAAATTCAATTTCTGATGCAGTATAACCTTAAACATTAACATGAAATTTAATCTTCTTAATTTTTTTTTTTTTTAACTTTTCATACTGCTTAAGGTAAAAGTAAAATATTATGTTGTGAAGCAGACGAGCACACAGAGTTGTTATCCTCGTCGGGTTTTCTGACATTTAATAACATAATAATCTGTTTTCACATGCCAAGTTTAAATTAAAGAACTGCACAAAAGCTGCTTAAGGTATACATTATTGATGGGGCAAGTCAGACACATCAGTCGCAGATTAAGTACCATAATACTGTAATTATGAGAACAAAGCTACGGAGATATGCTCTGCTCTGCTTTGCTCTGCTCTGCTCGTTTCTGCTGTTGTATTCAGATTGTGAGTTATTTTAATTTGGTAAGCGACACAAGTGTCCTCAATGGCCCATAATTAACCCGTGAAAGCGTAGAAAATGCACAACAAGACAAGCAGTGCGAGGCAGAGAGAGAGAGAGAGAGAGAGGGAGAGACAAGTGAGAGAGAGAGATGCTGGAGAAGCCGCGTGTTAATTATTTATTCTTAATATTATTGTTGTTCTTGTTTTTGCTGTGGCCAGGAGTCGTGGCATGTGGCACCTGCACACAGAGGTAGACAGAGAGGTAGACAGAGGTAGACATAGTTGCAGACAGAGGCAGACAGACGAGTAGAAACTATAGCCGCACTGGTAGTTTTTAATTTGTAATAAACCACACTAATAATTGGCAAAAGAACACGAATGCTCCAGCGAGAGAGCTCGACTAGGATATACCCTGATCCCCAGCTGCTAAAAATATTAAAACGTTTGCAACACGGGACTTACTTTTTGGGCCATATTTCCCTTTAAACGGCTTTTAAACTCTAATCAAATTAGGCCAGCTAAAGTGCTCTCATTTTATGTCTGGCTCAGGTTCTGTTTCACCAATAAAAGTTAAGGGCGCACTTGATGTTTTTTTAACAGCGAATGCGTACCTAGAAGATTTTTGCATCAATTACCGCATTCACTCATAGATCTCGGGGTTCTGCGGAATAAATTATTCTCATCTCAAATAGACAAGCACAATTTCCTTTTCTGTATACTTAGAAAAGGAAGCCTTGAAGAAATTTGTACATATGATCTATTACTATGCAAAAGAAATATCTTTAAAATTGGGTTTTTTACTTTCATCACAAATTGATGAAAAAATAATAAGAAAAAAGTCATAAAAAATGTAAATGTTAGCTAGACAAAATCAATAGAATTGTGATTTTCCTAATTAGATTTATTCAACGATGACTTTTGTCCAACTTAAAATTGAAAACTTAAACAGCAGCTTTGGCTGGTTGTTGTTGCCACACGGCAGATGGCTCACTCAGGTGGCTTTAATATGCTTATCGAGTGCCGCTGTGTTGCAGCAACTCCTACATTTACAATTAAGAATGACGTTAAAATGTCGTTCACGTAGCAAGTAGAGGACGCAGTGGATGCGAAGTGAACTCAAATGTCGTCGAAGTCAATTTGCGTGAAGTGCACACAACTGGCAGGTAATTTGCCCTGTGACTCCGCATAACTCTCTCTGGGACTGGCCAGTTAGGCCAAGGGATGGGCAAAATTCAAATTTAATTACAACTACATATTAGTTAGGTGCATAAGCAAGTCGACTCAAAAAAAACACAAAACAAAAAAAAACGGGATGAAGTGTTTGCAACATTGGACAGGCAGCCAAATTGGTTTGCCTGGAATGCCAGGATGCCTAGCATCCTCGATGCCCGAATGCTTGAATCGTTGCTGTCTGGCAGTAGAAGTGGTTTACGTTCACGTTTCCTATCTCGAACTGCTGTCAGCTGTGCTGCTAGCTGAAAAACTTGGCCAATTTTATGCTGCTTCGGGAAGCTCACAAAAACTGACGTTTATTACTTGCTTGGCATGGCCATAAATTATTAAATTTTAACAAGTTTTTCTACTGTCTTGTCTCTTGTCTACTGTCTGGCCTCTTGGCATCTTTGCATCTTCGCTTACACTGTCAGCACTTGGTCAGCACGTGACCGAGCCAGCGGCGAGGCTCTTCCTCTTCGATGCGGCTGCTTTGATAGCAATAATCATATTATTAATGGCAAATTACAAGCAAAACAACAACAACCGTCTTTAAACCAACTTTTAACTAAAAGTTTATAGTTTCCACTCTGCGTCTGTTTATGAAATATTAGAATATTGTCCTCAAAAATCAACATAAACTTTAAAAAGCTTAAAACAATTTACGCTTATGCTGTTTTCAAAACAAACCCAAAAGCATGAACCCCCTTAAAGTTTCGCTCACAAAAAGTTAAATTTTTGACAACAAAAAATGGATAGAAAAAAGAGAAAATATGAAAACTTTTGGCATTCGTTGGCCCAGCTATCAGCACAAACAACCTGTGGAGTGAATCTAATTTACGTTATTTTTTAGTTTCAACTTGAAGCCATTGTTATTGTTATTCCACACACGTGGCAGTCCAAAACTTTTTTCATATTATTTGCAAAAATAGAAAAAAGAATGGAATGGAATATTTTTAGTTTTCGCATAGAACGTGCAGAAGTTCGTTGGGATTCAAACCAATTTATATATCGAATTTTTATACTAGTTTTGGGACATACACACCAAGAATAGTTTCACTGTAAATAAAAGTGTTATTCTTCCATGTTTGAAATAATATCACACACGGCTTTTGTCAGCTCTGAGCACTTGGCCGTTCCACCAACATCCGGGGTGCGTATATCGGTTTTCTGGAAGAGCTGCTCGACAGCACATTGAATGATATCCGCATGCGAGTCCAGCTTCAAGGTTCGCAACATAAGTGACGATGAGAGGAACATGCCCGTTGGGTTGATAATGTCCTTGCCAGCGAGATTCTTGTTGACCTTATTCAGCGTATCGAAGATCAAGCCATTTTTACTAACACCAAAGCCGGGACACAATGACTTGCCACCCATAATGCCGGAGGCCATCATGACAAGGACATCGCCATACATGCTAGAGGCGACGAGTATATCGTTCAGGCCGGGCTGCATGACCAGATTCAAGCAGGCCGTGTCCATGTACCGCTCTTCAAACGTCACCGACCCAAAATGCTTGGATGCCTCCTGCCGCATGCTACTCAGAAAGTTGCCATCGGTCAGTTGCATAATGTTCGCCTTGTGCGCCACGGTGATCTTCTTGCGCTGATGCATCTTGGCGTACTTGAACACATAACGTGCAATGCGGTCAGCATTTACCGAAGTAGACACCTTGATGGACTGCAGGACGCCCGGCACGACATTGTGTTCAATGCCCGAATATTCGCCCTCGATCACATCCCGAATGACGACACAGTCGAGTGGGTCATACACCGTCTTTTGACCCTTCAGATTGCGACAGACTGCCACAAAGGCGTACAAGTCGAACGCTTTGCGCATCTGCTTGAGGAAAACGGGATCCATGGGCCCCTTGATGCCCACTTTGTTGCGCTTGAGCGATTCCACCAGCTTTGGGCTAATCTTATTGGTTTTACAATCCTTGTAGTCGACAAACACCTCCCATTTCACTGGCACCTTGGCTGCCTCGAAAACTTGCCTCAATGCGGTGGTCAGCTCACAGCCAACCCCATCACCCTGGATCAAAGTGACCTTTTGCTGATCTTTGTTGACTTGCAGCTTCTTCTGTTCGGGCACCTTCTTCTTATCTGGCTGCTTGGGGTCCTTGCCCACAGTAGTTGCCTTGAGGTTTGTGCTCTTCTTTAACTCTTCCGTCCGTTTTTTGTTACAGTAATACAGCGACTGGTTCGCATTTGTTCTTCTAATGGATAGAATTTTTCGTATTGTTTTCATTTTGAAATTTTGTTTGAGCTCCTAAACAGAAATGACGGCAATCAATTTACTAGAGTAGACTGCTTTTGTATTTCTTTAAATTTCAAGTATTCATTTTTCAGACACAGATTTACCAACTTCATTTTATGCTTTTTAATGGGATCTGGCTTTACAAATGTTTTCCATACCTGCGCCATATGCAAATTAACATCCAGAGCAGCATTCATGGAGGCGGGCAATGTTTTTGTGGTGAGGCGTGTGAATATGACAAATGACATGTCAACAGTTTTATGTCCTCGACTGTACAAGACAAATGGCGTGTGGGCGTGGCTTCGTGTGCTTAACAGCCCAGTGATTTTTCATACGACACGGCGTAAAGTGACCAAGTCATTAGCACTGATGACCATTATGAGCAGGGCAACAGCACATAAATATTTATATACCTCACAGTATCGTAAACACATTTTTAGGGCTTAGATACGAGCAGCTGGGCGTGGCACTTGAGGTAAATTTATGTTCATTTGATGCTCTTAAGCATTATTCGCACACAAGTGTCAGACTTAAGCACACCATGAAATTGAGCGACAAATGATTTATTTGCTTGATGTGGAATCCCTGACTTATGCTTTTTATGCCATATTTATTTTATTGAACTTAATACTTCAAAGAACGAATTTTATTTGATTCAATAGAATGTTAGACGAACAAATATTCATATGTTTATTTTTCTTGTGCATTTTTATATTCTTATAAATTCTTTTTTGTTGCTTTCTTTCAGTTGGTTTTCCATTTGTAAACATTTTTTATTATGCTTTCAATATTATGAGCCAGCTGAGCTCTTGCTCAAATATTTATTGTCAAACTGCGCACCTATCAATAACTCCATTTAACTGTGCCACAAGACTTAGATTGACATGCAGCAGCAAACTTCTTAATGTCCTGCTCCCACCTCCTCCCCCCATTAACCAGAACCCGACCCTCGTGTGCTTCAGCACCATATTCCAGTTTATGATCTGCTTTTCAACATTTGCTGCTTCTGCACGTACTCGTAAACCTAACAAAGTACAGTTAACTGACAAAGTCCTGCCGTAAATGTCCCAAAATTTAGAAATACTTCTCAAGCAGCAGCTAATGGACAAATTTCGCTAACAATGTTCGAAATGTTTTCCTGACTTAAATTAAATATTATTATTAAATTCGTTGAAGTTGAGCTGTACAAAAGTGAATGTTAATTTGTTAGGAATAATAGTTGCACAACTTCTTCATGACATATTTATAAATTGTCTGCTCGAGTCTAAACATACTTTGTGTGTGTGTGTGTCATCTTGACTTAAAACGCAGACAGCACTTTGAATGACACTTAAGCATCTCTGAATGCTTGTTGAAATCCATTGAGTTATGAGATGCATTGAAGTGTGATTGAGTATTATTCACAACAAGCCTCTATTCAGAGTTTACTTTCCTCTTCTATAAACTGCTAACGTAATCATCACAATGATTAACCATTTACCCCGCCCATTATAAGCTAAATGCGAATTGTGAATGTGAATCGGATTTGTAGGCCAAGCAGTCTGAAAACTTTGGTTTGTATAGTTGCCTAAGTAAAAATTCATTCAAATCTACTCTTTAAAGGGCAAGTTGGTTTTGCTGCTATTTTATGAATTTAAAAACACAAAACTTATAAGTCACCGATTTGGGCCAAGGGTTTGGCGGTAGTCCTCATCACAAATACACAAAATGTTTCTCGCATAATAAAATATAAATTTGAGGCAAGTTTATCATTTGTCTCTGAAGCTCAGTCTGTTGATTTAAAGCTTGCAATTGGACAACCCAAAAAAAGTTACTTCGTCTTGCCGCAGTTTAAATACCCTGTCGCGTTGGAGCAACAATTTTTTCTCAGAAAATATGTTATCAAAATGCAATGAACGAAGTTTTCAATTCTTTTGAAAACTCGATTTGATTATTTAGATCATGGAATCTAAATTTATTTAGAAAGAGTTTTCGATTCGATTATGCTTACTAAGAAAGGGTAAATGGAAGTCTTGAGTTAATTTTATTGCAGCTCCCTGCCGACTTGTTTGTGTAGTCCGGGGAGCACAACAACCCTTTGGCCATATCCCCGGGGCCTTAATATAATGCCAGGGCATATAGCTGCCCTTCAGCGCGTTGATACAAAAAATTACTGTTGCATATTTGATTGTCTCGTTCAATATTTGCATATTTTTCCATTTTTCTTTTTCCTTATATCCATTTTTTTTTGCTGATTTCTGACCCTTGTTGCGCTACCAATTTTCAACATTTACCCGTCAATGGTTTTTCCTTACCTTTTCCTTGTCAGTTTCCACTTTGTTTGGCAGCTGCTCCGGCTGCTGGTTGAGATCTTGCCTGACCCTACAAGTTAACGGCTCCAATTTGAGACTCCTGCTACTGCTGCTGCTGCTGCTACTGCTGCTGACTTGCCGTGGCCACCAAGAAGATGCGTTTGCGGAGTCTCTGCATTAATGCAAGCAATGCAGGCCGCTGAGTTTCCATTTGCATTTCTATGGATATCTCTTTGGTATGCTGTTCACATAGTTGCTGCCACTGCAGACTTGTTTTTGCTTATCCGTTATTTCGTTCATTTCCATGCCGGAGCGTGTGAGCGGCTGCACCTGTTCCTGGCTTGGCGGCCTGTCCAAGAATCCTTTAAAAAATGTAAAAAAAACCGCGCTTCATAACCAGCTGGCGCACAAAAGGAATGCTGCCATAAAAATAACAACTAAGAATGTTAAATGTTGATTGAGACCAACTCGCAGATACCCTGTAAGTCTGTGTGAGCTTGGAAACATGCTAAGTAAATAAATTGATCGAATAAACGAGCTGTCTTTCTTCACATTTTATTATGGAATTGGATTACATGCACTTACCAAACTTTTGCGATAACCTTTTGTTTTCAAACATATCGCTCGCTACAGTGCATACAAACAAAGACCCGGGCATCTCCCCGCCTCCCACTCCCCGCTGCCTGCTGCCAAACATTTTGTTATTTATAGCAATTTATTCAACCCACAGCCGGCAGCAACAAAAAACATAACCAAAAAGGATTCAAATGGTCACCCTCAGCACAGATGGTGATATCAGCATTTATTTTTAAGTATTTTTTATTTTTTTTTATTTCTTTTTTTTTTGTTTGTTTGCGTCCGCATCTGAATGATTAATTACTCGCGATTTGCACTGAATGGCAAAATATTTCCTCACTTTTTTGGTTGATGTGGCTTGTTTACTATAGTTCCATTTATATATGGGATCAAATTGACACCACAAACAAAGTTTTACCAGCATTTATAAGCGTATTTAATACTCGCACTAATTTGCCTTAATCCAGATTAAATGTGTATTGCATAAATTATTAAAGTATATGGTCATTAAGATAACAACATAATCACTTGATTCACAAAATAATCGCATGCAGCGAAGCTTGATAAACAATTAATTTTGCGGTATTTCATTCATCGCCCTAAATTCAGCAAAGCTCAAAACATACATTTTCAATGTTTTTTTTAGGTCCTGTGTGTGTCGTTGATTAAAGTAAATTAATTATTTGTGCTGCTTGTGTTTGTTTTTTGATTTGTTTTTGGAATATTTGGCCCAAATTTGCATTTTCATTATGCAATAGTTCAAAGAATGCTAAGTTTCGGTAGGTTGAGTCAAAAGTAAAAAATGAATTTTGGAATGTTGACTTTGCTGGTATTTAACACCAGCAATTAAGTAAATAAAAAACTGTACCTCGAGGAGTATATTTTTGCTGTGTACGCACTGGCAGCATTCAGTGGCATACATTAAATAAAAAATATAACTCTAAATGGTTAATTTAAATGCTGTCGTGGCTGCCACATGCCACACCACTGCAGCGTGGCACAACCTTACAGAGCCCACCCACCCACAGCGCATTGCGTTAACCATATTCGAGTCACAATATTGAGAGTATTTTGCAAAAAGTCGCCTTCGTGCGCTTTGTTTATGTGTGTGTCGAAGCGTAAAAAGGCGCACAATGTGACAGTTAAATATGGCCGGATATTTTTTACGACTCTGACCAACGTGCGTCCGTACACAATACCAACAAAAACAAAAACAACAACAAAAGTTAATTAAGTTCTTTAAGGACGTGTTGCGGCAGACTCAACAAAACGACGAGTGGTAGATGTCCTTTTATTCTATTTTTTTTTTTTTTGGCTGCTTGTGTGCATAGCACAGCCATTACAGGAATAAAGGATTGCCACAGTTCAGCTGCAGCTGCCCCACAGATAAGAGGCATACCAGCAGAAGTTCAAAGTGCAAGAGGCACACACAAATTGATTTCGTGCGAACTATAATTCATTTTCATTTGGCACGCAATTTTCATACTCCACGCATTGCTTGTGTCCCAAATGACTGCAACTCAACTCCGCATTGTCAACCAAGTTGCTCGGTAATTGGGTCACATTTAATATGGAAATTATCCACAGTCTGCTTCCTTTTTGCCAGTTCATTACTTCATTATACCGTTTTTTAAACACACGAACACTCAAAATGCCGCATAAATATACAAAATTCAAGTTGCTGCTGGCAACACGAATAACAATAAATGAAGAGTGTTACTGTTATTTATGCACACTTAATTAAGTCGAATAGCCTTAATTAGTTTGTGATTCAAATTTATGCGAAACGCTTAATAATTTATTTAGAAGCCAAGGACTTTAATTGACTTTAAACCGCTGTCGTGTTAATAAGCTTGACGGCATTCAAAGCCGAATCAATTGGAATCCTTTTTACAAGCAAAATGAATTATTCATTCACCATTCACCATGCCAAACACCATTTAGATTTCTATTCCGATTCATAGACCAACTCAATTTCACAACACTCCTAATGGGCCAATGGGGCAACTGTAACTGGCCTAATGAGCGTTAACTGACCGTAACTTCATTAGAAATCCGACTTCATTTAAGGTGAATTCACATCTTAAGTGTTGGGTCTTAAATAAGCAATACCGAATGGTGGCTGATATTTTTCGTTTCAATTCACGGTTCGTATTTGCAGTTCGTTGCGTTCGCATTGACAGGAAACAAATAAACTCCGAGCTAACTGAGGTAAATGCGTAATTTAAACAAAGAAAAGGGTCAAAAGGTCGAATGCCAAACAAACACCAAATACAGCGCATCAAAAAGTCTATGTTCATTGAACAATGTGATCAACGATATGGAGAGAGTATAAAGGTAAGGAGTGCTCGACTACTTGGCACTCTGTTTAGAATTGAATTGCTTTGATTGTTATAAGGCTTTTAACCTAGAATTAAATTATATTTTGTTAAATGAAAAAGGAAAGAATTTGGCAAATATGTGGCTAAGTGTTTTAAAAACACCACAAAAGAAATGTAATATATAAATTAATTAAACCATTAATTGCTTGGTACTTTAGGGAACACTCTCTCAACTATCTTTTGTAACTCGTTTTTATTACAAACCCATACCAGTTCAAAAGCGAAATGTGAATCGCGCAACAAAATTTAAGACACATGTGCACAGGGGATAGTAAAAAACACAAACACACACACACAATCGAAATAAAACAATGCGAGGCAAGCAAGCGGAAACGGAAGTCAGCGCCGACAGACAGCAGGGCGAAAAGGGCGCCAGCAGAAGGATGCTCGTAAAGTCAAGGCGAACGGGAAGACAATGCCCAACAGAAATGTTAGCAGGAAAGGCGACGACAACAACAACAATGAACATAATAACAACAATAACAAAAACAAAACAACTGTTGACCTCATGTGTTGGCATGTTGGTGCATGTGACGACCTGCTGTCTCTCATTCGCTGTTTCGCTTGCCATTAGTCTTTTACGATTTTTTAAATAAGTAAACACTATTTTATGACATTCCAATTTCAAGCCAACAAAAGAGGCCATCAACTACTCGAGACTGTTCTGGACAAATAGGCACGCCTGCAACTGCAGCAGCAGCAGCAACAGGAGCTGAATGTGTTCACAGGATGACAGCAGCGAAACGGCATTGGCCATAAATGAAAATGTGCAAATGGCTTAAATGTCGCTAAAAATTGGACGGTAAACACAGCCCACCAAACATGTTTCACATAGTAAGTAGCACTGTATGTCAACATGTGTGTTTTATTATCAGGGAATGCAGTCTGCTTGCAACTTGCATGCTTCTGCACTCGCACAGCTCCAAATTGGGCCCTTAATTAAGAGCCGCCTCCCTTCGCAACCCTGCAAAATGGCAGATGCAACCGAAAGGAAACGGAAATGGTAACTGCAGCTCTGACTGCGGACTGTGGACTGGCGTTTAATGCCTGCACCATAAATCCAACGAAATTCGGTCGCACAGCGGCTATATAAATATATACGACGAGCGATAGCCGTGTGAATTACGACTTTTATGGCCTTCAAGCCGGTCAAGTGAATTTAATGCCAGCTAATTACTTACTTATTATGAATTCGTTTAGTTCAAATGAATATCTTTTTGTGCTATAAAAAAGTGTTTGTTTTTTATGGTTTTTAGATGAAAATCAAAATTAATGCCGTGAAGAATTTTATGCGTGCAGTAAGTAGAATTTTTTCTAAATTCTAAATCTTAATGTAGTACTAATCCAGATGCCAAACTGTAATCAAAATTCTGTTGCTTTTCACAGGCGGCTTAGTTTTTACGAGTCGAGTTTTCGCAGAAGAATTCATAAATTATAAAATGGAAGCCCAAACATGTAACTTTGTATATAAGCGAATAAGAAGGCAGAGTATTTTATTTGAAAATGTGGTTTACAGTTCAATTAGCGAGCACTTAGTAGTAGTTTTACTTGTGCCATCTGCCGTTGCCTGTAGGTTCTGCTTAATGTTTGGCCCGCAAACGAGGCAGCAGCAACTGCAACTGCAACTGGCTGTAAACATGTGGAATATAAGCAGCCATCAGCTATTTTACCTTGCTCGCCGATGATAAATTGCAGGCATTGCAATTAAGAATGCGACCGAAAGACTTCACTGTTTGTCCCCATTGTTTTCTCCAAATCATCCCATTTGCCCACACTATCCGTCCGGTTTGTTTCTGGCTCAATTGTGCACTCTGTGCTGGGGGCATGCAATAAACAATTGCAAATGGTGGTCGAGTTGACAGCGAGACACTAAAACGGTAATTGCATGTAAACATTTCTTTATGTGCGTCGCTGGATCGGTTTTTTGTTTTTGGCACTAGCTGCAAGCGGAATAATTAGATGGATAGTAGGATGGTTGATTGAAGCTGCGAGCAGCGCTCTGCTCAAAGTTGACAGATGACTAAATGTAGTCTCGATATGTGGGAAAGCAATTTCCTTTGTGTTATTAAGTCGTTGATGAGCTGTGCAGGATTGATTAGTTGATTATGATGAGACCATTCCTGCTTTCTGGTATGCGTCATGAATTTTTATAATAATCGCATACTAAACACAGTAGTTTTAAAGGCTTACAATATTTCACGAGAATACCAGAGTTTACGATCACTTACCAAATTTAACTTGACATATTACCTAACCTAAAATATGAAAAACTAACTAACACAATTAAATAATTGCATTGAAATGGAAGCAGACTGCACTCTCTAAATAAATATAGACATACATTTTTAGGTAATTTTCCATTTCCTAGAAATCGGGCAGCAACAACTACCTTTACGAGCTCCACTGGCAGCTGCAGCTATTTTGACTCTAAACAATAACATAAACAGTTGATGGAGTTGCGATAGCAACAATTTACAGTTATGAAAACGGTGCCACCACCACAATTGCAATAATTTAACTTCCGTTTCATGGCGGCATTTTGTGTTTCCGTTTATGTTTCGCTGCCATTGCCATTTCCGCTGTCCGCCGTTAACCACAATCTGTTCGTTACAGTCGAAACTTGTTGTTGCAGCTATTGTTGCCACCGTTTTACGCTTCATTCGAGCGAGCGCCCTTTCGCAGTGACCACACCAACAACACCAACCGCCCCCTTTCTAACACAGCCTCAGCGCCCAAGCAACTACAAATGGCCACAGCCGATTGCTTTTGCTCCAAAAATCCGATTCAATGTTCCATGTCCTGTTTCATGTTTTCATGGCATTGGCTACAACGCTTACTGTTCCAACTATCATTGTCCCATTCGCTGTTGTTCTGCTACACTCAAACAAAAATATGCCTTAGAACTTCAAATCAATTCAAAATTACTTTTCAAAAATAATACATATTTTTTCTGTACTATGTTCAAAAAGTGAGAAGTTTAATTTGCCGATTCTTTGAAAGACTTCTCTGAATTGAACATTTTTTTTACCAATTTTCTTATATGTTTTAGATCTAGTTTTTAACAGTGTGTGCTTAGGCTTACAGCCTTAAAAATTCTTATGCACATCCAGTGGCCTGCGGACTGCATTCTTCGCCGCTCGACGGCATCGTAATTTATTCAAATTTCAAGTCGTAAATAAACGCGCATAAACATAAGCACAGTCGCTGGCGTTGACGCTGCGTCTGCCTCTGCTTCTGCCACTTGCCACGCCTACAAGACATTTTTCAGCTCAAATATGTTACGTGGCACCCCCTCATCTTGCCACAACATCTATCGCAAGCTCCACTTGTGCCACATCGTCGAGAGAGTGCTGAACAGTTTCTAGTCTGTGCTGCAAATTTGGCCTCCGACTCACTTTCTACATAGTTTTAGATGCCCGTGTTTAATGTTTTGTTCACACAAAGAACGAATTAACAGCAACATCAAGAGCAGCTCAGACAACCCGTCAGCTTCAAAGCAAACCGTGTCCCGACTTTGATTGGCATTTTGAAAGCGAACGTGCCATTTTTGTCGCTTCGAATCACCCCTTCTGCGTGTCAGAATTGACATTTGCAATCAGCACTCAGGTGACTTCCATGCGACTACATACACTGATATATATAAAGCTAAAGCTAAGGCTAAAGCTAAAGTAAACACATTTCCAGTCTGTCTGACTGTCTGTCTTCTTGACGTGCTCAAGATTTTTGAATTGAACCAACTGGCAGTTGATTGATTGATGCTCGATTCATTTGTTTTTTTCTTACTTGACTCCACACGCTCTTGGCCATAAATTTACTTTATCGACAGCTTACATTTGTAAAACTTGCTTACCGAGCAGAGCAGTAAAATGCATTTTACAGTTTTTGTTTTATCTTCAATATTAATATTTTATTTATTTTTAATTGAACTCACTTCTGATCTTATTGAGTGCATGCATTTTTAAGGTGCTATCAGTAGACAACAAATATATTTTACTGAACCGTATCTTTATTACAGCTCATAACTTTAACCGTTAACAATGTTAAACAAACAACCGTCTGAGTTATCAATGCAACATATGTATTGATAAAGCATACGTTTTCTTATCTTATATATGCAGTGTTTTTTTATTGCATTTTTTCCAAGAATTTAGCAAACTTTTAGGATTGCTGAGAAAGAATTAGTTCATGTTCTTCTCAAAGATCTGTTTAGCCTCACTTCTCAACACCTTACCGTTCGGGTTCCGGGGAAATGTGTCGACAAATTGTACGCCCGAATTCAGCTGCTTGTATTCGACAACAACGCGCTTGGCCACATGATCGATGACCTGCTGTTCGGTGAGGTCAGATCCTGGTTTCTTGATAATCAAAGCGCCGGCAGAATCACCATGCATCTCATCCCGAACACCCACGACACAGGCATTGACGACGTCGGGCAGCTCGATGATGACTTGTTCGATTTCATTAGGCCAAAACTCAAAGGAGTCGTAATCGAGCAGATCCTTCTTGCGATCGACTATATACAGATTGTTGTCCTCGTCAAAGTAACCATAATCACCCAAGTTAATCCAACCGTCCTGTATGGTGGATTCCGTGTCCGCAACATTGTTCACATACCCCTGCCATTTGAAGCTAGTTTTGATCAGCACCTCACCAACCTCATTGTGCGCCAAATTGGTGCCTTCCTCGTTGACAATCCGGATACTCACTCCCGGAAACACACGACCCACCGAATTATTTAGGGTGTGATCAATGTTGCCCGCTACGACGTTCGCCTCGGTGGAGCCATACATGAAGAGTACGTTGGATTGTTTCATCAGCTCCTGCGCACGTTGCAGCGCCTTCATCGATATCGAGCCACCCGTGATTACGGTCAGTCTCACACTTGCCAAAGCCTCCTCGGTGGCCTGCGGATGGTTGAACAGTTCATAGGCCTGCCACGGAGCCAGATAAATAAAGGTTGCCTTATATTTCTTAATACATTGAATCGTTCTCTCCGCATTGTAGTCACCCTTGAATATCAGGATAGGTGAAAGGTAAATAAAACTGAGTGCATTACAAAAAAATCCTGACGCCCAATCGACGGTCGCATAAGTCAGGATAACATCTGTGCTTTTGGTGAGTCTGTAAGGAGTTGAAGATGGAAAAAATTAAAAGCGAAATTGATATATCCCCAGCTTGGTTAAAAGTTCTGAATTATCTAAGAATTATAAAAGCTAAAGAGTATAAAAAGTCTATACAATAATTGGAAATAATTTGGCTTACGGTGGAAACTTGGTTATGTACTTGTGGGACAAGTGCACCGCCTTGGGCAGTCCAGAGGTGCCCGAGGAGCATAAAATGGCTGCTGTCTGATCGGCATCAGTATCCAACTTGGCTGGTCTGCAAATTGAAATAAAAATATGAATTCGTTTAATTTGGTTTGAATATGTTTGTTACTCACTGATATTTGGCCTCATCCGGTGAGGGCACCAGCAGATCCTCAATATGCGTCACACCCTCAATGCGACCGCTGAAGATTACAATTTTGGGTGCCCACTCCTTGGTGACTTCCTTGATCCGCTCATAGTCGAAGCCATCACAGAACATGATCTTTGGCTTGGTGGTCTCATAGAGCTGCTGCACGGTTATCGCGTCAATTTTCACATTTATCGCATGGAATGGTGTTGCATTCAAGAGACAGCCAACTACCACAGGAGACACATAATTGTTAGGCCCGGAAATGATGCCAACCACATCGGTTTGCGTCATTTGCTCCTTTTTTAGATAGATGGCCACCCGTGTGCTCCAATTACGCAACTCCGCACTTGTTATCTTTTTACCGTCGTCAGCGTTGATCTACTTCATTGCAATTCATTAGAGCTTCAGCTGAGGTTCTCCTTGTTTGTAAACTCTATTTACCTGAACAACATTGTTGGGGAAATTCCCGAGGATTGTGTAGATGATTTCGCCCGCGGAGCATTGGGAATCGTAGTAGGGTCGCCTCTCAACACCACTCCAGATTTTGGTCTCTGGATCGTAAAGAGTAGGATACGCTGCCTTGGTTGCCATTTATTCCGAATCAATGCAAATTGAATACTGAATAATTTTCGCAATACCCATTGGGTTTTTATATTATAAGATTAGCTCATTATCGTAGATATTTTCACCTTTCGCTAATTGTTTTATGTTACTAAATAGACCAGAGAAAGCAAACTAAAAAGATTAGACCGGTTGCATTTTCTCTTTGTTTAGTTTATAAATAATTTTTTTTTTTTAGTTGTACTTCTGCGAAGACTCCCTTATCTATTTTTTTTGGTAATTTATCAGTTATTTTTTCCAGTTATTTTTCGTCTTCTAATATCAGTTCGCCGACCAAAGGCTCAACTAAAAAGTAAAACACAAACGGACTCTTAACCGTATCTTTATCACAGCTCATAACTTTGACCGTTAACAAGGTTAAACGAACAACCGTCTGAGATATCAATGCAACAAATGTATTTATAAAGCATACGTTTTCGTATCTTATATATGCAGTGTTTTTTTATTGCATTTTTTTCATGAATTTAGCAAACTTTTAGGACTGCTGATCAGCACCTCACAAACCTCATTGTGCGCCAAATTGGTGCCCTCCTCGTTGACAATCCGGATACTCACACGACCCACCGAATTATTTAGGGTGTGATCAATGTTGCCCGATATGGCACACGTCTCGGTGGCGCCATAGACGAAGATTAAGTTGGATTGTTTCATCAGCTCCTGCGCACGTTGCAGCACCTTCATCGATATCCAGCCAACCGTGATTACGGTCAGGCTCACACTTGCCAAAGCCTCCTCGGTGGCTTGCGGATGTTTAAACAGGTCATAGGCCTGCCACGGAGCCAGATAAATTAAGGTTGCCTTAGATTTTTTAATACATTGAATCGTTCTCTCCGCATTGTAGTCACCCTTGAATATCAGGATAGGTGAAAGGTAAAAGATACTGAATAGAATACTGTAACGGTCGGTGCCCGAAAGGTTGTGTTTAGTTTATATCGCAGGCTTGCGAGGCGAAATAAACGACTTGTCAAATGTAGCAGTAGATAGTGTAGCCGGGTAAAAGTATGCAATGATAGTTTATTGCAAGTAGTTAATCATTGCCGACTTTACGGTTACCTCTCGCGGGTCAAGAGCTTTTGCTGCGGATAGTGGCTGAATAAATGCTGAATACCAGAGCTTTGTTAAGTTGTCCAATTTAAGCAGAGCTGCACGCTGGGAAAGCTCTCTCAGTTTTTCTCGAGTCGATCGAAACTGCACGCCGCCCGTTTTTTTTTATCAGCCGAGACTGCACGCTTGTTATTGTTTTTTTTTTATCAACCAAGACTATTCACAGCGCGTAAAAACGTTAAAACGGATAAATTGCAAGTGAAACCGCAAAATGTGGGAAATAAAAGCACCTAAATGAAACAAAATCTTGCGCGCCGTCGCGGATCGCAGGTCCAATCCCGGACATCCCGCATTCACCGACATCGCCACACGTGTCCATCGGAGCACCATCTCATCACCAAGGAAAAATTCAACTGCACCCATAACCCATACGATTTTTTTTTTTCATGCAGTCTTAGTTTTTTTTATTTATTTTGATTAAGTTTAAGTATAAGAAAAAAAGAGAAAAGAAAAAAAATCATGTTAAGCCTACCCCTTGTTTTTCATATGTACAACCGCCTGATTTAACTATGCAGTGACATGAATTTAAAAAAGACAAATGCTATCGGAATATAACATTATTTAATATACATACATACATATATATACATATATGTACATACAGTGGGACAAAGCTCAAAGTAATCAGGGTCAGAGAAAAAAAGGAATTGCCTGCCATAAAGTAACCATTCATTATTTTTCAGAAATTCCAAAGACCGATGGTAGGTATATATTAGCCACCAAAATTTATGTATGACCCCAATACACTGGGGTTTCCCCAACCGCTAGGTAGAATTATAAAAATGTAGCCATACTTCACGGTATAGTTTTCATTTGGAACAGTATAAACAAAATAATATATTTGGCGTATAATAAATTAAATAAGGATGTTAATACTTAGTATGATATCCTTTGGCCTTAACTACTTCCCTTAACCTATTATTCATCGAAGATACCAGCTTCCTGGTAGCTTCTGGGCTGATTCTGCTCCACTCATCCCGCAGAGCAGTTTTGAGGCCTTCTTTGCTGGATATGTTGTGTTTCCGGATGTTATTTTCCAGCACAGCCCACAAATTCTCTATGACATTTAAATCTGGAGACTGAGCCGGCGGAATTATCATGTGGGGGCAGTTTCTCATGAGCCAGGACTGTACTATCTTGGGCTTATACTTGGGATCGTTGTCCTGGTTGAACCGGAAAGTAAGTCAGATTCCAAGCTTCTCGGCACTTTGGACTAAATTTTCCTTTAGTATGTTGAAGTACATATTCTTGTCCATTGTTGTTTCAAAAATCACCAAATTCCCGAATCCGGCTGACGAGATACATACCATGGCCATATCACTTCCTCCACCATGCTTGACTGTGGCCTTTACGTGTTTGGGATTCAGGTCAGTATTGGACTGTCGCCACACATAATTCCGCCCGTCCGATTCAAAAATGGTGAATTTGGACTCATCTGCAATTATGACTATGTTCCAGAACTCCAAATCCTTGTCCAAGTGGTTTTTGGCGAACGTCATCCAAGTCCCTATATTTTCCACGCTTATAAAGGGCTTTGTTCGTGGTACTCGGGCATTAAAGTCATTTTTCCGCAGAAACTTGCACACAGTTTCCACAGAGCACTTTTTCCCCATTTCATCCTCCACCTGTTGAGCCACTTTTGGAGCCGATAGCTTGGGATTTCCCCTTATTTTCCTGGTGATCCTTCGCTCCTCCTCTTCGGTGGAGATCTTGTTTGGTGCCATTCTGCCCTTGCCCCCAATCCGATTTGCGTCGACGAAGCGCCGAATGATGTTATACACAGTTGAGTTGCTCAGACTGACCATTTCAGCTATTTGGCGATGTGAATATCCGGTTTTGGAAGTGTTCCAGGATGAGTTTTCGTAGTTCAATGGTAGTCTGTTTGTCCATAGTCCTTTTTGGCTTATTGCACCCGAGATGCAGGATAAAACTAAACTGACTTCGAAGGATTGGTCTATTTATACCGAAAATACTCAACTTTAGGTTAAAAATCCGGGTTTTATGGCACCCAGGTGTCCACAATGTACCTGATCCAAATGAAAATTATGCCGTGAAGTATGCTACATTTTTATAATTCTACCTGGCAGGTGGGGAAACCCCAGTTTATTAGGGTCATCCATTCATATTGGTGGCTAATATATATACCTACCATCGGTCTTTGGAATTTCTGAAAAATAATGAATGGTTACTTTATGGCAGGCAATTCCTTTTTTTCTCTGACCCTGATTACTTTGAGCTTTGTCCCACTGTATATATCTTTATATTTTCATAAATAACAGTCACAAAACACAAAAAAAAATAAAAAAAATAATGGCAATTGAAAAAAAAAATCTTTAAATACATATGCGCACTTGCTCTTTTAGTTTAAATTGGTTTTAAGTTAAGTTGAACATAAAAGAAGAAAAATAGATGATAAGAGAATGAAATAACCTCAATCCTGAAAAAGTATGCAATAAGATTCAGAATAAGTATGCAATGAAATTTAAAAGTAAATAAATAAAAAAAAGTATGCAATCAGATTTAAAAAAAAAAGATGAATGCTTATTGCATATTTAAAAATAAAAAAGTGCAATGAAATTTGGAAAACGTATGCTATACAATTTAAAAAAATTTAAAAGAAGTATGCTATGAAATGTAAAACGAAGAATGTAATAAACTGGTATAAGTATGTAACAAAGCAATTAGCTAAGAAAATAATGCAATCTGCTAACTTTAAATAGAATTTAAATTTACTTTGAAAGAAAATATATGTTTTCTTTTTCTTATTAAATCAATTTTTTTTTTATTCAATTATCGTTATAAGGTAGATTGATTTTTTTTTTTGTTTAAATATTTTTTTTTATTGTTATGAATTTAATTATCAGAAAAATTATATGAAGTTTGGTAAATATAAAACAATGAATCAGTAAAGTTTTTATGTGTTCTACTGGCCGGGATGTAATTTGAGTGGACCACCTAGATTTGCTTTTGGGGACTTCCTAGGAAAAATGACAGCGCCGGAAGTCCAATAGGTTGGGTTGGTATAGAGCGCGTGAGCGGGGTAAACAACAGTCCGCACCCCGAAACCAACAACCGAAGCCAACGAAACCGCAGCGCTCCCCGCTTACGGCTTACGGGGGACACTTGGTAATGTACTTGTGGGACAAGTGCACCGCCTTGGGCAGTCCAGAGGTGCCCGAGGAGCACAAAATGGCTGCTGTCTAATCGCCATCAGTATCCAACTTAGCTGGTCTGCAAATTGAAATAAAAATATGAAATCGTTTAATTTTGTTTGAATATGTTTGTTACTCACTGATATTTGGCCTCATCCGGTGAGGGCACCAGCAGATCCTCAACATGCGTCACACCCTCAATGCGACCGCTGAAGATTACAATTTTGGGTGCCCACTCCTTGGTGACTTCCTTGATCCGCTCATAGTCGGAGCCATCACAGAACATGATCTTTGGCTTGGTTGTCTCATAGAGGTGCTGCACGGCTATTGCGTCCCTTGTCACATTTACCGCATGGAATGGTGTTGCATTCAAGAGACAGCCAACTACCACAGGAGACACATAATTGTTAGGCCCGGAAATGATGCCAACCACATCGGTTTGCGTCATTTGCTCCTTTTTTAGATAGATGGCCACCCGTGTGCTCCATTTACGCAACTCCGCACTTGTTAACTTTTTACCGTCGTCAGCGTTGATCTACTTCGATGCAATTCATTAGAGCTTCAGCTGAGGTTCTCCTTGTTTGTAAACTCTATTTACCTGAACAACATTGTTGGGAAAATTCCCGAGGATTGTGTAGATGATTTCGCCCACGGAGCATTGGGAATCGTAGTAGGGTCGCTTCTCAACACCACTCCAGATTTTGGTGTCTGGATCGTAAAGAGTGGGAAACGCTGCCTTGGTTGCCATTTAACCCGAATCAATGCAAATTGAATATTGAATAATTTTTGCCATACCCATTGGGTATTTATATTATAAGATTAGCTCATTATCGTAGATATTTTGACCAGATAAAGCAAAGTCAAAAGATTAGGCAGGTTGGATTTTCTCTCTTTTTAATCTGTCTTAGCCTTCAATGTGATCGGTTGTGTTTTTGCGGTGCTGTCTAGTTGCGATTGTTATTAAGTTTTAACACGTGCATTTAATTTGATTAATATAAAATCGATCTGTGGTTCGGTTCTCTTTAATTTTCATGTGATTGCTTCGGTCATTTGGGTTTTCTGTTAGTAATTTTGCTACAAATCATAAAATTGTTACTCTTGTAAACATAGAGAGCGCGGTTTTGTTTTATTTTCGAGTGCGCTTCTGCCTCTCGCTCATTGTCTCTCATTGCATGCTTGATCGCTTTGCATTGTTGTTGTTATAGCGGTTTTTGTGTGCGCCTTATTACTCTCGCTCTCTCTACTTTCGTGTGCTCTCATTACTGTGGTTGCACTTGTTGTTGTCAGTGGCTCAAAGTTTCGTCTATTTTCGTAAATATTCTAACAACGCCAAAGCTTGGTGTTGTTGTATCTATTTCATCTCTTGTGCGCTGTTTGTTTTCATATTTTCTCTGTGCTGTGCCGAATCTTAGTATAGTTTTCTCTTCTTTTCGGGAATATTAATTTCTAAATTCATTATGTCTGCGTGCTACCTAAAAAGCTGCAAGTGCCAGGCTGACCCAAAGGCCGATTAGGATGTGATCGTCAATAAGTAGGGTGTAAGGTGGTATTGCGAGCGATGCCGCGAGACGAAGTTGGATGTTCAGGGTTTTAGATGTTCTAGCTTTTAGTAAGCTCAGTGCTGATTTTCATGCTATGGAGAGTCAATTTAATAAAGTCGAACTGTTGAATGAGTCTCTTAAGCAGAAGCGATCGGCCGAGCCACGGGAATCAGGTTTATTGGCCCCGGTTCTGTTATTGCCCCCTGCACCGCTGACACCCACTGTTGATAATGGTCAGCAGTTGATGCAGTTTAATTCACCTGCTATTGTGCCCGTTTCGATTCTGTCACCTCTTTCTAGCAGTTGTACCTAGAAAGCAAATTTGTATTTCGCGTCTTGACCTTGATATATCTGTGGATGACATTAAAGCCTACATACAGGGTAAAGTGTCATCTTGATTGAAAAATTTAAATTTGGTTGTCTGATTGCTATTGATTCTGATCTTGCATCAGATTATTTCTCACCTCCATTAGCTCTAGACATTGTATTTATAAGTACTAAAATTCAGTTTAATACTTTTTCATTGTTTATCACTTGTTCATATATTCCACCTCAATCAGATGTCTCAATATATCTGAATCATCTATCCGCTCACCAATATATTTCCTCTATGCTTTTGGATAGAGACTATTTGATTGTATGAGGTGACTTTAATCTTCCAGAAATTATATGGTCCGCTCCACCAAATGTATTGGTGCCACTTAGTTCAAATGAATTTATTGATGGGTTTCATGAGTTGTCACTGTGTCAAGTTAACCATATTCGAAACTGTAACGACCGTTTACTTGACTTAATGTTTGTATCTGATCATACTTGCAGTATTAACTCTCGCTGTGATCCACTTGTTAGTGCCGAAGATCCTTATCATACTATGCTCGATTTGATTATAGAGCTGCCAACTCTTGTGCCTCTTGTAGCATCGGATTCTACTTGTAAGAATCGTTGCTTCCGTAAAGCAGATTTTGTTAAACTTAACCAATCATTATTTGACACTGATTGGGCAGAACTTTACTCCTGTACCAACTTGGATAATGCTGTGTCAATATTTTGTACTACCATTGACTCATATTTGGATGGTTCCCCGTTCGAGTCCTGGGAAGGCTAATAGACCTCCCTGTGAAGTCAAGGTATTATAAGAAGTTTAAGAGATCAAGTAATCCTTTTGATTACTCTCGCTATTTAATTGCTAGAGCAACTTTTATTACTCATAACTCACGTTGTTATCAAAATTACCTTCTTCGTTGAAGGCTGCAATTTACACAAGATACTAAGCAGTTCTATAACTTTGTGAACATGAAACGCAAATCGTCTTCGGTACCTACATTCGTTTTCTATGAAGATACGAAAGCAAAAGATGATCAGGATGCAGCCGATCTGTTTGCTGAGTATTTTCAATCCACCTATTCCTCTACTAACTTTTCACCAAATGTACCATATCCTTACCCTGTTCAAAGAGCTAATTGCATTTTTTGTCCTGTGATCGCTTTAGAGTCACTTCTTGCCGACCTACACTCAATCAAGACTGGGTGTACGCCTGGTCCTGATGGAGTTCCTGGATGTGTACTTAAGTACTGTTCTGAGTCTATTTGCAAACCTGTACCTAAATTATTAACCTTGTCTGTTGAAACATGTTGTTTTTCCGCTATTTGGAAGGAATCCTTTATTATTCCTCTCCATAAAAATGGCCCAAAGTCTGATATAAAAAGCTATAGGGGTATTTCCAAATTGTCCGCAATACCCAAGACATTTGAGAAACTATAAACGACTTAACTGCAACACTTATGTAGTTCTATTATTTCACCATTCCAGCATGGTTTTGTGAAATGTAGGGCTACTACCACTAACATTCTTGAATTTACTTCCCTTGTGATCAAAGGATTTCAGAATGAAATACAAACTGATGTCGTTTATACAGACTTCAGTAAGGCCTTTGATTCTGTTAACCATTGTCTCCTTCTTTACAAACTAAGCCTTATAGGATTTCCTACTAACCTTCTGATACGGATTTCGGAGTATCTGAGTAACAGAACTCGAAAAATTGTATTTAAATCTATGCTTTCCAAACCTATTCTAGTCACCTCTGGTGTACCCCAGGGTAGTCACCTTGGTCCAGTGCTTTTTAACCTATTTATTAATGACCTTTCTTCAGTAGCATTGCATTCTAACATACTAATGTATGCTGATGACATTAAGTTGTGCCTGGCGTATAATGATATGACCTCTTATTGCTTATTGCAGACGGACTTATTTTCCTTTTTGTCGTGGTGGAAAATACATCTGCTCAACTTGAACTGCTCTCAGTATAAGGTCATGTCATTTTATCGTATCACTCGCCACTGATTGAAGTAAATGATTTAGGTTTACTTCTTGATCACATGTTAAAATCGATAACCATATTAAATTCACTGCCAACCTTCTTGCTTTTCGCCCTTCGTCGGTTTGACTGGGGTGTACTTCCTCCATACACCAATACCCTGCTTCTTATTAACCTTCCCTCCCTACATAACCGTCGTGTTATGCTAGGAGTTATGTTTATAGTTAAATTACTTAAATGCGAAATCGATGCAGCAGCGTTGATGAGCCAAATAAATTTTTCTGTTCCATTTAGACCTTCTCGTTATTTCTTCCCACTTTCCCTTAATCGCGTTACTACTAATTATTCCTTGCATGAACCGTTTCGAGTACTCTGTAATGATTATAACATATTATACCACGTAATTAATTCAGAATACTCCATTCCTATAATTAAATACTCAATTTTAAATGTCCTATCTCGGGAATAACTTTCTCGCATGCACAGGTGGTGGTTAACTAATTCTTACTAATTATCTTTGGACTGATTGGGTTTTCTCTCAATTCATGCAACAAATGTTGGACCATTTGCATTTAAATAATTTTAATTTAATTTAAATTAAATTTCTTAAGTTTTTCTGTGTTTTGTGTCGACTGATCTTAGTTGACAGTAAACAAATAAATAAATAAATAAATAAATAAATCAGCTGTTTTTTATTTGTACTAGCCGGTGCGAAGATTCCCTTATCTGTTTTTTTTTTTATAATTTGTCAGTTATTTTTATCAGTTATTTTTCGTCTTCTATTATCAGTTCGTTGACCAAAGGGTCGTATCTTTATCACACCTCATAACTTTAACCGTAGTAGGTTAAACAAACAACCGTGTAAGTTATCAATGAAACAAATGTGTTTATTAAGCATACGTTTTCTTATCTTACTTAAGCAGTGTTTTTTATTGAGTTTATTAAAGAATGTAGCAAACAAGTGTGGGAAACCTGACTCATTAAATGGTCTTTTAGGACTGCTGAGACAGAATTAGTTCATGTTCTTCTCAAAGATCTGCCTGGCCTCACTTCTCAACACCTTACCGTTCGGGTTCAGTGGAAATGTGTCGACAAATTGTACGCCCGAATTCAGCTGCTTGTATTCGACAACAACGCGCTTGGCCATATGATCGATGACCTGCTGTTCGGTGAGGTCAGATCCTGGCTTCTTGATAATCAGAGCGCCGGCAGCATCACCATGCCTCTCATCCCGAACACCTACGACACAGGCATTGACGACGTCGGGCAGCTCGGTGATGACTTGTTCGATTTCATTGGGCCAATAGTGCTTGGACTTGTACTTGAGCAGATCCTTCTTGCGATCGACTATATACAGATTGTTGTCCTCGTCAAAGTAACCCAAATCACCCAAGTTAATCCAACCGTGCTGCATGGTGGATTCCGTGTCCGCAACATTGTTCACATACCCCTGCCATTTGAAGCTAGTTTTGATCAGCACCTCACCAACCTCATTGTGCGCCAAATTGGTGCCTTCCTCGTTGACAATCCGGATACTCACTCCCGGAAACACACGACCCACCGAATTATTTAGGGTGTGATCAATGTTGCCAGATACGCCGCCCGTCTCGGTGGAGCCATACATGAAGAGTACGTTGGATTGTTTCATCAGCTCCTGCGCACGTTGCAGCACCTTCATCGATACCCAGCCACCCGTGATTACGGTCAGGCTCACACTTGCCAAAGCCTCCTCGGTGGCCTGCGGATGGTTGAACAGGTCATAGGCCTGCCACGGAGCCATCACAACAAAGGTTGCCTTATATTTCTTAATACTTTGAATCGTTCTCTCCGCATTGTAGTCACCCTTGAATATCAGGATAGGTGAAAGGTAAAAGAAACTGAATAGATTACAAATGAGTCCTGTCGCCCAATCGACGGTCGCATAAGTCAGGATAACATCTGTGCTTTTGGTGAGTCTGTAAGGAGTTGAAGATAGAAAAAATTAAAAGTGATATTGATATATCCCCTGCTTAGTTAAAAGTTCTGAACTATCTAAGAATTCTAAAAGCTAATGAGTATAAAAATTCTATACAATAATTGGAAATAATTTGGCTTACGGTGGACACTTGGTAATGTACTTGTGGGACAAGTGCACCGCCTTGGGCAGTCCAGAGGTGCCCGAGGAGCACAAAATGGCTGCTGTCTGATCGGCATCAGTATCCAACTTGGCTGGTCTGCAAATTAAAATAAAAATATGAATTCGTTTAATTTGGTTTGAATATGTTTGTCACTCACTGATATTTGGCCTCATCCGGTGAGGGCACCAGCAGATCCTCAACATGCGTCACACCCTCAATGCGACCGCTGAAGATTACAATTTTGGGTGTCCACTCCTTGGTGACTTCCTTGATCCGCTCATAGTCGGAGCCATCACAGAACATGATCTTTGGCTTGGTGGTCTCATAGAGGTGCTGCACGGCTATTGCGTCCCTTGTCACATTTACCGCATGGAATGGTGTTGCATTCAAGAGACAGCCAACTACCACAGGAGACACATAATTGTTAGGCCCGGAAATGATGCCAACCACATCGGTTTGCGTCATTTGCTCCTTTTTTAGATAGATGGCTACCCGTGTGCTCCATTTACGCAACTCCGCACTTGTTAACTTTTTACCGTCGTCAGCGTTGATCTACTTCGTTGCAATTCATTAGAGCTTCAGCTGAGGTTCTCCTTGTTTGTAATCCCTATTTACCTGAACAACATTGTTGGGGAAATTTCCGAGGATTGTGTAGATGACTTCGCCCGCGGAACATTGGGAATCGTAGTAAGGTCGCTTCTCAACACCACTCCAGATTTTGGCCTCTGGATCGTAGAAAGTGGGAAACGCTGCCTTGGTTGCCATTTAACCCGAATCAACGCAAATTCAATACTGAATCATTTTAGCCATATCCATTGAGTTTTTATATTATAAGATTAGCTCATTATCGTATATGTTTTGACCTTTCGCTAATTGTTTTATGTTACTAAATAAACCAGACAAAGCGTATTGAAGAGATTATGCAGGTTGGATTTTCAGTCTGTTCAATTCATAAATCAGCTTTTTTTTATTAGTACTTCTAGCCGGTGCGAAGATTTCCTTATCTGTTTTGTGATAATTTAGTTGTTTATTGCGCTTTTAAAGTCACTGTTGCAACTGCACCTGCGTTCGGTTGAAAGAACCGCAAATTTTATTTTGACTCCCTTGTCATCATATAAGAAAAAATTGTCTTTGGAACAAATTGGAAACGTATATTCGAGAGAGCGCGACTTCAAGATACCCTGAACTCAGTTGATAATCGGATTAAATTGATTTAAATTGTTTAAAACAAAAATTCAACTTGATTTTTATATAATCCCAATGTGGATTGATCAGTTAATAAATAATGTTCACGTATTTATTGGAAGCCTATACCTTAGTTAATCGCAGATTTTATTTCCATCGGAAATCGATTTGTATTTATTGACGGAGCGAGTGGAGTTATAGATCAAATAAATATTAGATTAAGTTATTTCTGTAACTTTTCTCACGAATTGTTTAAATCGACTCGGCGGTAGATCCCGACCATTAATATATCTAGATTATGGGGCTGGAGATGTTTTCTGCTGCCCATTACATACTTTTACACAACTGCAGCATACCCGTTTAACCCATTTTTATTAGGTTCAGGTAAAAATAAATAAATGCGAGATTGTGAATATTTTATTAGTTTGTTTGTCCTTGTTTCGTATCTATTTTGGTATTTAGATGTTTTGTGGCAAACCTTTGACTTTTGGACTAAGAACAAATGCTTTAAATAACTATAAACTAAATAAATTCAATATTGTTTAATTGTATGTTAAACCGAGTTGACGTGTAAGATCGAACTGTTTTTATTTCTTAAAATCCTAGCCTTATATAGCTAACAATGTTTCTACCTGCTGTACAGTATAATCTATTTTTACTTATAATCCTAGCGTATGTATACTTAGTTTCTACCTGCTGTATAGATAACGCAGGAGACCATTTCTAACCCATGCAAGGGTTGTTTTGTTAAAATCTATTTTTACTTATCAGGTACTCAAGTTAGACGCAGCTGCCTCTTGAGTACTTGGTACAAAGTAACATATTTTTATCTTTACTCAAACTAGTGTTTATGTGTAACATATATATAGTGTTCATTTTTGAACATTCTGCCAAGGGCCGGCCGAGAGTCGGCGGTATTATTTATTTAATTATTAGGCCCAACAAACTGTATGGCTTGTAATTTTTTTCTTGCAATGATTTTTCTTATCATATATCTTATTATAATGTGTTCATTTTTGAACATTCTGCCAAGGGCCGGCCGAGAGTCGGCCTTATCAAATATTTAATTATTAGGCCCGACAAACTGAATGGCTTGTAGTCTTCTTCTTACTTATATATACGGTGTTCATTTTTGAACAAATATCGATCTGAATTCTTTTGTACTATATAAAACTAAATGGAAAATAAACGAATTCCGTAATTTGACGAAAAATTTATGTTAAAACGAAATCAAAACATTTTCAGATCAAAGTTTTAATGTCTTGTGCTGTGTTTATGTTTTATAATAAACTAGCACGCATTGCACCAGATCCCAGTTGCGCTTAAGCTGAGATTAAAAAGAAATTTAAAATTGCTTAATAATGAACGCAACTAGCGAACTTTGTTCTTAGCGCGTTTGGTTTTATTTTTATTTCCCTTATTGCTGTGGCCCAGTAATTTATGCACGCCTCCTCCCTCTCTCTCACTCAACAGGGAGTCTGTCCCTCCCCTCTACCTTTCAGCCAAAACAATGTTGATGCTGTGGGAATGCCCGACTGGTCCAATTTAGTCGGAGGAGGGTTGAACTGCATGCATACATTAACATCAAATTACGTCCAACAACAACAGCACCAATATTTAAAATAAAAGAAAATAAAAATAAAAAAAAAGAAATATAATTCTTTGGTGCGCGGAAAATGTTCAACTATTGTAAAATGAACTCAACGAGTACAAGTATATATAAGAACATACATACATATATAGAACAATATACATATATATAATATGTAGATGAAAAGGTCTGACAAGGCAAACTCCGAAATTGCTGCTGAAAATAAAAGAATGCAAATTGAACAAAAAAATGTTTCATCCGTTCCTTGAGCTACTTAAAGTGTGCGCATCTCGCGAAATAACTTTAACGACTGCGTGCCACAAGTTACAGTTAGTATTAATGAAATTAGTCCTCGGTATGGGATATTGGTTTCTGTTTCGGTTAGCTGACCCTCTGGCGGCTGCTGACCATCGGCTAATTGGCTTTGCCATGCGGTGCAGAATTCTAACCATATTGACAGTTGATAAAGCACATTATAATTACAAACATTCACACACACAACCACACACACAACCATACACACACCCACACAGAAGCCAGGAAGGAGTGCAAGTCCGCCCACACTCCATTAAATTGTTTGCTCAGAGGTCAGCAAAAAGCGATTGTGAGCTGTGCCAAACTTGGACCTGTCTGTCTGGCTGCACAATTTGTTCTTGTTACTGTGTTGGTTTTTGGTTGGTGTTACCAGCTTGTGGTCTGTATATAGACGGGCTTTATATCATACCGATTAAATTTTATTACAAAACCCAAATAAATACATTTCAAACGATGGCGTTTACAAGATGGCTTTAATTCAATTCAATTTATGTATGTAATATTTTCAATTCAGTTTTAAATGCCTCACCAACTATAAGCTTTAATTAGATTTGTTATTTATTAATACATAAATGAAACCAAAGCAAAGCCTGAATAGTGTTTTTTTTGATTACATTTACTTTATAATAAAAAATCAAACAGTCAAATATTTTTGTTGAAAAGCTCTGCTGCTTATAACTTCGTTTTATTTGCATATTTCTTGTGAACAAAAACCATTACTACATAATGTCAGTAATTAAATTAAATGTTTTTAAATTTCTACAATTTTTCCACAATTTAAAATAAACATTTTCACAAATTTCAGCTGGAAAACGATGCATCTAAAGCGGTTCCCCATGGCATTGAGCAAACATCGCACACGCCGCGCTGTGTCCCTGACCTTAGACAAGAAGCCAAATTTGCGTGCTGGTGTTATCAGCGTGTGTTTTCACGCTTATCACACTTGTTGGGGGCGCCACGTGCTCGATGCTTACCACTCTTGCTGCTCTCGCTGTTGTCCTCTCCGGAACTGTCATAAATCCTTCATACTCGTGCGGCGCATGCGTCGAAAGTGTTCCGATGCCGAAATGTTTCGTCTGCCAGACGGAAACATCGCTCCATTCATAAAACGTGGCGATGTTTTTGCCAGGCAATAGGATGCTGGGACATCCTGGGCAAAAGGACTCTGTGTGGTCCTGGGACTTGGGCACTGGCAAACAGTTTGCGGTGATTCCTAAGACGGAGCGGTTGCAAAAGCGGCAAAAGATATTTGGTGAGAGATACAATTGAAAAACTTAGCCAAATGTTGAGCTACCAGACGTGTCAGAAGCGATTTAAATTATTTATTAGCCACAAACTCCAAGTACATTTCACAAGCCAAGCTGTCAAAGTAAACAATCAGTATTGTCTCCACCACAACAAAAAATAAAAGAATATTAAAAGAAGAGCAAAAGTTTCCACTCAAGTGCCGTTATGTGTGTGCTGCAAAGTTAGCCGTGAAACTTAAGTACGCGCTCGTAACTTGGCCGGAATACTGCGTCAGTTGCCGTAACACGTTGCCTCGACTGCTTCAAACTATTTTTCGGCCAGCCTGTCAAACTGCACACGGAGTTGGCAGTAGTTAGCCCTTTACTTGCCAACTACCGCTGCCTGTGTATTTGTGCTGTCGCCAACAAAATTTACAGTTTTGACAACAACATTTTGTTAAACAAACGCAACGGTGTCGTGCGCGGCCGGATACGGAAGCGAACTTGTCCCAACAATTTCAAGCGCAACTTGAAGTCGCTTACTGGTTAACTAGCGACCCCACACACACTACCACCCACACAGCCACACACACACACACACACACACACACCAGAGGACACGTGTGATGTAAATGGTAAGTTCAAGTTGTGCCTGTTGTGAGTAACGTTACAATTTCAAACCGTCAACGCACTTTATATATTTCATCTTTTTTTTGCTTGTTGCTGAACCTGCCACCTGCAAATTGCCATTTCGAGCTCGTTGCATGTGTGGTTTTTGACTTGTTTTCTCATTTTTAGGTTTGTTTTGTTCAGTTTTCTTTTTTGTCGACGTTTAAGCTTTAGCTGCAGGGCAGATAATTTATTTTTGTTTCACAATGTGCAGAAGTTACAAGGTGTAACCAAAAAACCAAAAATTGGTCATATATGTATGCATGTTGTGGTTAGGTTGGGAATTTTATTCGACCTTTTGGAATTTAATTGCATTTTTGATTTATAAATAAAATGGCTCTTGGTAAGCTAAACACATTTGTGTATCCGGATTAGAATATTAATAAATGATTACATTTTAAACAGGTTGCATTAAATATAGAAAAAAAAACGGATTTTAAAATTTTTGGATATTTATTCCTTCAGTAAGCAAAGCACTTATCTTTTTTATTGGCGCAATCTGCTCTATTGATGGAAAACAAGTTAGGACATTTTCATATTACTGAATCAAATCACTTGGAAAAGTTTTTAAAATTTTTAAAGATTTTAAGTCATAAATTAAAATCAAAAATTGTGAAGGAGTTAAATAATTTCATTTGTGTAGTTCGGCAGCATTAATTAGTCTGAGTAATGGCAAAACACGCAAATTAATTAAAAATCTTGGCAAACACAAAATTTACAAAGAAGTCTAAAGCTGCCTTGGAAAATGTGTTTTTGTTATTTCTGAGATATTTGCATGTGTCGAGTGTCCCTTTGTGTCCTGTGCGTGTGTCGCGTGTTCTGCTTGTTATTTGCTGTCTAATTGTAAGTTTATTGCTGCTTTGGGCGCCATCCAATGGACCCAAATGAACCTGAACTCGCCCAGACATTAGCTCCAGGCCGACTTCTCTGCCCGGTTCACGCATAAATACGTTGGGAACTGGTGACCAAAGGGCCACAGCACTCAACGCCTCCTCGGTCCAATGGATATGGTATGCGTGTCGCATCTATAATTAAGAGTATATATACTTGCTTATATACATAAATATGTATATGTGTGTATATGGGGTTGGCAAGAGTCCAGTTTCTGCTCTCGACATAAGGAGGCATTTTATGCTGAAATATGCATACAACAAATATTTTGGAAGAGCCGTACTATTTGTCCTGGGTGTGGTCGCCATACCAAAAGGACATTTTACATTTGGAAATTTTATGTCCGGCACTGAAACTGATATTGGATGGTGCAATTAAAGAGTTTCACTTGTGTTGATCTCTGTCACGTGTTTAGCATATGCATTTTGAACCGTTTTCGATGCATATTAGATAATAGAGAAAAGTTTACGATTGTATGAAAACATTCGCTTTCTGGAGAGTAAAAACAAAACTGATGTACTGAGATCCCTTTTAACTCCGGGTTGAGCAATTTATCTAATGATTGCGTCAATTATGAAGTGCGATTCCTTTGTTAATTACACAGTCAATACAAGCGTAGCAATGTCAATCACAATGACTAATTGGCATTTCGAGTTCGGAGCGCAATTTCCTCAATTTCTGTGAGATACATCAAAGAACCATGGACTCGGACGTGAATTAGCAAATGTTTTTCGGGTAACACGCCCCTACATTAAAAGGATATCAAAATGTGTCATTTCAGGCCAATTAAATAAAATGTAATATGTCTACGACTCGAAGCGAATTCGAACTTTGTGTGCTTAACTTGTCAGTCCGGTTAGAAGCACTTAGAGGCATTGTCTGTGCTTACATTTCCGTAAGAATTACTTTCTATTTAAATAATACACTACGAGTAGGCCGCTTAATGCTATAAGTTGTAGGTATTTGACTAAAATATTAACTAGTAAGACTTTAGTTCTGTGATGTATTTGTTGGATTTAATAGGAATATAAGCTAAGAGAAATCTTTAATTTTAATTATTTAGTGTAGTGTTATTCTTGCAAAGTTGACTCTGCTCAAATGTAATTAACCATATATAGCAAATGTCAGAATAGGCACACAAAGTACAACACAGGTAAGACTCCATGGATAGAGTGCATTCAGACAAAGCTAAACGGCTGGTTTAATGTTTTAGTATTTATGTTACTGCCATGACTAATTAGCAGTTGAGCTTTAGCCTTTGTCTGCCAGCAACTTATGTCTCTATGAGAGCAGTCTCGTGCAGGATCTATTAGTGCTCATCCGACTGGTTAACAAACACTCACCCGCACACAGCTTTACTAATGGAGCGCAGTCACACTCTCATTTACACACACTTACGCTCTAAGAAGTACAATAAATTAGACTAAAACATCCGTAGTGTATATTTTATGCTGAGATTTGTTGTTGTATGCAAATGCGAAACTCTGCCAGACTCCGTCAGAGTCTGTCTCATTGCCTGTGCGAGTGAGTAGGCGAAGGACAGACTCTCGTCTCGGCCAAACGAAATAATTAATAAACTTGCCGTTAACACAATTTATACTTTCATAAATTTTGCAGATAGTTCTTGCCATAAGAATATAAAGAATATATCGCCTTACAAGTCGATGGCACACTTAAAGCAGATGCATTGCTTCATAAATTGGCAATCAGGCAGCCTCTCTGGGGTCAATGATATATTAATGGCAACTTACTCTTGATAAGCGTTGACTTAAGCCATAGTAATGATAGAAGATGATGCATTATTATTTAATAGTTCCAAAACGAATGTTGGAGTATCAGCAAAAATATAAGCAAAACAAGATGGATTGAGAAATTTAAAGAATGCTAAATTAAATTTAGCACGCCAATTTCTGAACATTGTGAATTCTCCTAAAACAACATTTACCACATATTTTCATTGTTTAGTAATTTTAAATTATAAACAACAGAAAAGCTAAGGTACTCTGCCTTTTTGTAGGTTTATTTTTGTTTACAGCTTAGCGTGGCTTCAGTTGTTGGCATACTGTGCGTATGATGAATACTACTTAGTCAAGTGGCTGTGAAAAATACTTAGACTTCAACTAAACACCAAACAGAAATACAAACGAAATAAAGCATAAAGCGCTTACAAAGAGAAATAAAGCTTCGATAAATTTAACAACAATGGCAAAGAGGCTTTTAGCCAGGCTAGCAGGAACAAACGCCAAAAAAGAATCAAGAAAAATACAAATGAAGGCATGAAAGTTATGGCCAGCAATATTGCGTGACTGATGGCATGGTCGGATTGTCGTTGCCTAGACTATGATACCAGCCATCCTGCTTAAATAAATAAAATAAATCAAAAATGTAAATCAACACTCATCACACATACTCACATACAACACAGATCCAGATACACATATGTATTTGGCATACACATGGTCAGGACAATAATTTGCACACACACATAAACATATGTATGTATATAGAAAAAGATTTATATATCCTCGTCGCACTCCTCCAGGGCCTCTCATTAAATTTGTCTGTGTTCGTTGACTTTGTTATTTCTAGTGGTTAGTTATTTGTGTTTACTGTGTAATATGGAATCACGACAAAGCATTCATTCAAGTGTTTTGGATTTCAGTCCATGGCAGAGTAAATATTAAATTATGCCCGCTGACACACAAAAGGTTCTAACGAAGCATTTATTTTATATTTGTGCATCCTTTTTCTCCCTCTTTCACACTTGTTTTCTTGCCCTGTATATGTATTGTATCTGTCTGTTTTATTGGCCTCTCTCTGGGGTCCAAACAATAATTCATCAATATTAAATGCATGTCTTTTGAAAAACCCAAAATTAATTGTATCATAGAATTGTGCGCAACCAGAAAAAATGACTACCGAAAACAATATTACAAGTAGAAATAGTATAGTTTGGGATTAGCGACAGTTGGCTATCCTATATATATGAATGATTAATGATATGTATTTAAACAGGGCTTTAATACTATTCCTTAGAGTTTCATTGCATTATTTTCTATTTGGGCTTTTATTTGAAGCTTTCACATGAACTAGCTAATGTTTCAGCTTGCCTCTGCCTCTAGTAGGACCACAGAATACTTCTCCTGTTAAAGAATATAAATATTTTATTTCTTTAAAATGGCTTTTGTATTGTTCTTATATTGTTTATCGATGCCTGATAACTGTGGCGCTACTGGAGATTTCTCAATAGTAAGCTGCACACATTCATTGGGCTTTTTGTCGTATTTTACCTCAAGCAGTGCTTTGTGAAATGTAATAACCGCAAGCAAGTCATTCAATTCATGTAATTAAAGCTGGATGCATTTAAGGATCCAGTTCACTAAAGGATCTCTTTCAGGCGCTGAATGCATTGAAACTCCTGCAGGCATTTCAATTAGTACGCAGCAACTTCATTTCCTTTGCATGGGCTTTGTGCTGGACAGAAATCCGGCATGGACAACTCGAATCTCTGGGTCCTTGTACTGAATGGTATACGATGCTTTTCCCCTTTTCGCCTTTTCCCCTTTTTCTCTTTTATTTTTTTATTTTTGAATTGGCACAAGATTCAACACTTGATGTAATTTTGTTCATTTTCAGTTTTTCGCTCTTGTGTCCTGTGTCTGTCGCAGTCGCAGACACCTCTTCATTTATTTGACAAAACTGAGTGGGATAATAGGAGCGTGCAGCCTTTGTCCTTGTTCTGCGCATCTGCCCACCTGCCCAACTGTCCGTCTACCCATCTGCCCGCCTACCCGTCCGGCCCTGCTTTAAGAAAAGTGGACAGTTGACCTGCGTTGGCATTTTATTTTTTGCTGCTGGTGCTGCCGCTGCTGTCTGCAACCTTTTCTTATATCTGTTTATAATTCCGGCTGATATCTACTTCATTTTATCAGCATCTTCACGGCATCTTGCTTTTTTGAAATAAATTCAGCTACTGCTGCTTCATATCCGTCTCCATATTCCTCTTGTTAATTTCATTTTTCGCGTCATCTTTAATTCCATTTGCTTTTCGCTTTGCCCGAAACCTTGCTATCTATCCAGCGTCCTGCGACCACATTTGGCCATCATCTCTTTTTTTTGCTAGTGGGTTCATCCGTTTTTTGCTTTCCTTTTTTTTGTGTCCATTTCCCACTTCCACTCGAACTTTAATTATACTTTGTTGCACGTATACTGAGTATTGAGCATACGCACTGTATATTTAACTTTTCGGCAAATGTGTTAATGTTGGAGCTCCTGTCCCTGGAGTGTTAGCATCCAACCTCAAGTTAACTAGCAAACTTTCTGCAGCTCTGCTCACTTTCATACATCTCTGGGGCAATTAATACTCGAACTTGCCTGAGCACAAAAAACAAAAAGAAAATGAACGCAAATCACAAGCGAAATTCCCAAGCTGTTCGAGTTTCGACCTGTCTGAAGAAAACTATTTGGCCATATTTAAAAATGTTTGTGCGAAACGAATGCTCCCCGAGGGCTTCACACAATTATACATCATTCAAAACAGAGACCTGGACCCTTGTCTATTCCCAGAACGAAATGTCACGCTTTCCGCCTTTTGTTTAGCCATCTAAATGCCGTCTGCCTCTCAGGCTTATATCCCTATCTCCACTACTCTTCCCCTCTCTCCGGTTTTGTGCCTTTTGTGTGCAGTTTCCGTTGGTTGGCCTTCATTGTTTTCACTTCCGTTTGATGATGATGATGCGCTGTTGACGATGATGATACTCATGTCCCGCGAGTGACGCTCCAGTGGCAAACAATAATAAGCGCCTGGCTCGACTGCATCTTGCTTGTTTGTCCATAGATCTCTATCTGCATCACACTGTGTGTCAGCATATAGATTTAGTGCTCTATTTACAGTGGACATTAGGGAGTCCGCTAAGCAAACCGCTCAACAAACCAACCAACCAACCAACCAGCTAACCAGCTAACCGTTAAACCAACGGACCGACACTTTATTTGCCAAGCGCACTAGTTAAATTGGGCAAACAAATGTTTGTGGTACTTAAATTCAAGTCACTTTCATTGCCCGTTTGGAAGGTTGATTTTTTAACTTAATTTTGCTTTTTTGTCGCTTTGGCGATTCGCCTTACTTTCCGTTCATTGGCTGCAGTTAGAGTTGAAATTTTTATTTCATTTTTTGTTTTTTTATTTTTGGTTTCCGGTCCATTGAGCCTTTCAACTGGCATGTGTTGATTCGGCCAGCCCCAAGGATATTTTTCAGTTCATTCCAGAATGTTTGTTTGCCCTATAAACATCCGTTTAACTTGAATAACAGAGAGAAAAAAACCTTTGAAATTTTTGTTAACAAGTTGTTTAAATTGTTTTTAGTTATTAGAAGCGCAAAGCATATTTAATCAGGTTGCTCAAATTGAGAGGATTGGATTATTCGGGATTGTGTTATTAAATTATGTTTTACATATATATTTTTAATTTGGTTTAATGTGCTAATTTTTGTTTAAAAAACATTTTTTCTTAAAAAATACTTTATAACTAAGCAGTTCAATAATTGAAAGCGATTTTAAGCTATTTTTTGCGCTATCTGAAGCAAAAAAAACTTTTGGAACTTTATTTTCCCTTGCATAAATATATTGTTGGAAAAATAATTTTACTTACACCAAAGTTTGTTAGTTTGAGAAATCGAAGGAAAGTATATTTTTCAATATGACGTATTTTCACAAACCGTTTGTTTTACATTTAGATTTGCCAATAACATTGGCATTCTCTAAGTGTGTGTGTGTTGATGACTGTGTGTGGGCAGACAGAACTAATTTTTTCGTTCCCATAATTCATGGTGAATGTGCCAAATAACCAAGCGCTGAATGTGCCTCAGACACATTTCAAGGCGATTTTCCGGCTTGGCTGTGTTATATTTGCAGTTTGCAAATCTTTTTTGCAGAGAGAAAGAAAGATAGATAGATAGAGAGAGAGAGAGAGAGAGAGAGAGAGAGAGAGGGAGAGGGAGAGAGATTTTGTATTACAAGTATGAGCAACTATTTGGCACACTGCTTTCAGTATTTCCTGCTGCGCTTTTATTTGTATATATTCTATTTGCATGCAACAACAAAGTTGGCCAACGAAGTTGTCGACAGGCATCTAAGTGAATTTGTTTGTTGTAAAACCAGCCAAGAGAGAATGAGATAGAGTGACTTTGAGAGGGAGAGAGAGAGCAAGAAACAGATTCAAGCGCTGACCATGCACTTGGCAAATAACCAAGAACAGCACCAACAGCAGCATCAGCAAAAGGACCTAGATACTGACTTTAATTTGCTCTCATCCATTTGGGATTTGGGATTCGCATTGATTGCAACATAGTCTATTATGCTTAAGTGCTTATCATAATTTGTGTGGCCCGCCGACTTCTCGATGTTTCTGACGAGAGCCCTCACATTATTTATTTACCAGCGACTCGAACGCATAAGTCGCCTTTGCAACTATTCCCCCGAGTCGGAAAAGGGAAACGGATTTTGTAACGCCAACATCTCCACAGCCGGAACGCCGAGCATCGATTGAAAAAATAGTACCACCAAAGAAGCGAAGGCCTGACAAGAATGTGGAATATTCCACACACATACATGTTGCGATTCTGCCACATTTCCATTTCCATTACATTTGAAAACCGCTTAAACTTTCGTTTGTTGACATTTGGTCTGGGTTTTGGTTTGAAAGGACTGGAAGCACAAAAAAATAAATAAAAAGCATGCACTGTTCGTATTGACAACGTTCAGTGCCCACACCCAATTGCTCATTGTTGCCTTCGGCTATTTGCCAATTCCAAATATTTACCCATTTGTACACCCTAGACTTGCTTCATTTCAAAGCTTCATCCAGGCTATAAGCAAAATGAATCCAGCTATGATGTTTTTAGCATGAGTTGAGCGTTGAGGTTTTTTTAATATATAAACGGGATGCCAAATAATTATGGGAAAAATGCTGTGCGATTGAATATTGTTGAAAATTTTTACATAATGCATTTTGATTTTGTGGTAAATAAGTTTTAGCAGGGTATTCCCCAGTAAATTACGTGCAAGCTGTTCAATTATTTTACGTATGTTTTTTACAGCCGCTGATTGCAAGTGAGAGATTTAATTAACATGAGCGGAAATTATGCATTGATTGAAGTTGAGTAGGCATTTGGAAAAAATGGATGTATGCATATTAAGCAAATTATTTGACTTCAATGGTTGTGCAAAAATAGGCGATTTTTTTTACAAATGACACCTCCATTTGATGGGATATTTTGCATGATTTTTTTATGAGTGGAAAGAAAAAATAAAGTGAATTTTATTGCTGATGTGCATTAATTATGCCTATTAAGTGCACGTATAAAAAAGCTGCGTAATTGCAGAATAATTTTAATTTGTTCTTTAAAATTCCTATCAAAATTAAAAATGAGAAACAATCAAAATACACATCTTCAGCTTGATGAGTGAATCCGAGTGTGGGCTTGAGGTTTTCGGTCGGTCGCTTAAATATGCACAAGCTGAGGAAGACACGACACGCATACAAAATATTTATATTATTTGGGGTCAAGGGTCAGGAGTTGTCGTACTTATATTTTGTTTACTGCTTGTGCCGTAAGTGCTTTTTAAGCTGACTAAATAATCGATGATACTCCTTTGTAACAATTTTTTGACTCTGGAATTTTGTTTTTGTCGAGCACAAATCACAAACACTGGGCTGCGAGCGGCAGAGAAGGAGAGTAGAATTGTATTGACATGATAAACAAAATGTATTTCGCTTCTTTTTCTCTTTGTGCGTATGCGTGTTTTGGGAGAAATGAATAAATAATACTTTGAATGTTTTTAAGCGCACTAATGCCCGTAAGTTAAAGACTTTCATCAAAAGCTACGAAGAAACATATCTAGTATTTATTTTACAAAATATTGATAGCAATTTAGACAATCCATTACATGCATTACAATTTATAATTGGCTTACTATCAATACTAGCAATCAACACTTAACACTTAAATTTCGAAACGAAAAAGCTATTCAAAATATTAATTAAGAATTTTGCTCGTTGAATAAACTCTAAAGCGGCTTAAGCCTAATTTGATCTTTTTACAAGGTATTTCACATCCCCGACGTGATTTACTAACGCTCTCCTCCTTGCTGGCTGCTTGCTAACATGTTTACTGTTTTACTGGTAGCCGATATTCCAAGTTTATTAAATTGCCAAAAGTGCCAGACGCTTTTACATCTCATGGAGTCATTGGCCTCCGTATCGCTATTCTTGTTATTGTTGTTGTACTTGTTTGCCTTATCCCGAAAATAAAATCTGCTGCGCTTCGGCCGGACAGCGGCTCGGGCACATAAAGCGCATAAAATTAAATAAAAATCAAATAAGAAATCCTTTTAAGCACGCAACGCATTTTCTCGCCAACTTTTCTCGATTTTCTCTCCGCAGCTGCTTTAAGCCACCATCCAAAACACTTTTGGGGCTTTTGTCGATGCAGCAGTTAAAAGCAAAACGAAGAGCGTAAAAATACACACACAAACAAGCAAACAAGAATAAAATTTGCTCAAGATTTTGCAGACAACGCGTTGTGGCCAATACCTCATTTTGCTCTTGTTTTCAATCCAACTTTTTAGCCCCTTTTTGACCCTTTTTTTGTTTGGCGGTGTTGTTGTTGATGTTGTTCTTGATGTTGTTTTGCAGCTTTGTCTGCTTTAGTTTAACTTTGGAATATTATAGTCAGTAACCTTTTCATTGGAGCAGGACAGACGTAAAGGATTATACGTATAGGATTCGTTTCTTTTTCTTATTTTTTTTTTTAATTTTTTTGTTATGGCCACATCAATTTATGAAATTGCTTTAAAATACATAAACCCATTAAGCATATTAAAAATATGGGAACCAATTTGTATAATACCTTCAAATTTAATGTGCAATAAAATATTCGAGAACATTTTTAGCTGAGTTCTTCCGCAGTAATTTTTTTCACATATAAAGTGAATTTTTTTTCAAATTTGTAGAAAAAGTTTGTATTTGTTCTGGGTTTTGGTTTTCTTACCTAGCCTATCCACAAATTCCATTAGTCTGGAAAGTCTTGATAAAGTTTGTGTCGGATTTGTCGGTTTTATTTCGAGATTTTTGTGTCAGCTAACTGCTTAATGCAACTTTGTATCCATTTTTTATGATGTTGCGCTTATCGCAAGGACCGAAAAAGACTGTTGAAAGTTTTCGTTGTTGTTTTTTTTTTTTCCAGCCTTGCACGAGGCTGTCGAAAAATTGATTTATTTTCAATTTTTTCCGTACTTTTGCGACGCCTTAGCGCTTTTGACTTATTTATTTTTCCATTTGCTCGCGATTTGTTTTTTTTTTTGTGTCTTTAAGTTTCGCACAAAGACAAGCGGACTTTGCTGAACCACAAATTTGCATTGCAAGCGGCTTATGAAAATGGTAAAGGTATTATTCGGTCCAAAACGCGTATCGGCTTTTAACTACTGTCTCGGAGACACGGAAGACACCAGAAGTATCCGAGGAGTAGTATATTTATGGCTAACAGGACGGTTACGCAATATTTTCGCATTTATCTTCATTTTTCGCATTGTTTTCTTATTTGTTTGCCGCGCTTTTATACTGCCATTTTTTATGCGTTTCCCGTTAATGTTCACTGCGGTTGTTTACGATTCTACGCCACCTTTTGCAGCCGCCTTCCCCTCGCCGTCCACAAGCCTCTGATCTGATTTCCGTTTCCTAACACACACACACACACACACACACGGTTTAAGCCGCCCGCAGTGCTCAATGTCTCCCGCTGACTTTTCTGAGTGTCGCCTGCTCAACACAGCATATTGTAGTTTATATTCTGAAGCACTATGAAAGGTGATGGACTAAGTTATACCCTGCAGTCTGAGATGCGAGTAAATTGCTTGAAACTAAATATTCAAATAACTTTTGCTTTTCATTTTATTTATTTCTAAACTGATTTTCTTTAATTCGTTTAACTTTTTGTGGTCACTTTTCAAGCATACTCCTTGCGTTTGTGCTACCAACAAATAAATACATTTTATTTTATTTATTTTCATTTATATTTTTGTGGCACACGTGCGACCCCATTTTAAATGTGGCGCTTATTTTAAATTTAAGAAATGCAAATACATAAAAGTATAAGCAGATTATGCGGATGAACAGCAGCTACTGAAGCCCAAAACATGCTCAAATATACAAGTGTGTGAGTCTCGGGTTGTGGGGACACAATATAATTTTATTTGGATCTCCTTCGGAATTTGTATATAGTATGGCATTTGTCAAATATTTGATTTGATATTAAAAAATACTTCTTTCAATCAATTCAACTTACTCTTTTTGCTGATTAATTTTGGATATGAGCATTTGCTGCTTAGCTACTTAGCGGGCATATTATGGGTGTGTATCAGTCTGTGTGTGTGTGTGTGTGTGTGTGTGTGTATGTGTAAGAAAGGAACGAAAAGAAGTTAAAGCAGCTGTCAAAGTCAATGGCAAAACTTTTCTGGCTGCGGTTGCTGTTTTTTATTGTTGTTATTGTTGATTTTTTCATATCGATAAATAATTCATAAATTGGGCGTGTTAGCCAAAAAGACCCATTCTACAAACTGGTATAAACAGACAGAAAAACACACACACAGACAGCGATACATATGTATATGTCGTCAATATCATGCCATATTCGACCAAATATAAACGCATTAAAATAAATTCAAAAAAATCCAGCAACACACACACATACGCACTCATATATGCAGCTTCTGTCGTGGGCATACAAGCCGCACAAACACACACTGAAAGAAAGCCAGCGACATGCGACCGCATTTCAAATTAGCACACACCAAAAGAATTTTCGCAAGCACACACACACACACACAGAATATATATGTATTATGTATTTAAAGCCCTCTGGCAAAGTCAAAAAAATGCTGCCACAAGGAGCATAAATACAAATATGTATAATGCAATATAATAAACGTCAAAAGCAGCACGAAAAAAATAAAAATACATATATAAAAAATATATCCAGCCAGTTGTATGCTGAAGGGCAAAATCTTAACCATACCAGCCCACAACCGACAAAAAGACACACACATGCACAACTGAAGGAAGGGTGTAGTAATATTGTAGTGATAACCCTTTTAAGCTTTTTGGCTTACACTTTGTGGCCAGCTTTGCCAAACGCTGAAGTGTGTATATTTACATATATACTGGCAAGTACATATATATATATATATAAATATATGTATATATATAGCATATTGGTTATTTTGTGCGAGAGTTAACCAACTTAAATCCAAATTGGCTGTCACTCCAAGCGACAAACAGATGAAACAGACAACAACAAACAACTATAGCATAATTCCCAATGAGTGGGCAATGGAAAAGTGATTTCAATGTTAAGGTCTTTTCAAAAAATGTTTAAAGCTGATAGCCAGCCTAAGCACAAAATACCTTCTCGATGACTTTCTTTTTTTGCAGTATTATACGCTATAATTAAATTGTTAAACTTTTTAATTTGGTTATGGTTTGATTAGGATTCTAGTTAATTATCGAATTTTTAATGCATCAGCCGAACCAGCGCAGCAAAACTCGTTCTAGCTTAATTAGTTGTTTCGGCTTGCTCTGGCCAGATATCACGCTTTATGATTTCAAAGTTCATTTCGACCACTATTGATGATGGCAATTATTTACCTTTGTTGTCAAGCATTTATATTTTGATCATAAAAATTAATTTAGTAAATTGATACAATTATTTTATTTTTTTTATTTATTTTTTTTATTTTAATACTAAAGTTCAGCTACGTCTGCTAACGAAACCGGTTGTTTTCGAATGCCATAAATAATGTCATTATACAAAAATACTAGTCACACAACAAACATTAATAGTACATACAAATTAACGCAAAAGCGATATATATTTGATCAGCATCACTAGGCGAGTCGATATAGCCATGTCCGTCTCTTTTCAGTTCCAAAGCTATCTGAGGGAACTTGAAATATGTTTGTCCTTTCTCTACTGACAGTACACCTGTCGGAGTCGATCCAATATTGCTGCCATAAGAAAGATCAATCGAGAAATGTTTTCTTGTATGAACCACCTATTTGCTAACCAATGTTTTCTGACCAAACTCAGCAGATACGGGTGTTATTATGCTTTCCAAAAGATGTCACATGAAATTATTATGAAAGTGAGATGTCCGTTATGATACGGTATGCAATCTTCAGCACAGCTTGGATATCTGTCTTTGTTTGATTGAAATTGAATTTGTCTGCAGGATTAATTAATTTAAACCATCATATTCAAACTGGCTAATTAGTGACGAGAACTACAGCTTCAAGATTCGGTGATTTGAATACCAAACTGTCTTGTATAGTAAGAATATAAATACCTCCCTGTCTTGAATAGTAAGTATTTGTTCCAATCAATTTGTTAAATCTGTGTATCAGCTCATTCTTCGATTTTTGCTGACATACTAATTAGGATGTCGTTTCCATTTAAGTTAGCCAAATGATTATGTCAAGGTAGCTTTTGGAGAAGTGGTGAAATATTAACCGTTACTTGAAGCATGGATTTAAAATACCATCAAAAGCAACTAGAGTATACTCAGTTAGTCCCTAAGCCAATTGATAAACATTATGATTGCTATGACAAAAAGTTATCTTTTATTTGCCAGAAGCATTGCTCGAGAAACTTAAAAAACTAATGTTGTCGGAGTGCATTCAGGCGTCGGGTCCAGGTACAATCAATTGTCATTTAATGCTGGTCTGATGTAGGATGGGCAGCCAGCCACTCAAGTGCGCGGACAATAGCCGCTGGAGTTGGGGGAGGTGTTGGGATACTGTCACCCTTTGGCTGATAACCGTTCTCATCAGCCACATAGGTGATATCGATGTGCTCTCCTTCGGGCGAAATCCAGCCGAAGCTGCCATGGGAACTGTGCTCATCACCGCTGGCGGATTGCTGAATGCCATTGGAAGTCTGGAATTGTGTGTCATAACCATCGGCGCGAACATCATCCTTGCGGCTAACGACTTCAGCGTGTTGATCATCAGTTGGTGCATTGGGGAAGGCGGCAACCAGGCCGATAACAGCGCAGATCATCAACTGTAAATAATTCAATATTTGTAGCCAAAGTCCTTGATTATTCAGTTCGCATCAAAATACTTACGATTTTGAACATTTTGATTAGAGTGCAGTTTGGGAACGTAGAAAGAACGTTTACTGATGCTCCATTCTAGAATGGCAGTGCCTTTTATACAAATTTCTTGGGCGTTTGACTGTTTGATAACTTTTCGAGAGCATCACATATGCAAATGTTGCTCACAATCAAACAAAATACTGTTATTATGACTTTTGCCATTTAATAATAATAATTCAATAACTGGTCGGGCTGGTCGGCTATAAAAATTACCAAAAATCGGATCGCAGAATTTCATCTATTACCCTCATAACAATTGCTAATAAACGTAAAAAAAACTTGCTTCTAACCGAGTCACAAGTTAATCGTACTAAAATTCTCCCATTTGCTTCGCTAATCGCGACAACTCAAATGGGAAGTGGGGCCTATAATGCCCACCAGTTGATGCGTTCGATTTATATAGATGCTGCAGATGATTGATTTTGTTTTCTTGGTTATTTTTATTACCAATGCCACTGTAAACAGTAAGTCAAGTCATAATAAAGTTAAGTGCGGATTTAATTAAATGCCATTAGCAGTCATTTGTGAAAAATAATAAAAATATGGAATACCCAATCAGCTCAGCTCGGTTTTTAATCAGTTAAGCTTTATTATTATTATTTTATAAAATAAAAGCTCTTTTATCGAATCTTTAATCTATAAGTGTCGCATACTCTTAGGAGCTATTCAAATGCACAACAAGAATTGATAGAATAATCATAAGCTTTCAAACCAAATTTAATCGTCATAATCAATTAAAGCTTTCAGTGCAAATCCGTAAATAAAAACAGAAACAAGAAAAAATCTTTAATATTCGAAAAACTACTAAATAATGAATAAGTAATACATTATAGAGGCAAATAAAATTTAGATGAAAAAAAAACTTTTAAGTGAGTAACTTTTTTGTAGCTCATCTTGAAAATTAACAATTATATATTATTTATGTATATTTAAAAAGCATAATAGTTAGTTTCATTTTTCATTTCATGATTGCTTAACGTATTTTTCTGCTTTACTCTATGAAACCTATCCAATTTCAAATTTCAGACTGACAGAGTGTCTAAATTTTTGTGGCATTCTCTTAGAAAATTTATGAGCCTTTACCATTAATTGACAGCTGACAGATAGACAGACAGGGCAGTAAGTGAGAGTCCTCATCCTGTGCTGGTCAAATGAGCATAAGCTGTTGTTTGGGGCTCATTTATGAAATATTGTGGTCTGCTCTGGCAACCGAGGAGAGTTAACATCATCCCCAAACGCGGTCACAGTTTAAATTGGTTGTTGGGTTTCAGTTTGTTTTTCGTACTTGTTAACAATTATGAATAAGTTGAAACTGTAAATAAGCGACAGCTTTTAAACTTTATAATGCGCCTTTGATATTGGCTATTTCAATAGTTCAACTTTTATAATGTAGAAGAAGGAGTAACCCAGTTGGCTGTTCATTAAACAGATATTATCGACAAAACAAGCACAAGGACACAATGACATACACACACACTTACACATCTCATTTAGAACTTAAATAAAATACATAACATTCTCCACATTTCCAATTGACTGGTATTCGGAAATACCATCAGTAAATACTATTCTTATGATTTTTGACACAATTTATAATGGAGTTAAATAAGGCTTGCGCTGCTCTGCCGGGACACACAAAATTCTTAGATAATCGCACGGTTTTTCCGGTTGTGGTAAGTGCAAAGCGATATGATGCCATTATGGGTAGATCCCGCATGGACAAGAAGCAGGCAGATCTCGAGGCAGCAGAGGAGGAGCGTCGTTATATGCAATACCTCAAGGATGGAAGCGAGTGGGTCTGCAGCCACTTCACAAATGTTGCCGCCCAATCCATGGATGAGAAGAAGAAAGCTAAACTTGACCAGGAGCTGAGGGAGGCTGCAATCTTGGAGCAACAAGTCAGACTTGAGGATGCTAAACTCCGCAAAGAGCGTGTCATTCGAGCTAACCGAATATTGGAAAACTTGAAGGCGGGTCAAAGAGCTCTACATCATGCGGTAGTCGAGAGCGAGGTGATTCATCAGCGAAGGTTTAACGAAGCGCTCAATCGGGAAATTTTGGAAGATGGAGTTCGCCAGCAGCGCCTGGATGAAAAGCAGTGTCCAGAAGAATTAATACCATTCTGCAGTGTCACCGAGCAGCAAGAAAAAGCCAAAGAACAGGAAAAATCTCTGGCATTTCGCACTTATCTGTTAAATGACATTGAAGAGAGACGAAAGCGCAGGCTGGCCGAAAAGGAACAGGAGGAATGCGACATCATAGTTGAGCGTGCACAGTATAAGTGCTTGCACGAGAAGGAAAAGAAGGTGGCTGAGGAGCTAGCCAAAAAGAAACGCGAATTCTGCTGTCGTGCTTATCACGATGCCCTCCAGGAGAAGGCTGACATCAAAAAATGTAAGTTGCGAGTATAAATTGAGTTCCTTCTAATATGCACCCAACCCACAGATGAGAGTATGTGTGACCAGATCGATGATCGCGTAATCTGTGTGTATGCGAGTAGACGCCGCAATTTGGATGATCGATACAATAGTTCTATCAAGGCAATGAGAGCTAACAAAATAAAAGCTCGAGAGGATCGCGCTATAGAGCTCTGCCGCATGCAGCAGGCGAGTAAGCAAAATGATCAGGAGTTGCAAGACATTGTCCAAGAACGCTATGAAGCCGAAGTGCAAATGGATGAGGCACGTCGCCAGTGCCAATTGGAGGATCTGTCCAAGCAGCGTCGTGCCTACGAGTTGAAGGAGCGCAAACAGAATGAAGAGGGCCAACAGAGAATGGCACAACTTCGTCGTTATAATATTGCGCAACGGTTCAAGAACCAGGAGACCAATAAGCGATTCTACGAAATTCAGAAACAACAGCGCAATAAAGAAACAGCTAACTTGCGTAATATATTAAATGGCCAGCGTGAAGAGTTCCTGCAGCAACGTCAAGACGAGCTCATGAGAATGACAGCCTGCCAGGAGGATCCCTATCTTAAAGAAGACGTATTGTTCTTCAATGATGCTGTAAAGATGATGACTGAAGCTCGTAAGGTGGGACGCCCTGTTTTCCCGATGGCAACTGCAGTGGAGTTTTACCGACGCAAGAACCAGATAGACATGGTTCCCGAAGGTCGGTCGGTGGAAAGGAGCAGACTGCGTGACTATTGCTGGCCCGGGTACTACTCCAAGGCGGATTTGGCATACCGAAAGTACGAACACCGTGAGAAATGCCGCCAAGAGCAGGAGAAAGATCGCCATTCCATCTTTGCCAACTGTATAAAAATTACCAAAATGGCTGCAGAGGAACAGCCATATAAGAAATGTGACATGGAGATTCCCCTGAAGTGTTTCCAGCATCGCGGGTTGCCTGCCGTCAAAAGTGTAGATTCCTTCGATTGTGGATGCAACAAATGTTTCGAGGATGCACCCCTTCTGAGTCCGAGTGCCATGGACGTTAAGAAGACTTCCGAAAACAATCTGCAAGCGAATATAATCAGCAATCCTGAAGGCAAAGTAAATGGGACCGGTCAGGAAACAGTTAAACCATCTACAATTAAAAATACTTCTCAGGATTTAGGATCACGAACTCAATCCACGATTTCCAAACTCGATGCACCAAATGAAACTCCCAAAACTCTATCGAATTCGATAATCATAAAAAGCGTCTCTGGTCAAGACCAGAATACTAATTCTTTGAAAACGGAAGTCGGAGTTGGTGGCCGAATAAGTTCTTCCAAAATATCTCAAAGAAGTCAAACTCGACGTTGAGAAACCTAAGCTGATAAAGAACCTTATCAATAGCATTTTAAGTTTGAATAGTTTAATATGTCACAATCGACATGCTAAGGATCTTAAGGAATATTTACTCTTTATTAAGTAAAGTGAATTGAGACAGCCTGTAAAATTGCGCATTTTTTATTTAATTTCTTGGGAATTTGAATGAAGTTGATTTGCAACAGTTGCAATTTTTAGAATATTTTTTTTTTTTTTTTGAAAAGGAATTTAATTTCCTTATCACCAGAATTGATTTTAGTTTCAATCTTGATAAATGCTTTAAGGATTTTGTCATTCGAGTCGATCAGCTCATCTTTAATGGCTAAACAAATTCGGAACATGTGTCAACAAAGCTGCGTTCAATCTTTGCACAATGACAATAACCAAAAATGAAATAAGGCAGCAAATATTCAAGTGCTCTGTGCTTTGTGACATTTTCCTTGGATAGATTGCTGTGTCATTTCGTGGGGATTACAAATTAGCGTAAATTGCGCACTTGCCGTAGCAACAACGACAAGGATAACACCAAACAACGGCAACAGGAACAAAAACGAGTCGTTGCAAACATGAAGCATGGTATCCTCAACTGGGGGCGAGAAGTGGAATGAAATCGGCCAGACAAACACAAATACAAACACAAACAGACACATTTGAGCACATAAAAAAAAACACATACGCACACACAAAAAATGAAGAAAAACACTTGATTCAGTTGATGCGCCAGGTGTGGCATTAGCAGCTGTTGACACACATCTCCTCGCGTCGTACAACATGTCGTACAAGTATTTTAATTAAGCATCAAGAGGCCGCTCAAAACTGAAACAAAAAATGAAGCACGCTGCCTCAAGTTGCTCGCGTCGCGAGTTTTGAGTCGCGTTTTAATTAAGACCCACTAAAATAAGCCAACCAACGAGCCAAGAGGAGGAAAAGTAGCAAAACTTGAGATGAGCTGGCAAAAACGGAAAGTTTCCATTTGAGCTAAACTCGCGGCTGAAATTTAATTTGCTTTACCAGAAACTTGCAGCAACAGCTGCGAATATAAAAACATACATGTGTGTGCGTGTGTGAGTGTGTGTGTGTTCGTGCGACCAGACACTGCGACGCCATGGAAGTGAGGTTGGCATGAAATATCAGTTGCCGCACCCACGGCGACAGGTGGCGGCGACAAAAACAGCAACAATTACAAGCTACATCTGAAAATGCTGCGCCCACGGTTTGCCAACTTCCGTTTTGACTATGCCGTAAAATTGCATTCATTTAAATGCCACACATACAAATATATAAATGCGGTTGCAAGAGAGAATATATATTCATACATATACATGTGTATAAATGTATACGCTGATTTGTCACTGGACTGGTTTCCATAAATGCTGTTCTTGCAACAATTTGTGTATCTGCAACGCGCAAAATACATTCAAATACATTTGAAAGAACGCAGCAACGAAAACTTCGCGAAAAGCAATCGCACATATAAATAAATAAATATATATTTTTGTGTGTCGAACAATTGTAACACTGTGGCAATAACCACATTTGAAGAAATAAGCTGTAAACAAAACGATCGGTTTACGCACAGCTTGAGAGCTTAGTGATAAACTCAATATGTGTAGTGGGGAAAATGTAAACATGTTGAGAAAAATGCAATCAGCCCGATTAAAGTTGGATATATTGAAAGGATAAATATGAGCATTGAAATATAAATGTGGTCAATTTAGTTCGTATTTTGCCGATTATGTCCAATCAAGGAGAAATACTCTAAAGTGCATTGTGTCGCTTTCAGTGCAGTATCCTCGGGAAACAGAAGTCCACAGCCCGACAAGCATTAATGGAAGACATAGAAAGGGTACAATAGATCTAACAAGATTGAAGTATAATGATGCATAATCATAATGTCAAATACTTAATTCAAAGAGCTAATTGACAGTCTTTAAATTTCATATAATTTTAAAGTTAGCAGCCCTTACAAATAATCAAATAATAAACCAATTGGCTCGACTTCTGCAAATAAAGTCCATGTCGCATTAAGTTGTACTTGTCTGCAATAATTAAATATCGCATTTGATATACTTGAGTGCAACTGTCTTCACTTATCAAATCATTCACTTCATCATAAAGGTACTAAGCTGGCTTTTTCTGTAATATTTCTTTTCTTTCTTTACTTTATTGCATTTTACTTCAACTTCGAGTCAATCAAAGCAGTTGAATCGATGAGTCCTGAAAACTGAGCTGGCATTCAATTGAATTGTGGGGCGTTCTTTGGCTGCTGGCAAAGTTTGTCGGCGCCTTGCTGCTTGCCACTTGCTGCTTGCTGCAGCCACGTAGCTTGCAACAAAATTACGTTGTGCTGCCACACGGCAAGGCAGACAATTCCATTTAATCGGCGTACAGATTGTGCGGCATTTATGGACCAATTTCCAGCCAACTGATCCAGAAACATGGGCAACTGCCATTTATAGAGCTTGTGGCTGATAAAAGGTAAACAACTGTATAAATTTGCATATGCAAGCAATTTACAATCTGTACAATAACAAGAAGAGCAGCGGTAGCAATATAAATGAGTGTTTTAATGCCAATTGATGAGCCTGAAACCAAAGCAAATATTAGTCTTTGCTTAAGAAATAGCACTAGAAATAACAACAATGATGATGAAAATCTTGCTTAACATTGATCAACCTGCTGGTTGAATAAATTCTGCTTAAACTGTGTCTTCTGGCTGTTATGCAACCAAATTACTCTGAAATAAATTGAAAACTTGAGAGACTGCTCATGGTAGTAACAGGAGAAACAATGTGGGCGATACGTAATATTTGATTCACATCACATTTCGAATAAAATAGCTTTTGCTATTGGAAATTAAATACCAACTATTGCTTATCGTCTGTTTGCATAAATTTCATAAATATTTATTTGTAACATTAATTGCAATATGTACTAATAAGCAGAATAGTAATCTAATTATAATAACCGCAGGGATACCCAGGATATTGTGTTCTGCCTTAATGAAGCTTTATTCAAGAGATGAGTGCTAGTGGCTTTCAGTAAACAAGGTCAAGGCTGCTGAGTGCGCATTGATTGTGCCATAATATTTAAAATTCAATCGCTTTGTTATAAGCACGAAATTATTTTTACGTGCCATCATTCGATTGCAACGTGCCACCCAGCTACGAAGCTTGAAATGTCCTCGAGAGCTTAGTGAGAATTAATGCTAGTGTTTTTTAGTACTCTAAAGTGTGCATATAGATAAGATGGCTAAACGAATTATAACATATAAACAAATAAATTCCACTACTGCGCCACATGCAACCTTGTACCTTGTACTTACCGGCTACTTTATCGTTATGCCACACATTTGACATAACTTTACATTTTCCATGGCACCCACAACTATGTAAGATTATGCGAAATGGTTGCACATAGTAAAACTTTGTACGAAACCACACGAGTATTTTTGCTATGCCATCGAGCATGAAACAGCAAGGAATGGAGCAACAGTAGTACATGGGATTGAAGTACAATTTGTTGCTCTTAAGTGGTGTGTCAGAGGTCGAAGATGAGCCCTGTTGAGAGGCGAACAGCTTGTGAAATGGCAATTTAGTTCAATTGATGCACAAATAAATCCAAAACAGGTTGTCAGCCATTGAAGAGGGATTTTAGAGTGTACAGCTTAAAGCTTAGCACTCAAGACAACATTTATTACATTTTCCTGGATGTTATATAATAATTTTATTTTCAAAATCTGCACACAACTTGAATTTCACTTGGCCAATTTGTTTATGTACAAATGGTCAGGCTTTTGGGGATCTGTTGCAGCCATTAGAACGTTGCAGCATGCTCCAAACTTGTCAAAACTTGTTGCCATTGTAATCTGAATAAATCCCCGGTAAAGCTGTTGCAACACTCGACAATATGCAGGATGAACCATGTGGCAGCAAACAATATCCCTGCCTGTCCTCCGCCGGGTTGTCGTCAACTCGACACGCCAGGTGAAAAGGTTTCCATCTCCACGCAGACTGCTGTTTTAGCAAATATGTACTCCGAAACTAACAAACGCAGAAAAAAGGAAGAAAAATAAGGAAAAAGAACAAATTGTTGATTTATGCGGAGCTTGGCTTGAGCTGCTCCTCGTTACTACTCGCTTATCTGAGCAGCTACATAAGTCCTGCGCATCCTCTTGACTATGACAGAATGCATGCGAACTGTCAGCTATAATATGAGTACTCGTCCTTATACTTGTACTCATACTCAGGGAAGTTGCCGAATTTCAAGTGATTGCGTATTCTTTGTCGAGAATATTTGATCTTTAGAGTGCATACAGTTCAGCAAATCGATAACAAATATTTATTATGAACAAAATATGGAGGGAAGCACGAAATAACATTTTAAGTGTGCTCTTCTATGACAATTTTATATAAATTACAAAGACTGCATTCATTAAGTTAAGTTTCAATACAAACTCCTTGCGGTATAAAACTATACGTATACTTATCGCTGAGTGCTTGATAATAATTGAAATACGATGTGATGGTCAATTTATGTGCAAAGCACAAAGTGACTTTTCAAAGATATTTAATTTAATTATAAAATAAATCGTTTTAATCTGTCTGTTCTCATCCGATAATTTGTGTTCATTTAACGGTTGAATAAATGTCAAAAATTCCATTTATAGTTAATGTTTACAAAATGTGTTAAATAACCACAAAAACAAAAAAAAAATACGACTAACAGTTCGTGTGTTTTGAGTGTAATGACGTTTTGATTAACTTATGATAAGCGTGGCACGTAGGACACCTGCTTGATAATTGTGTGGAAAGCAAATCAGTCCGCAAATTGTTTTGCCTTGTTCTCCCAGGTGTGTGTGAATGCAATTGTGCAATCTGAGAACACACACAGTTTACTGCGAACTGAACTTGAAAGTGCAAAGTTGAACCCAGGCAACAGGAAGTAATTCGCATATAGACACATACATATATATATATGTACATATCTATATGTGAACCCAAGCCGCAGCTGCTTTCCGACCAAATGTTTACCATGACTTGAAAGACTTGGCCCCAGGGCCAAAATGCAGAGAGCCAAGTGTGTATAAATAAATCAAAGTTTATTTTGTGACAGATACTTTGTAAGGGAATGTGTATTTGGTTGTGTATGTGTGTGTGTGTGTGTGTGTGTTGTCAATGGCACAGCTCTACTGACTTTGACTTGCACAGTAGTGCAAATTTCCGCAAGCCAAATGAGAAAAAATGAGCTTTGCATGGCAAGAAAAGCAGCAGAGAGGTGTGGCATGCAGGAAGTATTATGAATGTGCAATCATACAGCTGACAGAGGCACAGGATAACAGAAACAACAACAACAACAACAAATGCAGCCAACAGATCAGGTGACAATCACACATATGCACTGAACTAGAGAGAAGGCTGATGCACAATGCAAGTTGCCAGCGGATATGAAAAACTATTTTACAGCATCTTTGTCTCCATCCTGCCAGCTATATATGGATATGTGAGCATGTAGTTGTGTGTGTAGCCTTTTTGTGCTCCATACCTTTCCTTTTAAGGCGCCATTCAGTAAAAGTTTTCTCAGTTTTATTACTGTGTTTCTGCTTTTTGATTTTAATTTACGATTCCTGTCTTTTCACTACTACTACTATGTAAAGTATTTTTCACCACATTGCCCTATAGCTAGTCGGAAAATTCATTTCTCTTTTTGCCAAAGGCCAATTAAAGCCTGTACTCAGGCTTTAAATAAAGTTTTGTATCAACCAAAAAGTTTCTTGTTTTTAATTACGCTGCTTTTTACATTTTTAAGAATCATCAAAGTAACATCAGTAATGGATTGCGTATGCTTGTGTAACTTGTAAATTTTAAGATTTAATAATAAGAAATAACTTTTAATGATAGTGTAACTGCAATTTGAGGGTGAATAAATAAAAACAAAATAAATATGCAAATTTAAAATTCAACATCAACTAAAGTAGTTATTCAAAGTTCTCTCTGCTACTATGTGAGCATACTTGGCTAAAACTTCACGTTATCAAGCAGCAGTTGCAACTAATTAAGAAAGAAAAACCATTATGAGGATGGTACTATTTTCGTTACCAGGAGTGTGTGTGCAGTGCACAAGCTGCTGTTGCTGTTGCAACTATTTTAAACTGTCTAAAATGAGGTAACTGTTATGCATTTATGTTGTTAGCACGTGTTAAAACCGTAGGAGCATAGAGTTAAAGTAGTTTTGAATATCCTTTATGGCTTCCAAAGCTCCAGGTTCATTGTCATGCAATGTTTTGATAAATTGCATCCGACTCAGTGAGTGTGTGTACGTATGTGTGTGTGTGGGTGTGTGAGTGTGCGTGAGTTTTGTTCTTAGAGAATCTGGGCTTCATTTTAACAGCACACCTGGGCACATTCATGTTTACATTCTGAGATTCCAGCATTCTCACAGGGAACCTTCACAGTATGAGTTCTGAGAAATGTTCTGTTCCTATTCGGTTTCAATTAGTTTGAAAATTGGGGCATAAGGACGTTTTGTTTAGCGAAGTATTAGTACTAAAGTATAATGGATGCATTCAAATGAGAATTCTCGAGCAATTATAAGCAGATTAAAGTAGATTGAGCTAGGTTACATTGGGCTCAGATGCTACACTAATGCAAATACCTTCCCTCATATTTGTACATCAGCATTCAGTAGATTCTTCATGGAATCACTTAACTTTTGACTCAGAATGCTTGTAGAATTTTCCATCAGCAAGCAACTAAATAAAAAGCAAATCTCCGATATTAATTTAAATAGCAAAAAAGTTTAAAATTTTTCGAGAACAAAGCAAATGCCCAACGGCAGTTGATGTGTTTTTTTCCCAACAATCTCAGAAAAAGTTGCAAACATGTGTAGAAGACCATAAACAATTTCCCTACGTACTTTTATTAAAATGTAATCTGCTTTAACTGCCAACTTGATATATAAACACTTGATGGTTGTTGCCAAGAGCATTAACCTAATTGGTTTCCGTGCCATCTAAAGCCATCTTTAGGCCTAGCTAATAAAATTGTTTTAAGATTACACGCATACTTAAGATTTTATCTCTCGTCTTTAACAAGACCATAATTTAACCATCTGGTTTTCTTTTTACTCTCGTTTCAGTGCTTCAGCATAAAAGGTAAGCAGCTCACCTGTATTTAGGCCTACCAACTTAGAGCTTAATGTGTTTCACCCGACTGCCGTTGACATCGCCTTGATATAAATAAAATTAGATTAAATATTTTTGGTGGCTTAAAAGCGCCGTGCTGTTAACACCTTGACTTGCTCTTAATTAAGCTGCCCGTTAACTGATATTATCCCTTCAGAATCCGTTACGGAATTTTGGTCCTTTTGGGGCTTGATTTGTCAATTTAGTTAATTAGCAGCTTGAAGAGGAGCTGCTGACAGCACCATTAATGGCATTAATTAACTGATGTTCTTATGAGTCTAGCGATTTGTGTATCAATGTGTTCAGAACCAAACTTAAAGTGAAGCCAAGAGCTTAAGAAATCTGTTGAATTGGCAGTTTGAAATTCAGGAAAGTAATTATGAATTTAGAATTTATTTAGACTGTAAGTTAGACTGTAAAGTAAAGCCATTGTCCAGTTTGATACCCAAGTGGATTTTAGAGGTAAAAATTTTAGCATGAATTTTGGCTTGAATTGCAACTTAAAGTCCTATTTGGAAAGGTAACTTTGATTTCAAATGTGAACATGTAATATGGAAAAGTTATATAGATGAAGATGAAGCAATAATTAGCTTTACTGTTAAGAAGCTTAGCACATGAAACATGCAACTCTTCTTTTCAATTGTACAGCTTTGTGAGATAACCTAGACAACGTGCCAATTTGCCCACCCAAACTAATAAAGTATGCTATTTGCATGATTTTTGATGGAGCTGTCAAAGTTCCAAATCGCCTAAATTCCCAGCACTGAAATCATCCTCGCACTGAAGAAGTACAAACTTTAGGGGCGCTTTATGTTATGTTCCTTGACGGTGACATGCGTGCGAAGCATTGGCAAGGGAGGAACGCGTCAAAGCGTACGGCATAAAATCAGATTTATACAGTCAAAGCATTTATGCTCCATTATGCTCTTAACTTTTGGCTGTTTGCTTTTGTTTCCATTTTCGGTAGCTGCCATAAAAAACGTTTGCAAAAATATGAAAACATAAAATTTGATGATTGTGGGTGTGTTCGTGTGTGCGTGTGTGTGTGTTCGTCTGTGTGTGCGAGACAGCGAGGTCAGTCACATTTTTGCCTGCATCACCATACGCTTTTATATACACATACAAATACATATACCACACCACATCATGTCAAATAAAATAAATATACCGGGGCAAACAGAAGATTGAAGTCAGCGAAAGCTTTAAGTGCTAGAAATCTGTTTAGCATATTGGATATATTTGTGAGTGGTTCACCGCCAACTTTGTGGGAGGCTTAAAAAGAGCACTCTGCCTCAAATTTGCTATAAAATATTGTTATGGGCTGGCAATAAAATTGTAAAGGTGACGCCAAATGCAATCATGACCACATTTGGATGTCTGAAACCAGCAAAGTATGAAAATAAATTATTAGCTTATCAAATGGAATGCCAAAGTATAATATATACTATGTACTTTTATTATTGCCACAGAAACAAAATATCACCTTAATAGATTGAATTTATTTATATATTGTTTTATGAAAATGCCTAAATTTTGCGTATATAGCTTAAGTTTTTTCAGAACTTCTTCAGCAGCGCTCAAGTAGATTTAATTTGGTGGCTAGTCGTGCCCAAAATTTCGAATCGGAATTTGTGGGTTAACTAAATAAAATAAAATAAATAATAAAATATTGTCTGTGCAATAAGATGTAAATAAATTTGATTAATATATCGACTGTTGAATTCTGCTTGATTGCGTTCGTTCAGTCAACTCAAGTGTGTTTGCATCTTTATGCTTGACACATTTGCCAAAGCTGAACGCCGTTGCAACATGAGCATGTGGCGTGCAAATACATATACAAAGCAATATAAACAATAACAACAACGAGGCTGCGCATGCATAAGTAAAAACACAAAACTTAAGGAGTTCTTCATGACGAGCTAAGTTTCTCATGACAAACCCTTGACAGTAGGATAGCGCAGCTATTGGTGGGTGTGCTGTGTGTGTGTGTGAGAGTGTGTCTTTGAGTGTGTACGTTACACTTGAGAACAAAAGGTCTTAAGTGGTGCGTCGTTTACAACTGTTAGGCCACCCAACACCTTCATTGTCCTTGTCAGTGTCATCATTGATTGTTGAGCGATAAGATCTGTGATAGCGACTGCTTACTGTGCCCTAGTGTCCCACTCTTCTCTCACACACACACACACACAGACACACACTCAACGCTGCCTGTCCTTGATCTTATTCATACGCTAATGCAGCATTTGTATTCTGTTCGCCTTCTTGTTTCTCCTTCAGCTCATTATCATTCAGTTCCTGCCACAAACACGCTTATAAACAGCAAAAAAATAAATAAATAAATAAAATCAAATGCCATTAATCACTTAATTGTTGGCCGCAATATCGCAACCGTATTAACATTCAATTAATGAAAATCGAATGGCACCAGATGCTTTGTTATTATTTTAGCCAATTAATTATGACACCAAAGTCCACAATACAGGCGCAAAAGCCTCAACTTTATCAACATTGACAATTGATCATCTATGATTAAAATATAATAATCTCATTTATTTACTGATTTTTAAATATATTAATTAAGAAAATTAAAATACATGTATAAGCAAAAAAGCATCTGACACAAGCACTTTACCCACTTCATGTAGACTAAATCAATTATTTCAAGTTTCTTAACTATCATTTAAGCCAATTGCATCACAACAATTGCCAATAATTGGTTTTTCATTGTTCATAAATTGGCTAATTGAGCTTTAGTGGTGAACAATAATGAACTTTATAAAGTGCACGCTCAATATTGATTATTTGCAAATTCCCGGTTATTTCGCTCAATATTCCTTCACCTTTTCATAATTCCGCCTAATATTTATGTTTACACCCGCTTTTAACCATTTCATTTGATGGATAAGAAGTGTCTGCTATTGACATTCCAGGAAAACAGTTTTAGAAATGCGGAAAAAAGGTTTGTTTAATGAAATGCAAATTTTAATTTAATCTGTAATTATGCGCAAACACGTTTACAGTATTTCGTAAGCCGCAAATGTTAATTTTCCAGCTTTTTGAAGCAATTAGTTTAAGCGCTTAAAAAAATGTTTTGTTATTAATTAAACAGGATTAATAACATTCAAGTTGATTGCAGAATGAGTCAATAGCTGATGTGAACCTTCCAATTAAAATGTTTAAATAATTCCGAGATTCGCAAAGTAAATTGAAGGATGTTGTTTGTAGTAAACAGCAACAACTAAATGCATTTCAGCATGAAAATTTCAAATTTATTTGACTATGCTATGCGAGTGGTATTAAGTCCTTACATATATGTATGTTGAAAGCTAGTCAACAAAACAGCATCAGCAAAAGGAATGCAGCACAGAGTTAATACTGTACTTTGTGGTCAACGTGTATAAGGTTCATAAATTTATTGCACTGCAATCAATTGATTGAACATTTCCCAATCAAATATGCCACGAGAAAAACCGCACTGGCTATTATCAATGTGCAGCATTCGTGGATTCGGTTGCCGGATACCTGGCGTGTTACATGCAATTGTGGTTTCCAAATTGAGGTGCACTGGCTTTGGTCAAATAATCTCCTTCAAATACACTGCAGCAACATAATCTACAAAGGTATGATAATAACAGTAGCTCATGCATTCAGTTCCCTATTGGGTATATTTGCCTTATCCCAACTTATTTTATCGTACAATTATAATTATACAAAAATTATAAGGGTTGAGATGATAACAGAGCATCTTCTAGTCGAGCATGAATAGTTGGATACATTTTACTTCTCTTTTAAACTTGCTGTGCTCTGTGTTCATTCTATTTATTGACATGGCATTGGATTCATTTGTCCTCAGAATGTCTGGCACGCTTCATCGCTTGGCCGAGTTTACAATTTATATATACATATATACAAACATATACATATATACAAACCTGTATATGTGTGGTATATAGCATAAAAAAAAATTTTCTCACTTTTATCGGACACTAAAGTTTTGCACATGATTGCCTTCAATTTACAGTTTGCCACCAACCATTTATGTATCCTTTTATTTGATTTACGCGCTGAATGAGTCAAATAAAAATTAATTATGAAGTAATAACTCTCTTTTTATTTAAGATAAAGTAAATAATGGACACATATTGAAAATAAATTGATATTATTGGATATTTCGCTCTATTTAATATGCAGTTCAACACCCGGTTTCCCTATTTGTTTTATCCAATTAGTAGGTTAACTTGATCCGAGCAGCCTGGGCAAGTACATTTATCCCTTCATATTGTAGTCAGTTCGATATTCATAACGAGTTATCCAGAGAAAAATTCCAGTAAATTTATAAACTTATTTTGGTTGGAGATAAGCAAATACTAAGTGCGAAAGATGTTTATTAAAGATGTCACCTATCAATTGGGGAGCAATAAGCAAACCCTTTCCCCTGGCACAAAGATAGCACCATTTGTGGCAGCCGTGAAGTGCGGATCCTATGCGCTAACAAATCCCGTATACAGCAATCAGGAGGTGGAGGACACCAACTCCAAGGTGCACAGCCATACGTTCAACATCAATACGACGGCATCAAATGCCAATCACAAGTATCATCAACGGGCAATTGCGGTGCCCGTATCCAGGTCGCAGTTACCCAAGACGAAATCTCGCTCCAACCTAGGCATGAATGAGCAGCGAGATCTATATCGACAGCATCGCGATCGTCTGGCGAATGTCAAGGGCAAAGTGAACACTTGCCTTCCACCGCCAAAGATGAAGATCAGGGAGGGCAACTGCATGGAATTGTCTTACATGGAGATGCTGACCGCACTCTATCGCAAAAGCAACAACACTTTGAGGACATTCACCAAATCGCCAGATCGCCTGGCTGCCGGTCGATGGAGGAACACTAGCCTGGCCCGGGATAAAGAACGCAAGCAACTGGAGAAGAATAAAAAGTTTCATCCCGGTGGCAAGCTCTTCGATCCGCATGTGGGCAAACAGCGTCGCTGCAAACCCTCGGTAGCCAAGGCATTTAGCTATGAGGTACCGCTGCATGTGCTCCATCGTTACGAGGATCTGATGGACATCTGTGATGTGGGTGTGCTGTGCAAGCTACTGCGTCCGCAGATCTATATGGATCTGGAGGTGCTCGGCACTCGCATTGAGGGTCGCGTAACCATACAGCTCTTCACGGAGGCCTGTCCCAAAGTAGTCTTGGAATTCATGCGCGTCTGCACCCGACAAATTTCAAACAACATTTGCTTCACTCGCACTTTTTCCCCGATTTGGCTGGAGGGACAGATTACACTCGATCCCGAGCGCATGCTGGATATGAGCAACATCGAGCATGACTTCGAAGTGCTCAATCATGGCGTCGATGCGGGAATACTCTCCTTTCCCAGTCGCTATGTACGTGGAAATTCTCGCACCGATCTCAACTTCTCCCTCAGCTTTAAGCCGCTTTCGATTTTGAACGGCAAGCGAATTGCCTTTGGCAAGGTACGCAAAGGACTTCAGCTGCTGGAACGTATTCAGGATGCAACCGCGCACTTGGCCAAGAGACATAACCTGGTTGTCATAAGAGACTGTGGTGTCCTTTAAAAAAGAAGCTATCCTTGAAGTACCTTTTATTGAAATGACCTTTTGGAAACTAATTTTTAAATATTTCCAATTAGCTCAAATATAAAATTGAATGTAAATGATTAATCGATTTTTGATTTATGTGTGATGTTTAGAAACTGCGAAATATATATTAATATAATTATATATCTAATAACTATATACATATATATCTATATCTAATATATATAATTATTACCTTGACTGCCAGCGAAGCTTGTTTTAGCTGCCTGGCTTACTTTACATACCTTCGAAATCCAATCTTCCCGTTTACCATGTTTATCCACAGCTTTAATATTTTCAACAATATTTACTGCACACATATTGTTACTTTTCTCTCAACAAAAAAAAAAACTTGCCATGCATTAAAACTCAAATCCTTAAAACCCACATCCAATTTTTATACCAATCAGTCCATTTGTTGTGTGCTATATATCTCAGTTTTTTCGTACATATAAATTACTTAAATTCTCTTTTAAGCTTATTAATTTTTTGTAATGGTCGGTGATGGTTTGAACAGTCCACGCCATCAGGGCGGCAAAACGGAAACGGCGGAGAATGAAAATATATTTCCGGACAAGTATTCGATGCGTAACACTCGTATTCTAAATCTTAAGAGGGTCGGGCTCAAGGGCTTGTCCCAGGAAATCGTCAAGACGGCTTTTGCCGAGCATGTAAACGCTGTGAACCTTGAGGACAATCTGCTGACTGAATTGCCTTGCGAACTGTACGAGATGAGCGAACTGCTCACTGACCTGGATCTGAGCAAGAATCAAGTCTCGTTCATTCACTCTTTTGTATCGCGCTTCTCGAGAATTGCTCGCATAAACTTATCAAGCAATTTGTTGCGTGCTTTACCCATGGAATTCGCTGGTCTGCAAATGTTATGCGAATTAAACATTTCTCACAATCGCTTGGATCATTTGCCCAGCTGCATCTACGAGCTGGAGAAACTTGAGAAGCTCCTCGCTAATGATAATAAGATCAAGCATATCGATGCCTCTGATTATGGACTGGGTGCTCTGCGGCATCTAAACTATCTGAATCTCAGCAATAATGATATTCAGCTGGTGCCACCAGTGCTGGGTAATCTCACAAATATTACCCAACTCAAGTTGTCTGGAAATCCGTTCCGTCTGCCACGTCATCAAATTTTAAGTTCGGGCACTGGGGCCATCATGAGTTATCTACGTGGACGCATTCCAATGTAACTAATTGCACATTCTTTATCTTTTCGTTTTTAAATTTTATTGCGTGTATATGAAAAACTAGATACTAAAAGATTAGCACGAAAATATTTTGAAATAGATTACTGAATTTTATTATAGAAAGGAACCAATGCTTAACATCATGAAGGCAGGCTATGAATAAATTGAAAAATTAATAATTAATCTTAGAATTCACACTTTTTCTGAGTAGGCCTTGAGATAATCACACTAAAAACTATATAACTAATTCGAAAATCAGAAAAGAAAACTGTTAAAAAATGGCGGCTGAGGTACAGCAAAAGACGGCAAACAATCAAACGTAAGTTATATATTAAAATTGACGATTTAATTATTGTTTCATGTGTAATTCCTTATAGCGTGCCCTATGATGACGATTCATTTGTGCACCATTTCAAAAAGCGCGGTGCTCGCGAAATAATTGTTATGGATACCACTGGTAAACCGTTGCGATCCACTGTTAGCCAGAGGCGCACCTTTCAGTTAGTGTCGCAGCTGCAGCCACTGGCCACAATGGCACGAAATGTGGTTAGGGATTTGGATCCCGCTAATGAAGTAACCTTCGTGCGCATACGCTCCGAAATACACGAGTTTCACATGGCCATAAATCCTGAATTCATAGTTGTGGTCATACAGAAACTGAAGTTACGAAAACCGGCATAGAAATTACATATATAAATGCGTGTGTGTGTGTGTGTTTGTGTGTGTGTGGGCAAACAGTTTGATTACAAACCGTGGCACACTTAAATACAGCAGTGTTTGCAAAGTCATAAAGTGTTGCCGATTTAGGTTTGGGCTCGTTTACTTATGTGCGAATAAGCAACTATTGCAGATCATTTCACGAGATGAAAACAGAGGTTGACAGCCACCTCATAGAAAAATTGTGCTGCGGCTGAAGTGATTAGGTATGACAGTACCTCATCGCTCCCATCATTAAAGGGAAGGTGTTTAAGTAGCCATTGCTACCTGCAGAAGATTAGAAATCGGTTTAGCACTTTTCTGCCACTGCCCAGCTCTTGGGAGGAGAAGACTTTAATATCTTCGTCTTAGACATTTCGGAACTCTCTGATATCCAATCAAAGAGGCTAGACACGTTCAAGTGGAGCAAGTGCAGGTTGCCTATTCCTCCTTACTGCCAGCCGTTGTAACCTTAGCTAAGCGTCTCTTAAACCAGAATCCTGCTAACAAATCCTTAAATTAAAAGTATGATAAGCGCATGAAGCATATGCCCACTTCAATTAGCAAGATTAAACGGCTTAAAAATCCAGCACAAATATTGTCTACCACTACATCAAAGCGGAAATTATGCACATGCAACAAAGCCACCCCAACTGCCACAGCAACAACTCCCATGAAAACATAGTCCACACACTTGCACAGTCATTTTGGCTGAATTAGGCAAGAGTCGAAATTCAATAACCACAACACATCCATTAATCGTTGCAGTTGGCTTTTTGGGATAGAGTCGATGAGCCACAGATGTGTGCAGGGTCATTAAATATCAATCTGTACTTTGATCTCTGCCACAGATATGTTGTGAAATCAAATGGCAGACAATCTCCTGCACTGAATATGCGCCGAAAATTGCGCATTTGGTTGTTCCACATCCATTGAAATTTAAATAGCGCGGTTTGCCTGGGACTTTTGCTTTTAATTTTCGGGTCAGCTTTGCAATTATTATGCCTAGATTATTATACTAATATCTACCAATATCCGTAGTTATGGAAAGTTTGATTTCTGAAAAAATATATATAAAAGATTTCTCCATTCACTCTACCAGTTGAATCAAATCAAAAAATTATATTTCTAAAACTAGTTTTGAGTTTCAATTCTATTGTCTCATTCACACACACACACAGCCAATTTGGTTCTTGTTTTGTTTTAATTTATACGCATTATTTACTTAGTATTTTGCTTTTGTTTGCCGATATTTCCATAGCGATTGTGAAATTGTATTTTGTCGCTATTTATCTGCATTATTCGCATTAGTTTTGCTGCCCAGCTTAGATATTATATTTACGAACAGCGCGTAAATATTTGTACAGGTGAGTGGCAATTCAGTACTGGGCCACAGCGACAATATTTGATATTAGTATTATTTTAATCTCATTGCAAAATATACGCATTACATACCTGAATAGCCGCAAACAGATTTTTATAAAATACATGCATATTAAACTTAAATATACATTGAAGCATTCATTCATTCATTCATTTTCAGTACATATATTTTCTACAAATATATTTTTTTTATATTTCTACATATACATACATTTTTACCTGAATCAAAAGCTTGCAGTATAATTTACAGAAAGGATTAAAAATTCCGTAAATAAGCATTAAAAACGACTGCAATGCTCTGTGAACTGTACTGAATTCTCATTTATCATCGTCCTGCCGCAAGGATGAAAATAATGTTGAACGGCGCTGATTCTTGAAGCGGTTAGCACGTGATTAAGTGGAAGGAATTCAGCGTCATAAGTTAACATTTAAATTATTCGATTCGATTCGCTGCGATTCGATTCGATCTGAATGCAACCAATTATTAATCACATGAAAATGACAAATGGTTGACAGAAAATATGAATCGCAATGGGACTCGACATGTTTTTGTTTCTTATTTATAGTTCTGCGAGATATATGTAAAACAGTGTTATCCCACTGTGCGAGCGAATGCCAACCAAATATAAAATGACCACGACATCGTCGATTGAAAAACGTCAAACTTGACAACCGATTTCGTCTTCTGACTTCTGAATGTGATGCCTGACATAAGGTTGGCTGTGGGCTCACCTCAAGCCAAATTGGAATGCCTCAATCCGTCGTCTGTCGTTGATGAAACGTGAAATTGCGCAAATGCCTCAATGGAGGTTTTCACAGTTTTCTGGTTAGCGTCGCAGTCGTTGACGTTGAAGTCAACTGAATTGAGACGTCTGAAGTGATGAATATTAAAGAAAATACATGCATATATAAATGTATATCTCAGCTGATTTCTTTAATTTCTTCTGAAAGAAGTTCTAAGATAAAGATAATTCTACTGTAACTAGCTAGCTAACATTTCCTACATTTCCATAAAACCCATTTAGAACAGCTTTTAATATCTGCATTATAATTATTTATTTGAGTTCTTGGAAAACGAAATTTATTATCTCTCACATACATTTTTCCATGTCTGAAATTCGTATTTGGAATTAATGAAATATTGTATATATGTATATGTATACTTTTCAAATATTTATCAAAGGGCGTCTTCATGACTAATTGAAAATGTTATCCTGTCTTAAGTCAACTGCAAAATTGCAGCTCAAAGACCATTAAGCAGCATCCTGCTCAGCTGTCTGACTGACCACCTCTAAGTCCTGTAACACACAGCATACACACAGTCCCTTAACACAACACTCATGTGAGTAATGGTCTTCCCCTTTGCCACATTTGTGGGGCATTCATCATGCGAGATGCGGGCCCATTCAACATGTGTTGCCCTAATTAGTTCCCTGGCTGACCCAAAAGAGTGGGGCCGAGTGGGTGATTAAATTGACGTCACGAGTTACAAATGGCAGAGCATTTACGATAACAACTTCTTCGCAACATTTTTATTTCCGGTTTGATGCGACGGAAATGTGATATCGATTGCTTGCCAAACAATTTGTTATCCAATTTTATGAGATGAAGTTTTTAACAAATGTAGCTAGTAGAAGAAATAAAATACATAAATAACCATGTCTCCTCCCAAAGTAGTGCAATTTATTTACATGCGATATAAAAGTATATTTATGTTCGAGTTAATAAGGCCTTTTAAATGATATGCATACGAAATGTAGTGCTGCTGAGATTATAGCTTCCATCTTAATTATATTATGCACTGCGAGACAAAAGAATTGCACATACGCCGCGTAACCGCACACATTAATTAAATGATTTAATACACAGACAAAGTGACACACACACACACACACACTGCTGCACTGCATAGTACTGTAGTTCTGTGTGTCAATGGAAGGCGATGATTGTTTTTGGAATTGATGTGCGTGGTTTTGAAGGACACAAGCTTCCGCAATTTACACTTTCTATTAAGGCATTATGAATTTTAATTGCATACCAATTAAATCTCAATTTAAATTGTCCTCCAGAAAACGTTTGATTTCACTTAGTTGCAATTACCACAGCCGTTAATAAACATCTTTTATACATATACATATAATCGGCAGATATCATAAGCAGATTGCATACAAGACACTTATTAAACATATTTCGTTAGCGTTGTGTCAACAAAAAGTTAAGAGATATATTTACTTGGTCATCATGTTAATTGCATTTTGGTATTTATTCAAATTCATATGTGTGTACAACTAAGTTCATTAAATCTAAAACTTATGCTTCTAATGAGTAAACAAATTTCTCAACTGCAATATGAGATTTTCAACAGCAAATAATTGCTTTTCATAAATTCGAGAATCCAACTTTTGTATGCCAACTTAACAGCCTTAACCTTCTTCTGGCTGTATAAAAATATATGTATATATCTGCAGCTGATTATCATATTTTGCATTTGCCTGGGTAGAAAATATTGACAAGGGCCATGACCATAATTACTACATGCACTGCCCAAAAAGGGAATCGCAGTCACAGCTCAGTAACTCTCTAGTCACCTGTCTGCACCTCAGCCTCACCATGACGGAGACAGACACACACACACACACACGCATACACACACCCACACACACTCAGACTCTCGGAAGTGAACATAAGTTGGCCGCAAGCTACAGCGTCAGACAAGTTTACAATACGACGCCAATGTGCTGGCAATGGGCAGTGTCACGCCCACTTCAATTCCTGCACACAGTGGAACTCATTGTTAATTTATAACTACAATATTTGATAAGTTAACTGCTGTTTTTCAATTATAATTTCAACTTAATATTATATTCTTTTGAAAGTTAAATTTAAATTAAAGTTTGTATTTCTCTGCACTTCTCCTCGCTTCCTTAATCATAATTTCTGATGCAAATTCAACTTGATTAGCCCACAGTAAATTATCAACTTATTTTACATACCACACACACATACACATACTAGACACAACTTGTAACTAGAGGTTAAGTTTAGCTTGAACCCGAAAATGTTGCAGTTAATTTCTTGTGACTTTCTGCAAACGTTGCAATTTCTTAAACGACTTTCTGACTTGTTGTGTGCTTGCCAGGGTGTGTCTGTGTGTGTTTTTGTGTGTCCTTGTGTCTGTGTGTGTCCCAAGTTGTGATGGCTGCTCCGGTTTTCTGGGCTTTGGGCAAATTCTTCGTAATAACTTTGATGTAAGTTTTTAAACATTTACGCCATTTTTACGTGCACGTGACAACGCATGCCAAAACACAAAAGAACAAACCCCAGACACACCACCTCCAGCGCCACGCCACGCCACCTCATCGCTTTCCTCCCCCTCTGCCCTTGTCATGCAGTTGTGCTGAGGTTTTACTTACCTCTTTAATTGCAGGCAATTTGCTGATTATTTTGTTAAAAAGTTTCGGCATTTTCGGCTTTTCCGTACATGTTAAAAGCATTGACAGCACATCAACATTAGAAATGCGTTGCACGTATTTATTATATTTCGTTTGTTCCGTTTTTGTTTAAAACTTTATCCGGCTTTGCGGGTACTTTTGTGGGTATTTGTGTGCTTTTCACATACCCTGTAAATGTAGACAATTGTAAATCGGATAACTTGCTCGCAGGCGTTATTTAGTTTCAGCTCTCTCTGAAGAAGATGCACTAACAATTACAACGTTCGACTAGGGTATGTCGTAGCTCACCTCTGTGTGCTGTTTACAATTCAAACTCGTTTTGTGAATTCATTTTGCATAGCAATCGAATTGAGGGCGACGCCAGCGAGGACAGAGCCATCATCAAGTCATCATCAGCACAGGCAGAGGTAGAGGCAGAGGCAGAGGCAGAGGCGGAAGGAGTGGCGCCGGATGCCAGTCAAATAATTTAATGTGCTTTATTTGAATCCAATAATATTAAATCAATGATTTATATTATAACTGATTTATGCACACAACTGCTGCGGCTCTCCTCGAAATCGGCGACCCTAGCAATCCATAGTTTCACACGGTTTGTGATTGAATGCACGTAATTCAGTCATTTTGACGTAATGGCAACAATTTGATTTTATACAATGCCAGCCATCACCACAAAATTGCTTATTAAAAAGTTAAGTGTGTGTGTTCTTCCGAGCGCTGTTGTTGAAAATCTTATGCCTATTTAAGTCTCTGTATGTGTGTGTGTGGCTAAAACTTTACCCATGGCGTATGCATAATGTTTGAAACATCTCAAATGGCCCATTATAGTGCTAAAATGCTGCGGCTGTTTTTCAACAAAGTACGGGCAACAATTGGGCACAATGAGAAAGTTAATGTGCTGTCAGAGTTTTAGCTGCAAGCATCTGAATTTGAATTAATTAATGTTAATGCCCAAACATTTTATATCAATGTTCGCCTTACACTGCGCAAAATTTAAACGCCACTCGACTCAAAACCCTTCGAGCCCTTTAACTCGTTATTATACAATAATATAAATATAACAATACTTGTTTGACAACAGCAAACAGCTATGCTATGCTGAGCTTCGAAATCAAATAAGCGTTAAGAAAGTGCCAGAAGAAGTACTCAAAAGTAACAACTGTTTGCCTGCTAAAATTTATTTGAATTAATAAACAAATGTTGACACTTGACAGACATCTGCCAATTAGGTAAACTCGAATGTTTGACTTAGCAAAGCGTTTATCTTATAATTCATTTCACAAATTAACACGCATACGCCATGCTGGACTAAATGAAATTTAACTTTTCGACACGAACAGCTGAAAGACTTCAGTTAGCGCATCTGCAGCTGACATCAAGCTGCCCTAACTTTCGCGAATAGCAAAATGAACCGCCAAAAATGGACGCAAAGTTTTTTTTGGCTGAAACATTTGACAGTTTGCGAGATTAATTTGTTGCAATTGATTGATGGTTCAATTTTTAAACAAGTTTTTAACTTTAAGAAGCTAAGAATTCAGTATGAAAATCACCATTAACTGCATACAACTTGGGTGGCCGGAAAAATGGCCATCAACACCAGTCACCACAATGTGGCTTAAATCTCTGCTGGCTGCATGAAATGTGCAATCAGTCAACAGCTGATGGCAACTCGGGCATTTTGTCAAGCGGAATCAGCTTTGACCCATGTGTATAACGAGCGCTGCTTCAAAGCAAATCTTATAAATAAGCCACAGCTGGCAAACGCTGCCAAAATGCGACAATAACAGCCAAAATCCGTGCGTTGCAAATTTGCATTTCAAGTACACACACACACACACACACGCACGCACACATTTGAGCACGCACACACATGTTCACATGAACTCTCAGCAGGGGCTTAAGAACAAAGCTACAAAACTACCAGCGTTTCAGCTACACTCTGTTGTGTGGGTGTTGTGTGCTTGCGTGTGTGCGTGTGTTGTGTAAATGTGCATGAAATGCATTGAGAGGCTTGTGTCTGGATGTGGCTTGAATAAAAGGATCGGACTTTACAGATTCGTGCATTAACACGCACGCATAGAGCGCCTAGCTATACATCCACACACCCCCCATACACACACACACTCCCACATAGACCCAACGCACTGTGAATACTGAATTGTTAACCCTTTTTTCCCAAATTCAGCAGCACTAAATTCCTGTCGTGTACTCGTATAGTATTGTTTTAAATCTTGGCTCTCTCCAAAGTTTCATACCCTAAAGTCCATAAAAATAAAATAAAATAAACAAAAGTGCTCAAAATGTGTCTGCTCGTTAGAGTTCTGAATTTACTATGAGCTGTTAATGATATATGAAAATGTTTCACTTTATTATACAGTAAACTACTTTCCAATGAACCTTAAAAAAAGTTTGAAATTATACTTGAATCAACTAAATTGGGAGTATAGAAAATCCAAATTCGGCTGAAGTATTTTTTTTGTTAATTTGTCAAAAAATTTGATACTATTTTATAAAATTAAAAAATTCGAAAAAAAAGTCATTTATCTTCAGAAAATATATTTTTATTTTTAAAAGTGCATATATTAAAAATAGGTTATTATACTGATTGTCAGATTTATTGTGCCCCGAATACAGGGTATAACTTAGTTGATTCCCATTTCACCGACCAAATTTCTTCTTTTTGTCATTTTGTGGACACAATTACAGGCAGCGTGGCATGGCGTTGTACTCGCCTCCGTTCTCTTTCCGCTCCCCCGTATCATCCTCGTCGTTGTCTTTACGGTAGCCGTTTTCGTTGTCATTGTCATCCTGGCCAAATCCTGTTCCAAGTTGTTGTTATAAGTTTGGGCGTGGATTAAGCATGCAACGTGCGGTGGTTGACAACTCCGTCCCTGCAACACGCCATTCCCCGCAGCTTGCAACATGCGGTGGCAGCGATGAGACAGCACCTAATGATATGCAATAGTTTTACTCGCTTTCCAAATGCCACTAATGGAAGTAACTTGAGTGTAAATTCTAAAGCGGATTGTGGCCCTCTAATCCAGCAAATAAATTATTTATTTCGTATTTGTCTTTAGCAATGTTCGTGTTCGCTTCTCGCTATTTTCGTGTTCATCAACAGTGCAGTTGTTGTTGTTGGTACTGATGCTTTAACAGATAAACAAAGCACAACATTGATGAGTGTGCAGCCCAAACTAAGTACTGCAAATTCACTGCGAGCTTTCAGTTATTTAAATTGCAAATGCTGGTTTGCACATTTTGGCCACCGGTTTTTTATTGTAATTCTCGCTTATTCGCATTTTAAAACAATTACGCGGTTTCGAATTTGACACTGCAACCCGAACATTTTTGGCAATGTTGCACAAAGTTCATTTTCACTGCTTCTGCTGCTGCTGTTTGGGTTGAGGTTTCTGTTCCGTAACTAGTTCTATTTTGGTTACGCTTTCGATTGCGTCTGTCTTAACAATACGTGGAATTAAGCGAATTTCCTCTTTTCATTACCATGAAATTGAATTGGTTTTTGGCCAATTCTCTTTTCAGCTTTACTGTGCTCGGCACTCTACCTTATCCAGCTTTATTGTCGCTCTTTCTCTCTATCTTTATTAGTGCTGTATCAGCATCAAATACCAGCAGCAGCTCTGAATTGAATCATACAAATGGATATTTGTGGTACTCGCAAAAGGACTTTCAAATCACATGATCACATGGAATTAAGTTCCAGGACGGCGGAAAATTATTGCAGATATTTATCAGTTTTTACTTTAAGTTCTACAAAAATTTATTTGACATGCCAGCGCACATAATAATTCTAGTTTATTTTTATTTCAAGTTTTCTAAATAAGCAAGAAACTGTATTTGACTAACATGAAGCAGAACGAATGTCGCAATGAAATAAGAAATGTAATGGTTTTATGACTACAATATGTATATTAATCATATTATAAAGATGATGTAGACATTAATTACAGTCCGCATTTGAATGTTGAGAGATGAATCTGTCAAAGTTGGCATTTGCTCCTTGAATTTCGTGCATGACCAACGTACTGCAACACGATCTAATAACATGGCCTTACGTTCTCGGACAAAATTGCGGTTGTAAATCTAATACAATAGACTATTGGGCTTAATGCTTTCCAGTTTGGTTATATTTCATGTGGTGATTTGTGGACTTAGCATAAACACAGAGCATCGCTCAAAGACGACTGAGCGATAAATCACAGACCCAGAGCTCAGGGATATGACATTGTAAGCATGGCCAAACTTAATAAAATCACGTGGCAAAAAAAAAAAAAAACAAATGACTGACTGCGATGTCTACAGCAATTTTTGCACTCTTCGTTTTCTTTCATTTATTTTTTATGTTTTTGCCATGGTCAAACCTCTTTAAAGCAAATATTCTGTTATGTTCTTCCATTCTGAAGCATTTCTCAATGTCAGCGTTGTGAGAATGGCGAAGAGGCAGCGCAGGCAAAGACACCAACATTAGGCAGACTGTGGTTTTGATTTATCGCGAATGAAGACACTAAAAACTGGGATGCCACTAACAAAAGAAAAACCACACAAAATCATCCAATTATCCTGTAAAGTTTCATTATGTCAACGCATTGTTTTCAGCCGAGCCGGAACTGACGCCATATTGGCACAACTTCCCTCTCTTTTTCTCTCTACCTCTTTTTCTCTCCTTCTCTCTCGTTCTTTAACTATTTCTCCTACTCTTTGCGAGTCTCCATTGTGCTCGTACTGCTGATAAATTGTCAACGTTGCGTCGCTTTCCATGTTTTGACTTGATTATGGCGTAACAAATTTGTCGCCATTTTGCATATTTGTACATGGGGGAAACGGAAGCGCCGGAAACGACGTCACTGTCAGCTAACCGCAAATGCAGTGATAACGGCAGCCAAACTGTCATCACTGCCTTTTTGTCCAACAGATGGCAAATAGCAGACAATCAAAGCTAACTAAGCGGGTGGTTTCCGCACTCACTTCTTCTTTAAAACAATGAGCACCTTAAGATGCCATATCATTTTTAGTCTGAGGGGTTATCTTTAAACTGAGCTGTTCTTTGTTTCTGTCTACTGTCAAAATTTGATTGCTATCATTGGCAACCGTTTTCAGTCGATGTGATTGCTCATTCAATTACTTTAAATCCTGCAACTCTAACCAATATTAATTCGGACTGCAAGCTTTTCGTACTTGGGACTGAAGTGATCTAAAAATCATTTATTATCATAGATTCTGATATACATTTAAAAACACGAGTTTATTGTCACTTTATATATATTTTATAATAAATTTCTTGTAGAATTGCAATGGACCTTAAGACTGGCTCATTGCTTGTGGCGCCCGCGGTAAAGAATTCCAGTTGTTCGCATCCGCGTTATTCGGGCCACAATTTCATCGTCCACATTGGGATTGCGGAGACGATTGAGGCCGTTTTGATATTGGTGTTGACGCTGGGTGTGATTGGGGCCAACTGTTTGGTCATCTTTGTCATTAATAATCGCCGTTACGCCGCTTACATACATCAACAGGTGAGTAAGCAGAAAGTAATAAACTGTGTGCATCAACTGCTAAATTGAGCGTTGCTTTTAGCCACGTTATTTGCTCACCTCGCTGGCGCTAAATGACCTGACAATTGGCCTGCTAATTACACCGTTCGGGTTAATGCCTGCATTGTTTCACTGTTGGCCATATGGCGAGATCTTCTGTCAGATACAGGTGAGTACCATTCTCCATTTACTGGCCAGTTGTTTGCCAATTAAGTTATCATGCTGTTGCTCAATAAACGCAATGTAACCCGGCAGCAAGCCTTTGTCAGTTAATACGTATGCTCTCATTTATACAATACTTTATTATGTTTTTCTGTAGCACAACGAGCCAAGTTTATCATTTAAGCTATGAGCGCGTTCAGCTGATTCTGTTGGATTATTTGCAGTGGATAAGCATTTTTAGCTCGCGCTTATATTAAGAATTTACAAACTGATGATTTATATCTGTTTTTTTTTTTTAATTACATAAATATGACTTTTTTATTTGTTTTTATTCGCAGGCTTTGCTGCGCGGAGCTTTATCGCAACAAAGCGCCGTTATACTCGTCTGCATGGCTGTGGACAGATATATGTGTGCGCTGCATCCGCGACGCTATTATCAGCACTCCAGCAAGAAGGTAAGTGGACGAGTGGGTGGGGACCACTGGGAAATGAGTGGAAGTGGATTGGGGTTTTTTCGCGATGCTGATGAGTGAGCTAATGTTGCATAACATTGGCCGTGTGTATGCTATAAGTTGGCTAATGCGCGGCAAGGCAGATAAGGCACGTTGCCACGTTGCCGATAAGCTGTGCGACAAGTTAAGATAAGAATTTATCACAGCAGGACAACAGGCAATAAAGAAAAGCGTATGTGGTGAAATACCAAGATATCACGCGCCAATAAAATCTAGTGGGTGGCAGCAACAGCAGCAGCAGTAGCAGCAGCAACAATAACAACAACAATAACATTATCTATGAGCCAATTACGTAGAGATAAATACGGATAATGGTCTCTAAGTTTTTTGCCAGTCATTAAAACAGAAAACACGCAACACAAAATAAAGAAAGAAAAAGCAAAGCAAGCGAAAATAAAACAGCATAAACAGTCGAAAAGTGTATAAAATAAGAATAAAACAAAAAGCAAAAAACCAAAGTGGTTTTCCCTGCTCTTCTTTCTTTATCGTATTTTGTTGCTGTTGGTTGACTTTAAGCAAATACGAAGACCACAGCAAAATCCTGCACCAAGTACTAAGGACCGGTCAGGACAGGCAAATGAAGCGACGATCCGTTCATGGCAACCGCAAGTGGCAAAGGGGCAGCAAACAATACCAATGACTTACACTCGCCATCCCTGTCCCACACACACACACACATACGCACTCTCTCTTACATCATAATTTATGAGGCAGCAAACATTAACGCAGCCTGCCCAAAAAAAGGAATAATAAAATGAAGACTAGACCAAAAAAGTAAGAAAAAAAATTGCAAAATAACAGAAAAAAGTAAAAAGGGAGCAATAAGAAAAATGTGTGTGTGCGGAAGTGGAAAGAAATAATTTTAGGGCTCGGACAGCCAAACGCCACCTATCATTTACAAAGGAAAAGCCCCTTCCGGTGGCTCGGACAACGGTGCTTTTATGATTTGTGTTTCGGTATGCAAATGGATATTAACATTATGACTATTAAGCGTACTTTAAATGAAGCACCCAAAATACCCAATTTCCCAAATCAATCAAAGGATGAATTACAATCAACTGAACTTTATGTGTGTGAATTATACTCAGTCCTCGATTATTCGCAAAACTCAAAGGCTATGGACATTCAGAGCTTTAATTTTCAATCATTTTCTATTTATTTATAAAAAGACAAAATAAAAATTGAAAATAGTCAGGTCAGCTGCTGCTTTATCATCTTTTCTGATCCTTAACATGGGACAGCGATAGATTCCTTCAGACCATCCAGATGTTAGCTCATTTTCATTCTCACAATGCCGGGATAAACATTAGAAACAATATCGGGCGTCTCGGGGCTCTACACATATGTACACAACTTCTGCAGGCACGTGAGCAGTGGCTAGCATTTTATTTCCAACCTAGACAAAGAGATGTTTTGTGGCGGAAATAGAATTGGGATAAGCTTTAACTTACTTGCCGAATGCGTGTGCAGATTTGCACAACTCCATTGTAAGTCATCTGGTGCACTGGTGGAGCCCTAAGCCACCTTACTTTATTCAGCTTTAACAATGCGACTTCGCACACGTGCCGTAAATGCTGCGCCGGTGAATGTGCAGTTTGAATGGAAAGCGCCAGTTACCTGCGTATGCTCAGATAAGCTGTTATTAAAAATGTGCTCTGCGAGACTGTTGACATAGAATGTGAAAAGAGTTGCTTCTCCGATTACCTTTCCAAATGATTAACCATCCTGTTCATCTGCACACGTATCCTCTCTACTCCAAAACAGCGACAAGTGAATTAATGTCAACCCCAAAATGGGAGGGCATTGCGCGCATGATAATCAGCCATCATCCATCATTGGACCGCACAGCAGATCCCAGCTGATGCATATTTTGTGTAGATGTTTAATCCCTCGCTGGATTCGTCGTATGTGAAGGTTCTGTTGCCTGCGATATCCCAATATTCCATAAACCATAACCAACTTGACGTGGGCGCTCCTCCATGATGTGGATCCAAAAAATGCTGTGCTACTTGGCCCTCCTATTTGCTAGAATGCAAGCCGTTTTCACTATTTTAATGTCTCCGTTTATAAAATAACTGTCAACAAATTTAACGACCTGATCCCGACGAAAGTTAGGCGACAACTGAAAAATATTAATAATCTCTTTCGAGCAAGAGACTTTTCAATGTCAGCAAAGCTTACTAGATTCCTTTTGAAACAATAAACTTTAAATATGTTTTCAAACTCACGATTTATATTTTACTTCTTTCGACTGGTTATTTACTTTATTCAAAAGTCATACCATGCCCTGAAAGCAAAAACCGTTTGAGAATCTTAAGGTAGCTAAATGACAGAATACTCATTTAGGAAGCAAAGCAAATAGTATTTGTGTTAAGCTGTACTGCTTGTCATTAAAAAGCACCAAAAATTGCATTAAAACAATGTTTTCATGTTTTTGCCGGAAAGCAACGCTTTGTTGTGACAAAAATTTGTACCAAAGAGTAACTGCTCTCGCTGAATTCCTCATATTTTTTGCAGAATTGTGTATACTAGAAAATAATCACATTATATATATTTTTTGATACACTTCATTCATTATAATTAACAAATTATAATGATAGCAGACTGTCCATTCTCTTTTTAATAATGTTGAACTGATTTAAATCTACATAAGTTATTCATTTGAATTTATTTTATCTTTTGATTGATTTGGCATTTTTGCATACGCAAACTTTTATTTTACATATGGCAATTATAGGTTTTTACTATATATATATGTATATAATTTCCATATTCAAATACATATATACATGTATATATATATATTTACATATAAATAAGCTTTTTGGGGTCGGAGATGCTAGACCATTTTATTCATGGTGAATAGATAAACCAAATATAAGCTGAAAGTTGCGACGCTTTTGATCTTGCTTATTTTGTATTTTAATAATATGCTGAGTGCAACTTGTTGACCGGGATAATCTGTGAAATTGGCTCTCAAAGCATCCACGCCTAATTTTTAATAAAATATGCAATGTCGAAAATTAATAAATGTTCGCAAACGCTGCCAGCCGAGGCGACTAACACTTGGCCAACGCCATTTTGTTGGCCCATTTGTTGCCAATTTATACCTGCAACGCGATTTTTAGGTTTGGCTACGATTTAGTTGCAACTCTCTATAAATTGAACTTTACCTAATTTATGACAATAAGGTTTTCAAACATTAATTCGGATATTTGTTGTATCAAATTTCAAGTTTCTGCAAGCTGATTTTATTCCAAATCCCGAGATGCGGTCAGATTCAAATAGAAATATATATTCTGCGCATTTATCAAACATTTGAAATGTAATATAAATATTATCTAAGTGTTCAGACGCGTCAGACGATGAAAACTTTCAAATAAATTAGCGTAAATTAAATAAAAAATAAAAGACGTTTACGCAAAGTGGAAAAGTTCAAAGTTTGGTGTGGTTTGCGATGTGCCAACCCTTTTTCATTGTTGGAATGTTGTTGAAGATTTGAAGGTTTCTAAATTTCAGAGTGCTTTTCTGCTCTGAGTGTGAACCATTCAAATGCCAGAGCTGTGTGAATTGTCAGTCTGTCAGTCAGCTAGTCAGTTATGATTGTGGCAACCTCTCCCAAATATTTAGTTTTGTGTCTGTCTGTTCTTGCTGCATCTTCCCACTTTTTCAGCGTAATCAAAAGTTGTTAATTCCATTTTCTGCTATTGTTGCTGATCCTGCCCCTATTCCTTCCACCCAGTGAGCCAAATAATATAGAAACTGCAACAGCTTTGTAGAACAAGTATCTGTGAGATACTTTTTAGTATTAATGAATTTGGTGCTAACTTGCTGCTTTAATTAGTGAAAGAGCGAACTACTTGCGTTACGCTCAAATTAGCTTAAATCGCAGAACACTTAAAGGATTAAGCATAATCTATGTTCTTGAAGTCCATGATTGATTGACTTTGATGGGTAATTACAAAATGGACGTTCACCTGCAATGTTCCGCATCTAAATTGGAAACGTGTACAAAATTCCACGCAAGCTATAAATCACTCACAACCAGTTGCAGTCAGCTCAAATCAGAGAAAGAGATAGAGATAGATAGAAGGAGAGACAGAGAGATGGTACCCCATATAATGATTTTGTGGCAATGTCAAATACAGACTTTTGCCAGAATCAAAAAACGCTTTATTGACGCAAATCTTAACTTTAAATAATCAAAAAACTTTAATTAATAAAATATTGTTTTTTAAAATATTCAGAATTCAATTGAAAGCTTTTAGACATATCACATTAAATTGCTGTAAAAATATGTATATTTGAACAGTTAAAATTACAACACTGTTGGGTTAATGATGTGACCTGTTGGTGAAAGGAAATTAAACCAAACTAAAACCACAACAACTCAACGACACTCAAATGTATCTAATGAGTTTGTTTATGTGTGTGTTTGTCTGTTTGTTTGTCTCTTTGTTTTGCAGGGCTGTGTTGCCATTTTGAGCTTAACATGGATAATCAGCCTGACGGTGTTTGGGTTTCTCGTGCTGCCTAAAGGTAAGTTCCACACCGCGGACGACCACACCCACTGACACCTGAACACGTGAACACCTGAAATATTGAAATTTGGCAATTATCTATCCATCTATATATATATATATATATATGTATGTATGCACAGGCTACTACTTCAACAATACTGGCTTAATGGCATGCGAGCCTTTCTACAGTAAACCCTCATATCGCATTTTGTCCACATGTGCATTGTACTTTCCCACCACGATGGTGTTGATGTACTGCTATGGTTCCAGTTTCCATATGAGCCGATTTCGCTTAAACGATCCAACAATGCCGCTCACAGCGGCCGCCCATCATCCACATCCACATCATCCGCCACAGCAGCAGCTGCAACACCATCAGCAACATCAGCAACAACACCAGCAACACCAGCAACAACAACAGCAACAACAGCAGCAGCAACATCAACATGCCTCGCATATATTTGGACATGGCGGACATGGGCACTCGCATCATTCGCATCCGCATCCACATCATCATCGTGCGCCGGTTATGAACCATTTGAGCATGGCCATGAGCATGGGCCTCGTCGGCATGCCCAGCATGACAAACAAGATTACCAAAAAGGTGAGTCGAGGTCTCTACACCTAGTTATATTCTGCAATTTTAATTTATATACTCCAACAGCAGTCAGGGACGAAAAAACTGTTACAAGTTTTATAGAATTTGTGTAATCATATATTAAAAATTCATATGGCATATTTTAGTTTTTCCCTAGAAATCATTAATCGTCAATGTCAATGCATTAATTAAATTTGTAAATTAAAATTACATATTCTTATTCTCTAACCGCTCTATCCACACAGTAATACGTAATTTTTATGCATACGTAATTTTTATGTAATACGGATTTTTATGCATACTCAAACGAGGCCGACAAACATGTTGCATACCGTTTAGTGCAATTAAATGTTGCTCTTGCTGTTTTCTCACATCTTGTGTCGTGCTTTTAATTAGATTGTTAAATGAATGCACATTCACATTGCAGATTGTTCCCATTCAGGAGAAGAACTCCAGCGGAAACACGTCACGTTCGATGGCGGCCATTTCGTTGGGCTTCATTGTTATGGTCACGCCGTGGACCATTCAGGAGATTGTCACCGCCTGCACCGGTTCCAAGGCAAGTAGTACTTACTAGTACTTATGGGCGATAAGCCAGTTCACGCGTCGCATACGTAATCAGATTGTGTTTGTGCTTGTGATTATGTTGCGCATACGCCATATTGGCCACATACGTTCTAATTGCAAAATACGTGTTGTGGTCTATATTTTGCAGCTGCCTCCGTTTCTTGATTTCTTGGTCACCTGGACATCACTGAGCAACAGTCTGTGGAATCCCTTCATGTACTGGCTGCTCAATTCAGACTTTCGCCGCCTCAGCCGACAATTGATGCCCAACAAAGTGAGTTTTGGTTCGCTTCTTGAATATTTTCCCTTCTCTTTTGCACTTTTAAGCTTCTCAAATTATCGCATTATTTTCATTATCTATCAATTATAACATTGTTTGTCTTTTGCCCTGTCGATTTTTTTTTCAATTATGCCACTCTATCTGTTAAGTAGATTGTATTTCGAGGCAGATGCTAAAAAGAACAATGAGACATTTTTGATCCTTTGTCTTCGCGTATTATCCATTTGATGTCCATAATCAAAAGGATGCTGAGCACTCAGATAGACCATATGATTTGCATTTAGCTCCCTGAACACTCTTTGAAGTTATGAATACAAAAGCTGCTCAAAATCTGCAAGCGGATTTTGCACAGCTGAGCTGTAAACATGCCAAAAGTAAACCCAAGTTAATCAAGGACTTTCGAATAGGGCCAAGCAAGAACAATAAATCCGAAAAGGTGAAAAGTGCATACAACAGGAAACTCGTTCTGGCATCCAAACAAAAACTATAACAACCAACCGTGAAAAGTGATTTTGAATTATGATTCAGAAAATCCAAAGCGGCATTTACATGCCCCTCTCTCTGCCCCATTCTCAGCTCCACTCTCTGCCTTTGCTTTTCACGGCAAGCGTAAACATGAAAACCCACTCGCTCTTTGATTGTGGAAGCGAAAAGGGGCGGCATGATTGGTGCCCTTGGGCAGTAAAATCTATTTTTGGAAAGCGCAGTCAAGTTCCATGATTTACTTCCGAAAAACTCAAACAGATTTGAGGCCGTTTTCACCGAATTTATGTGCAATAACCGTCGTTAGAGATGTTCGCTGCTCAGATAAATACGTGCCTTAATTTACAAATTAAAAACTTTATTATATTCTTAGCGCGTTAATCATTATCTTATTATTTCAATCAGCACTTAGAGATTCGTTATATTATTAGAAATTATAGTCAAAGAAGAAAACCATCGCTAGTTTTTTATTGATTTATTTTTCTCTTCCGAATCGCCGCTAAGCACCAAGCCCAACTGTAAATCTTTTGTCGGCCATCCATAATAAATGCGAATTTTAAAATACTTATTAATTTCGAAACTAACAACAGATTTATGATGCTTTTTGCTCGCTACAGTGTTTCCCCAACAAGGAAACGCCTGAACACAAATCAGCCTGTTGTCACATCAATGCGAACGATTTTGAAATCACAACGCTTCCGTTGCCGCCAGAGCCGCCCGCCTCGCGGCCGCCGTCCAACAATGGTGGTGCTGCCGGTGGTTCGAGCATAGGTGGTGGTGGCATTGGCAGCGCCATTGGGGGCTCTGTGCTTGGCATTTGTGCACGTTCCCGCGCCAACAGTCTGAGTCGGAGCGCCTCACAGTACATAAGGGGACAACTTGGTGGTGGAGGGGGCGGACATGGTCATGTCCATCAAGCAGCCAGCGAGGGATATGCCTCAGTACGTCCTGACATTGAAGGACTCTCGGAGAAGTATTGGGGCGAGATCTTGGAGCGCACTGTCAGCTCTGGTAATCTGCATGCGATGCAAAAGAATTTCCCCCACTTTCCCTATCATCAGCATGCCCATGTCCATCAGCTGCATCAGCCGCAACAGCATCAGCATCAGACCACCTCGTTTAGCAAGCATAGTGATCTGCATTTGAATATGCTGTCTAGTGGGGCGACAAATGACTCCAGCATTAGCACCACCGCTGCCGACTTGGGTAAGTTCTCAACATCGGAGCCAAAGCTCTGTGAGCATCTATTTCATGATGCCAATTGTGCCAAGAGCAAACTGCTGCTTGCCACTGATACTGAAGCAGCTGCCACATCCTCGGTATCGACTGTTGCCGCCAAGCTGGCCGCTGGACGCAGCATACCGGACATTTAGTACGCAGAGGACGTCATACTCGCCAACAGTCAACTAATGGCCCGCCAGGCCAAGTGCGCCCACCATCCGCTCCATCAGCAGGCCCAGTCGCGGCAATCCCATCACACCAGCAGTCTGCGCTTCAGCCGCATCCGCGTTGCCTGTCACAGTCCGCCGCCATCAATGGTGCAGACTGGCGAGTCCATGGCCGAGTATCGCAAATAGAATATTAGTTAGGTTTATCTTCTATCTCCTGGTGGTCTAACCGTGAATGTGTAGGAATCATAGCCATAACATATATGTGGGTGTGTGTGTGAGTGTGTGTGTATCTTTGTCTGTCTAATATTGCACCGTGTCTCATAGAGTTAAATAAGAACTTCTAAAGTTGTAGCTCTGAGTAAATGATCTGTAAGTTTATTGTTTTTTTCGTTTTTAGACCATTTTTCACTTCTCAAATCGACTTAAAGAATTTAAGCAAACTCATATGAGCTATTCTATGTATATCTATTTATGAGATTTTCGAGATTGCCCTTAAGCTTCACAACAGCATTCTCGAAATCTTTAAATTCATATACAGTCTTTAAAATAAAATGCTTATACTATAATAAATAATATTTGAATATGTTTCATTCACATATTTCCCAAACTTCCACAAAACATTCACTCTTCAAATGTTTAAGCCAAGATTACTCGAAATCCCTCAACTTCAAATAGTTATTGTTTGTGACGTGAAATAAATATAATTGTTATTTTTAAATGGCATTCATGAATAATTTGCATTCCATTTTGCCGCATTTTTTCATTTAGCAAATAATTTTCATACATGAAAATAAAGAAATCAGAAGCCAGATGTAGTTTCACAGTTTAAGCGGATTTAACCATAACTTAAATGGAAACAAATTTAAGCATAAGTGTTCATTTTATGTATGTTTGTGATACAATTTTTACTGAAAGCAAACTCCGGAGGTATAACAAATAAATGTATGTCATATGTGTGTGTGTATTGTCTAAATAAATATGAAACATAATAATAATAATAGTGATTAAATGTAAAATGTATTACAACGTGCGAATCAAATGCCATTAAAACTTTTTATTCCGTTGGATCGACAGTCATGCTAATTAAGCTATAACTAAGTAGGTAATTGTATGTGAAACACTGTCCAGATGTTAGTAATCAATGCCACTAAGTTGTCTATGAAAAACTTTGAGAATTTTAATTAATAGAGATGCTAGACTTCCGATTTCCGAAATGCCAGAACACTTAGCAATCTAATTATTCAATTGTGCATCTGAAAAATCTATAAACTATTCCAATTCCCCCTGAGCAGTATCTTCCCTGTCAGTTGCTCCAGATCTTACAAAATATATATTAATCGACTATTGCAGTTCATAAGTATTAGTATTGATGGTTCTAAAAGCGTTGTGGTTATACATACTTAGTGCTAAAAAAAAAACAAATATAAAAATATTTCACTTTAAAGCAAACAATCAACCAAACAGATACCAAAATTGCACAATGTCTAAAAGAAAGCAAATCAAATCCTAACTTTTGTGATTGTCATGAATTTAAGTGAGATTATGTATTGTACATGAATGTGGAAATAACTCATCATTTGTAGCTAAAAAAAAAAAAATAATAACAATAGTTAATTGCAAACAACAAAATTTTTAAAAATCTAAGACCATTTTAGTTTAGACAACAAAATATTGAAATTAACATTGTGTAATACCATACTGAGCAAAATAATATAAAATAATAATATGCGATAACGAATTTTGAGATGGATTAAAATGAAATGCAATAAAGATTAACTAAATACAAAAAAAAAAAAAAAGGATGGTGTTTGAATTATTTTATATAAAACATTTCGGATATTATTTAACTTTAATTTAGAGACATCTGTTTTTGATGCGTATAATATGGCCATCATCGGCGGCCAAAATGGACACAAAAAAAATTATAGATGCCCCAAAAGAACAAATAATTGAAAAGATTTTGGTGTCCACATCAATTTAAAAGCAATTACATTGAAACCGTTTAAAATACTGCAAACCAAAATTGCAAATACAAATAAAAACAACGTAAAAAGAGAACTACAGCTAAATAAATTAGAAATTATTTAAATTTGATTTTTATTGGAGCATCCACCCACCCGTGAAGGGAATAAAATGACAGCGTAAAGAAAAACGAAATGCAAATTAATTTCACAGGCTGCGTTTAGATTTTTCTTTCCCATGCGAAATGGCAACCCAAAATACAAATCACAAAAAAAAAAAAAAAAAAATTAAAGAAAAAGAACGAGAAAAGTTGAAAAACTAATTTTCACCAAACAGTTTTCAAAAGGCACACAACGACGCCCACATCAACCGCATGCCACGCCCCGCGTACAGGTCCCACTGCACATTAAAAAGTTCACCACGACGGCGGCTTTTTCTTTTGGCCAATTTGAATCTTAATCTGGCTCTGAATGTGAATTCGAGTTTGAATTTCCATTTTTGAGTCCCGCTGCGCGTGTTCCATGTCTAAAAAAATTACACGGCCCGTTGCATTTTGTAACAATAATCGCCGGTGTTTGGCATAGGATCACGCCCATCCCGCCCCCAGGCTGCCCCTCCCCTTTCCGTTTGCATTCCTCGCAAGCAGTGTGGGAGCGCAACATTTTGCGTGCAGAAATTCACGCCCGGCGATTTTCACAAAAAACTTTTCGCATGAAAGTTAACATTGCTCTGGCCGGCAATGTTTTTCTTTCGCTTCTGCTCATCCAATTCTCACAGTTCTCATTTGAGTTTTGTATATTTTCCGCCAGCTGGGAATTGGATTTCGCAGGATTCGGCCGTTGACTCACCCCTTACCCGTCAAGAATCGGAGCAGTCGCCAAGGCTTTGCCTAATTTGATTAAGCGGGCAAAAACACTAATTGAGGTTTATCCAATTCTGAAGGAAACCAAGCGAACGAGCAACTTATCCGCAAATCCGCAACTTTTTCCCTCCCTATCTGAAGCATTTGACTTGTTGACAAACGCTAAAACAATAGATTTTTTTGGTAATTAATATTTTAGATGCGATTCTGGGTACATTTAAATGTATTATTAATAAAGTGGCCAAGGCAACAGCAAACAGTTGATAGTTCTACAGAACTTTGTGGCTGAAGAAACACGCACCCTAAAGTCCACATTAATTACATGAATAAAGTGCTGGTTGCCAAAGTTAAAAATGATATTGATATTGATATAAATTTCTGTTTTTATTTAGTGTACAGAATAATAAAATGTGCTGCATTTTAAGCACCTCGGAAATACTCACAAAATTGATGATAATTAAGGCGAACCGAGTGAAAATCAGAGCTATGGAGTTTATTCTTTTGCGCCACATTCCTTGTTGATTTTCGAAGAACAAGAAGCTGCACGAACAAACCCAATCGAACACCATTAAACTGTGATGCAAATAAAATAGATTAAAAATTTTGTATACAGTAAGTCATGAAAAACATCATATTAATAAACACATAAAAGACAAACCAACAAAATAAAAAAAAAAAATATATGTATATATACACTTATTGTTAACATTGGTTACCGCAGTTTACGGTATTCCGACACAAAAACACACACAGAACACTTACCCAAAACACTATCCTTCCTTGACAATGCAACTAAGCAGAGCATGCACAGCACAACGTGGGCACACGGAGTACAGAAGATTTAAGATTGGTTTTCATCCTGTGGTAATATCATCGGATCGATTCAGTGGCATCTTGTCCCGTTCTCGCCAGGATGAAAAGTTAAAACGGCAGTTAGCTCAAGAGGAAGAGCAACGTTATAATCAATCGCAGAAGGATGACGGCGATGCATTGTGCAAGAACTTCACAAACATGCTCGATCTGAATGTAGACTCCAAGAGTAAGCTGAGCGTGGCCTTAGATAGGTCATTGGCTGAAGCGACCCAAGCCCAAATGACCGCTAAACTATTAGAAGCGAGCCGCAAGGAGCGTATCATGCGTGCCAATCGAATCCTGAATCAAATGAAGCCAGGACCACGTGCCTTGCACCAAGCTCTGCTCACCACCGAAGTGATTCATCAACGTGACTACAACCATGCGCTCACATGCGAATTTGCTGAGAATGCGAGGCGCCAGCAGCGTCTGGATGCGCAGCAGTGTCCGAACCAGCTGATACCCTCTGGCCATGTCACCGAGCAGGAGGAGAAAGCGCAACAATTGGCCAAGTCACAGAAAATTCTTGAAGATAACCAGAACGATCTTGAAGCGAGACGCTTGCGCAAACTGGCCGACAAGGAGCAGGAGATATATGACGGCATCGTGGAACGAGAGCAGTACAGGTGCATGCAGGAGAAGGAAGAGAAGGCGCGGAAGGAACTGGCAGAGGGAAAGCGTGAGTTCTGCCGTCGTGCCTATGAGGAAGCGCTCAAGGAGAAGGCAGAGAATGCGAAATGTAAGTTAAACATGAGCATAGGATAAGCGAACTCATTTTGATATCATTGTTTCGCCACAACAGACTCTGACATGTGTGACGACATCGAGAATCGAGTTAACTGCGTGGCTCTCAGGATCAAACGCAATCTGGATGACCGCCATGGCAAGGAAGCGAAAGAGATGCGTGCGAAGCGGATCCGAGAGTTGGAGGGGCTCGGTGTGCGCTTATGCCAGGAGCAGCAGGCGAAGAAACGGCAGATGCAAGAATTGCAGGATACAATCGAGGAAAGATTCGCTGCAGAAGTGGACGTCGATGAGGATCGACGCCAATGTGCGATCAAGAAGCTGTCGGAGGAGCGACGTGCCTACGAACTGGAGGATCACAAAAGGATTGAAGGACGACGCCAGCGCGAAGCGGAGATTCGACGCTTTGAGATTGCCATGCGGTATAAAAACGAAGAGGCCAATAAACAATTTAATGCATATTCCAAGAGAGCAAAGGATAAAGTAACTGACGAACTGCGACATATCTTGTACGGCCAGCGGCAGCAGTTCATCGATCAGCGCCAAGAGGAGCTAATGCGAATGACGGCTTGTGACGAGGATCCTTATTTAATGGATGATGTCGAATTCTTTGAGGGGGCTGTTAAAATTATGCAGGAGTCACAGAAGCTTGGACGACCACTGTTCCCAATTGCCAAAGCGGCAGAGAATTATAAACGCGGGAACCAGCTGGATATGGTGCCCGAAGGTCAAATGGTGCGCAGAAGCAGGAGACGCGATAAATGTTGGCCAGGTTACTTCTCGAAGGCCGCCTTGGCCTACAGGAAGTACGATCACCGGGAGAAATGCCGCCACGAGCAGGAGAAGAAACGCCACAAATTATTTGACAATTGCATCAAGATCACCAAAATGGCAGCCGAGGAGCGACCTTATAGGAGATGCACCAGGGAGTGTCCCCTACGCTGTATCAAACATCGTGGACTACCTGCCATGGAAAGCATAGAATACTTTGATTCACCAGGATTTGTCTGCAACGAGCTGCAGCCGCCAGCTGTGCCGTGTCCACGTGTAGCGCAACCAAAGCCACCATGTAAAAAATGTGAAGGAAACACTTCTCATTGCCTGTGTCCAAGTATTATGGAGGTTATGGCGCCAGGCGAGCAATATCAGTCCAGTGAGTCCAGGATACCAAATTTGGGAATATTCAATCCGAAAACAGCAGTAGTAGCTAAATCATTTGTGAAGGATTTGACTACTGCACCCAAAACACAATCAAAACTATCCTTAGTTAATTCCAAAAGAGTTCCGGGTGGAAAACAATCCTCGGTCATAGGGCACAACATGACTGTAGCAGCTTCCACTGCTCAAGAGCGCATCGCTAGAAACACTGATCTAACTCAATATTGGACTTCAAAGCCTCAGCCACAAATCAAAGCTAAGGAAGATCAGTCAAATTATGCCATTATCAGTTCAATAAAAATTCCCTTGCTTAAAATCAGTTCAATAGAAATTCCAAAGTCAATTAACAGAAAAATCTCAAATATCTTTTAAATCAAATTGCGGCCATTTCAAAATTTAAGTTTCTAGTGTACACTTGTCTCTAACCCCAGTTATGAGTAAATATTAAATCGACCTTAAAGCTGTGGAATCATTTTTTAGTAATCGTTGAAGTCGGCTTACAGACAACACAGGAAATGACGTTAATGGTTTTTTCAAAAGCACTTAAACTTGACTCAAACTTGTTCCCTTTTTTTTCATGTCGGAGCTGCCACTTTACTTGGCTATAGGGTAGCCACTCGAAAGGACCCTAGGTGGATGGGGTTCTGGGAGACCACAACCCTTGCATTGGTGTTACTTACGCTCTTTGTTTATCACACAACCGAAGTTCAGAGCTGGCTGTCCGCCGTGTAGAACGAGAATGAGTCATAAATTCTAATTATTGTGTGGACAAAGTTATTGGGTTACTTTGTCGACAATTTGCGAGTGACTTGACGGACATTTTTGTTTTCATTTAGCTTATTAGTGGGAAGACATGTCAAGCGTTTCGTTCCACTGCACATAACTTAATTTAACCCAACGCAACGGCTGATGAACCCCAGCTAGAAGCAGTGCGGGTCACCTTCGACTTAAAGGATGCCAAGGCGAGTCTCATGAAGATAATTAAGGCTGAGCTTTTCTTTCTGTTCAATTTTTTCTTACTTTTTTATCCCGCGGGGTTAATCAGCCGCTGTTAAACTTTGTATTCTGTGGTGCTTTGGCGTTTAGTGAAGCCCACAGCTCCAATTAACGCAACGGTCCGCATCTTCTTGGCAAAGTTATGAAAAGTTCGCCCAAGCCGCCAAAGTTAACTTAACTCATTTGCAGCGGTTGCTATAAATCGCAGATTGGTCAGGCGCCAATCGTATTGAGGGACCATCCTAGTCTCTGGGCTAGATGACCCTAACTGCCTAAGTGACGCTTACTCGTCAAAGGGTTTTGGATGGAAATTGGAGTATTTAAATCATGGCCTAATTATAAAGTGTAACCAGAGCTAATGGTTAATTTAAGCAATTAATACTAGTTATGCGAACAATTCTACAAGTACTCTCAAAATTATACAGCATATTTGAGCTCCTAACTCTAAAAAAAAAACCAATTGTTTCCAACTACTGAAACTAATATTTGGAAGCTAACAGCACCAGCTGAATTTGGCATATTGAAAGGGGCGCCAAAACTGCACAAAACGATGCCCTAGGGGTGAGGCATGAAACGAACATTTTTTGTATTTGCATGGAAATACAATTCTCAAATATGTTATTTTTTCGTTGATTAAAAAGAACAATTCAATGCAAAAACATTTTGGTTTGTTTTTTGAGATTCTTTAAAATTCAATTTCAATTCCCAATCATAAACAACAGAATGCAGAACTGGTCGCCAGTGCCAGCGCATGAGTGGGGTATATTCTGTGGAGTAACTTAAAAAATAACTCAAAAGAAATACAAAGTTTAAGTCTTTAAAAATAAAATTAAAATTTATCTACATTTATATGTATATATATTAAATTGAAGACTTCGTCAACGTTGACATTGCATATTCATTTACAACTCGATGATACCATTCTTAACAAATTCTTAACTGCAGGATATCAAAGTTTTGATTCCGCTATTTGTACGACCGAGATTTCATCCGGAAAATATCGAAACGTTGCATTCACTTTTAGATTTAAAAGAAAAATTTACATTTTGTAACTAATTGTTACAGATTATATGTTACCTATTATGTGCATTGTTGAAGAAAAACTATTGCTAAACTGCATAAATATCAACAAATTGCTTTATTTTCATATACAATAGTAAATAAAAGTAAGAATGCAAGCAATTACTCAAGTGCACAAATAATTTGACCAAGAAATAAAGTTTTTAATTTATTTGATTGCTTTTGAAGTCCTGAAATAAACTAAGAGAACAATGCGAATTGTTTTATTGAAAAAACCCCTTAAATAATGAATAAAAGTAAAGTAAACTAAATGACACAGAGACCAAAAGAAAGAAGACGAAAACAACAGCAGGAAGCAAACAGCAACACAAAACCCAATTCAAATACAAAAGCGAGTGCAACAAGTGGCAACAAACAAAGGGGCGTAAGATGAGTTAAATGCAAACGGGAAAATGCTGCAGGAACAAAAGCAAAATGGAACAAAGCAATAAGCAGCATAGTACAATGCCAAAAGTTTGAACACATGGCGTATACGTTATAAAGCCAGCAACAAACACAGCTCAATTGTAACATTAAACAAAATCAGACACTTGCTGTCTCCCTTTCTCCCTCCCTCCATCCCTGCCCCTTTCGCATCCCACTCTTTGGCTGTCGCATTATGCGCTCTGCCAGTTTAAAACTCAATAAAAGTTGTAGTATAAAAAATTACTTAATGAAATTAAGTGTGAAAAGAGTAGAGTGCTGAGGCAAGAGAACAGAACCGAGAAAAAGCTGCGAACGCTGGCAAAGCAAAGGAAGCAACAAAAAGGCGCTGCATAGCAGCAGCAGGAGCAGTGTACGGCAGCTCAGGAACCTCGAGTGGCAAATGGCAGGGTCTTAAAAGTGTGCGGCGCAGAAAAGCTGTAAATAATAATAAAGGCATGGCTTATTGGTTTGGCAAAGAGGACCACAGGACTCTACGCAGGACGACCGACTGCTTTAAACACAGTTCTGTGAATGGCTTAGCAACTTGCTGCAATATAATTATGATTTTTATAAAGCGCTGCGCAATATTTTATTTGACGGCTGTGATAGAAACATTAGACATTTTTTGAAGTTGAAGCTGTTAATCAAAATCATTCGATTATTGACACTAGTTCTTAAAAGTTAACTAATTTTTGTGCAGCTTAATTGCTGATGTCTAAGTTAAATAAGTGAGCATGCTTTGATTTATTGAAATTCTGAATTTATATTTAGTTGTTTTCAGATCAAAAACTTAGCTTAAAAAAATAACATTTTGAAAATATAAAAAACAATGACAAGTATCAGTCTTTTGAATCCAAAGGCTGAGATAGCTCGTGCCGCACAAGTGTTAGCCATCAACATCACGGGTGCAATGGGTCTGGCGCCTGATGCCACCAATCTGGGACCTAAGGGCACCACCAAGATGCTCATCTCTCCGGCACATTTGTGTGGATGCCGTGCTGACCATTCGTCCCGATGGGAGCCAGCTACTGGATCTGAATATGATTGAGCTAATGGAAATGAGACAGTACACAACGATGGACACAGAGCCGGTGGATGGATTAGTTTTGGATCGTGGTGGCAGACATGCTAATATGCCAAACTATTTGACAAATGCTTATATACTCACATGCAATGTGTCCTTGAAGCTGGAGAAGACCAAGGTGAACTCCAGTTTCTGCTACAGCAAAGCAGAGAGTAGTGAAAAATGCGCGGCTGAGGAGCATCGAGCATCGAGCTGAAGCGCAAATTGTGCACAGATAATCAACGTGGTTTTGTTGTCATCAACCAGAAGGGCATTGATATTCCCTCACTGGAGGCGCTTTCGGCTGCAGGAATTCTCGCCCTGCGCCGTGCCAAGAAAGCGAATTTGAAGCGATTGATTCGAGCCTGTGGCGGAGATGCCCTGAATTCCCTGAAAGATCTAGCTGAGGAGCATCTGGGCTGTACTGGATTGGTGTACGAACAGCTTGTAGGCGAAACGAAGTATACTTTTGTTAAGCAATGTCGCAATCCCACTTCGATGACTATTCTCGTTCGAGCACCGACAGGTCATCAAACGAACACCATAAGGGATGCCATTCGGGATGGACTTCATGCCATACGGAATACAATTAAAGATGGCCTTTTGGTGCCCGGTGCAGGTGCTTTTGAGTTACACATTTTCAACGAGCTGGGCAAGTTCAAGGAGTTGGTTAAGGGGAAGGCTCAGCTGGGCGTACAGTTGTTTGCCGACTCTCTGCTCATCATTCCGAAAACATTGGCCATCAACAGCGCCTTCGATGTGCAGGACACCATTGTGAAGCTGACAACGGCAGCCAAGGGCAGCAAGCACTTAATTGGACTGGATGTAACCACGGGTGAACCAATGCAAGCACATGAGGAACGCAACTACTGCGTTAAGAAATTGATACTCAATTCTTGATCTGTAATTGCTTGCAATTTGCTGCTCACCGATGAGATTATGCAGGCGGGCATGACCAGCTTTAAGGCTTTGCCAATGCTATGAGGAAACACTCACAATTTTACTTTCGCAACAAATATATTAACATTGTTGAAATTCATAGTAAGTGCTGAGTAAATTATACGTTTTAAAAATGATACTTAACTGAATTGTAATGAAAATAAATCTTTAAAATCTTTTTTTCTATGTTTCTTCTTCGAGAATCTTGTTCTGCTCATTTTCAGACCTCTTAATTAAAAAGCAGCCAAGCCGATGGCGCACAATTTTATCCAGTAAGAATTATGGACCAGGCAAAAATAAATAAGAACACCGAAGACCATTATGGAATTTCCAATAAACCAGAAAAATATTTACAACTTGGGCAACGAAAAAATCACAGTTTACAAATTGTTTTCGCAAGCCAAGAAAATACACTTATGTGGCTAAGTATTTGGTATCTGTGTGTTGGTGTGTGTTACCTGATAGCTTTCATCATCGTACTGCAGACTCTGTCGAGGACAAGACGAGGCATTACCCAAGGCGCACATTTGATTGAAACGCTTGCCCCCAAACTAAACAAACAAGAAAACCTCTGCACAAATGGCACTTGGGATACAAATCTGTAAATATCGAAGGCAGTACGAAATACAAAATGCCACAAGCTACTCATGTGTATTTGTGTGTGTGTGCGTGTGTGCAAGTATGCAACTTCAACGCAAATTCAATTTCCATTTTCACTTAAAAGTTCTTAACTCGCTTCTTTTTTCCATCCTGGCCATCAGAAAGGCCAAAACAGGACGTCTACTTGCCGGGACGGGATTGAGTGATTGCGGCGTTTTGGAAACCCTGTAGTACATAAAGATGCCCTTGAGGCAAATTAAGTGATTTGCTCACTTTACACACTTTTCGTGCTGATTACTTTTGTCGGGGCAAAGGTTAAAATTAAATTGGTGAAAAAGAGGAAAAAAATGTTATTAAGTCTTCATAGAGCCGAAAGGTTAAAAATTGTGCCGCTGGCAAATGTGAATTTAACACGAAAAGAAAATGTATATATTTATCCTCTATTATAAAACTGAATTTAACAAGAAAAAAATGTATATATGTTTGCTTTATGTTCCACTGATAAGCTGCAGTTTAATTTTCGCCTCCTTGTCCGCATTCTCACGATGGATGACCTGCACCAGGTGAGCCACCGTCGATGGACTGACCACCTGCAACGGCTGATTATGCTGCAGCACGGCCAGTTCATAGAAACTGGCATCCAGGCCGGTGGACATGACCAAAGCGCGCACCACTTGCTTAATGGCAGCGGCTTCATCCGGCACACTGGCTATTTCAGCGGAGTTGTTCTCCAGATGCTCACGCACCACCTTGCCGAGGCGACCAGTCGTATTCGCCGACCACTCATAGTAGATGCCCGAGGGTTCGGTCTGGTACAGATGCGGCTGGCCATCCATATCGAAGCCACCAATCAGGCAGGAGACACCAAATGGACGCCGTCCATTGCTCTGAGTGTAATGCTGCTTCAGTTTTGCCAAAAACCTAATCGAAAATATATTTAGATCGTTCTTAACAAAATTATTAAATATTAAAAATATCATGAAAAATATTATTTTCTTATGGAATACTAATACAACGTTCAACATGTGCCTAGATATATGTTAGAAGCATCCGAGGATAACTCACCGTGTTATATACTCCACAGATGCGGGCAACTCAAAGTTCCTCCGATGATTCTGCGCCTCTTCCTGGGCCCGTTTCACCAGTATCCGAGCATCGGCCGTTAGACCCGCAAAGGTTATCACCAGATGATCATCTAGTTTCCTAATTTTACGCACTGTGCGCTCTATTTGCAGGGGATCCACTGCTTTCTTTTCCACGCCCAGTACAATGCAATCTTTGGTGCGCAGTGCCACCTGTACGGTAAAGCAGAAGTTGGGGACCAATGAAATTCCAATTGATGAATATCATAGTTTACCACAGTGGAACCTCTCTGCACCGCCTCTTGAGCGTACTCCACCTGCTGCAAATAACCAGCTGGCGAAAATAATGTAACAGCCCCATCATAGCGTCCGGGCATTGTACAAATTATATATCCAACTAACTATTGTGACAATTTTACATATGATTTGAATTTATGAACTCAAGTAGAAGTTGTGCATCTAAAATAAGGAAAAATATGATTTAAAACGCCAGACCGACTTTGAGTGTATTTTTGTGTTGAGCAGTTAAATGAGATTATTGGGAGTTGAAATCATGAGTTTATTTTTAATATTTCCATTACTATAAATTTACTATATAATTAGGAAAAAAACAATACAACAGTTTACCACTTTCAGCAGCTGCCCAAAATAAAAGAGAAACATTTGCGGCCCATTTCTAGGCGCAAATCAGCTGCTAACCAAATTATGTCATTATGTCCCATTTAGTGCCACACAACAACAAAAATGATAACAATAGAGCAAATCTCTAGCATTGTAATCGAAACAGCTTCATTTTGCTAATGTGTTTATGATCCCGCCCCTCTCCGCCCCGCACCGCTCTCCCTAAAGCAGTTTTCCGGCCGACCATCCTGTCAATGTTTAGTATTCCGCAAGCATGCTATCCACATTAAATCTATATATATATATATACATATATATATATATTCAACATTTTATGACAACCGTGTGCTGGAGTCGTTCTGCCCAGGATCCAAAGTTTTAGTAGGATTAAACACGTGCCACTTTTGTTCTCGCGTTGATGTCTGGACATCTCCTACGCTTCCCCTCGTCAAATAGCCAATCCGGCAACACGTTCCACAAGAAATGTATAAATTGACATTTTTATCTAAGGGAATACAAATTGAATTCTATAATAATATAATTCATTTAAATCATTTCAATATAGTTTACATTTGCCAGCGGCTGTCAATTTGATAAAATATGTTAAATACATAATTCCATTTATTTTGACACTGAAATACGATTTTTGCCGCGAGTTAACTACTAACCAAATTAAATACATATTATCAAAATTCCAAATAATATCAATTAACTGTCAACAATGACTGTAATTGAATAAGCGTTAAAATTTTCATATCTATTAACAACTGAGGTTTTCTAATATTCACTTTATCGGAGGAAACAATTTTAATTTCAATTAAATGAATAAATCGAATAATGGATTTACATTTGTACTCACGCTCTTCGTATATTTAAAATTCATTTCTCCAAATATCTTTAGTTGGATTCCTATAAATATTAATAAATACAAAGTGCTTCCAATTAATCTTTTAATTAGCAAACTCTTAAAAGCTAGTCAGTCTTGAAAACTTTCAACCAAACCAAAGAAGGAGTCTCCAAGTTCATCTGCAAATTCCATGCCAAGCATAGAAGTGTTCATGTGCTCTGAAAATATACCAACAGTGTAAACAACCAAACTTTCAGCATTTGACTACATTTAAGCAATTAATTTGTTGCAAAATACACACAAATTAATCTTAAGACTCAAATGTTAATCACTTAGTGGAACCCCTTATGCAATTTAAATAAACATTTCTCAGTCACAGCTTAATTAGCAGTACTCCAACACCCACATCCACTGCACCCCTTCAGGCAATCTACATATATTTATATACATATATATATATATATATATATATCTATACATTTGTATATATATAAAAAACCAAGAACCAACTAAAATTAAGTATACGCAGCGAGGACTTGCCAATAGCTTCTGATTAATCAGCATGCCGCACAAAAACAAGTCGAATACATCGAATTCTGCCGAAAATATTCCTCTTTCTATTAACACCAAATTGCCACAGGGCAGCAGTAAATGAGGGAGTGGGTAGGGGACGGTGTTGGAGGCAGACAAGGAAGACAAGGCATAAAACAAGGCAACAACATGAACAAACAGCAGGAAAATGTGAAAAGTCTTGGGTAAAACTCAACGCGATTTGTTTGCTCGAAGCTTAATTTGTAGCGGCAAATGGTGTTCAATGTTGTTTTTCTTACAGCTCGTACAGCACCGCTCCCCCGCCCTTCAGTGTATCATCCTTGTGCACCCTAGCTGCTGTCAAGACCAACGTGGCTAAAGACCAATAAAAGTTAAGAGCGCTACAGTGAATAAACACGATTTCGAGTATTGTTTCGAGCGCTTTTTATATACTCCTATCTCCACCCCCAGTTTCTAGTGTGTCTGGAAATTAATGATCAGCACTGTGAAGCTGTAAACGGTAAGTGGTAGTTAAGCATTCGCCATTTACTTAACCACCCATTTTCCCTGCGGCTAAGATTGCATGTTATTTGCCTCACATGTCGAACGTATGTAGAAATTTGATTATTAATTGCAAGTCTATCGCGGGAAACTTATCAGATGTTGCCACATCTAATGCAAATGGGATGTTAACAAGCGAATTTATGTAAAGTTAACTTTTGCCTAATAACTTTAACCAACTAGCTGAAGGTAGCTATGCTATAAATACATTATAATGACAATTCTTACATTCGCTTTGAGAGACTTAAGCTAAATTACGTTCATGTAATATTTTCAATAATTTCATTCACTATCCGTCATCAAATATTGAAAGCTGTTAAAGGCGCTTTACATAAAGCTACCAAATAAACAAAACCTGCTGTCGAGGTCAAAATGCAAATGACCTTTGAGCATTGAAAACTACGTTTATCGAATCGAGCAACCAACACCAAAAACCAGCAAATACACATACAGCAAGAGTAGTCAGAGACATGGACATCAACAGGACGAGACACGGACAGGTCTCAAGCAGTTGCTGTCATCGCGGCAATCACCTGGGCAACAGACCCAGCCTGGCAATCTTAAATGTATGTGTGTGTGCTTGTGTATGAGTGTAGGTATGGGTGAGCGTGTGTGTGTGTCCTGCTTAAGTAAACACAGCCAGACGGACACTGATTCAGATTCACCTGCTCATGCAAATATGACGCCCAGACATTTCTCCTGAGCCCTTTTAATAAGCCGAGCAACGCTCAGCATTGTTGACTTTGCTCTGCATTCACCTCCGCCTCCTCTCTCTGGTCTCTCAGCTGCTCCTCAAGTGTCATTTAGTGTCAACGAACTCATCCACTTTCCAGTTATTAAGTCGTTGGGTGTTGATAAAAGAACCGCCGACGTTCGCTAAACTTGACGAATACAAACGTGATGAATTTCCCACAAGCAGCAGCTGTGCAGTCAGCTTATACCCAAGGAGCAGAACACCAAAGCACACAATATCCAGTCATGTATCTCCAATGTGCTAACTGCCCCCAAGTTGGACAGCAACTATCAAAGTTACTCATTACGTGTGCTTAAGCTCCATGCTAATACCCCAATCTCATAAGAGCTGCAAATGTTGATTCAATTCAGCAGCAAACTGAGTCTGTGTTTAGTTAAGGTGCTGACTTGGTCAGCCTTGTACTGAGTAGGAGATCGTATTTCAAAACATTTGGTTGATTAGCTTACTTTACCATTATCTTAATAGTATTTCATAAAATATGTAAAAGTTAACGTTTGTTCTGTGAACTAATACTTTAATTGTTCGTTAAATCAAATCTTCTTCTTTTTTAGGAAGTGTCATAGCAAGGCTTTTGCTCAACACACAGACTAAAAGCTTAAGGTAAAAGAAGTGCACTTAACTGTGCTCTTAAATAAAACTCCAACTCCAACACTCGACGGTAAAGTGCAACCAATTTGGCGTAAAGTGCAACGCGGTGCAGTTCATTCAGGCTGCAATCAGTCAGGCAGACGCGCCCTGTTATTTGCGTTATTGAGATGCGAACTAAAAGCCAAATGGCAACAAATGACGCGCAAATTAATGTCAAATAGCTACGCGGCCATTGAAAGATAAAAGTGTCGCCTGAAAATGGAAAAATGTGAAAAATCGAAAATGGAATTGAAAATGAAAATGGAAGTGCCTTAACTCAATCCGGAGGAGAATAAAGTCGTACTAATGGACAGGAATTCTGAGTGCAGCTGTCGCTTCAGTTGCGTTTCTCAAATGGCCTATATCAATTTGAATCGAACAACTGGATAAGAAGAGAAAGAAAAATAAATTATAAAAATAATAAGAAAAAGAAAGAATTAAGAAAATTGAAAAACCCGGTCAACGATTCGCTCATAATCAAATATCTCATGGTAAATACATTTTCTCTGATTACATCTTCTGGCAACCGCAAAACCACACTTTACAATGGCAAACAAGATTTCGAATACAATGCAGACGAATAAGTTTTGAGCAATTGCCAAAAAAATAAATATCAAATTGAAAAAAAAACGAAGAAAAACCGTAGAAAACAACACAATTTGGGCATCATGCATACCGCTGGGATGCGAAATATATAAATGTTACCACAAAATGTGCAAAAACTCCATAACTCCATGACTCTAGACCACAGAACCATAAATTCTCTTGAAATTTTACTCGAAAAATGCAGTTGCCAGTTGAATTAACATGGAATTTGGAAACGGAGCATAGAAAATTGGCAGCAATAATAGAAAATATGTGATTTGCTTTTTGAATTTGTGTAGCATTATCCTTTTGCCTGCCAATTACAAATCAGCAAACCAATTTTAATAAACTTATGCAATATTTTTCAAAAATTCTAAACAAAATTGGAATCAATTCTGACCCCCAATCCCCAACAAGTTCAAAAAGCCATATCTTCGCGAGATCTAACTTCATTTACCTGTTCAATGGATAAAGGTTGTCTAAAGTTTTTTCATTTATCAATGGCATGCCCAAGGGGCCGCGAACCGAGCTAAGGAACTGTGTAAACATTGGGTAGCCGAGTTTTGGCCATCGATGATATCAAATACAAATAAAACTTGAAACGAAGCAACAAATAAGACTTAAGCAAAATGTGTTTAAAGGTAAATAACAGCATGAAAAATGTGAAACAAGCCAAATAATAATAATAAACTTCTGGCCCCATCGGGAGCTGCAGGCCAAGTGAGAATTGTTGTTTGCAATCAAGCTAAACTCAGCAAGAACAACACGGATGTGGAACAGGCAGCCAAGGCGACAGAGGGGCGACTGCTTAGAAGGATGACTCCAAGTAGTTTTTTCAAGTGCCTGTGTAAGTGGAAGGAGCGATGGACTCAGTTTGTCCAGCTAAAAGTGCTGGGAATGCAACAATGAAATTCGAAAGATGCCTTGAACTGCACACAATCAAGAAGGACGACACAAAAGGAACAAATTCAAAGTGGTTCTACTCAATAATGTGGATAGACCGAATATCCAGCATACGGAGACGTTCAACCATCACAATTAAATAAAGCTGCACTTGTCTACACGAAGAGAATTAAATGCAACTCGAACGCTCTATAGAAAAATGTTACAAGAACAATTAAAAACTTGCCGAGTTTCAAGACTCAATCAAAAAGCTGCAGCACCCACTTGCAATAAGTTGCGCAAAGTTGGATTGTGGATCACTTTAAATGCCAGACGCACCACGAGCACAAAATACAACACACATCACGCATATTAAAAAATGAACGCAGACGCCACACTAAGGAGGCTAGAAATGCGGCGAGGGAAGGGAAGATTGTGTCCTAATGGGCTTAGTCCAATTTATAGTTGCTGCTTTGGTAATCAAGCAAGCGACGAGGCTGGCAAACAAATCTACAAAAATCGTTACGTGCTTCTTAAAGTTTATTCTTAGGTGAATTTAACAATTTTTGAGAAAATGCTGAATATGTTACCAATTTGTGGAGCATTACATTAGTCAGTTTTCATGAGTTTTCCTATGGTAATCGATTTGGCTAATGATGCGGATCAAGAATACATATACACTTTGGAGCCGAAGATGACAATTTAATGAATTTTTTGCTTCTGACTTTCGTATAAAGCCCAATATTACTTGGCTGCATAATGGGGATGGATCCAACCGTATCGCCAATTCGTTGCCTCCGGATAGTTGTATTTAGTATCCGGAATATGCTTATAACGCGTTTCCAAGTATGTGGCACGCTGGCCACTTTGAATTAGCTGTAGCTCAGATGCAGGCACAGATTTCATGGGTTTGTTGCAGTCGTTAATGCAATGTGTTTCCTCCACAGATAGATGGTAGTCAAAATTGTTGGAGGTGGAGGGGCGATGGATGCCTCTGCATAACATATTATAGGTCTGGATGGTTCTGGGTAGCGTAGCAGCTTTAGCCCGCAGTCTGGACGATATGTTTTCAAGTGACCTGCCCTTAAACTGGGGAGCCGACCTTGACCTGCTTGAGGTTTCCTCTGTCGATTTCTCTGGACTCTGTAGAATTGACGTTCTTTCTGTTGACTTTGTTGTATTGTTGGACTTGTTGTCAGCACTGCTGCATTTACTTAGAAATTTTGACGAAACTTTTTTATTTTGATTTCTATACATCGTTGAATTGCCAATGACATATAAAGTCTGGAGTAGTAAAGTCTTTACACTTCATATATGTATATAGAATATATTTTTATAAAAAGCAACTTCCTAAATTTATTTTATTTCTATGGTCACGCAAGAGTCGACTTTGCATTTCACAAACTGATATTTAATTACAATATTTTAAGAGAAATATTTAGCTTTCCCACTAATTTGCAACACCTAAATAAATAATCCTCTACCAAAACCCGGGAGAATTTCAGCCAAGTGAATTCTGAACTTAAAATAAACTGGGTTGGTGCATTAGCTAAGCACAAAATAGCGTGGCATACTTTAAGGGGCACAAATGATGCAGAGTTCTGAAAGATATTTGTAGTTCAAAATAATCTAGATAGCTTCCGAAATTAATATGATACGAAAAATACAATAGAGTAGTAAAGATCCAACATAGTCATATAAAATAACATGCTTTTAGAGTTAAATTAGCTGTCCTATTTTGGTTTATTTATAAAAATCATTAAAGAGTCAGCTTTACATTCCACAATACATATATAGAAGAGTTAGTTACAATATTTAAACAACAAAACTTTATGTGTTTTCTAGTTTGCAACGTTTCTACCAAAATCCAGAAGATTTACCGCCAGGTGGATTCTTAATTTTAATGGAAGAACGCACGTTTGAGTTGTCCAATTCCTCTGCAAAGCTCAAAAGCAATTACTTAATAAATAAAGGCATTTAAGCACACGATAACTCACCGCTTAAGGAAAAGGATGATTCCTGCAGATCCCGTATACCATCCACGCGACCACGAGCATTTGAAACGTTGCTGTTGTGGTTGTTGTTGTTGCAGTTGGGTGTCGAGTTGCGAGAGTGTGACTCTTGTGCAACTATGTGAGTGTCCACTTCGACTAGCTTCTTGGCCACATTGCCATTCTGTTGTTCGACTTGTTGTTCCCTTACTGGCTCTGATTTGCTCTCAATACTGTCATAAACCAAAGGCGGCCTCAACGGTGTGGATATAAATCGTCCAAATCCCTCGGCAACACGAATTGATCCATCCTCAACACAAATGCGTCCTCGAACCAATACAAAGTCAGGTACACCATGAACAGTCATGCCCTAGAATACAGATCTATAGATACGATAATAATTCTTGGAAATATGTATGTGTTAAATTACCTCAAATATATTAAAATCGCATGCATGATGATGGGTGTCCTTGGAAATGGTACGTGAGGCCTTCGGATCCCAGACAATGATGTCAGCATCCGAACCGACACCTAAAAATAATATATGATATATTATACTATACATATTATATTTCTTAAAACTTACCAATGAGTCCCTTTTGAGGATAAATATTAAATATTTTAGCTGCATTTGTGCTTGTTACAGCCACGAATCTGCAGGGATCCATTAAACCGGAATGTACACCCCTCTCCCAGATCAGAGACATACGATCTTCAACACCATTGACGCCATTGGGTATTTTTGTAAAGTCACCCAAGCCCATTTCCTTTTGTTTCTTGTTGAAGGTGCAATTGTCGCTGCCCGTCGTCTGCAGATCATCGCTAAGAAATAAATAAATATTTGTTTTATTAAAAATTTGCTTGGTTAATTTTGTACTGGGATCAGAATTCGTTTGTTATCGAAAATGCTGGTGAGAGTGATATAATTTTGTAAGTATTGTAAATGTGAACATACTCAAGACGCCAATGACTTCATTCAATCCTTGGCGTTGGGTTTAATTAAAAGCTGGCGCTGCAAATGATTTGCTGAAAACACCTGCGACATCATCTGTGCAACATTTGCTGGTATGTATGAAACATGAACATATATTACAACAATTTTAAGTTAGGTTATTGAACGCTTTGGGTGGAAATAAAATTGGACCAAACATTAGTTAGGCAGAGTTAAGTCAATTGATATTACTGCGTACGACTCACCTAGCCAGCATCTTCATCAGAAATTCAGGAGTTGTCTTGTCGGGTCTTAGAGGAGGGCTCAGGACATGAGCAGCCGCATGATCGAAATGCTGGCAGCGGTAGTGAGTGCCATCTGTACCAAGAGCTGCTGCCAGGGTCTCACCAAATATATATTTTCCATTATAGCGTTGACGGGCTCGAGATATTTCTATTCCAGCCGATTTGCTCATACAGTGGACCACATAAAGCGGACAATCAACCTTTGTAAACAATAAATAAATTATGAATAAATTTAAGTAAACCGCATGGATAAGTTATTTAATTTTTTAAAGTTTACAAGGAAGTTTTACCAGTCAGATATTTATAAATTTCCACTAACATTTTAAGTAGTTTTAATCAGATTTTAGTATCACTAAATAGATTATCTCACCTGATGAGCCAAAATACAAGCACGATGTACTGCCTCCGCCTCCACTTCCTCCTGTCGAGACAGTTCGTGTCCTTCAGGACCTGTTACACCCTCGGCCAACAAACGTTTTGCATTTTTAGCAATAATATCACCATTTTCAGCGTGCACCTGAGAAAAACAAAAAATATAATATAAAATAATCTTAATCGATACTGTTCTTAGTTACCTACCATAGCTACCGCATTCAAGCCTCGAATACGCTCAAAAACATCCAATATATCCGAATCGTTGAGCTGGTAAAGTCCCTTATAAGCCATAAATGTTTTGAACGAATTTATGCCCAGATCTTTGCAAAGTATGCCCATTTCATCCGATACCGATTTGGACCACCAAGTAATGGCCACATGCAGGCCATAATCACAGCAGACTTTAGGATCAGCCCAGCTGCGCCACGTATCATAAGCCTCGATCATCGACTCGTTTTTGTTGGGCACTACAAAGTCAACTAATTGACAAATAAAAAATGTTATTTGATGTATTTAAACATACTTTAGAGAGTACCCACTTATCATAGTAGTGCCACCAGCTACAGCCGCCTTGGTTCCGTGATAAAAGCTAATTAAAATAAAATGTTTTGATTAGAAACTCAGCTAAATATCTATAAGAACTAATGGTACTTACTCATCCACGGCAACTGCATTGCCAAAAGGAAATTGCATGTGCGTATGTGGATCAATGCCACCAGGCATAATTAGTTTGCCACTTGCATCGATAACACGCACACCCCCTGGTACCGTTATATCAGCAGCGGGTCCCACGAATCTAAAAGGGCAATTTAACGAAGTTAGAATTAATTCGGATATTTTTTTGATTTTTCATAAGTCACTTACTTAATGATGCCATCCTCTATGTAAACATCGGCTTTAAAAGACTTATCATGATTAACAATTTCGCCGTTTTTGATATAGATGCGATTCTGGGCACTTTGTAGGTGGATGGGCACCTTCTTAACAGGTGCTGGACTGCTTGCCATAGCTGCAAATTTAATTAACAATTTAATTAAATATAAAATCAGCTATTTTGCCTGAATTTAATTCCAATTGAGAGATTATTAGCCCTTAGCTAAGCTAAAATTCAATCAATTTATATATATGCATAAACGAAATAGCTGAGAAAATGCATCCATTTTCTGTAATTATAAACACTGCTCTAGATTTTATATGCAGCAAATACGTTGGCAAGTATATTTATAAATATAAAACAACACTTCGACAAAAATGACTTTTCAGCAAATTTGAACACTAACACTATATAGAAATAATAATAGACAATATTTTAAAATGCACAAAATGCTTATCAATTGATTTAGAGCCGGCAATCGGCAATCGGCAATCGCACTTCGATTACAACAAAACACAAACTGTGAACACATCAAATTTGCGAAACATGCCAGTATAGAAATATGTACAAACAGATGCAACAACTTGATACTTCGACTCACTAAGCGGTGCAAATATTTCGATTTCATGTGCATACATTATATACACATGTATATAATGCCATGCACATGTCTATTTCCACTATCACTCACACTTCTGAAAATCTATGTGCTTAGAAATTAGAAAATGAATTCGTACATTTAATGGCTTTTTATAGGTATTTATAGTATACAAATGTGTATATCTAAGAAAAAAAAAAGAAAAGAGAAACAACACGTAGTAGCGGCAAAGCAATAAAAAATACATTTGCTCGGCTTTTTCATATGTATATTGATACAGAGATTTTCTTATTTTTCATGTATTATAACTGATTTCTTACTGATTTACCGTTAGACTTTGAATTTCTAGAGTTTTAATTATGGGTAAATCGAGCAGCAAAGCACAACTGCCCTCAACGAAAAGATCTGAAAAGCCTAAAATCTGTTGTTAACGCTAACAGACTTCAGTACTTAAAAGAACTGTTAAGGCGCTGTTCAGTTAAGCATCGATACTTATCAAGATCAAATGATATTTTTAGGCGGCAGAAATTTCAAATTTAAAAAACAATTGTGTGCATCATTAAGAATTCAGTTTAAAAGCTTAAAAGGCCAAAGTGTAAGAGTTATTAAGTGACTTACGCTCCTGTCTATAAACTTTCACATCATACATCTCAACAAGTGTCAATTTTAATACATTTTATGCTACGATAATCGTTATTGTTATTGGGTTGGGAGTTATGTTTATATTCAATTTTTGCTCTGGTGTGTAAATATAAAATGGATTACACAGAGAGATACCAACCAGGCAACAGATACATATAAGAACATAGCACATATTTCTTCTAGCGTATTGGTGGCTTAGCTTTTGTAGTCCTTCGTTTGTTTGCCTGTGTGCACAGTATGAGCGCCAGGACAAAACACCGCACAATGTCCATTAAAAAAACGCAGATATGTCGCCAGCAGTAAAAGGTTTATATGCATGTGGGTCGCATGTCGTCCTGCCGCGAACAGTTGCAATTGCAGTGCTTGAAACGGAACCACAAAAATGGCAACTACATAATGCTCGTCGTATCGACGACTAACCGAAAATCCAAATCCAATCTGGGCCACTTTTCTTGTGGCATTGACTTAATACCATTTAGAGTTGGCTCAAGTCTATCTAGTTCCCCTTTTTATTTTCCGTTGGCTATGCTCTTATCATCATGGCAAGAAATCCTTTGGGCTTATTTAGCTGTCTGGCTAAGCACAATTTGGTCCTTGCTGTGATTGCTTCTGTTGCCTGTGTTCGCCCCTTGTTTCCTAGCTGTTCTCACCTGGCGTACGCTGCATAAATTATACATAAATCCCGGCTCTTTTGGCATTAACGTATGTATACCAAAAGCCAAAAACTTGATCTAGCTACATTTGGTAATGATACAGTATATAACCTAATTAGGTTGTGAATGATCAGTTTTTAATCAATTAAACAAATAAACAATTACATAAAATCAGCTAAGACTTTGTTTTTACAAAAACCTTTCTCTATTTTCTTTTGGTGTTTGTGGAAAATTATTGTCATTCCACAGCATTTTCCTAACACACTGTTATTCAGGTTAGCAAGTAAACAAACAAGTGGCAACAAAAGATTATTTTCAACTTAATATAGGCTTCTTTAAATTAATTAATTCTGCATCAAAACTGGAAAATACAAAATTTCGAGTTGCATTTTAAACTTTTCTTTTATAAAAATTAAAGCTCAATCTCGACCATCTAAGAACCCAAACACTTGTACAAGGCGATCCGATATGAGGATCCATACATTCCACGAGGAATATGCAACGCTCAATGCTTTCAATTTTATTATGTTAAAGGTACAGTTCAATCATATCGCTAATAGAATTATATGTCTTAAAACAATAAGTAAAACTAAATAGTTTGCCTAATGAACTCTCCCCTGGGGACAACGCCAAACAGTTGTTTATTAACCATCTGCAGGCTAACCTGTAACAACATCTAAAAAAGTGGCCCTTTTATGAAATTGCTATTTTGTTTACATTTTCAATGGCCATATCCAAGAATCAAATATATATTAAATAATTTTCTGTGTATACTAGCTGCTTGTTCACTTTATTTCTTACTGCAAAACACTTTTACAAACAGTTATCTAAATCAGTTAAGCATACATTTTATTATTGTTAAAAAAGTATCACGTTGTTTTTCTGCTTTTGTTTTTATTTCCATTTAATTTCGTTTTGTGGTTTCGATTCCAAGACTACAACTGAATTCAAATCGTTATAGTTTAGATATTAAGATTAAAAATGAAATTTAAATTAAGATATCGCTTTATGATCACAATCGCTCATATTGTGGAGCTAAGTAGTTGGGCTGACCAGCACATACAATCAAACATACACACGGATAAAACTAGGGCGGTAGAAAACCAATTGAATATTGCATTAAGGTAGTTTTTGTTGTTACGGTGTTAACCCAGATTGTTTTTTTTCTTTTCTCTTGTATAATAGTAAATAGTATTTGATTTGTGCTTTACATACTTTTTTTCGCTTTACATACTGAAAACAGCCTCGGGAGGGAGCTCCACCTGCCTAGGATCAACTTAAATACACAGTTGCTATATCATGGAATTGCAAATTCAAGTTAAAATGTCTGTGGTGTTAATTATCTATTTAATTGCAATTACAACATCTGCTTGCTCATTTCTTCCTCGGTGTTTGCTCTGGTTTTTGCTTAGCCATCGCTCTTTCGCCTTTCGGCTCACCAGGTCAGATGAGCTTCTTGGGAGCGGCGGAGGCGCCGGTCGCACCGTTTGCCGCCGCACTCGCTTTCGGCTGAGTCGCTGTCGATGGTGTGGGTATCGTTGGCGGCAGATCGATATCCTTCTGGGGCAGGAGCTTCTCGACGTGACGCTCGGTTGCCTCGAGAAGCGCCGCCTTTGTCGATTTATCGGTGTCCGCATCGCTGGCACTACTGCTGTTGCCCTTGGTGTTGCTTTTGCTGCTACTACCTCCATCGGTATTTTCGGGCGAGGATGGTGGCGAGCCGGGTCCCTTTTTGTTATCCTTCGGACCTTTGGCCAACAAATCGGGCAGCTCCTTAGCATTGTCCTTCAGCAATTTAGCACTGTCTTTCATCTCGACCTGTTAACGTAAAAACACCAAAGTTATGGCACAATTTTGATATGGATCTTATGGTATTTGTCATACTTCGAGCTTCTGTTGAGCGGCCCTCTCGCGATCCAAGACGCCCAATTCTGTGGCAATGTCCTGCATCTCCTTCGCTGAATCGTGTATGCCATCAACGAGCTTGGCCATATCCTTATCCGTTTTCTCCACTTCCGTTTTAAGTTTTTCGGCCTCCTTCATGCTCTTCGCAATCGCCTTCTCAATCTTTTGCTCTGCCTCGAGAATCTGCTCCTTGTCCAGCAGAGTGATGAGCTCATCAATCGCCTTCTCGCCCAGCTTGATATTATCCCGGCCAATGGACTCCAGCACCTGAAAATTTTTTAATCATTAGGCTTTCGTCAGTTATGGTTACAAATGTGAAATACAAACCTTGCGTATTTCGTTAACGGTAACAACGCCATCCTTGTCTGCATCAAACTTGTCCAGCACACTCTCGATGTGCCTGAGCCGTGCCTCATCGCTGGTCTCCTTCAGCTTCTTGATGTTCAGCATGAGATCATCGATGTGGACAAGCTCCTCGTGGCGACTCTTCGTTGCCTGCTTGGTGAGCAGCTCGGTGAACTCCTCCAACTGTTTCTTGTCAATGGCAGTGCTATCGATGCTCTGCACCACCTTGGTTATCTCATTTACCGAAACAGCGCCATCCTTGTCGGTATCCAGTTTAACCAGTAAATCTTCGACGACCTTAAAACGTTCCCCATCGGAGGCTTCCCTCATGCGCCGGATGGTGGCCACCAGTTCATCGATGTGCACCATTTGATTAATGTGTTCACTGTCTGCGACTTGATCAGCGCTATCCACCTGCTTAATCTGTTGCTGACGTTGCTCCAGATCGCCCAACACGGTATCCAATTGGGAGATCATTTTATTGACACGATTATAGAGAAGCTTGGCAGCTCGACTCTCGCGCACCGGCTCCTTGACCACTTGGCGCACCTCGCGCAGCTCCTCCACATCCTCCTGGTAGTCGCGCAGCTCCTCCTTCAGCTCCTTAATCGTCTCCTTCTCCACAACCAACTGTTTGTCGGATGAGAGCGTGTTCAAAGCATCGGAAAGCAGCTGCACATCCGTCGATGAGATAGTCTTCTCATCCGATTTCTCCTCCAGTTCCTTCTCCATGAGATGCGGCACCTTGGCTGTCTCCTCGATGGAGACATACGGTGCTGCCAACTCCTCCTTGTTGACCGTGCGACTGGCAATCTTCTCCTCGCGCTCCTCTTCGCGTTCCTCGCGAATCTTACGCTCCTCTTCCTTGATGATCTCAATCTTCGTTTTATTATCCACCTTGCCCTCACGCTCGCCAATCGCATGACGCGTGTGCGCAGCCACCGCATCCGGCAGCACGCGCATAGTCTCCTTCAGCTTATCTGTCGTAATGCTGTCATGCGAGATGAACATCGCACGCGATAGCAGCAGCAACGTGGGCGGCACCTAAAGTAGAGTGGATGCATTATTCATATTTATAGGGTATGTATTTATGTTAATGTATATACCTGTTCATTGAGCGACAAGTCGATCCACTCTTTTAGCTGAAAGCGTAGACGCTCGGCTGTTAGGCCATAAGCACGCATGCCACGTGACTTGCACGCCTGCTGCAGCTCGAAAAGATCGAGTGAGTCGACACCTTCGCGTGAGATCACACGATCATCGGTCGCCAGGGAGCGCAGTTTGAGACGCAGCTGGAAACGGAGCAGCATTGTGGTGCCAATTGTGTTCAGCTCGAGGACACGACACAGTGCCGACAATTGTTCGCGACTGAGCGAATCAAGAGTGATCTCATCGTCGAAACGCTTTGCAAACTTGATGATGTCATCGTTGCTCACGGTCTCGTTAGGATCGCGAATCTTGTGAACGAATGCCTCAAACTGTTTGGCCTCCTCGCTGGAGTGCTCCACGTGCTGAACAGGCATTTGTCCGAGGGTCTTCTGCAAAAATTTGGCGACCTCGAGGCGCACGGCCAGCGACTGCCTTAACTTCTCCTGACGATCCTTGGCCGTTTGAAATGTGGACGGTAACATGCCCGGAAAGAATTTAATAAACACCGGCAACAGCAGCTCCATAAATGGTACGATTATAAACACAGAGAACGGTATCAAACGGAACAAATCCGATGTCGTCCGCTGCAGTTGCTTATTCTCACGACGCGTCAGGGTCTTTCCGTTGAGGACGGACCATAACAGTTTCGAGCAGATCGCCGTGTCAATAAAGAGCAGGCGAAAGCCATGATAATAATGCACGATCTCATCCCAAATGCGTTGCTGCAGTGGCTTCTTGGGCTTCGCCACAGCTTTGGATGTTGTCTCCGTTAATTCACTACCCGTCGAAGTTTTCTCGCCTTTTGCGCTTGAACCTGTGTCTGTATCGACGGTCGCCTTGCTGACATGGGCGCCGCTCACTGAAGCCGCTGTGTTGTTCACTTTATCAGCGACTTGGCCGTTGGCCACCTCCTTCATGATCTCCTCGACCTTTTCCTTTTGCTGATTCTTTAACTTCTTGACGGTCGCATCGATTTTCGAAGGGGATTCAAAAAGCGTGCGACTCGCATGAAAATGCCGATAACCATGGCCGGCAAAATGATATTGATAATAAACATAATTGCGTGGGCTACTGCTGATCAATGAGGGTTCACCGAACATTGTCCTCTGTCGCACGTCCAATGACTGTGAAGGAACGCAAGCTTCCGCCTTTTGCTGTCCTTGTCTCGTTGCTTTGTATGATGCATAACTGTTCGTTCTCAAATCTGAGACGGAAATTTAAATTTAATTTTTATTATGAATAAATAAATCATATATATATATATAGACTTGTGGTCAAAATTATATATATTTGTAGACTAATTAAGACAAAAGTCAAAGAGAATAAAAGAAAAACCGTTGCACAATCTACAATTGCCGGCTAATTCTGTAAGCAACAAACAAAATAATAATCAAATATACGTTTTTAATCACAAAAAGTGATTAGATGAAAAGTTTGTTCCACTTGATGATAAGCTGGCATGACAGCCTTAGATCTAAAGGAAAAAACCACTATTGTACAACAAATTAGCACCTGTTGCGATTGTTGCCAACATTGTTAGCATATGTAAGAACACTCTTACATAAAATAATTATTGATGACCCAGGGAAAGTGCTTAATGCACTTTCAATTTTGGTTTTTCGTTTTCCTTTGATTTGGCAGGCGTTCAGAACACAGCCAAATTGATCGAATAAATAAATTCAAGGCAAAAGAGACATATGAGAAGAGATCACGAACAGTAGAAATAGAGAGCGAAAGAAAAACGCAGCTAAAACTGGGAAAGCCAAACGCATTTAACCTTCGGTCGAATAGAGTGGGTGCCTGTGACCCCTGTGTATTAACTGTACTCGCATTATTAACTGTCTCTCTTTCTCTTTTATACTCTGCGTCAGCACTGATCGCTGGCGTCACTTTGTCTGTCTTTGCACCTGTACGCTTGGCACTTGTCCCTTTTTCTAGCTATTTCCCCTCATACATGGTGTGTGTGTGCGCGTGTGTGTGTGCTTGTGTGTTTAAATTGAGCTGTGAGCAAATTCGACGTACAAAATTCTTTTGCAAACAGGGCCAAAAAAAAGTGGTTCTATTGCAGACAAAATATACAGAAGAAATATAATTTTTACCAACGCTTTATCAGACGTTTTAAATGTTTATAATTATGGTCAATCTAATTTTTTAGCTACTAGATAAGCTGACTCGAATCATCAAGAATACGATACGAAAACAAAGAAATCTTAATTAAATTACGGTTAACGATAACAAATCGAAAAAAACCCGGTGTAGCTATGAAAATTTATTTTGGTATTTAATATAAACGGAGCCAGCGAAATTTTCTATGACACGTAAAAAGTACCAAAATAAGCGCAACAGGGAAATTCAGAGGGCCAAGGTGAAAACAAACACTAAATCAGCTGTGAACGCATATTCAAAACAAAAGCGCGATAAAAAATACATGCGCACAACACACCCACACTTGCACACATTCAAGCACACACACACACACAAGCACACGCCACTAAAATACGAGGTAAAATCAATGGAAAGTTTTTCATATTGCGCTCCAAATATTCGGCATCGGTTTGTGTTTACAAAATGATAGAGAGAGGGAGACTTACTGCGCTTGTACAAATTCTGAAAGACGTAATGCGATTTGAGTTGCATTGATCCTTTTTGTTGCAGCAGTAAATTCATGTTGTTTGCTCAATGCTGCTCGTGCTGGTTTTGCAGATATTGAGCGAGGGAGTTGCTTTCGACGATATACGGCTGCCAATCCAGTTCCAATGTTTTCCTTTGATTACAAAATTTTGAATTTCCAAATCACCGTCTACTCTGTGTGTATGTCTTTGGGTTTGTTGTTTTTGATTTTTCTCTGTTTCTGTTGATCTGTTTCGCATAAGAAATTCGTTTGGCTTTTCTCACTCAACGCCTAGAAATATATGGAAAAGAGTAATAAAAGATTTGTAAGTATCATGCCAAAAATTAGATATGCATGGCAAAAACAAACAAATTAAACAAATCGGTTTAACTGTCAGATCTTAACAATTGGAGCAGCGTAATTTCAGTCACACACACACACTAGTTACATATATCAGGCGATTTTTCATTGTGTTTGTTGTTGTTTAGCTGGTTTCGCACTTATTCAAAATATTACACAACTACAGCAACAAATTTCAAGTTGATGTTCTCTTTTTTGCCGACGACACCCTGTCCTGTTTGCTCAGCATGCTGAATGCGTAATAAACCATTTACTTTAAATTCACGTTCTTGGATGTTTTATTTTTCTCTGCTTGCCTTTTTTTTGTTGCAATGTCGTCACCCAAATTCTTTTAAATATGTTTATATAGTTCGCAGATGATTTGGCCGTTCACAACTTCCACGCTTTTTTATTTTACTTTGTGTGTGAATGGACAAGTGTGACCGCATGGCAATTGCGCAAAAATACGCCTGAGTCGTGCGAATTAAATAGATGCGATATATCGCTTAATATTATTTATCGAACGTCAACCTATTTAAGTGGTGAGATTTAGATTTTTCAAATTCTATTGAAATGCTAAATGAGAATGTGAAATATATGCTTGTGAATTACTACAAATTGTTAAGACATTTATATCTGACTTGAAGTTATATTTATAATATATTGCTATTGAAAACTACCCTTTAAATGTTTATTACTAACTACATTTAGCACAAATTGTAATGATTAAAATGATGATTTTGATCTCATAACGAAAAACTACTGACATTTTCAGAAAGTTTTTGTTACACAATAATTAATCCTTGGCAACAGACATACAAAAACTCTATTTCTGACATTTATCCAGTTTTTTGCTCATTGATTAATTGCATCGATATTAAAGTGTCATTAAACTTAAACGGTTTTGTGCAAGCAATATTTACCCAGAAGTTCAATAAAAGGGGCTCTTTGCTCCTTATTTTAGTCAGTTGCAAAGTGCTGTTAGTTAAGTTTCCAAATAGATATCAAAATGTATCGTAAAGGTCAAATTTATTTCATAATTTGTTTCTGCTTAGTTAATGCACAATTGCAATTACCTGGCGAAATTTTGAGCAAACTAAAAGAGGAATTTTCTTTCGAGTCTATTTTAATGTTACAAAACGAAATGGAGGAGTGCTGGATGGATCTAAGTGTCGAATATTCAACTCCAATAATCAACTTAAATGGAAATAATTCCTTTCGACTTAAGAACAACTTCAAAAATAACTTTCTAGCACTTATTTGCTTGTACAATCAATCAGATCCGGTTCTAAGAGCGCTCTATAAAAATCTTGATGGAATGCGAGAAAGTCCAACATTATTTTTGGTAAATGAGTCCGTCGATATTGATGTTTTATTTTCGGATTGCTATTCCAATGCGATGTTGAATGTCCTGGCAATTGGTAATTGGAGTCAGGAGCATATCTACAGCTATCAGGCATTTCCCCAATATAAGCGAATCGAGCGAAGGATTGCAGAAGTGCAACGTTTTCTGGAGCCACAACTGATGAATATGGCTGGTCATCCATTTGTCACCTTATCGGACAATGTAATGCCTCGCAGTGTCATCTATAAGGATGCAAATGGAACTCGGCAACTGTCTGGTTACTTATTTCCATTCATGCTAAACTTTGTGAGAAGATTAAATGCAACTTTTTCGGTTTGGTGGGAGGATTTAAGGGATAAGGAGATACTTAATAGACGACAATTGACAAAATTGATTAGTACGGGTAAAGTGGATATACCTATGAGTATATCGGAATTTCCATCGAGTACCAGCAGTTATGTAATGGAAATGTCCAAGTGCCAATTGATGTTACCCGTTGAGCCGGAAGCAAATCTCTCTCTAGTCATGATAGATGCCGCAAATCCCATGCATTTTATTCTGGTCTTGATTGCAATGTCCCTATTTGCATTATTACTGTACAATGCTCAACGCTTGGAGTTGGGATTGAGTCCGGGCCTGATGTGCTTGGGCATCTGCATCGATTCGGTCTTAAGGGCCTTCATCTACCAGTCAATTGTGTTGCGTCGAACTCCGAGCTTAAGGCTAAAATGGATATATTTGCTGCTCTTCATCTGCGGCATGTTATCGTACAATGTTTATGTAGCCCAGCTGCAGATGCTGCTGGTGAATCCGCTGAGAGAACCACCGATACGCACCTATGAGGATATGCGCAGGACTGGCTTGAAGATTCTCCTCGCAGAGAATGATAGAATGACAATTACCGAAGCGGTGGGCAGAGAAACAATGAAACAAAATTTGGATGTCCATGAGGTGGTCGATACCGCCACATATCAAGCGATGCGTAATCAACCAAACAGGTCCTATGCATATCCCATAACCCAAACCCTATGGCCTCTAATCGAACGTAAGTTCGCCAAGCAACCGCGAGTATCCTTTCGCCTATCGGAGGAGTTTACATACGTTTCTCTGATGCCCTATGCCATGCCACTCAACAGAAACTCCATTTATCGGCTGCCACTGAATCGCTATATTTTGGACACCCACTCAAGTGGACTATACAACTTGTGGAGATATCGCGCTTTCTACAAACTGGTTGCTATTGGTCAATTTACTGCACTGCCCTATGAAGGTGGCAAATCCAATACCCTTTTGTAGAGCAAATGCAGCTCCTCTTATGCTTATGCATATTTAGGCGCAATTGCAGTTTGTCTCTTGGTATTTGTTCTCGAAATTGTGGTTCATGCAACGACAACGAATTAGTTGACAAAACTGTTAAATTATATTTACCTAAACTTTACTTACGTCACATACAAATAACAAATAAACAAATAAATATTGCAATAAAGCACCCACGCATAAACATGTTTTTGTACGTTCTTTTTTTACGACTTATGCATGGCGCCTCCAATCCGTAGTGTCGCATTCGCTGCTCTTGCATTATCTTCATTATTTTTTATATGTTTTTCATTTTAATTATATTTGGACTGATATGATTTATGTTCTGCATTTATGGACGTGCATATTCGCTGTGCATATTTTTAGACTAATTGAAAGCGGCTGGCAACATCGCTTGATAAGCTATTTGCTTTCTATCTATTTATTTACATTTGTTTTAATTTGGATTGACCGCTGCTCGACCCTCAGGCTCATGTCGAGCAAAACAACGGCGCCCAAGACTGCAGTCAAGGTGCAGTGCCAAATGATGCACAATCAGCAGGTAATTCTAGACGATGATGTCACCAAATCTAGCTGTTTTGCAGTTGTTCTGCCTACACGAAATGAAGCTAATTTTCAAATAAGTTAGATTTTTCCACTTGTTTATTAAAAAATGGAAAGAAATTAATTTTCGGAATTTCTTAAAATAAAGTTAACAAAGTGAAACATAAATAGAAATGTGAAAATAATGTTTTTGTACATCAATTTGATTTATATTTATATATATTAAATAAATGTATGTAAAGTACAACTTTTCAAAATCAAATTAAATTTAATAACATTCTCAAGTTTGTAGCATAACGAAAACAAAATATGAATAATATACATATGTATGTACATACATATATAAAAATGCATATATTTAAATTTAGCTTTTTTCAACACGCTTTGCCCAACTCTGGATTTGTTTGTTCCTCAAAAGTGTAAGTCAACAAAGTTACCGGCACGATGATGGAATCTGTTACATCAATAGAAAAAACTGGATGCCCAGCCTCCTAATCCCCTAAATTGAACTGTGTGACACAGGTGCACAGTGCTTATCAATAAGCGATAAGTAACTGTATATACATATATACAGTGTACATTAAGGTGGAACGGATCTGTGATAATGTGAGGGCAATATCAACGATCGGACGATGGCCGACTGCAAAATACACCTGATAGTCCGATAGCTCGATGGGATCGGTTGGGTATAAATGCTGGTTGAGGCGAGTGCATTAGCTATATGATTACGATGAAGTCGATCACGGCGGTTGTTGTTCTGGCGCTAGCGGTGGTGGCAATTGGCATTTGCCATGCCAAGCACGTTGAGTTTAAGGTGGCCGACAAGGATTTCCTGGTCAAGCAGAAGTTCGTCTTTGAAATGCTGCAGCATATCTACCAGGATGATGTGTTTGTGACCAAATACGATCCTAGCTTCTACGAATACCAGCCATGGAAGCATGTCAGCGACTACGATCATCCAGAGAAACTCCAGCACTTCTTTGAGCTGTGGCAACATCATCCCTTCGGTAATGATCAGGTGTGGACATTGTTCTATGATCGTCACGAGGAATACGCCCAAGGACTTGTGAGGCTGTTCTACTTTGCCAAGAACTGGGAGACCTTCCAGCATGCCGTCTTCTGGGCCCGCGAGCATGTGAACGCCCAGCTCTTTGTCTATGCCTTCACCATTGCCTCTCTGCATCGTGCCGATCTGCAGGGTATCGTGTTCCCGGCGCACTACGAGATCCATCCATGGAGCTACTTCGATAGTCAGACCCTGGAGATGGCTGAGCACTATAAGATGCATGGATTCCATCATGTCAAGCAATTGAACAATGTCTACAATGCTGTGCTAAAGTCCAACTACACCAATTTCAATGGTGATATGAACTACGAACATGGATTGGCCTATTTCCTGGAGGATATTGGCATGAACAGCTTCTATTATTACTTCAATCTGGACTATCCGTTCTGGTCAAAGGGAAGTGAGCAAAATTTGCTCAACAACGATCGTCGCGGTGAGCTGTATCTGTATGTCCACTGGCAACTCCTTGCTCGTTACTACTTGGAACGTCTCTCCAACGATTTGGGTGAGGTGCCCACCTTCAACATGTACGAACCCGTCGAAACTGGCTTCTATAGCGGCCTCCGTGGCTACAACGGCATACCCTATCCCAGTCGCTCCAACTATTACAACTTCTACACGACCGAGAATGTTGAGTACGTGAATGAGGTAGAGCTGTACACGCAGCGCATCATGGATTGGGTGCACAAGAACACCAAACACGATGTTGATGCCATCAATGTGCTGGGCAACATGATCCAGGGCAATGCTGATAGCATCGATACCCAGTTCTATGGCAGTCTGGACAAATGGTACCGTTATATTATGAACGAGGGACGTCCGTTTGGCATGTACCATGAAACCTATCCCGGCACCTTCATGCAATACGATACCTCGATGCGTGATCCATTGTTCTTTGAGGCCTACAAGAAAGTCCTTACCCACTACTGGCATTTGATGGAGACCTTCCCCGAGTACACAAATGTCGACTATGGATTCGAGAATGTCAAGATCGATGCGGTCCACATGCCCGAGAGCCTTACCACCTATTTCGAGTACTTCGATGCCGATATCAGCAATGCCGTGAATGTGGAGCCCACAGAAGAGCAGCCCGTTGATAACCATTATAGCTTTGGACGCAACTCCCACTACAAAGGCAACAGCTACGTGATCAAGGCCCGTCAGCAACGTCTTAACCACAAACCCTTCGAGTTCACCCTGGATGTCACCTCGGACAAGGCACAGAGTGCCGTTGTCAAGGTGTTCATTGGTCCCAAGTATGATGAGTATGGACATGAGATCCCATTGGAGCATAACTATCAGAACTTCTTCGAGCTGGAGCACTTCAAGGTCCAGCTGGTTGCCGGCGTCAATCACATAAAGCGCGCCAGCGGAGATTTCAGCTTCTGGGTCAATGATCGCACCACCTACTTCGAGCTGTACCAGAAGCTGATGGATGCCACCAACAGCGACTACAAATTCAAGCTGGATCAGTCCGAGACGCACTGCGGCGTGCCCAATCGCATGATGTTGCCCAAGGGCAAGAAGGGCGGTCAGGTGTTCCAGTTCTTCTACATGGTCTATCCGTTCCATGAGTCCACCGTTCCACAGTACACCGGCTACGATCCCATTGTCAGCTGTGGTATTGGATATGGCTCCCGCTATGTGGATGCTCTGCCATTCGGCTTCCCCTTCAATCGTCCGGTGAAGCACGATTACTACTTCGACGTGGACAACTTCAAGTTCTTCGACGTCAAGATCTTCCATCGCGATGAGCACACAAATGTGGCCTAAGCTCTAACGAACTCAGACTCTGATCTAATCAACCACTAAATCCCATAATTATAACTCTCTGTTTCACTTCCTCCCTCCCTATAGCTACACCTCACAATTACCCCCATAGATCGTGTTCAATACCGACTTGTAATGTTCTCAACTTTACTTGCTATCAATTAACAATAAACGAATTTTAAGCTACAACAAACATTATTCATTTCAATCTTTTTATAAATCAAAAACTAAACCGATATCAAATTTGCATTACTTAATTTTCATTCGAAATTGATTTAAACTGCCTGAAGGCATTGCTGCAATCGCTTGATCAGAATTTCCAGTGCGAACACAATTGTGGCGTACAGCAAGAGAGCTCCATAGAGAATCCAAATCCATTGTAGATCCACCATACGCAGTGCACCCTTCACACGTTGAGGCACCCGCTCCATGGGATCTTTGAAGGACATCAAACCAGCTGCGGCCATATCATAGAAGTGCATGTCGACCCAATGCTGAAATAAGCCAAAATCACGTGTTTCCAAAATCAGTTTAGTAATCGGCTCCTGGAACCAGGTATTCTTGGGCAGTTCAAAGACAATATGGATGAACTGATATATGCACGCATCCTTGGAGTATAAGAATACTTCGTGTGGAAAATACTTTTGCTGTTCGCTGTAAGTCGTCCATTTGCTCCGAGTGCTCAAATAGACATGACTCGTGTTCAACATGTCCTTTTGTCTATTGAAGGCACTCCTGTTAAAAGTTAACAAGTGTAAATTCAGTGCAAGCATAGAACTACGCAACACATCCACCTCATCCAGGGCTAGAGGCAGTTGAACTCGTCGCACATCGGCAAGGGTGCGTGGCTGAAAATGCTTGGGCGGATGGGTTAAAAGTGTGCCGAGGGCAGCGCCATGAATCGAGTTCAGATTTAAACCAAATAAGGCCAGCATCAAATAAATCCAGCTGAAAAGCAGAGTCGTGTGCAAGGAGCGACCCAAGGATTGGCCCAGCAGTCCACGCAGCACCGCATCGTTCAGCACAAAATCGACCCAGCTGGTGGGCTCTCCAGCCAGATAGCTGTGCGTGCTTATCAACAGCCCAAAGCTATAGAAAATAATGAGTGCAAAAAGTACATTCTGAACATTGAACACAATCATATAGATATCCTTGATGGGCAACTGTTGAGCTTTGGGAATCATCAAGCAGATCTGACTCATTTCAAAGGGATAACTAATGTATGGCTGCAGCACGATCTCGCCAAACGGCCTCACATAAGCGGGCACATCAACATGATGCTTATCCACCAGCTTCAGTAGCTCATTGTTATGCACATTTTCGTTTAATTGGATGGGGAACTCAATGCTGGCATTCAACTTCCAGGCCAAAGTGCGCACAAATTTGCCCACAGAACCACTCAGTACCAATGCTCCCGTGCGCAAGTCCTTGTACACAATTGTCCTCGGATGGTTCTGTGTTGGTAACACTATCAAAGGCTGGCCTTGCATATTCTTCAAGGGCCCCACAAAGTAGGGTCTTTGGGTGAGCGAGCGCTGTTCCAAATCGAACTGGGGATAGGGTTGATAGCGATAGTAGTAGCGATCCGAATCCTCAGAAATTAAAGCCAGCACGTTTAGTATTCGCAACTTATGGCATAGCCGGAGGAGCACATGCAGCAACGGTTTGGATGAGGGGACTGCGGCGACTGTCTCCACTATATACAATATGCTTTTAACTCCACGCGCATTTTCCAGCCACGTTGTCAGCTTCAACTGATAACTAACATTGGGCAGGCAGATTATTTGTAGAACACGGGAGAAATTTTTGCTTGCGTTTGCTGGGTTGTCCAAGGATTGTAGGACCACTGGTAATGGTGGCTCAGCAAGGATCCTGTCCAGCCACTGTTCCTCGCAGTAATCGTAGCGTATCACGATTGACGATGTCAGCGAATCCTGCACAACATCCTCGATGAATTCACGACCATGGGAGGCGCACAAAAGTAAGATTATTATGTATAACGAACACATTGTCGAATAAACTGTGGCAATCATAACGGGCCACTTTTTGGGGCACTTTTATAGCAACAAATTGTTGAGTCATTGCCAGAAATGCAGCAACGCCTTCAAGCCAGGAACACAACCAAATGTTTTTTTTATTGTAACGTTAGACAGCTATTATAAAAGTGGAGGATCATCCAAATACAATGCCGAAAATAAGATACCCTTTCAGACCGGAGTATTAGCATTAATCTTATAAGCTTATAAAGCTGTCTTACTGTAAATACAATAATCTGATTATTATACATTTAAGAACTTCGCGAAAAACTATATACAATAATATGATTCCAATAAATTGAAAAAATCTTTGACAAATTAACTGGGTTCAATTGTCCTCATTATTCATTCATATTCATTCATTATCAGAAATGTGCTTCAATATCATTTTAATATGCATATCTCAAAATATGAACTCTTTATTGTTTTGCCTGTTTTGTTTTTTTTTTTTAGTTACAGATCCATATACCACTAGGTATTAAGTGTGTTAGTAAACCCCAATCGGGTAAATTGGAGTTTTAATTTACATACATGTATTGTATAATCGCGATTTATTACAATTATTTGTCCGTTTCGCAAATAAATTTTACAATTGGATATTAAAATAAATATACAGAATAAATTGGGTTTTCTTATGCCTTATCTCTAGTATATATATATATATGTATATATAATTATATGTAAGTATGTGTATATGCTTTCTCTAGGTACTTAAGTCATGTGAATGTTAAACAAAATTGCAAAAAATAGATCAACAAATTTGTGCCTTGGTTATAAGTAGAGAGCGTGTTAGAGATTTTCAAAAAGAGATTTCAAGATATTCACAGATTCACAGATTCGGAATTTGAAATGAAGTACATCATGGAGATCGCTTAAGTAACTAAAATTATGAACAGAACTTACAACAACAGAAACTGCTAATCAATTTGCACTAAACGGAATGTACAATATTCAAATGGATACAGAAGCGCTCACATTAACACAGCTACTAACAAAGGTTCGACCAATGATTACGACTACAATAACAAAATAAATACGCAAAGAAGTTTGAAAGAAAAATGGACAAAACTTAAATAACATTGCTCAAATTGGAGCCGGCGTTATAGAAATTCTTGTGCGGTGTTGTGGTCGGCGTAACACCCGGGGGCACACCCTCCAGCAACTGGAGCAGCCTCTGTCTTGTGCGCTTATCGCTGACACAAATGCATTGTATCAGGTTCGTCAATTGTTTCGGCGAATATTCATCGCCCTGTCGTTGCTGCTCAACAAACTGTTCAAATTGGTCGGGCGAAAAGTAATAGGATTTGATAAAGACATCTACATAGGTGCGATATTGCGGATACTTGTGATTCGAGATTAGTTCGAGGAACGACATAAAATTCGCAAAATCCAATTGCATAAGTGCGCGTCCACCCGCCGAACACTTCTTGACATTCGAGAAGCTAGTGGAGAATAAATCAAATATTAAATATCCAAACTGAGCACAATAATATATATAAATAAATAGCTGACTAACCCCTCGACAAGCAGGTGTGAGGCCACATGCGCCATTGAATTCCACACATTCTTGCTGGGTATGGGCACCTCTTTGGCGATTTCCTCCAGGCACATGGCAAAACTTTGTATGTTCTATAAAAAACGAATTTGGATGAGAGCTTCGGGGTTATTTAACGTATTTTCTTACGCGATTCAAGACATCACTGTAACTGCTATGCTGATGCGTCACATGATTCACATCCCATTTGACTTTGGCCATTTGCGCCAGTATGGCCGTCAGATCGATAACGCGCGATGTGACGCAGGTGTAAACAGGTTTGGCCAGATCAGTCATGAATTCGCTATACTCGAGATAGTTAACTAAGATGGGCCGATCAGCAGCAGGCAGCAGATGATTTAAATAATGCTGCAGCACATGAAACTGCTGCAACATGCTGCGACCCGCCTCAACGGCGACAATGCGCTGCGGAAGGCCATACAGTGTATCCGGATTGGCCAGCTCATTGTTCGTCTGCCAGAAAACTTGAGCGTTAATAAAGAACTTTTTGGAAATGATTTTTTCACTATGCCTACCAGTGATGAAAAGTTGAGTGGCCAAACTTTGATCTGAGTGAGCACATTGGTTTCCACGGCACGCAGACGCTGTTCCAGACGCGGCGTATACAGATTATCAGTGGTGACCAGCTAAAAAATATTTATATAAATTAGAATCTGATCTCAAAAGTCGACGAAGATACTTTTTCTTAGGCATAAAATAAATTCTTAGCTAGAAAAATATTTCTTACCGCATCCCTGCCAAAAATCTCATGCACGGCATAGGCATAAAAGTCAAGCAGCTCGAGCATACAGGACACAATCCTGGGTGAGATGCAGTGCAGCAGCTTGCACATTTGCAAATATCGTCCAATGCAGCGCAGCACATTTAAAGCAGTATTGTTCACAAGTAATTGACTAGCAAGCAGAGAAAACGAGTTGCATTATTCAAAATGATGGCTAGCTATTAACGTATTTTATACTCACTTGCTAGCATCGTCGGCGAACTCCTTGCTTTGGAGACTCTTTTGCTCATCGTCGCTCTCCTCGCTGAAATAACAGGACGCCTCGTCCACAATGCCCGAGAGTATATCCTCCTCGAGCATGGCTGCATCGAGGCCGCCGTCGAAGGGTGAACTCTTCTCCGAGAAGCGCAAAAAGTAGCCGTAGGAACCATAGATGGAGCTCCCACCTCCATCCTGGGAGTGCACAGAGACCAGCTCATCGCAGTTGTTGTTGCTAATGGGTGAATTATTGTTGGAGGCGAGTGCAGTCGTTGGCGATTTGTGCCGACGAAGCGTGTTGCGCACGGAACGGAATTCCTAAAATGAACAAGTGAGAAATATAAAAATTATCAATAATTGTTAAAAATTTCAGATTTAATTCTCTGGCTACCGGCAGTTGTAGGATGTGTGAAAAGGAGTCCAGCGGCGTCCAAGACTCGTTATCCAAAAACAAGCAGATCTCTTCAACGCAACAGATGTGATAGCGTCTAAAAAACTCCTCGCTCTGCTGCTGCATCGTCGCAATCAGCTTCTCCGACTGTTCGCCGCAGAACTCGATGCCCACTTTTTTAAGGCGTTGCACAATAGACAGCACCTGGATGAACTGATCGTATTTGAGCGTTGTCAACTTGGCACTCTGCAGAAAGAGGCAGACTTTGTTCAGAATATCGTTCCAGATACGCGACTGACCCTTCTTCAGTTTCTGCTGGATGTAGAGATCGGGTGATTCGCCATCGGTGTCCTCCTGCTGTGCATACAGCTTGTAGTTGTTGTGCCACATGACCACCTGATAGTAGGAGGCCAGTATTGTCCAGAAAGTCTTGCACAGACTGATCAGGCAAGGTATTAGCTTATCCGCACTGAGTTGATCGCATAGTTGTTCGTACAGTAGCTTGGGCTGCTCCTCAGAAGTGGGTTCACTGTAGCCACGCACCACTGCATTCACCGTGGAGTGAACGGATGAAATATAGTTGATGTGCAGCTGATCCATTGCAATCAGTGACTTGTTCGCCAGTTTATAGGCCTCCTGCAGTTTGGCATACTTGCGCATATCGAAATTCAGCACCATCTCATTGAGCACCGTGTCCAGCTGATACTCCATCAGCAGCATGGTCTCCTGCAGCTTCTTATGCAGCGATTGAACACAATTGTATTGCATAAATTCGGTTGCCGAGCTCTGACATTGCAACAGCAGCGCAATGGCTGCCGAATAGTTGTGCTCCGCCAGCAATTTTTGCAGCTCGTCGTCAGTGGTGCGCTGTGCCCGGAGAAGAAGAGGAGAGAGGTGAGTTTGAGTAATATAACTTCTTGGAAATTGGCAACATGACACGAGTAGAACACGATGCACAACTTGAATATAAAATTTCCAATGCTCGAGTTTAAATTTATGTAAATAACAGGATTATATATCCCAAAATATATGCAAAGTCGTGTTACGTTCAAGGCATGCCCACAATTCTAATTAGCAGCACATTGGTTTTGCAACTTACCAACTTTTTAATGGCCATCAGGGTGTCTAGCACTTCTTTGAGCACCTCGCGCTTGCGATAGCTTGCCAAGATTTCCAAGCTGGTCGTTGTCAGATTTGTGCGTGCATAATTCAAATAGGAGCGCGCCTTCTGACACGTCCACAGCGACTCCTCGAGCTTCTTTTGAGTTTCATTGATCGATTGGAACTCGCTGCTGCACGCATTACGTTGCTCCAAGATATTCTGCAACACCTGCTTAGTGAGCACCTTTTGCTGTGTGCGCAGCTGAGCGATGGTCGTCTCAATTAGCTGATTGTCAATGCCAGCGCCGAGCACTTTCTGTATAAACAAATAAAATCGTGTGACAATCAGATTGGAATGCCGTTTGTGACTCAGACAACTCACCTTCAGTTCATAGAGTTCTGGATTGCTATCGGCGCTGTAGTAGCACTGCTCAATACTCTCCAGTATTTCCTGATCCGATTTTTGTGAGCTCGCCGCTGCATCTGTGGCATCCGCATCGGAAGCTGATGTCGCTGTTGTTGTACTTGTTGTTGTTGTTGTGGAAGAGGGCAAGGCATCCGTTGTGACCGTTTGTATGAAATAATCGGAAAATCCCATTGCTGGAATTTTCATTTGACGATTTGTCTATGAAACATAATTGTTATATGAGTCAGTTTTTGGTTGGCAGCTTTGTGGTTGCACTTACCTGTTTGTGCAGCAGGTCCATGAACCTGGTCTTAAATTCATCCATTTTGGCCTTGGAGTTCTGCATTTTGCAGCCATGAAAACCACGAAAAATTACGCGAAACAAACTTCGCCTCTCTCCCACTCCCAAACAATGACACTATCGATAACTAGCAACTATCATCGATACTTTTAATCATGTCATTTCCCAGTCAGCTGTCATTATTAGGTTAGTACGCTGCTCCAAAAACGTTTTCATTATTTACTTTTGCAAACATGGGATACTGATATTGTTGGAAAATTTCAAAAGCGAAGATCCCATAACGATGTACATTCCAATAAATTGTAGACTGAATAATATTATGTAGTTTTCTAAAATTTGATTAAGACGATAATCTATTTTTAATCAGTCCCGAGGTATAAAAAGATTGGTAAGCCGTTGTTTAGTATTTAATTACTCCGAAATTTGTAACGTTTTTCAAATTGAATACATCATATTAATTGTTTACATTATATAATTATTCTACAATCTTAAAATATATACAAAGTATGTAAAATAATTAAATTAATCAGTCCTAGAAATATAATTACTAACAAGAACAACATAAACTTATTATTATTAGTTATACAACACAATAACGCATTAAACATTGTCGCGCTTTCCACTTGTTGCCACTCGCCCGATAGATAAGATGCAGATTGAAGGCGATCTCGTGCTGCAGTCCCAGAATTGATTCGTGCTTGTCTATTAGCGGATGGTGCACGGCCAAGGCACGCTCATAGTAATCGGTGGCCAGATGTTGAATGTTCGCCTGATGATAGATGCGCCCAATGTTATAGTAGATCTCCTGCCTTGCAGCACATGATTCGGGCACATCATTGCTATTGCAGTCGCCGCCGGAACGCAGCTCCGCATAGCGTTGGGCAAAGGCCACCGACTGAGCAACTGCACCCGATTTACGCAACACCTTCTTCTGCAGCGCCAGCTGATTGAAGACTACGGCTATGGAGAGAGCGACAAGCGGATGCGGCTGCTCCCGCAATATAGGCACATACACGTTCAATGCATACTTGTACGAGCTGCAATTGAGATGATAGTGGCCGAGGAACAGGCGCATCGGCTGCGTGACTGTCGGATGCCGTTGGAGTAGGCGTCTCGCATAGCGAAAGTAGCGCACCTCATCCCCCTGCTGCACCAGCAGCGACAGCAGATTCCACAGATTCACATGCTCCGGCTGCTTGGCAATCAACTCGCGCAAATACGAGAATCCAATTGCGCAATCATGATTAAAGTAACAGGCGAGTATCATAATCCTCTCGATCTCGTAGTGATAGTAGGTAAAACGCTTTGTGGTCACCATGGCGAAGCAAATGCGCTCAATGGCACTGTGCATCCCATGCGCATAGGCGGTGCGTATCAGTTCCAAAAACAGCTCGTACTCGTTCTTTATGGTCAAATCAGAGCCCTCAGCATTCGCAGCCATTGGAGGCGCCTTCAATGTGTCCTACAAAAATACATTAATAGATTTAATTTATATATATATATATATATATTTTAAAGGTCAGATCAGTTGAGTCACCTGTTGCTCCGGCTCAGCGTTGCCCGTAACACCCGCTGCCAGGCTGCGCATTTGCATGATGGACTTGAGTCCCTCGGTGTTGTAGGCACCTCCGCCATTTGCTGCTGCCATCATCTCCTCGCGGTTCTTCAGCTTGATGGAGTGCCGGCCGAGCAGAACATAACCAACATCGACAAACTCCTCGATGCGCCCTATCTGCTGCAGCATAATGCAGCGCTCGTACAGCAGTCTCGCATGCAGCGGTTGACCCTCCTGTTCACCGGACTGTTCCAGTGCCTTGACTGCCTCTTCCTGCCTGCCCAGCTGCTTGAGCAGCGCAGACAATGTGAACTTGGCTTCATAACAGTACGGAGCGAGCCGCACAACTCTTCCATAGCTTTGGATTGCCTCATTGGTGCGATTCAGTTGGCGCAGACATTCTGCCTGGCGCAACCAAACGAAGGCTGGACAATCAAAGGAGTCGGCATCCGTAATGGGTCGCATTAGGGCAATTGCCTCCGCATATTTGTGCTCCTGCATCAGTGCCTCCGTGATGTCCATGTAGAGCTCCACACGCTCCACAGTCGGTGTGATATATTCCTGCACATTCTGCACGAGATAACCGAGCAGGTGATGAGCATGCAGGTGGATTAGGCTGACGCACAGTTTGGCACGCAGCTCGGGTACATAGTCTTCGGGTATGTGGCAGAAATATATCAGTTCCAGCGTCTCCTCCTGTTCCGTTTCCAGCTCCAGTTTAGTGCGCTCGCGCAGACAACGCAGCACCTTGATGAACTGTTTGTTCAGGATGAGCAGCTCCAGATAGATGTTGAGATCCTCCACAGTGAAACGTGAACCACAAACACTATATGCACCCTCCATGGCCTCCAGAGCAATGTGGTGCTTCTCCAGCACATGGAAATAGCGTGCCACATTTTTGCCCGTGCTGAGGCACAAACTCCACTCGGAGGATGGCATCAGAGGCAGCATTTTCAAATAGGTAAACATAGCAGCATTTGTTTCGCCCATGCGCTCGAGGAGCTGCGCTTTGCGTAGTCGCAGCACATAATCCTTGTGCAGTACCTTGATGGACTTTGTGTAGCATACGCGGGCGCGTGCCAAATGACCCTGTTGCACCAGTAGATCCGAGATGCGTATCCACATATCACGATCCTGCGGATTCAGATGGGCTGCTATTGTCGAAAAGTGCAGAAACTTCACCTCATCCCGATTCTCATAGATCTCCGCCAGAGTATAGAAGGGTTCGCTAGCCAACGGATTCTGCCGGATGATCTCCATGCAAATGCGCTCTGCGGTATCGTAGCGACCGTAAGCGAACGAGAGATTCGCCTCACCCATTAGACCTACAAGTGCGGCATTTAATTGACTGCGTCGACCTAAGTTTCCACCACCACCGCTGCCACGTCCCCCACTAAAAGCTGGCTTGGCTGGCGGCTTGGCCGACTGCAGAAGCTTTGCTGCGGCCGCAGCACTAGTCGAGGCTACCGGCTGCTCCTCGCCCTGCTCGTGCCTTTTTGCCGCCAGATGAGCAACTTCATCGTCATCTTCCTCGTCGCCTGGTTCCAGTTTCGTGCAGAAGTCTGGAAACTCTAGACACTGTACACCTTGTACATAGCGTCTAATTAGCGCGCCCTCATCCGCTTGGGTGGCATCCTCGTTGGCATCCGCATCGTCCATGTCGATGATTTCCACTATTCGCAGTGGTTCCGTCACTTCGAACTGGGCGAGCTCGTTTTCCGGCACATCGATGCTATCGATTTCCTCAATTAGCACTTCATTTGCATCGCTATTGCAATTTTTATTTGCTCCGCGTTTTCCGCTCATCTCAGTTGATATAAGCACAAAACATGTGTCCTAAAAATAAACATTAAAATGTTATCAACTGCGTGCTGCAATAGAGATGAGCAAAGTTGTCTCAACTATCGATTACAGAATATGTAATATCCACTCGAAAACCGATAAATATTGAGTTGGCAAAACTTGGCGCAAAGCATTTCGAAAAAATATAAAATGGAACAAGTCGAGATACGATTATTGAATCTACTTAATACGACTTTATATACAGTATATAACTACATTTAGTGCTACGACTGCTTAACAATGGTCCCCTGATGGTAAATGTGAACATTGCAGGCGTAGACATGCATGCATTTCTGCAAGCTGAGCACCAGCGGCTCAAATGGATGGCAGATAAAAGCACACAGCTCGCGGGGGGTGAATGCGCTTGGCGAACGCCGCGCCTTTACATCAAAGCGATACTTAATCAAATTCGTTTCGGGATCACGGAATACAATGGCCTCTGTTGAGCAGGCCTTAGGCCGTTCCAGCGGCGAGATGAGGCGCTCATCATACTTGAACAGATTGTAATTCAGAAACGGAGACGTTGAGAAGCTCTGCGTGCTAATGGGCACTGAGGGATTGTAGCGCAGTGCTGCCTGTCGCATATTCAACGCCGTCTTGTTGGGATTTGTGCAATAGCGTTGCATGAAATGATGCGACGACGAAGGCGCATCGCCTGTGTGCGGAGAGCGAACATTGCACAGCTTGTCGTAGAATTGAACGACGATCCTCAGTAGATCGACAGAGTCATCGTGGTATACGCCAAGCACTTGCTCCTTGTTTATGCCATAGAAGACGTAGAGACGTCGCCGGGGGAGCGTCTCGCCCGTGATGAGATTGGGTGTCACATCGTTATCCTTGGGCCGCTCCTCGTAGCGCAATAATAAAAGATCGTTATCCACCAACTGCATCTTTTCAATGATCATGTTTTCTATCTAGAAGCATTCAAATTTACATCTTAAATTTCTCCTTTGCCTGCTTGGTTGACTTACATATTCAAAATTTTTGTAGAATTCCTTTAGACTTTCGCTTGCCTCGGGGCTGCCTGGCTGTATCTGGCGATATAGAAAGCTGAGCACACGTTGCTTAATATGGGTGATGGGCAGCAGAGTGTTCACATCGAAAGTGACCGCTTCCACTGGCGAGATATCCTCGAAGGCACAATTCGCTGGTGTCGGACCAATTTCGTGTTCTTGCTTAATCAGCCGACCATTGACGAGTTCATAGATGTAGATGGCTTGACGCAGTAGGGAGAGGATTGCTACGGTACTGCCGTGCACAGAGATGCCATGATTATGCGATAAACTGATGACATCTTGTGCCAAATGCACGGCGTCCGTAACAATGCCCTGCTGCAAGTCCACAACGAAGAAGATGTACGAGAAGGGCTCCGCCTTGTCAAATATGTCCGGGTATTTCTCGTAATCCGAGACGGACACATTGCAGGACTGCATACTGCACATGCCCGCAAGCAGCACATAGCGAGCATCCTCCAGGAAAACGCTGAACTCCCTATGTAAATAAAAACGCGCCGAGTCGCTTTGCAGGAGACGCAGCACGTACTTAGTCTTCATCAGCTGATCGAATAGGCTTGATCTCAGGACGTTATCATTATCAATGTATGTCTCGGAGGATCCAACACCAACCTTTTCAAACAACTGACCTACACCGGATGCACCGATGCCTTTGTAATCGTATACTGAAATCATATTGAGGATTAATATCACAATAACACAAGCCACTGTTGTCCAAAGTTACCAATTAACGAGCGCTGATCGAGGGAGAAGGCCAACAATTTGCTGCCATCCGGCGTAAATTTGCGCAAATAAACAGGTGGAATGGCAATTCTTACTGTCAGGCAAGGTGTGATTGCTTTGTAGAACTGTCGCTCGTAGGCCAAACTGGGCCTCTGACTGTGCTTGGTGCGTGTGTAGCCCGACTCTCTGTTTTGCAGCATGTGCACGAGATTTTGCGATTGCATGCGCTGGTAAAAAGCTCGCTTTTCCAAACTCATGCTTAAATAAGTTGCAAACAAAAATGTAAATAATAAGTGATACCGATTGGATTTCCATCGAAAATCAACACTGTCTTATCAGTGTTGCATAACTAAAGAGAAATACAACTTCAAGCGCGCTAATAAATTTAGTATTTTTAAATATTCAAAAATTTGATAAATAGTTGGAAATATTTATTGTCTATTAACCTTTCGAAGTATTCTCGTTAACTTAAGTGAGTGTTCCATAAGTGTTCTCTATTGAGAACAGTGTATACAGTTTTACAATAAAATTAATAAATAAAATACCAATTACAGTTTCACTTGAAGTTGTCTGCGCTTATCGTTAAAAATGTTTTTACTAAGTCTGTGCTCAGCTGGCGCCATTAACGGTACTTCTTGGCGCGTCTTCAGTTGAACTCGTATATTTCGGGGAATTGATCGTGGCATTTTTTTTGCTCTGTCTGCTGATTTCTTTTTACATGTGAATTTAAATGTCAGTCGCGACATGAGCTTGGACGAAGAGATACAGAAATTGATCAGGGTAACGCTTAATTTAGTAAAGTAATTTTCTCTTTAAATTTAACTTTACAAAATGCAGATGGAGCTATCAAAACTAACTTGCTCACAAAAATGTTCAAATGAACTCAGTGACGACGATGAGGATGAACAACAGCAAATTAAGTGCGTGTGTAAGTTCATTAATAAATTGCATTAATTAGTTGTTGCTTATCCCACACAGATTAGATAAAATAATGAGTAGTTTGCCATACTACGAGCCCAGTAAGTTGTTGTTGCAGGCGCTCGAAGTTGATTTCAGCGATGAGAGTCTGTCCGCACAGAACGCCATCTTCAGGGATTATTTGGAGAAGCCGCTGCTGGATTATGGAAACGTTTGCGCGGTGCTGGGCATTCTGCTCAGCATCGAGGACGTTTCCACAATGCAACTTTATGCCCAGCTAATGCAGCCCAATGTGAGGCTGAAGAGAGAGAAAAAGCAATGCTTCAGCTTCAAACTAGGCAACAAATCGGACATTAATCCGGAGGAGATCGTTGCACCGTTTGTAGACGAAGTGGTGCTCATATCAGCGGCTAGCTTGCAGACTTGTCCACTGCCCAAGCAGGCCATCTTGGCGCTACTGAACCACAAACACGAATCCCTGCCCCTAGGGAATCGCTTGTGTCGTTACGTTGCCAACGTTGAGCAGGTGACGCGCACCAGCATCAAGTTTAAATTTAAACGTGGTGCCTTGCCAAATTACAGAAAGCTCACCCAGCGTTTTTTTGTTATACTGCGCTCTCGTCGCATTCAGTATCGCTTCATGTATCGGGCGATCCAGCTGCTCGCGGAGGATCGAAAGCTGCGTCGCTATTTGTTTCCCAATAAGGCGCCGCCGCAGCCAGCATCTCCCAAAGTGGCCATACTACCCAATTTTTCGCTGTTTAACGCGAGCATCGCCCAGAATCAGGAGCAGCTGCAGGCCGTAAAGCAGATTGTCGTTGGTCCTAGCAGCCAGGCGCCTTACATTGTGTTCGGACCACCAGGTGAGAAGCTAGAAGGAATCAGAATTACACATGTGTATATTTATTTATATATTCTTTCAGGCACGGGCAAGACGACAACCATTGTTGAGGCCATCCTACAGTTGCGACTTCAGCAGCCCCGAAGTCATATTCTTGTTACAGCCGGTTCGAACTCGGCCTGCAACACGATTGCCATTAGAATATGCGAGTATTTTGCTGAGAAGGATCAGCAGCTGATGCGATTGTTCTCACGCTCCGCTTTCGACAGGGGATTAAGTTCGATTCAGCCACTGCTGCTAAAGCATTCCAATTGTGCAAAGAACATCTATGATCATATGGGAGTGGACGATTTGAGCGAATATCCCATCATTGTGACCACACTGTGCTCTGTGGGTCGCCTCGTAGGAAAAATCGATTCTTTCACACACATCTTTATTGATGAGGCTGGCGCATCCACGGAGCCGGAGTCATTGATTGGCATTATGGGCATTAAGCACATGGATGCGTGCCATGTTATCCTTTCCGGGGATCACAAGCAACTGGGCCCCGTCGTTAAAAGCAATCGTGCCGCTCACCTGGGATTGAGTCAATCGCTCATGGAACGACTGCTCCAAAACGATCTCTACGCTCTGGATGCCAATGGCAATTATGATGCCAAAGTGCAGACGCGTTTACGTCGCAATTATCGATCCCATCCGGAAATCGTCGGGCTCTACAACAAGCTGTATTATAAGGGTGAACTTATCGCAGAGGCGCCGCCATCAGAGGTCAATCTGTCAGCCAAATGGCATATGTTGCCTAATGCCAAATTCCCAATCATCTTCCAAGCAACGCATGGCGTTACAGAACTTGAAACTCACTCGACCAGCTCGTACAATGCGCTGGAGGCACAGGTCCTCTGCTGGTACATCAAATCCTTGCTTTCGAAAGGCCTAGGCGGTGGCGTTCGAGTAAAGCCTTCGGATATTGGTGTTGTGGCGCCCTATAAGGCACAGTGTAAGCTCATCGATGAGATGTTGCGCCGACGCGGCTGCTTCAATGTGGAGGTGGGCAGTGTGGAGAACTATCAGGGACGTGAGAAACCCATTATAATTGTGACGCTGGTGCGCTCGTTTGCTAGCATGGGCTTTATGCGTAGTCCACGTCGGATTAATGTCCTTCTGTCGCGCGCCAAGTCGTTGCTGATACTCATTGGTAATCCGGTAACGTTGCGCTACCATCGCGACATCAGGTTCATCATCGACGAGTGCAAGCTGCGTGGCAACTATCTGTTCAAGAAGAAGGACGGTCAACAGCGACCACTGTTCCTCAACGATGTGGAGGAGCAGCTGGCGGAAGATGATGAATTCGATGATGATTATGCCGGAATGCCGAAGCACTTAACCGTTGCTGTGCCCAACAGCACACCAAGTGAGTCGCTGCATCTTCATGAAACATATCCCTCCAAAAACATTCTCCATTCAACTAATACAGGTGAGAGCAGCGGTCTTAAAGATGAGAGTGACAGTGTTTCGGATCAGAGCAGCAGCAGCGAAATCTCCTGCTGTTTACTGCGTGCAGTTAACTGCCTTTCAATCAGTTAGAAAACTCTGCGCATTAACCTTTAAGAAGTGCCACGAGAATTGTGCACCGCTTTTTTGTTTTGTGTTCCTTTGATAATTTCAATATTTGTCAAATCAATTTGAATTGGTTTTATGTTAAGATTGTTTTGTTTAATTTAAGATAAAAGTTGCCGGATCAGCAATGTGAATTATCAAAATTTCGTTTCTTAAGCTAATCGTTTTTTAATATTTTTTCGAAAACAATGTATGAACATTGATAGTTTAAGCTATATCTATAAATACATATAACCTATAATCATTATAACAGATCCTCGGTGATAACAGCTCATTGTTATTATAATTTGCTTGTCTGGCAAATGTTTACGTGCAGCTGCGAAGAAAAAGAGAATTAATTTAAATGTTTACCCAAATGTAATAAGTAATATCTTTAAGCGAACAGAAATGACTTTTATGAATGTTTAGTTTTAATGGACACCAAGAATTAGTCTCCATGTTTAAATACATTACGTTTTTTGTTTTTTTATCACAGCTCTAAAATAAATCGAAATACAAAAATGTGTGAAGCAAATCCATTTATTTCCAACTCTAAAAAAGTCGAATCAAATATTGTGTTCATATCAGTAAATATTATTATATTTAAGCAGGTGTCTATAAAATTAGTAAACAGTTTACAAAATACAATTTCAATTGCAGATTAGATTTCGAATAATGTTTTTTTTTTTCTTTTCTTTTTAAATGTATTTCACGTTGTTTTTATTTACTTGTTTAAGTTTAGTGTGCATTCAACGCTTTTCATTTTAAATTCGTTCAGTCTTTGTTAATCAACAACTTGGTTAAAAGTGTTTTCAAGAAAACTAAAATGAAAGTTTCTTGTTGTTTATCATTAATATTGCATATGTTTGTTTTGTTTTCTTTTTGTTCGTTTTCCAACTTGCATTTTTTATTATTAAAATATATTTAAGGTGCATATGGTATATAGAATATACATATGGTATATATATATAGATGAATGTTCTCTCTCATTAAGTTGTTTGCATGTTATAACTACATTTGGTATAACCCCGCGCATATCCCTGCTAGGCCAACAGGTTAGTTTCCACAGCTCAATCGCCACTCTCCTCTAGGTGTGTGTGTTGTGTTGTGTTGGGGTGTGTGTGTGTGTGTGTGCAGCAATTACAGCTATTAGCATGAATTACATTTGGAGCTTAGAGCACGACACGTCTGACGCCGCACTCCATGCAAAACTTGGCGTGCTCTATGACAAACTTGCCGCCACATTCGTGGCAGAACTTGGACATTTTCATGCTGGCACTCATCGAGCTAGTCGAATTGTTGCTCACCAGCGAGTGCAGCGATGTTGTGGGCGTTAAGTTGCAGTTCACACTGTTATTATTATTATTGTTGCTGCTGCTGTTGTTGTTGTTGTTGTTGTTCAAGTTCTTGGCAGTAAGTTCGTAGCTATTGTTATTGTTGTTATTATTATTGTATGCTACCTGCGCTTGAGATTGCTGTTGCTGTTGCTGCTGCTGTTGTTGTTGTTGGTAGTTGTAATTGGTGTTCTGTTGTTGTTGCTGCTGCTGTTGCAACGGCAGCGAGTGCTCCGAACTACTGCTGGAGTATTCCGCATTGGCATCGTTGTCGGCCGGGCCAACCAGGTCATTGCCAGCAAACATGCGCTGACGCGCCTTCAGGGTGCCAAAGTTGGTTTGTGCCTGCGTCGAGACATCCATCATGCCGCTGTTTGCCACCTGTTTGCCGCTTTGCAGGCTCATTGTTCCGCTCGCCGTGTGCGGACGCAGTTGGCTCTGGGGGCGTGGCGAGTTGCCAGATTGCAGTTCACTGGAGCGCTGACGGGACATACTGTAGGGAGAATTGCTGCTGCGGGAATGGAAATAAAAATAAAAATACAACATTTATTGCAGTTTTGAAAAATAACGGCCCAAGCAAAGGGCTGTCACTTTAGGTACATGTGTACCAATAACATGTGAATTTTGGTACACTGTATTTTAGTTATCGCACAAGTTGCAAATATCGATAAGTCGATAATTATGCGAAATATGCACAATTTAAAAAAACCCAATAAATAACAAAAAGGGAACGCACCTGCCGTAAGCCGAGTCGGAGCTGAGCTTGGAACTGGCGCCGCGACGCGATGAGTGCGACGAGGACATGGGATAACCGTCCAGGCTGCTCAACTCATCCGAATCACCAGATGGCGATGGCGTCAATGGTGCGGTGAGCTTCAGCTCCTGATGCTGTGTTTGCATCTGTTGTAAGTGCTGCTTCTGCTCCTGCCGCAGCAGGATGTCGCGACGTACAGAGGCGCCTGCCTGCTCCCCAAGTTGCTGGAAATCGTTGCGCATCTTCTCGATCACATTCTTGGCATTGTTCGCCTCCACATTGGGCAGCGCCAATGTCGCTGGCGATGACGATGTGGATGCGGATGTAGGTGTTGTGGTCGCTACTGTGCCCGGCATTGAGCTTAGCCGTTTCGTCGTGCAACGACCGTGGCTGGGCTCATCATCGTGCTCAGCATCGAGCTGATCCTCATTATCGCTAATCTTACTGAACTTGGCATGCTCCGGCTCGTTGCCGTTCTCGATGTGCAGCACATCGACGTGTGTCTGCGCATTGCCCACCATATGACGCAGTGAATCCGGCGAAATGGGCGAATTCCCTTGGGCATTCGCTTCCGTCTCAATGCTAATGAAGATCTCCCGTTTCTGTGACTCATCACTGCATCTCGGCAGCTTATTCTTGGTGTTGTTCTCCTCGCTGCTGTTCAACGGTGTGGAATTCGGTGGTGTCTTATAGGAGCCACTGCTGTTGAGTGGTGTCTTATAGGAGCCACCGCTACTCGAAGCATTCGAATCGGATCTGTGGGTTGCCAATTGTTGTTTAGTTGTCGGAGCAAAGTACTGCATTTTTGGTGGTGTTATAAAGGTGGAGGAGCTGCTGGTGGCGATGCCGGGGGATCTTTGTGTGACTGTCATTGTCTCTGTCGGTGTATGGGTATGGGTTTGGGATTGGGATTGTGGTTGCTGTGGTGTTGAAGTCGCTTTCTGGCACGAGCGTTGACGGCTCGTCGTGCGATTCAGCAGAAACTCGCGACAATCCCGAAACAGCGGAAATTGCTCCTCATCATTCTCGTTCTCGAATGATGAGAGAAATTCCTCAAAATCAAAATCATCAAATGTGGGCAACACGGGCATCTTGGGCATGCCCAACAGTGGATTGCTCAGCAGCTGCTTCTGCTGCTGTTGCCAGCACTGCTCGTCGAATTCCAGCGAGGATCGATTGCCTTCGTCATCCGCACAGCTGCCCGACGAGATGTACGCCTCCTCGGGTGACGCATCGTACAGAAACTGATTGCGTCCCAATCGCATCTTACGCTTGAGCAGATTGCGTGCCTCGCCCGAATGACGACGCTGCTCCGGGCCCATGGTTATCGTCGACTGGGAACTGCTGCGACTCTGCGAGATTTGCTGTGGCGTCGAACTGGCATCCGATGAGCCCGTCGACGATTGCTGCACATTCAGATTGTCGCAGGCATTGATCAGCTTAGGATCAATGTACGCACTAAAGATGCTCTCCAGCTTGATGGGCATGGCGGAGCCACTGGGTGCCACTGGCGTAAGCGCTTTGCTGCCGCTAATCGGCTCCAGACGCAATGGGGTCGCATAGTTGTGTGCCAAATTCTCGTTGTTCTCTTTGGCTGCCGGCACTTGGCTGGGCGTGGTCAGTAGCGGTGGCAATTGACCACTATTGGCCGTTAGATTCTTGGCCGAGTTCTGTTTGCTCAGATTGTTGCTCTTCTCCTTGAGCTCCTTGCTGCTCAGCTCCTTGCTATTGGCCGCTGCCAACTCGGCCGCCTTCGCATTCAGCTGCTCCAGCTCGTGCTCGTATTTGAGGAACACGGCCAGAGAGTCGGTCTTGGCCACATTGCGTACGGGCTGCTCCGTTGCGTTGCTGAGTGGCAGCTTCATGTGCTGCTTGCGATTCGAGGCGCTCGTATCGCGGCGCACCACGCGAGGACTGTGGAAATCATTGACGCAGGCGGCTCGCACTGGCATCTCGTCGTACTCCTCGGGCTTGAGAAAGTTGCTGGAGATGGGACCCTCGTCGGAGAGGCCGCGCTGAATGGTGGGCCGATAGTTGCTGGCAAAGAGCGGACGACTGGGCAGCAGTGGAGTGCGTCGGTGACCACGCAAGGATGAGGTGCGTCGAAAGTTCGAAGTGGCCGTTGTCGTCTTTGGCCCACTGGCTGTCGCTGTCGGAGTCGGTGTAGGTGTCATCGTTGGGGTGTTGTGCAGTTTGCCCAGTGCGCTGGTTAGCGATGTGGACATTAGGATTGGCGGTGTCGTCGTTGTCGTCGTGGGTTGGACCACCACAGGTTCGTTGTCGGGTGGTGTGTTTGGCGAGCAGAGCTCCTCCAGCTGACGCTTGGCGGACAGAAACGGATCGTACTTGTCGCTAACCAGTGGACTACAGCCGCTGCTTGTACAAAAAAAACAGAAACAGAAACGGAAAAAGAAGTGAGTCGTGTACGCTGGACAAGGATTCGTCTTAACCCGCCCTTAGTCTGTGCGTCGCCTGGCTGTCGTATGCTAAAGGGGAGGATTAGTAGAACAAACCTTTCGATGAGCTGGCGTTCGGAGTTGAGCGCCAGACGTGCCGAGGGTCGTTTGGTGGGCGATGGGGCCGCCTTAATGTACATGGTGCCATCCTCATCCTGTTCGAGCAGCACCAGACGACGACTGACATTGGTTGGAGTTTTACGCGATGGCGACGTTATCTGTGGCTGCAGCTGCAGTTGCTCATCCTCGCTATAGTGCACATCGACCATATCATCATCGTAGTCACCTTGCAGTAGTTTTGCCTTGCTCAGCAGCTGGCCAACTTCCATGTCGGTCTCATCGTATGCTTCCTGTTCATCTAGTTCCGTGCCACAATCCAACTCCTCATCCGGTTCCTCGTCAAAGTGCTGCTGTGCTGGTCCATTGTTGTGGCCAATGCGTGGCAGGAAATTCGTCCTAATCTCTGGCATGGGCAACGCCTTCATCAGCTCCGCGTTGTTGGCTATGATCGGCAGCTCAGATTTCCCATTGGGTCGGCAGACAGTTTGAAAGGAGCTCCGCTCCAGCTTGATCTGCACTTCACCCCGGGGCGAGGTGTCTCCCTCCTCCGAGCCGAAGTACATTGTTTCATTTGAGATGCAACGGAATGACTCCGGTGCTGGCAACGCCTGAAAGCTCTCCATGCTGGCCAAATTAATTGTGTTCAATGCCATTGGTGGCTCCAGCGAGCTCACATTAATGCTGGAATTCTCCCGTGTCCGTATGCGACGACATGCCTTACGAACCAGCGATGCGGATGATGGCAGCTTCGATGGCACCTTGACCATCTGCTCCTCTAGATTCATTTTTATGTTGCGCATATTTGTTCCACCTGCGGGCGCAGTGCAGCGAGCGAGAAGTTGAATATAGCGTTGGGTTATTTCTAGGTTTATATTACTAATTTACTCAAGTGGAATACTGCTGAAATTGTTGTCTAACGGGAAATGCTACACCTATTGGGATTACTCTGATTTTAGCCAAATAATTCCTATTAAATCTGCAAAGTTCCTTTTCTATCAATAATAATACTAATAAACCCTAGCAAGTAATATTCTCTAACCAAGAAGAAGTCTATCATTGAAGACAATCGCATTCAAGTTAGATTTATTCCAGAACCATTCTTTCTCCAAGAATGGACTGCAACTAATGAAACTCTATGCTTGGCTGATCATTTAAATGCCTAATTGCGTTCTGCATTAATTAAGAGGCATCAAGTTGTTCCGCAACTTCTTAAACCAATTATAAAATCATTTGAATTTAATCAAGTCAAGACACGCAATGGGAATGCGGAACCTTATGAACTTGAGCCCAGTTGGGGGAGATATGGTGGCAAGTGGAGCATAGCAATGCTAATGATTCTACTCTGGACCTCGACTCTTAATATTTGCAGATTGCCTGCTCTGAATTGGTGTTTTAATACCTCTGCGCTTAATCAACCCATTGAGATCCTCGAATGTCATCGTGGCTTGGGGTGGTCCGGCCAAGCATTCCGGCGGCGCTTGTGCCTTCGGGCGTTGAGCGTTGACGGGTCGGCATTTTACTGGCTTTAAGGGCGTCGCCGTCTCGCAGTCCAATTTGGTCACTTGCAGTGAGCGCAGTCGATCCATGGCGTCATCAATGTCCTGGCAAGTTTCGCGCGATTTGCGGCGTGGATTCCCATATTGAACACGCTGCTCTAGATTCTCGAGACACGACTCCTCGGTGCCCATGCGCAGACTGACCTTATTCTGGGTAATCGTTGTAGTTGTGCCCGTCTTTGATCTGGACAGGGATGAGCCAGAACGCTGCATCTTCGCGGCCACGTTTCGATGCGAGCTGAGTTGATATATATTTGTTTTTTTTTTTTGGGGGGGGTTTGAGGTGAGTGGGTCAGTTACTCCAATCATTTGCTACGATTACAATGTGTGAGCGATAAACTACGCGACAGTGTCTACTGGTCAAAAAGATTACTCGAGGATTAGTCAACGACAACCAACTTAGCAACGCCAGATGGGCCAATCAAGTGTTAGGCTAGGCTACCAATCAATCAGTCAATCAATGTACAGTTAGTTCTCTACTTACTTATCACTGTGCACGGACGATGTCATCGAGGAGAGCGACATCAGATTCTGCTTGGTGGCAACCATTTCTTGTTCGCCCTGTTCTTCCTGTGCGCCGGAGTATTTGTCCCGATTGATCGAGCGTTTGGTTCTAAAGAAAAACCGAAAACAACAAACGATAAATTAAAACTGAGTAGAGAATGTGAAACGAATGTGAATTGTTGCGATTAAGAATTATTTTGCCTTATGACAACTCAGATTTGGAGATATGCCGCAGCATGCTTTAGTTTTTCTCTAATGCTGAGGACAGGTTTGGAATGGAAGTTTCTTACTTGAGATTGGGTGGCCTGTACTGTTTGCGTGCCTCCATGCGCTCCTTGGCCTTGTTTGTCTCCGTGGTGTTGTTTGTCTTCATGTTGGCCTGAATGGCCTTCTCCTTGCACCACTCCACATGCCGATCGAAGGCCTTCAGATTGAAGCTGCGCTCACAATGGGGACAACGATCCGCGGCTGGTTCCTTGCCGCGTCTAGAGGCGCGTAGACGATCCCGACTCAAGGCACGACCTGCAGGCTGTGGCGCACCTTGAACGTTCTCTGTGCCAGCTGTGCCATTTGTGGCTCCTTTGCTCATCGAGGCACGTGCCGTGGAACGTTGCAAGTCTGTGCTGCCCTGACTTTTGCGACGCATCGGCAGCGGCGAGGCCTGTCGAGCAGTGAGTTTAGCATGAGGACATATCATGTGTATCCCGTAGGATTTGTGTACTCACCTCCTGGGGCTGGGAACCGCTCGACACGCTGGAGGTCTCACGACTGGCAGCTGGTGGCGTATGCAAGCCGGCCGCCTTCTCAGCATTGGGCAGCCCAAAGTTCTTGGGCAGCACATAGGTGGAGAGGGCAGTGCCTTCTCGTCGTTGACGGGACGAGTCGAAGGGTTTACGCTTCTTCATCATCTTATCGCAGACGGTTATGTGGACGCGCAGCGCATTCATGTTGAAGGTGCGACTGCAGTTGGGGCAGGCGGACAGTTCCACTTTGTGATTGTTGATCTCCTCGAGCGGCACGCCCAGGCCCGTGGTTAGCGGTGGCGGCGGTGTGCCAACCGCATCGTTCTGATCCACGCCGGCTCCACCGCATTCCATCGTCGCTGTAGTTATGGAAGATAAAAAAATAAATGATAAGGATTATTGTTGTATGTAGTTGGGGAGCTGGGAATTATTTGCAATGTCTGTATGGTTGTTTTAGCCCTATAACTAAATTAAACAAATCTCAAACACAAGCCAGGAAATCAAATATCAAACTGAGGGTGCCTTCAATGACAGTGCGATTGGGTTTACATTATATTCAGCTTTCTTCAAAATTGTTCAGTTTTAGTTTATACATAGAGAGTTGGAATTTCTACACATGTAACAGACACGAAAGCCCAAGTAAACTTAACTAGAATTGAAAAGTGTGCAAAGAAGTAGAAAGTGACAATGAGACTTTGCCAGCTGGGAAAAACGTTGGCAGCAGCAAGTGGCAAGTGGCAAGTGGCAAGTGGCAAGTGGCAAGTAAAATCAAAATCACATGCAACTTGGGCAACTGGCCAAGTGGTGCAGCTAACACTTGAGCCAGTAAACCCTAAAACTTTCCAACTGAATGCAACGCATGGAAAGTGTTTCCAAGCCAGCATATATTTTCATTAAGTTGCAGTTGTTGGTTTTGTGGACAAATTGCTTATCCGGACCCATTTGTCACGTCGGCTAAAGACAAACACAGCCAAATGCCCAAAAAGCAGCCCTATAAATTCTCAGGCTTGCCAAGACAATAGACCAAAAATATAACTATAAATACAAAGAGAGGAAAATCAACTAAATAATTTATTATTATTATTTGGATTGTGTCTCTTTCTTTGGCTGCCACTGCGTGTGTGATCAGCCTATAAATTGTTATTTATCTGTGAGCGCCAAACGGACTCAAGTTAACTCAAATCGAATCAACTCGACTCGACTGTCACATGAAATGTGGCAATAGCCAAATTTGGCAGCTTGTCTCAGCCAAACTTTTGGTATCTTTGCGATTTTGTGCGCCTGGTTTTGCTCTGCGGTGGGCGTCAATTATTATTATATCTGTATCTCGAAGATACACAAAACTGTGCACATGACAGGTGCTTCAGGCCAAAACTGCCCACATTGCGACGTTTTCACTTGACAAATGTTTTGATCATGTTGACCCCAAAAATGTTGAGAATCTTCTTGTCAGTTGTAAAGTTTTGTGAATTATTATTACATTTACAGCAATCAAGGTAAAATTATGATTGACATTGGCTATTGATAGCCTTGGGCATTACAGCATAAATTTATCATAGTTATAAGATAGACTTGAACAGATCATGCATTAAAGCAATACAAAATTGAAGATTTTAGTCCTAGGTCATAGCTACAAATAGAGTTATAATTATATATATACGTTTTATGAATTATTAATATTAGTATTGTAACAAATAGGGTACATTTATGAATGGCATTGGCTACTGAAAGCCTAACATAAATCGATCATAATTCAGTCCAATCTTAAGAGCTTAATCTTGTTTAGGTCATAGATACAAGGTACAACTGGCATTTTGCCCCTTTTCCATTACGAGAAGTAGATTACATGAATTAAATAAGAAGTGAACAAGAAATGTAACTGGGAGCCCATGTATTTTAGGGTTAACTGGTAATCTCTCACTCGAACACTGGCTGCGTGTTTCGCAGCGGGAATGATGACATAGAAGATACCGATCTTGCTGCCGATATCATAATAATAGTGCGGAGACAGTGCCATTATAGCAGCACATCAAGATTACATAAATCAGCGAATGGCACGCATACTTTTCTGCAACAACTTGCGCGTTGAGGCAACAGTGCAACAGCCAGTTGCACGTTGCAAGAGATGTTCAAGCTCGTCTTTGAATCTCATTCCAATTCAAATCAATGCAACTCAGTACGCAGTCTTTGAATGTGTCCAATCCGATGAGAAGTGGGTGAGTGACTGCCTCAGTGGATGCTTGATATGTGGATGGGGCGTTCGTTGCACATGAGAGCACCACTGGCACCACCAGCAGCACCACAATCCCCATATGTTAATGATGCTTGGCGAACTCGCATTGCAAAATGCACTCATTGCTGCTACTGTGGCCATTATAAGATTACTTATATGTCTGTGTATATCTTTCAACTATTTCCACTTGAGTTTTATAAATAAAATGGCCAGCCAAAAATGAGAAGAAGAAAAAGAAGAGGAAGAGGAGGCTAAACAGCAGGGCGTCCATGTCTGATTGGAGTCTAAGCAGATTTTTGATTTATGGAGATAGCAATAATGAGCAGCGCTCAGAGCCGAAAGTTCAAGAGTTCGGAAGTTTACTGGAACAAAACCTAATGGGAAATAATTCACAAAAAAAAAAAACAACAAAAAAAATTAAGAAACTAAAAAGTTAAGATTTTAGCCAAAAAACGATTAATTATTTTAGTTATAATTCTATAATGTGTAAGTTTTATAAATTTGGTTTAGCATTACTTTTGTCTGCAAGTGTATTTAATCTTCGGTTTTGATAGCTTATCTTCTACTTTTCTGCAGCTTATTTATTTTCGAGTTCTTTCCCAATCAAATGCCGTTACCAAACAGAATATGCCATTACAAAAAAGTCTTAAGAGTTGCCTAATTAAATCTGCCTAAGATCTTAACCCCACCAATTTGTTCTTGGGCAACCCTATAAGCCGTTAAGTCTTCTTGCTGTTGTTGATTTAAATGTTGTGTGTGTGTGTGTATGCATATATATGTTGAGGTTATGTTTTATCCCTTGACTTTGTTACGCGAGACTGTTGCTTGTCGCTTACATTCTGAACTTTCAACTTTTGACAGCTTAACTTGTGAGTGTAAAAAGAGCACGAAGAAAGTAAGAAATGGATCGATTTCAATCTAAGTTGTTAATGTTTATTCCAAGTCTCGTCTGGCTTACTTAAAACATTGAAATTCAAATTTCAAAATGTAAATCTGTCATGTGACAGCATTTGTTATATTCTCGCTGATAAGCATATTGACAGTGTCACGGAAAGGTCTACAACAAATTATTATTGTACAAGATGTGACACAAAATCAACTCAAAAGAGATTAAGCAAGTCAAAAAAAAAAGAAAGATATTTTTTTGGTTGCGGTATAAACATAAATCGTGGGCAATATTAATTATGAAAATACTGTTGCTTGAAGGAATAGTTGTTAATTTGGTGAGTCACCTTTGAAACTAGGATTAATTGAATAAATTTTATATCTGTTGATAAATATACTTATTATATGTCAAATATTACAGTATTTAATTCTACTAGCCTAAATGCCCCTTAATCAGACCCATCTCCCCTCCGTTTAACTCTCTCGCTGTTCGATTGACAACTCTTTAAGCCGTTATTAAACCCATTTAAATAGAAACCATTCGACTAAATGAGAGGCAATTAAGCAACCAGTGAATATGGGCAATTGTTAAGTGCATTTACTTGATTGATTTGTGACTGCTTGATTGGCATGCAAATGATTAGCGGAGTTAGTTGGAGTATTAGTTGCTGTTGTTAATGCAGTTGCTGCTGTTGTTGTTGTAGTTGCAACTGGTGATGTTGTTGCTGCTGCGACATCGATCTGATTAACTATAATCAAGACGTGCTGCAGTTGAGCAGCTGCCACAGATGTGGGCGTGGCCGACTCACTTGACTTGGCATTGGGTGTTTGCTTTTTGTTGTTGCTGTTGCTGCTATTGTTGTTGCGACGCAATGAGAATGTGTTGCGTACGCGCGAAAATGTTGACAGCTGTTGCGTTTGTTGCTGCTGCTGCTGTTGCTGCACCAGCAACGGTTGCTGTTGCGCCTCACTAAACGCCACCGAGTTGAAAGAACTTTGCTGCGGCTGCTGCTCAAACACATTAATGTTGCCGCTGTTGCAGTTGCTGTTGCTAATGCTGTTGCAGTTGCCGTTTTCATTTTCACTGCACAAACGCAACGCTGGCGATTTTTCACCATTGAGCAAGTCATTTAATTGCTGATACTCCTCGTAGATGCCGCGACTGTGACGCTTATTGATTTTATTCAATTGCTGTTGCTGCTTTTGCGCCTTCGATTTGAATATTTTGTGCCACATTTTCTTGCTCATTTCGTATTTGATTGAGTCGTTATTTTTATTTCGTTATTTTTAAATGCAACATTGCAACAATGCCTTGGCCACTTGTTTTTTTTTTTTGTGTTTTCGCCACGCTACACAAACTTGACGCGCCGACGTCGTGTGTCCAACTGAGAGCGGCGGCAACATCGACCAACGACTTGGACAGCAACATTGTCTAGCAACATTTACGTTGCCAGCAGCTGTTGTTGGCAAAGAGCTTAGCGCACAACATGTTGCCAGCGCGTATATTTTGCATTTAATTAAAAATAGCTGCACTCCAGCTGCCTGCGCTTGTTGTGTGGGTGTTGCAACAACAGCAACAACAACAATCATATTATATTCAACAAAGGCGGCTATTCTTTGTAGGGCTCCCCACGCCCCAATAGCGCCCCTCTTGTTTGCCTTTACGCCTGATTTATTTAAAGGCGCCGCACAAATGTTGCTGAACTTTGGCTGCTTAGATGCATCTTTCACTTTGGCTAACGTCTCAAATCTAAATGGGTATTTTTGTATACACATATCTTTGTTTTTCTTGCTTAGGTTTTGCAAATTGAAATCTTGCACTTTGCGACTTCCTAAAATCAGTCCGTCAATCAGTCAGCCCCAACTTCAAAGGCGCCAACTTCCTGTGCCGTTTCGCTTTCCATTACAAAAAAAAAATAAAAAATACAACTACAAGCACAACTTTTGGGTGTAGGCCACATATAAATATATAATTATGCCTTGATTTGGCCACAAACTCACTGTTGCATAAGTGCACCAAAAAAGGTAGCTGATATTTGCAGTTGTTGTCGCATCAACATTTACTCGATCTCAGCAACATTTTGTGTTGCAGGCGGCACACATAAATAAACAGCTGGTCATGGAGTTCGAGACATATTTAACTGTATTTTTATGCTGCTCTCAATGGGGTATATCAGCTGGCAGTTAAAACTTCAAATTTAAACAGTTAAAAAATTTTATGTATTTATATATTTAATGGAAATGAAATAAAATCGAGTTTGGTTTCATGATCAATCAAAAATGTGGAATGTATCTCAAATATTAAATATATATGCCCTTTTGTAAATGTCGCCATCAACTTTTTTATAGGGGATTCAAGCTGTCTTACTTGAGCTACTTATTCTTCTTTTACAGTTTGCTTTCGATTTCTGTTATTTCTTTTTTCGGTCGCTTCTGTTTTTAATTGAAATGCGAATGCACTTTTGAGTGACTCTTTCTGTATCTGTATCTGTATCTGTGTTTGTTTCTGTAGATGTTTCTGTAATCCAAACGATTCCATTTGCTGTGTGAATAAGTCAACTGGATGCTGGCCACAATTAATCACAATATGTGCTGCAGCCAGCATCCGCCACTGGAAGATCTCGTTGACAGTTGGGGAACGATGACGTCAGAGCGGCTGAGACGCTTCTTCTTCTTCATCTTCTCTTATGCAAGCGCATGCCTTGAGAAACCTTTCTTCTTGTTCTTCTACATCGCTTATTGCACGTGCCAAAGCTAATGAACTTGAGGCACGCCATTGTTCTGCAAGTTTGTATACATATCCTATGTATATATACATGTGCACCTAGAGAATTATCGAACCAACAAACGAGATTTTTCCCGTACACATTGTTGAGTATTTGTTGTTGTCTGCGAGTCGTCATCGGCGTCGTTTGTGGTCGCCCACGCGCCCCATAAAGACATATAGACTTTGCCATAAAACTCCATAATCTCTTCTAATTGTCACGCCTCAGGCATGACAAAAATAAATGTTATATCTTGCACTCTAAAGCGATTTTCACGGCAGGCCACAAGAAGAATAAGAAGAAGCAGATGGGGGGCGCATGCATATAAAAATAGTGCACTTGGGTTGCTTGGATGGCATTTTGGGAGCAAGGCGCGCAACATGAACTCAATTTTGCTGAGCAAAGCAACATGTTCAAAGATTCATATGCATACAAGTACACTAAGGGAAATAGTATGAGTAATGAAAATAATACACTTGATAATGCCAAAGGGGTGTCAAACAGTTATTCAATCTTCCAGTAAATGTAGCCTTTCAAGTGAAATTAATCACTTAAATGTTTATGGTAAAATAACATTTTTCATATTTTGAACAGTGCAGAAAATCATTCTGTGAAACTCACTCTCTCTGTCGCTCGCTCTCTCTCTCACTCAGCTTTTGCTACTAATTAAGTTCTATTTCTTCCAGTCGCCCGTCGCTCGTCTTCCTTCCGCACTGCAAGACTGCTCTCCTCCCTGCTGCAGTGAAACCATTTCAGTTCATTGGCGCTCCCCCTGCAAGTTTTGTCAGTGTTGCTTTGTTGATATGTTCTTATATTTTTCTTAGGTTTTGTTTTTCGTTTTTTGTTTTATTTTTTTCTGCAGCATTGCACAATTTTCTGTTCTGTTTTCAGTTCAGTAATTTTGTTTGCTGTTGTTTTTGTTGTTGTTGCTGTCATTGTTGTTAATACAAATTGATGTTGATCTATTTGTTGTTTGGTTGATGTTTATAATTGTTGCCGCTGCTGATTGCTTTTTAGAAAGTGTGAAAGAAAGACTTTGTCCATTTCATATGTAAACTATCTACTTTTTTACTTTTGCATTTGATTTCCTTTTGTTTTTTGGAAATTGTGTGCCGTTAATTGAGGTAGGCAATTATTGATTTGATTTGGAAGAGGTCAAAGAGCTTCGGCAATTAACAGCTGAGTTGATGATTGTCAGTCTGTCATTTAATGGTTCCACGATAAAATGCTCAAAATGAAAATAACTGCGACTTGAGTTTTAAAATTAAGTTTTCTTAACATCAAGTTAGTAATATTATTCAATGATAAAAATGAATTAATGTGTTGATAAGATTAAAAGTGAGCAAAATAAAATCTTAACTTGGAACGTACTCTTTTTTACTCCAAAGCTAAACACTTATGAGTAAAACAAATTTTAGGAGTTAAATTTTATATTAAAACCTACTTTTTTATTCCCAAGCTAAAAACGTATGAGCTCACTGCATACGGTAAACCGTACTAACATTGAGCAGCACGGCAACACTCCACAATGCTTAACAGAAAAGCTTTGCACAAGCTTTGTGCATATGGGGCACAGCTTTACAGTTACAGTGCACTTAAATGTTAAACGAAACTGAGATTTTGAAAAGTTGGAAATCAAATGAAAATGGTAAGCTCGAAATGATTTCAAATTTCCATAGACAGATCCGGCTTAGGAGCATCAGCAAATTTTTTTTTGTTTCTGTGGAACTTTCTGATGCCTTTTGTCATAAAAAAAATTGTGCTAACTGCAAAAACAGGTTTTGCAGACGTGCCAACTAACAATGTGAACACAATTTGCCAATAACAAATACTTTTTTATGAAATAGCAATAAATTGTATTGTTGTTATTGTGTCAGCTGTCGATTGAATTACGTTGCAAAAATATCTTTGGAAACTGGTTGTAGTTGTATTTGACTTTGGAATTCGTTCTATGTGCAAAATAAAACTGGCATTCGCCTCCATTATTGTTGCAGTTGTATTTTAGATGTGGATACCCACTACCACTTAAATGTAGTTCAATGTCAAGGAAATTTACTCCGACTTTGAGTTTGCGTTGAGTCCATAGTGGGTCTCGCAAAAACAAAAAACTGGGTCACGCCCAGTGACTGTGACAAAGTGAGGGCCCAGTTTATCCGCACTAAACCTAAATATGAAGAAAGGCCCATTACAAGACGCCTTTTTAGCCAAATATGTAGGTGACACTAACGATTTTTGTATGCAAAATACGCAACTAGTTTGATATTGACGCATTTGTTGGTCATTAATTAAAACTGGCACGCAATTTTCGAACGTGACTCGATTTAGAAAAGTTTTCAACGCTCGACTTCTGTCAGGGCGCTACTCAAGTATCTAAAACTTCGAGAGATATGCACATAAATTAAGGAACATATATTTTATTTAAGCCTTTTCGCTGGGAGCGGCACATAAAAAATAACAATGAGAACAGGTAGACTTGCTACCGAATTGTATCGATCTGGAGTATATAATTAATAAATAAGTAATTTCGAAATCGTTGCCTTTATTTTGATGGCTTTTATATTTAATTAAATTAAAAGGAATTTATGCCAATTTTGGCTGCTTTAAATGGAAATTGACATAGTTAGATATGTCATCGTTCTTTTTTTGGCGTTTGCTTGGCTTCTTTTTTATTTTGCTTGCTTGCTTTGTTTTTGTGAACTGTTGGTTTAAGTGCCTCCCACATTTGGTGTTGCTTCTGCATTTCCATTTTTTATTTATACTCTGATGTACTCTGTAGAAGAGTATATTGGCATTATATATTGATAACAGAGTATGTCGCAGTCGATTACGCTTTATTGAAACGTTTACACTTGTTTTTGTTTTCAAGTATTTACAGAAAACACTGAAATCCGCACAAACAGAACTTGAATTCTTTTTCATTACAGTTTTTATTTTTCCACGCATTTAAAATTACGCATTTTATAGCCTGACTTACAAAAAAAATCCAAGTTCATTTTAAGAATGATCAGCAAAATAAGTGAGATCGGCATATTGTAGAATATATTGTCGTCTTTCGAATAAGGACACTATCCAGACGAGATCTGCTTTTATAGCTTAAGCTATTGAGTGTGTCTAATCGAATTGGATAAGCTTTTCAATATACTTTAAGAGTTTAAATGTTATTTGTTTTGCCCAGTTAACTATAGATAATTATATGAAAATCTTGATTTACATGGATATTTAATATCACGCCTTTAAGGAACATATGGTAGTCTATGCTCGTGTCAGATAATGTGTTGAAAGTGTGGTGCTCGATAACAGATCTTCCACAATTTTAAAGCTAGATTCGCCAATTCGTAGTCGGCTACGCCCGACTACATTGTTCCCACAATTTTTTTTTGGTTCAGCTACACAAAAAACATTAATTTGCAATACTCTCTGATGTCACTCATTGAAAACTGTGAGCCGCAACAAATGTTGTTGACACTTTAACAATTGATTTACTGTATAGTACAATAGATATCTATAAAACTGAATTGGGAAAATGAAAGGAAAATACCGTCAAAGAAATGGTTAAATGACTATTGCTAGATATGGTATATATATCTATCAAATCGATCGAGACAACGGCATTTTACCTAATTCATTTATAGTATTTTTCAAAATCAAACTCAAATCTAAGTGTATGAATTAAGGAAACAGTCCATTCCCAAGAATTCGTATTTCCTGCTGATTGCTTTCGAATGTATTTTATTCTACTCACGTCTTAGCGTTTATAGGTTTTTTTGTCATTTAAATACTTGAATAAATTTGCTACAGCATTTCCTTTTTAAATATTGAGTTTGATTGTATTTTAAGTGCCACTAAATGTGTTTCGGATTTTGGGTTTTTGCTTTTTATAGACTTTCCTAAGAATTATGTTTGTTTCGTTTGTCATTTTTACGAGGCAAACCAAGCCATGCCCAAATTGAATATCAGTTTTCATTATATAAATATATATATATATATGCATCTGCATATATTATTTTCTATATGTTTTCTGAGCACTTCCTTCTCGTATGCGTGTTTTTCGTTTGATTTTGCGCCTGCGCGGAAGTTCGACTCGCTTCACTTGATAGCCAATTTTATGGCCGGCTTTTGTGTAAACGTTTTTGGTTTTTGTCTATGCATAAATTTCAAATAAAAGCCAATGCACTCGAGTGGCACTCAATTGAAGTACGTATGTGTATCTCGCAGATACTTATGCCAATTGTGGAAGATGGGGGGGAGGGAGGGGAGTGTCAACTGATTAAGTGTTAGTTAGCTGCTTACCAAAATCAAAATGATACATGCTGGGCAGATCGCGCGGCGTTGTCGTGCGCGTCAGCGAGGAGGAGGCGTTGAGGAGCGGAGTGCGCGGTGGCGTTGTGATAAAAATCGCCTCCAGCGGGCGCGACTCCGATGCTGCCATTTCCATTTTTTTTTTCACAATGGAAACCTAGGAGAGATTTTGGCAGACACTTAATTTATGCAATGAACTCGCTGCTTAAATTGTTTTTTTTTTTTTGTTGTTTTAGTTTTCAACACTTTAGAGCGCTGCTTCCGCGAAAATAGAGAGAAAACGCGCGCGTTTTGTGTCGCGTCGCGAGCGATTAAAAACGCGCCGCGAAAATCTTTCGCTCACATGCAAGCGCTTTGCCACAATATTCATACATATATTTCATGATTTTTGCCTCTTTTGCTAATTAATCATATTTCGTTTTCACTGCACTTTCAAAAAAAAAAAAACTACTTTAGTAATAATTTTGCCTAATGTATTATATATTTTTGGATTTCACAATTCTTTTTTTTTCTTATTTTGAGTGTGGTTTCTGAAGGCACGCGAAACTTTTTGAGCCGAAATAAATTTTGAGTGGTTGTTGTTATTGTGATTGCTTTGATTTTTGTATTTGATGCTGTTGCTGTTGTTGCTGTTTGGGTTGGTGCTGCAAGTTTTTCACATTATCTCCAAAATCATATGGAAATATTGCTATGCAGCCTTATAATTTAAGTCTGCGCCTGCGATTTGCTGTGGGTGTCTCGCGAGTTGGTGTTTCTCTCTCTCTCTCTCTCTCTCTCTCTCTCTTTGCCTCAGGTCCACTCCTCCACCTTATTCGTTGGCGTATCTGCAAAAGGTCAGAGCGTGAGATTTGAATATTTTATTGGTGAAATGTGGCATATGAAAATTACAGATTTGTTGACTTAAGGAGTGTGTTTATGCTTATGTGAAAAATATACAGTAGTTTCTCAGCTTGCCGGCACTAATAACAAATTGCATGTTGGATTAAGATTAAGAAACTATTATTCAAAGTGAAGCGAATGAGGCTTGAATGTAATCGAGCAGAGAGCGCGTTACGTATCTGAATGAACTCGCTGGTGGTGATGATGACGGACAAGACTCAAAATAAACATTCTCCATTGGGGCTAAGCGCATATTAGCTAATTTGCAAAAAAGCCAAACATAGCAGTAAACAACAACAGCAACAGCAAAACGTACGCAAAAGCCAGAATATGATGAAATCGTCTAAAGTTAGACGGTGAATTTACGAGCTTTTCGCTTTGGGCTCGGTTCACGCAACACTCAAAGAGCGAGAGAGAGATAGAGAGAGCGACATAGAGAGAGAGAGAGAGAGAGAGAGCGACACAGCGAGAGAGCGAGTGAGATAGAGAGAACGAATGAGTAAGATTCATCGGCTACATTTCACTAAAGAGCCAATTAATTACCGTTAATATTCGCTTGATTTGCGCCGCAAAGCTGTACAATTTAAGTGTAACTGGATCAGTTGAAGATTTTGTGTCCGATACGCTTGAAGATCGCAGAGCGACTGAGTCGCGAGAATTTGCAGTCGCCTCTTAATTGCAAATGAAAGTGAACATTAAGTTCCATCACTGAGCTGAGCAATTGAAAAAGCGTTCATAAAAGTATCTCCCACCAGCCCCATTATCATCATCATCATCATCATCAACATTATCATCATCATCATCAGTATTATTATTGTGTTGTTGTTGTGTCTCTTTGTTGATCTTAAAGTTCGACAAGCTTTCAACATTGTCAGCGACCGTAAAATAAAAATAATCTTTGGTCTGTTTGCCAATTTTATTTTGTTGTTGTTGAAGTTTGTTTGTGAAGTTTGTTTTTGCTGGCTGGCTTTTGGTTATGGTCATTTTGGTGCTGTTCAAATACCAATTAACGCTCCTCTTCTAATTATGCCATATTTGGCTATTTTAATGGCACTCTGACTTTTCAGTAATTTGGCTTAATATTTGGTTCCTAACATAATGGAGTTCAAGGCAAACGAGCTGCGTTAATCATAGGCTAATTAGACTCTATTATTTAGCTGAGCTTATCTTGTGGATCGGTTGCGTTGTAATGCAACCCACTCGGCTTGTAAGGAAAAATCATATAGAGCCATAAATTAAGTGACTGACAATATGTAAGAAGAAGAAGAAGAAGCAAAACAACTGATTCTACAGCTAAACGCCGCCATTTGTCAGCTATTAGACAGGTAAACGGAATGGAAATTACGATAATTTGCATGCGTACACTCAGAGAAAGTGAATTAAACTGAAATAAACTAAGCATCAATATTATTCATAAAAATATGTCATTAATAATACAGCAATGTTTGATATGATATATGCCCAATTACACAAAATCTAAACTCGTTTCCATTTTTTTCAGTGCTTCATTCGTAATACGCTCTCAACTCGTTCAAACAGTCAACTTGTACATGTGTATATCTAAATTTATGCCAATAACATTTAGCTAGATAAATACTAATATTTATATGCCTATTGTGCATAATTCGAGTTGAAAGGCTTTGTTTTATCTGCTTTTGCGCCGCACTCATAAAAATATATATTTGTCGTTTCATTTGGGGGAGAAACATGCGCAAGTGCCTTGATTTTATTATGCATATTGAATGGGACACTCACTTATATTTTACGATATACCATATCGAGTTGGAGGGGCACGCTGTACGTGACTCGAGTGTCAATCGGATGGGATAAGTGACTAATAGTTGAGCCAAGATTGGCTCTCTGGTTCTCTGTGTGCATTTGCACAATTTGAATAAAGCAGCACATTGAAGAAGCCGAGTTCAAATCAAGTTGTATCCATTGGAATTTTACGGATATGCATAAGTAAGTTGTGTGCAAAGATAATGGATTCTAAGTGCATTACTTCCTATCAACTATCGAATGACTTAATAAATGCATCAGCGTTTAGAGTTCAATTTGTATGCTTAGACTTAATGCTGGCATATAGTCTCCATTGAGTAGCATTTAAATTGTTGAACTCACTTATAAACCGCAGCGACAGTTAATATTTTAGCTGCTGATTCATTAAATTCTTCTCATATTTAAATAATTGTTTCCAGTGTAATTTGTTATGCCACCCACTCAATAAATACCAAGACGTTGACGCGGTTGCATTTCATTTCAATTTGAAACTCTTTTTATAATATACACAAAATTTGTATACTTAAAAAAATAAAGTACACCCACGCAGACAAGTCCAGTTTAAAGCTGAGCTGAGTTTTTTTCAGCACGCGCCATGAGTGATATATGTTTTATAGGACTGACCAAAAAAGCGCTCTAACTTATGGCTTATAATCTAAGTCATGGCTGGTAATCGAGAGGCCTGCACTTTGCCCAGTTCTCTCAATGTCATTGGGTAACTGGAGCGCAGTGGACAGGTTTTCGATAGGGGGGATCAATGACCAGAAGCAAAGAGCTCAACACCATAAGTAGCAGCTAAAGAAACTAACAAGTTGCGACGCAACATGAACAAAGACCTGTCAACTTGGACAGCTGTCTGTCTGTCTGTCTGTCGGTCTGTCTGTCTGTTTACCTGTCTGTCTCGGCTTGTCTTTGCCCGTAGCACAAGTGCAGCAGATGCTTCAGCGTTCCAAGTGACCAAGTTTCACCTTCGAGCGGATTTGTTGGCATCGCATCACTTTCGGCTTAGGAGAGGAGAGAGAACCAGAACCCGATTGAGAATGAGAATAAGCCCCTAAACAGACACACTTTTTGTGCACACATTTGCTTGAAGGTCACGACAATCTTTGGTGTCAGTTTCACAGCTGATGACGACTGCTCTGTACACTGTAAGGCTTGCCACATGCTGCACTCATTCCTTCCAAATAATGCGATAAGCTATCAGCGCAGAAGTGACCTACGTTTTAGGTTTTTATCTCACTCAAATTCAGAGCGATAAGCAACTACAAGAACCCATTAAATTATTCACATTTTGAGCTCTGTCCAAATACAAAATGAACTGCGTAGAAAATGTACTCTGAAGTGTGTAGAAGTTTGTGGAAAAGTTAAAGTTAAAATCAATATTAAACTTAGAATTTACAAAATAAATGTTAATAAACAAAAATTCATTTCTTTCCCGAAACTTCAACTACTTAATTACTTAACATAATTAAATATAATTTATTATAGTTTTCAACTAAAACTAAAGTCAATTAAAATTGACTTGCGACCAATCAACGGAAACAGCAAATCAATTTGTCATCACGCTCAATTGAAAAGCAAACCCCAAGCTGAACTTAATTGCCAGCTTAATTGTAGGTATAGAATATTAAGCTAGACTATACGTATTTATCTAGATACCAACATATATATATATATATATATAACAAGTAACCTGAGGCACTTAAGCTGAACCACACGTTTAGTCACTGATCAATTAGCTGCACATGCGGTTCTCCAATCTTATATCTCTCCCCAGCGACCGCAGCATGACTACAAAATCACAGCTGCTGATGTGGCGCTTTTCCTTATAATTAATATAGTTTAAAAAAGACAGAAAAAAAACAATAATAAATAAAGAGCACCTTGTAGCACCTTATTTTAGCGGCTTTCACTGCCAGAGAGATTTCAAGCTCTAGCACCTGTGCGATATGCCAAAAAAACACCAAAGATACATTTTTCTGTTATGCCCGCGAGGAGTATCCACAAATGATTTTGAAGCGTGCTTTTGTTCTCAGCCACCAAACGCTGATGTCATTTGGCAATCACACTTGAGCTGAGTGTTTTATGTGCTCAATTGTTGTTGCTGTTGCTGTTGCTGAGAATCTGGCTCCAAGTCTGTCGTCTGGGGCTTGGAAGTCGTCACGCTCGTGAAGGTTACACAGAATCTCACAGTGAACAGCTCGTTTTTAAGTTGCGTGTTGCAAGTCGTTACGATACTCATTACTTGAAGATCCACCCCAACTTCAATTCAGCTGCCTCTGTCAGATTTGTCAATAGAATTGGCAAAAATAAAAATAATAATCAAATGGCGAATGCCGCTTGAGATTTGATTTTAATTGCACTTGAATGTGCCTTGCCCGTTTCGTAGATACATATTTATGTGTAAATACATACTCATAAATACGTACGTGCTTGGTATCGTGGGCATGCAAAGCATTTTTAGGCTGCCTCTTGTGATTGCCATTTATTGGATTTTTTGGAGCGTTGCAAATATGCATGGAATATACACATACGCTTACCTACTACGGATACTACGATCCAGCTTTGCGTTGGCAAACGGAATATGCTTTGCATTTTTTCTTCTTCTTTTTTTTTTGTTTTTGAAAGGCACTTTCTGCAATCATCCCGCGCTTGAGAAACATTTTCGAGAGTGATATTGTTCAACGCGAATATTTTTGTAAAAGTTTTGCATGTCAGCACAGTTTTTAAGCCACTTTTTAATTGATCTTTGAATAAATTTGGACTACTAACTGTAATTAACTCAAAAGACTAAAAAAGAATGAAGTAACAAAAAAAAATCATGCTTCAGGCACGGTTCCAAATTTTCCACGGCCATAACTTAATCAAAACTGAGCTGAGTTTCTAAAACGAAAAGTTTTTTTGTTAATGATCTGGAATCTTGACGTTGAGACTCGAGTTTTGGCTGAAATTCATATACAAATTCTATCCCAACAAAATTCAATTAGGTGATGTTCCATATTCAATCAATCCATAACTTTCCAAATGACTTTTAAATACAGCTTTTAAATCTCAAAACTCGATTTTTCGGCACAAATTTTAGCCCTGGCACTAAAATTACTTTAATCTGAATAGTATTTATTCTTGCCCCAAATCTATGAACAACCCAAACCCTAAAACCATTTGATATATGCATGTCAGACACATTCACAAGCGCCTGTTACATTTTTTTAATTGCGTCGCAGATAAATACACACATACATATGTAGTACATATGTATGTAAGGTTAATTAGCATTAACTCAACTCGAAGTCAAACAAACAGCAGCAGTCACATTTAACACGGGGGGCCCACCCGCATCCATCTGCGTGCACAGCTCTCGAGGCATACTAAATACGTATCTGAATGTTGCGAGAATTAAATCGCTTGCTTAACTTATCCTCGATCTGCAATTAGCCGACGAAATGTTGGGCAAAACCCAACAAATGGTGAGAGAGAGAGAGAGAGGATAAGCAAGAAAACACATTTTCCAGTTATCGATTAAACACGAAGGAGCAGCGAAAGTTCTGGGAATAAGTGGCAACCAGTTGGCTATAATGGTAACATGACGCCAGGCATTAAATGCCGCACCCTGGTAACCACAAACGTCCAAGGAACCACCCAACTCCCAACTCCCAGCTCCCAGTCCACAGACTGACTGGACGTCCTTTGGGGAGTTGCCTGCCGGTTGTTGTTATTGTTGTCATCTGGCAAACAACTTCTTTCTGGACTTGTTTTGCCCGGCATGCGGTTGTCATGGTAAAAATGAGCCGTAGCACAAAACACATGTATCTAATGGATTGGCGGGGCCAAACTCCATGTGTGTATGGTATGTTGACTACTTTATCTGACCAAACTCGTGCACAGTAAACAATTTTAGAACTCTCTATATCATTTATGCAATATTATTCACATATCTCTGTTAAATAGGTATTTTTGTTTGAGAATTTGTTATTTAGTCCTTCCCAGAATTAAGAAATATTATGTGCAGACCTACTTAAGTTATACAAAAATTTGCTCACAGTGTACCCACATATATTGGCTAATGGGTAAGTTTGGGTCCGCTGATTGCGACTTTGCATGCAAGCGCAAATCAAATTGTTCGACGCAAAAAAAACCAAAAAACAAAGCAAAACTTTTTATCGGTTTTCGGGGCTTGGACAGTTCACTAATGAAAATTGGAGCAAGCGTAGATATACAATGCATATATGTACATACAGCATATGTATGTATGTATATGTACATATCATATCATATCTTATCTAATTTGCGCAATGTGAGATAAAATGGGGAAAATCCAAGAGGCCTATTATCTTTCAGTAGCCTTCGACTGAAACTGTTTAATGTAAACATTCTCTCGTAAGTCGCAGCTAAGTATTGAGAATTGAGTTGCGCAGTTACATCTGATATCGAACATTTTGTAAATATTTATATTTAAATATGCTTTAAATTTGAGTCGGTACACCTTAAATAGAAAAACTAACGCTGATAAGTTTCGACTGCAGTGGAATGAGAAACTCAAGATAAGAAACTTGCTGCAGTGGAACACAAAACTCAAGATAAGAAACATGCTGCATTGAATGAAATTTGATATGCTCAAGGTTGAAACTATATAGTTATAGGTACAAATAGATTGCAGCACAGAAAGATACGGTTTTCTACAACTACAGTTGAAAATTGTACAATATCTGTAAATTATTCAAGTCTTTCTTAGTTCAGTTCAGTTTAAATATATTCTCATTCAGTTTAAAGCTTATTTACCATATACCTGAATACCTTATAGCAATTAGGCAAATGTATTCAATATGCATCTATTTGTTTGCAAATGAGCTCAGCTTTTAAGCCAGTTGTCAAATAGGCTCGCAACACCTTTGTATTTGTTTGCTGTTGTATTATTTGTTAGCCAGTATTTGCTGTAGGTGTTCTCTTATCGTTTTTTCTAATCACATGAAGTTGGTCATGTATACAATTTAACGCCAATAATCACTATATAATAGGCCATTATTCCAACAGTTATCTTTGAAAAATGATTATGAGTTTTTGCGCGTTTGCTGCTGGAAGTATAAAATACTTTCACTGAACCATTAAAATGTAAGTCTGTTCTTACCTTAGCTTCTTGGCGTATTGCTCTTTATTGCAGTGAGCGATCGATTGACAAGTGTTAATGCTACTCAAGAATTCAAGTGCATTACTTTCAGGCGATTCCCATGAGTTGTAATCAGCAGAATTTTTATTGAGAAGTGCACTTAATAAAATATCACCATGCACAAACACACACACACAAAACTCACACACACACACAGGCACAACAGAAACCACTTTCGTTGTTTTCCAGCAGAACTCCAGGTGCTATATAGAGGGCGCCACTTAACGTTGTTGACGACGCCAACAACAATAATAAGAACCGCTGCAGAGGCACAAGTTGATTGAATTTTTGTTCGCTGCTGATTAAATCATTCGAAGCGAGGCCCTTAATTAATTTGCATTATATTATTATATATCAAAAATTTTACTTTGATATTTGGTAAGCAGGTTTTTGTATGCGAACTGCTTTGATTTGCTGTTTGGAGCTGCTGTTTAAACACTCGCAACGATTGCGACTGGCGCTCGCGACGGACGCGTATCGAATGGTGGAGAGTAACAGTCACGAAGAGACGAAGCCCCGCCGCAATGAGCGCAGCGCAACCTGTGCGTCGGCGTCGACGCTGACGTTGACTGCGCACTGGCGCTGCCAAAACAAAACAGTTACGAAATTTTAGTTTGTGACCCTTAGTAACTCTTAACATTTACCTGGATTTAAATAAAAGATGTTTCCTAATTACAGCCTAAAATAAAAGCAATGAAGATATCGAATATATATTTCGATATTTATATATAAGTAAGTTGCATGTGGCCCTTATTTTATTGCTAAATGAGTTAATATAGAAAATAATATATTTATTCTTATGCATTTGTTTCATATCTGCAATATTGGCAGTACAAAATTATGACCAATTCATATTCAATTTGGCCCACTGTGCATGGTGCTGCCGCTGTTTCTTTTTTTATATTTATGAAATTGTTTATCAAGCAAACGTTTCTTTGTACTTTTTGGCAACACCGGTTTGGTTTTAGCTGGCTCAGGCATAAATGTACATATATATCTATATATTTTTGGTAAACACAATTGTGAATCTTTTGGAGAATTGGAGGCGGTTGTTGTTATTATGGTGTGTGTGGGTGTGTATGATTTTTTTTTTGACTGACGCATGTTAATGTGTGACAGGTTTCATTTGTTGCACAGCTGTGTGAAAATGCACAACTCTTGTTTTTGTTGTTGCTGCTGTTATTGTTGAGACTCCAATGGGTCTGCTGCGGCTCTTTGTGCTTTTTAGCCTTCTAGGCACTTGTTGCTAGTCCGAAATCAAAGAAAAGTTTCAATTTGACACCTGACGCGTGCTATTCCCAAAAATAAATGCGTCGCATTTGCCGCAGCTATTGAAACAAATGCTTCCGCTACTGAAATTTATTTAAATGCTCTAAGAAAAACTTACATAAATTACAACAAAATAGAGACAGGAAATGGGCGTGTCATAAATGCAACAGCCAACAACTTCATTTAAACGCCGACGCGTGGCAAATATTGCAACAAAAAAAAAAACTAGACTAGATCAGAGCAGATCGAATCAGGTCACCCACACATCAGCCATTAATTATGGTTAATTGTTGGCAAAATGTAAACAATCAATTGGTGGAGCAAAAATGTTTCAAACGATTTTGCGATGCTCTGTAAACAACATAAAGATGTAGAAAGAACATTGGAATGAAATGCTAATAAAAGCAATATGCGCATAGTTCCTATTTGCACTAACTATTTACACAACTGATGCCCCTGTGGCAGGTTTGGCTAATGCAATCAATTTAAACAACATGTATTTGGAGCAGTTACACTGAAAAGACTTTAATAAGTATACAAAAAGACACTTCACAGTTGATACACATAGCTTAGCTTATCCGACAGATAATTTCAGTAACAAACACATTTTGTACCCTGCATTACAACACGATATATATATATATACATATGTATTCAAAAATATAAAGATGCATCGTTATAAATGCTAGAAATATACTATGGTGTGGGAACATTAACAATAACAGCTATTCTGTTTGGTGGTGTGTGGAATTGCATTGCACTAGTCATCTACTACTAGTGATCTACTAGCTGATACGGTGGAGCACATTTCACTTTTCGGGCGTATAGTACATGGCGTGTAAATAGAGTCGAGTCACCTCGCCAATGACTGATCGATCGGGTATGCCCTGTGCCATGCCATAGAGAGCAAATTTGCCAACCACCGGCTGTCCGGGATCCTTCATAATCTCCGCCGTGCAGGTGCGCAAATCGGCCAGAAACTTATCCGCAACACCAGGTTTGGTGTGCATATCCGTAACGCAGATGTGAATGCTAGAAAGGAGATGCGTTTAATACAAATTTAACATTTTGTAGACATTACTTACCCAGAGGGAAATTGCAGTGTGTTTAGATTCCAGCCGAGTTTGCACAGCGCATCGGATAGTCGGAAAATCTCAAACACATTGGAACCTATGGCTATGACTGACGTAGCCGGCTTGCCAAAGATAAAAATGCCATCGATTTGACGTACACTGCAAAAAAATCAAGGAATTCAGTAGTGGACACATAGCATTGAGTTAAGATGTATTTACCCTCGCTCAATATAACGAGCCGTATCCACAATGCGTTTGGTCGCCTCCAGATAGCCCTCGTAGCCGAAACTCATCATTGTCGCCCAGCAGGCGGCAATGATGCCGCCAGCACGTGAACCATTCACCGTTGGTGAGCCATAGGCGCCACCGGGCCAATCGGTTGTGACAGTAAACTGATGATCCTTGAACTTCTTATGCGAATACATGATGACCGACGAGCCCTTCGGCGCAAAGCCATATTTATGCGTATCGGCCGAGATGCTTGTCACACCCTTGACTGTAAAGTCAAAGTTGCGCGGCTGGTAACCAGCATGACGCAACAGAGCAACCACAAAGCTGCCCAGACAAGCATCCACATGCACGGGTATATCATATTTAACGCCCAACGCAGCAATAGATTCAATGTCATCCATGGTGCCATATGGAAAATTGGGCGCAGAACCAACCAGCTGTAAAATACAAATACACATTAACAAATCTCTCTTTAAAACTGTCGTCCTACTTACCAGAATGGTGTTAGAATTGATGGCACGCTTGAACTTCTTGATGTTCACCTCATAGGTGTCTTTATCGACATCCACGTAGCGCACATGAATATTAAAGTATTGCCCGCCCTTGTCGAAGGCAGCGTGCACCGTACGTGGCACCACAATGTTGGGCCTTGTGATGCCCTTGTGCTCGCGGGCATAGTCGCGATATGCCTTCATGGCCATACAGATGGACTCGGTGCCGCCGGTTGTCATTGTGCCGCAACTGGAGCTGCTGCCATTGAAAAGGTTGCATGCCATGCGCACCACTTCTGCCTCCATTTTGCACACGCCCGGAAAGAGATCGGAGTGGAGCGGATTCGTGTAGGATGCCTTTCCATAGACCTCGGTAACCAGCTGCACCAGCTCGGGACTGTAGCCGTAGACAGCGCCCGAGACACGTCCATCGCGCCAATCGTAATGCCCAGTCTTCAGATGATCATCGACCAGGCCAAGAATCTGTTCCTTGGTCAGACCTTTCTCGGGCAGGCGTGTCGTGTAGGTCAAGTGCTGATTGTTCTTCCGCATTTCATCCTCAAAGTCGTTTTTGGCTTTATTCATTTCCACTTCCACTTTACGGCGAACGGCGGGTATCTTCTTGGCCAACTTGAAGAACTGACGCTTGCCCCGCACATATAGACCTCAATTAGAAAAACATACGATCAACATTAAACTAAACTGATTAAGCTCTATTTGCACTGCTTATCAGATGACTGATTGATAAGCAAAGCATATCAGAAGTTTAAAAACGTTTAACAACATTTGTTACACACTCCAAAACCGGAAGCCAAATAGCAATCAATATCCAATAACTCAAAACGGGCACTAAAGAATTTCAATGTTCAAACTTGCTGTTGCCTAGCTGCCTAGCTTGCCTATATATATATATATATATATATATAAGTAAAATGACCAAGAATATGTATTTTATCGTTTTGACAATGGCACCATTAATGCGATTCATAAATTGCACGACAGAATTCTTCTATCCTTAGGCACATAATTAGTCATGATAAACCTTTATCGAAAATATGGTGCCACCTGTATAGAACTGATAAAATAAAGTTGAGACTTTCAATATCTTGGCAAAACTAGTCACGTAGCAACATTTTGAAATGTTATTTGAGCATTGAAATAAAGGATTGAACGTTATGACTAATTAAAAATCGAATTCCGACATAGTACTTAACGCTATCGGATCGCATATGAACTATGCTCCAGTACTTCCGTTTCGATCACAAGACTATTTTAAGACCAAGCGTGATTGGATAATTTTAATCTATGCTTAATCTGTTTTATTGATTAAATTGTAAGGAACATAAGGTATTTTACACGTGCACCTAAATTCCAGTAAAGTTCAAAGTACATTTGGAATATTTTCAAAATAAATGCAAACAGAATTCTTGTTTGTTCACATGCACACACATTTGCTGCTACAATCGTTCGCGATTAGATTAATTAGTGGATTAAGATCTTTGACAAATGTATTGAAAAAAATAAACATAATGCTTACTTTCATCTTGGTTGAGTTCTGTCCACATCCAAACGGTCCCCAGCACTGTTGTTGCCGTTATGGCTGCCACTTGCCAGGGCTCCTTATTGGCAAAGGCACGATTGATCCAGCCACCGACGGGCTTAATGCAGTCGCTGCCAGAAAATGGACGCATTATGGCCGCCAACTAAAAATGCAAGGCGATAAATAATATATATATTTATATTCGAGGAGTGTGTAGAAACACCGCCGCACTCGAGCGCTGATAGTCGATTACTGAACTTAATGCAAACTAAATATTTGCCTGATAATCGCATACGAAATGTTCCGTTAGCTGATAACACGTATCTCGAGTGTTTTGATATACACACAAAATTTACTACGCTATAGGGTCTGTCTCTTGTGAGCCATGCAACAATAACATTTAATATTGCAATAAAAGCAAAGTATAAGAATAAACGAGTTTTAGGGTTCTGGCAGGTCACTCACCTGTTATTGTTCTGGCGAATAATTAAAAATGTCGAGCTGAAGTGCAATTTACTTGCGGTTGACGGCATCTGTTTATTTGGCCGTATGAGAATTTACTAAACAAATGAGCGCTCAGCACACAGCTGTTGCGCTTGCAGCGATAGCAAGAAAATCATATCGATAGCACTGTGAATGGCAATCTGGCAAGAGGAAGCTACTGAGCGGCGCATATTTAAATGCTATCGATAGTAACACATTTCTGAATTGAGCAATCGATCCTGATAACTTTAAATTAATCGTTTAGTTTTATATTGATAACATAACTAAAAAATTTGTTTAGAAAATGCTGCTTAGGTTGCCGAAACCGTTTAAATTGGTAATTATTATGCAACTTATATTTGCTTTAATTCAATTAGTATTTATTTGTTATAATTAGTACAGTCGTCTAGTGCCAATACGCTTTGCCAGCAGAGTAAGTGCCAAGGATTTTATAAAGGTGAGCTTAAATAAATGTATTTATATTTTGTTGCATTTAGTTAACGTGTATCTATAAAGGTAAAAAATGATCAAGGCGTGCGGGAAATAACATTATGCCATCCGAGCACCCGGAATTCACTATCGATGGACATGATGTGCGTGTTGCACGAGGCTCTCGTCGAGGATAGCAAGAATGTGGAGCTGCGCTGCGTTATCCTGGCGGCAGAGGGGAAAATATGGTCTGCCGGCCACAATCTGAAGGAATTGCAACCCAACGATTTGAAGTTTCGCGATGCAGTTTTCCAAAAGCTAACCAACATCGTGCTGGACATAAGGAAGTTGCCGGTGCCAGTGATTGCCAAAGTTAATGGCTATGCTGCTGCTGCTGGCTGTCAGCTGGCTGCATCCTGTGACATTATTGTCGCCTCCGACAAGAGCATGTTCTCCACACCAGGGTAGACAGTTACATTTAAGCTATTTCCCATCTAATGTACACTTTTTTTTTAGTGCTGCAGTGGGAGTTTTCTGCAATACGCCTGGAGTCGCAATTGGTCGCGTTATGTCGCATCCCAAGTCCGCGTATATGCTAATGACAGGCCTACCCTTGAGCAGCCAGGAGGCCTACGTTGCCGGTCTGGTTACCAAAGTAGTGCCCGAATCGGAGCTGGATAAAACGATTGAGGAAATCGTTTCTGCCATAAGATCGAAGAGTCGTGCTGTCCTTGGACTAGGCAAGGAATTCTACTATGAACAACTGAATCTGCCGCTCGAGGAGGCCTACGCGAAGGCCAAGGCAAAAATGAATGAAAATCTAGAATTGCCCGACTGCAAGGAGGGCATGAAGAGCTTCGTTGAGAAGCGTGCGCCCAACTGGAAGCACACCTAAAAATTTATTATGGACTCAGATTTTGCATTTATGGAGAAATATATTTTGAGCACTTGATCATTTTATAATCGATGGATAAATAAGTTATTTCCATACATATATGTTCACAAGTCATCGTGTTTATCATACCAATGGTTATATTTGAGCACTTAATCATTTTATAATCGATGGATAAATAAGTTATTTCCATACAATTATGTTCACAAGTCATCGTGTTTATCATACCAATGGTTATATTTGAATATAGGTAAGTCCTGTCAACTAATAACTGATATATTTTGTTTGTAGCTTATTTGTATCTTAAATTTCGAATATGATTTAGTCAATTTCAAATTCTTCCTCTATTTAGAAGCAATTCGGAACTAAATTCGAATAGAGTTCGATTTTTAATTCGTTTAGAGTATTTCCCTCACAGTTCCAAATAAAACCAATTTTCGTGCTTTCGAAAAGTATGCTCAATTCTTATTTTGTGTGTAGTTTATTCAAAATGTGTGTGTTTTTAATATTGTGCAAATATTTAAAAATACAATTACAAAGTTTTGACGCGAATAATTATAAAATAATAAAAAACAAATGATAAAGTTTATATATGTTGGCAGTTATTTGTCTGTTTGGAGTTTGGAATTTATTGTTTTTTGTTTTAATAATCTCTCTCAGTTCCAATACTTAAATTTTGAGGATATGTTTTGTGAGTCTTTTTGCAGGATTTGTGTTTTTTATATTATTTTCAAATGGTTGGACGTAGAAAATTCTTGAGGCTGGACGAATGTGTGCCGAAAATCAAAAAAGAATCAAAAATAAAAAAACGAAAACGAAAATATTTGCATCGTTGTTGCTGTTTTTTGTTGGTGTTTGTGTTGTGGTTTTTGCTTTTAAATATTTAAAACTCTTCGCATTGAACTAAAGATAGTAGAATAAAAATCTTATAGGATGTGGAACATATATATTTATGCATATATATGTGCATATATGCATTTATATACGTTTAGATAGATATATAGTTTATACAGTAAGTGTTTAGCATATACATATGTACTAGGAGTATTTACTAAAAGTAGAGCAATATTTTATAACTGTGCAATAGTATTTGATTAAAAAATTGTTTTTTTTTTTTAGTTTCTTTTTCAAAGTTTAAAAGGTTTACTTTAAAGCTAGAGAAAATAGATCCATTTTCGAGGCAATGCAAAGAGAATTATGCCAAAGAGAATTAATTAAGTGACGTGTGCTAAAAGACTACGCATAAATATTTTGAAAACAATTCCGAACGTAACCCCGTGCGTGTTTAGAAACCCTCTCTCAAAAATAAGAAACCCAATCGGAAAAGGATATACGGTGTGTGTGAGTGTTGTGCGTGTGTGTGTTTATGAAAAATAATAAGAAAACATAATAATAATAATAATAATAAGAGTAATAAATGTGTGTCGTGTTGCGTGCTATGGTTGTTAGTGGTTGTTGTTGTTTTTTATTGTGCAATGATTCTCCCTCCGCACTTTCTGCCGGTTTGCCGATGTTTTGATTATGTGTGTGAGTTGAAGCTGTCCGGCTTAGACCTCGGTGACGGGACGCTTCTCGACCCAGGCCTTGATGGGTTCCAAGGCATTGATGGCATCGACGACGCCACGCAGAGCCGGATAAGGCTCCAGCAGATCACGCTTCACCATGTAGTTCATGTAGTCGGTGATGCCGGCAAAGTAAACATCGGCCCAGGTCAGCTGGTGTATTATACAAATGGAAAGGATTAGAATATGAACTGTGAACAGTTCGCCATTTAAGGACGTACCTTGCCCAAAGCCAAATGACCATCGTTATCCTTGACGGTCTGCTCCAGTTTCTCCAGATAGAATGGAATGACCTCGGCATTTAGGGTGACCAGCTTTTTCTCCTTGATCTCATCCTCGGGCTCATACGAGACGACTGCAATTTCTATACATTAAAAATTCCCGAGTTAATCAAGGACACTGAACATGAAAACTGAAGCACACATTGTTCGCTACTTAGACGGAAGTCATTGATGGTATCAACAACAATATCAATCTGCAAATCCTCCCACGGCGTTGCGCCGCACAATCCGACAGTCTTGGCCAGAAAACGGGCCATCGAGATGCTCTGATGCACACGCTTGCCATCCACCTCCAGCACCGGCATCTGACCCATGGGCATGGCTAATCAAAGTATTCCTCTCTCATTTTAGTTACCACATGGAACAACGTTCAACTTACTTGGCTTCAAGGCGGGCCACTCGTCGCGGGTGACGCGCACATCCTCGTACTCGATGGCGCCATAGGCGAACAGGTAGCGCAACGGTTCGGCAAGTGCCTTCACATTGAAATAGAACAGAGTATAGGTGTGCTTGATTGGCTCGGCGGGTTCGGTGGGCTCGGCGGGTGCGGCGCCCTCGCCCTCGCCCTCGGCGGGTGGTGCTGCCTCGCCCTCAGCTGGTGGTGCGCCCTCAGCTGGTGGTGCTTGTGCTTCGTCGGCCATTTCTGCGTTTACTCAATGCAAAATTCCCTGAAACACAACCGTTGAGTATCAGTTTCAATATATTCAATTTCGCCAACTGTTCAATTTCTTATCGCTCATCATCAGTTTAATCAGTTAAATGTTTGTTTACTCAATGCGTGCATGCGGATTGTTTATTGAATTTTGATTCCCCCGCCCATTCAGATAAGATATGCTCTATCATAAATATTTGAAAAAGAAAAACACTATTGAATTTCACCATCATATTCAAGAAGTTTCCACAACTGCAGATATCGCTGCTTTTAATCGATTGTTTCTATGGTTTTATATATCTCCTCATACTTTTCTTTATCTGCGTTTAGTTGCAGTTGCCTCTATTCTTTATAGTTTCGAAAATGTTCAGCAAACTTCTTGTTTGCTTGCTTCTGTTACACAATTTAACCTTCGTTGATCTATAATTAAGCCTTATAAACCATTTATATCTGCGTACACTCGAGCTGTCCATATTTGTCGTCAAATTGTTGAACATTCCGCCAGGCAATAAATCAAAAGCTGACAAACAAAATCATTACCATATAATTGCAATACATCTATATATTTTTATATATATATGTATCACATGCAATATATAAGGTATATAAATGTATCTTATGGAGTCCAAAAGCGGAAATGCATTGATTATGCCAGAGACACAGACTCGACAATGAGCGAGACGAAGGAGGAGGAGGAGCAGAGTCGGTCTGAGGCTCAGACTCATACTCAGACGCAGACTGAGATCCACACCCACATGAAATTCGCATGGAACGACGGAGTCTCAGTCGGATATTCTGTGGATCAGTTGGGTTCTGGTTGCAAGTCAAGAACGGTTTGTTGCTGGGGCGTTGGCGTTGTTGCTACGCCCCTATTTCCATTGTTTATATATATATTCTTTTCTTTTGATTATATTAACTGCTATGGCAGGAAGTGACGCGAAGCCCTTCGTGTGTAGCTCGGTTGGGTGCAGAGATCCGAGTTCGCTTATAATCGTTGTCTTTGAAGCCCTGCCACATTTGGCAGTTAGCCCATTCAGTCAGTCAGTCAGTCGCCTGCCCCTCCTCCGCCGCCTTTAAGTAATGCCCCATTGGTTGCCTCTTCCGCTGCAATTTCGAGTCTCAAATTGCAACAATCGATTTGTCGACCCTCTCACTCTCTCTCTCCCTCTATCTCCGTCGATCTTTAACGTTCTATCTCCGTTGCACGAACTTGTTGCTGTGGGTGCCTCAATTGAATTTAATTTGGCATGATCCATTGCGTTGGAAGAGGGGGGGTTGGAGGGGGGCGGGTGTATTTTAGTGTCATGATTTAATTAAATTTCGATTTTAAATTTGCTCGCCTGTGTGCTATTTTAGTGCTTTGATGTTGTGCCCCATTGCCTTGTCTCCCGCCGAACCACTTAATTGTGTGAAATCGATTTGCGTTTCCTTCGAAATGTCAAGTAAAAATGTTGGGGGCTAGTTCAAAATGGAGTCCGGCCAATAATGATACTAACATTTCGTTTGTGAATATGGGTATATATATATAAATATATATTTTAGCGATCTAATAATATCCATTAATCATTTCTGAATCTTAAGTTTTCGTTCATCATCAAAAATAAATTTTCTTCATTTTTCCGACATTATTATAATAATCACATTCGTATTTTGAATATAAAAATAATCATCCATCAATTTTAAGCTGCGGAAATGTATATGTATGTCATCCTGACAGTTTTTAATAAATTAGCCATTAAAGGCATTAAAAACTATTAGCCGTATAGTGAAGTATTTCACGGGGTGTCTCATTTAGGTCAGGGACCTTAAACTATACTTCAGAAAGTAAGCACGAGTTGATCTCAGGAATCCAGTGCTCACATGTTAAACAAAGTAGAAAAACTCGAGGGGGGAAAACGTCAGGCACTGATTACAAACTGACTGATAAGCAGTAAATTCTGCAAACGAAATTCTTATCAAAGACATTTACAAAGGCCGCACACTGAGAATTCAACTGACTGAGCATCGAGTTTGTTTTTTATTATTTGTTTTTCGTGTCCATTATCAAATTAAATAGATTTATTCTAGCTATTGTCTGCGGTTATATAAGGTCGGGCGAGCATTTTGAATTGAGTTCGAATTGTTTTGTATCGCACTTTTTTTTCTTTTTTATGTGTGAAAATTGTTCCGTTGGTTAAATGTAAGTACCTCACGGTTTGAAATTCGGACGCGCACTCCACGTTTGAAAATGAATTTGGATTTCGAGTTTACTATTTTCTAATGCGATTCGTCGAACGTCGTTGTCCTTCACATATTTGCGTGCGAATGATTCGAGTCGTAGGCAAGAACTGCGAATGCCCGAAACGAGTTCAAAACTTTTCGATCTCGAATCGATTGACCCACAAATCAGTTAAAAAGACAGTTCCAAATTTAGACACGAACATACGAAGTTGCAGACGAACGAAGACGGACGACGGACGACAATGTTAAGCACTCGGCTTTCGATAATTTGTTTTACATTTTTTTTCTTTCTTCTTCTTTGATTGGCAAAAGACACCTTTTAGCAAATTTACTTAATTACATCACTGCGGCAATCACTCACGAATTTAGTAATTGGTCTTTATATGCTTTCAATTTCACATTTGTGTGTAGTTGTTTGTCCTTTCTGGTTGTACCTTACCTCAAAGAAAAATTCAGCTCCAGCTGCGCTTCCTAATTGGACAATTGTACTTTTGGAGATTGGCTTTGCTCTCGTGGGCTTTTTAGCACTGCGTCTGGTCACACAGCAAAACACACTAGGGGAAAATGAGATGAACTTGAACCGATCGCAGCAACAGAATCAACTTCAACAGCAATGAACACCGACTATTGTTGGAAAAGTTGAGCGTCTGCTTTTATACGTTCCAATTGTGGCGGCGCCACTCCCACGTGGATTTGCTCGCGAGTGCTGCGAAAGCGGCGTGCGCAAAGAGAGCTTTTCACTGTCTGAGAGAGCGATTTGATCGCTTTGGTTTCTTTTTTTTTGTGCTGCTCTCTGTCAGAATGCGTGTTGCGTGTTGTTGTGAAAGTTACGTTCAACAATTTTAAGTTGAGAATATTCTTATAAAATAATTTATGAAATGCATACTCCATTAATTTTATGCAACAAGCAAAAAAATTCGCAGCTAAGTAAAATTATTTTTTGCCTAGCAACTGCTTAAAACTGCACTCTCTCTACCTCGCTCTGTGAGCAATGAATGCCGCTTAGTGAATAAAGAGGGAGAGCGAGAGATAGAGAGCAGCTAAGCCGGCTGCCGGCCGGTTTAATGCTGCCTTAGGTGTGCGTGTGTGTAAGTGTTTGTGTGTGAGTGAGAGAAATGGCATTTGATTTGTGTGCGAGCTGTGGGCGTTTGGGCATTTGCTCTCTTGTTCTTTCGCTCAATGCCTTACAAAGGAATTTTTCACTTATGAATTCAATTAAATGCCGCAAATAATTTAATATTGTTATTCTCCACATGTATACTGTGTGCAGTTTTGCCTAATTGGGCATTTACATTTAGTTCATAATTTATTAGTTTTCGCTCACAATTTTCTTTTATTTGCATTCCACGCTTGTCATTTATCTTAAGCGTAAATTTATATTTACTGTTCATGAATTTTGAGGTTTTTTTTTATTCTTAACTAAATATTTGGAGTGCTTTCAATTATGAGCCAATTACGGCATACTGATCCAATATTTATCATTGCTCTTAGGTGTAGCTTATTTGACACTTTAATGATAGTTTAAACAAAAACTAAGTGAGGCAATATTTGTAATAATGGTTTCTGTTTGGTTTCTAAAAATAGCGGAAGCTAAGTGATTGTTAACTCTACAAACAAGTTAAGCTCTTTTTTTCAACACCCACAAATTTGTACCTTTTTTCAAAACGTTTATCTTAATAGCATCAGATATGGGGCAATTTCAAGTTGCCTGCAGGATTTTTTTAATTTCCGCTAGAAATGTTTCTTTGTCTAGGTTTTTAATGGGCAAGCAGGAGGAAATGTTGTTGTAACGCCAACATGATCACCCGATCCATTTATTTGTCAAATGTTTATGGCCATCGGCGCCAGGCACTGAAATCTGAACGAATTTCCAGCCTGTTTGTGCTTAGAGTGCAAACAAAAAAGCACTTCGTTCTGTGCTGTTGCCAAGACTGAGTGAGACAGTGTGTTTGACTGAGCGAGAGCGTTAGGATGGAAAACACCTTTCAAGAGAATCAAAAAGCTTTTCAATTTAAATGCCTGGCACTAAAGAGCATTTCTTTGCATTAACTCTTTTTTTCTGAAAATCAGATTTAGCAGTTTGCACTGCTTGTATTTGCTCTGCTTGATTTGCACTTGACGAGCTTTCATGCCGCCTTGAAAGCTCACTGATAGCAAATTAACTTGACAATGTACTTGCTAAAAAGCTTATTGCTACATCACTTCAGCTTTGTTTAAAATTGTGGGCGGCAAAAAGTAAACAATTTTTGAAGGTTGTAAAAAATCAATCCATAAAAGCCACTTGAAACTAAAGACTTGATAATTGACTACAAAATTGATTAAAAGTTTGCATTTCACCTGCTACTCGGTGAATTCCCCTGCAGTGAATTGTAAATCGTAATTTACGTTTGCTTTATTGAACAACTCGAATAACGTTCAAAAATGCGCTAAGATAAGCAGAAAATAGTAAAATACTTGGACAGTGACTAAATTTCATGCCAAATGGTCGATTGGCCTCAATAGGCTAAATGTTGGTAGCAATCGAATTGTACAAGAGAACAACTTGATAACCCGATAAGATAATGATGTCTGTATAATCCGTACTATTTTCAAAATAATGAATACAGGAAATAATTTGCACAACTTACTCAGAAAAGTTTTTACTGAATTTTTCAAATAATATATAGATCAACTTTTAGTCAAAAGTTTTTGAGCAAATGCAGTTTTTTTGTTGTTTTCGAAATTTGCTGTTTTCACTTTGACATTAAAGGAAATAATTGCTTAATTCTGAGAATTGTCGCAGTGACAACAATTTTTGCTGGTTGATATTAACTAGCCTGGTCTTTGGTGCCATTGTATTTGTCGGCCTAGACTAATTAAGAATTTATGCCGTCTGCTTGCACCTGTGTTTGTGTATGTAAATAAAGAGCGAAATAATATAACACTGCAACAAAAAGAATTATTGCAATAATTTGCTGTGGAAAATGCGGCGAACTCAAATACACACACAACATCAGGCAATCTCACACAAGCGACAGCTGTCAAACTGTGTGAGTGTGTGCAATCTAAATAAAAAAGATAAAAGAACAACAAAAAATTATAACTGAAGCGGTGGAGTCGGCGCAGCAAATGCCAACAACACTAACAACACCAACGAAAGCAAACAGTTAGCAGTCAACAACACCAACAACAACGGCAATGGCGCGACAAAGTCGGAGAGGGAGAAACACACTGTCACTGTACAGTGACTGAAATTCGGTGCTTTGCGCATAAAAAACATACCTAATTAAATATAAGATTATAGTTTGTCGCAATAGATTTAATTGATTTATTTGTTGAACAAGGGCATTAGATAAATATTTACAACATATGTGTTTCAATTCCAAAAAGAGTTGTGACAGCTACACTACAGCAAGATGTCTACGTTGTCGACATTTCATTGCTCAACATACGATTCTTGCCCACTGTCACGTGAGAGTGAGAGCCGAGTGCGCACTTGCTGCAGTGCGCGAATTGCGGATCAGTGCCAATTCAAATGTGCAGGTGAGCTGAACGTTTTCATTGTCGTCGCCCGGTTCGTTCAATTCTCGTTCGCATCGTGTCGACTTCGTCGCTTCGTCGTGTCTGTGCAGAACAGTTAACTACAACGACACTTTTGTGTCTACATGCGTGTTTGTGTGCGTGTGCAAATTGCGTATACGCCACGAGCGCTGTTGGTAGTTGTAGAACTTTAAACTGATTTTGCACACTTGTTAAAATTAGTCGTAATTGTTGCAATTCTCATTGGAAGCGTGACCTTTATTTGGGTTCGTTTCGTGCACGCTAAACAATGTAAGTGACAAAAATCAACGTAATATACATGTATTTATAAAACCCAAAAATAAAACTCAAGCGACGGCAATAAACTAAATAAAAAGCAGGTGAAGCAAAACCGAACTCAGAAAGCAATCCAGCTAATTGTTTAATTAACACGTGCACACAAATTACAAAAAAAAAAAGAAATATATATATTATTATGACAAATAAAAACAATGAACAAAACAAAATGCTTTTACAAAGCACTTTTGTATTACTGTTATCGTCATGTCTGTGTGTGTTCAGTGTGTATTTTTAATGAGGTTTTTTTTATCGTTTTTCTCGCTACATTTATTTATTCACATTTTAGTAGAGTACTTAACGCATTTTTGTACATCTAACCTTAGCAACTCGTATCAGTTGCGGCTTGTGTTAGTTTGAGTGTATTTGTTTTTACTTTTTTAATATACTTTTTGCTCGTTATTTATTTTACTTATCGGCTGAATGAGGAGAGAGAAAGACAGAAAGACAGTAATAAACAAAAAACCAAAAATGTATGTGGAAAAACACAGTGAATTGGCATTATTTCAATGATGGGAAACAACAGCACAAAGCTTGTTTCAGTGGAATTTTATAATTATATGTTATTAGTCTTTCCGTCTGATTCCGAATATACAGATACTTCACAAATATGTCTTGTTTGTGCTTATAATAATAATAAAAATCACTATTTATTATTTATAACAGCTGTAAAACCTTTCACCTCTTACTTGGAAAATATTTTATTATTATATGGCATTCTAACGTTGTCGAGCATGAACAAAAAACCCCCTTTCTTATCTGCAAATAATACAATCATATCTGATATTTGCCTTTATGATTATTGCCGTTTATTTTTGTGCCGGATATTCCTGGAAACAGCTTAAAAAGCCAATCGAGCGATTAGAGAAAGAGATAGCAAAAATGTATCCACAGCAAAACTTTGTGTTTGAACTTGTTGCATGTGCTTTTAGACAATTAATGCTCGTCATAACCAGTTTTTGAAGCCAAGATTCAAACCGTAATTGACTCTATCAGTCTAAAAATAGCTATTCAGTTAATCTAATGGAATAACAACAAATAGATTCATTGCCAAGGTTAAATCAAAAGCTGTTCCGTTTGTTTTACCTTATCACATTTAAGTGCTAATATGAATCATTGCTTGTAAAATAAACAATAGAATTTTGGTTGTGCAAAACTGTAACTCAGCAGTGCAAACTGGCAACGGCGCACAACACAAAGATAATAATTCTCTAATCCAGGATTAAAAAGTAAATTGATGAATTTGTGGCTCAAGGTAAGGGGACTTTTTGGTTATTGGTTATTTGGGAAAAACACATTATCATTAATGAAAGCCAATGCTATGGGTTTTCATTGTATTTCACTTGTGATAACAATATTGGGGACTTACTCAAAATTAAACAACAACAACTAATTATTCAGTTGGATTTTGGACATTTGCACCCAGTACTGACTGAACGAATTTTGCACGCATTTGCAAATTTACAATGGTGCTATTGAAATTGGTATCAAAGATGGCCTCAAGTAATTAAGACACACTTTCTTATCGCCGACGTTGCAAGATAAGATAAGCTGGGTCTCTCCACCATACAACTCTTGAAACTGCGCTTCTGATATTGGGTTTGTTCATATGAGTGGCAACCTTTTGGGCCAACAAATGAATTCAAGAGCAGGTCTATCACGGCTGTCTACCTCTCTCTCTATTATTATACCTAGTTATCTAACTGGGTCAATAAATCTCCTCGTCCGTAATTAGGATGGTAGTTATTTATTCACATGAATCAAAGTAAACTCTGAATGTTCTAGTTATCTCAAATTTATCGTACAACAATGGGATTGTCACGATTAGAAGGCGTTGGCAGGATGTTGTATTCGAATTAAGAACCGGAATCCAAACAGCTGTAAAAATAAGACTGGGAATGAAAATGAAATTCATTATATATGTGAATGAAATGCACCTTTGGTAAATTGAGTCCCTAAAAAAATCAGGTACGGATCCAAAATTGATCCTAAGTGGCTCACATCCATTCTTCAAACAATATCTTTTGGCATCAAGATTAATACTGCTTTTCGAAATATATTGTTAATGTCCCATAGCTTCCTACATCTGTGGAGATCCATTTAATTTTTTTGAATGACCTAATTTAGTATAAGAATAGCGCTAAATCCTTTGCAATCCTAGATATAATTTTTACTTACCGTGGGCCAGGAGGCACTTTCTGTGCCCTGTCCATCATCCTTAGTGTTCTTGTCGCTGGATGGGCCGCAACAGGAGCAAATGCTCATATCCAAGTCCGCTCCTGGTCACATATTATTTCCAAGTCGCTGCAGACCGAGTACGAGGAATTGCAGGTGGTTCGGAACAGAGAGCCACAACGCTGTCCATCCCCTTGTCCCTGCAATTTGTTGACCCTTAAATTATCGCAAATGCAAATGCATTGGTTACTTGATGCTGCTGGCATCTTCATGTTCAGCTTGTAAATTTGTCCCCGACGGTCCACAAAGCCAAGGCGCAGACTCTCCTCCAATCCGCGATCAACATCCTTTTGCAGCTGGGGCAGCTCGTTGAAGCGTATATTTCGCTGCTTGGCCAAATGGATGATGATGTTCTCCTTGGTGCCGTGACCGCCAAGCGACACAAAAGCATCACAAATATTCAATGGCTTCATAACTGTAATTTTTAAATACTTCCAATTTGTGGCAATTGCAAGTATGTTTTATATCAGCAAATGTGTAACAACTTCTTCAATTGTCTTGAATTAAGTAGTAAATCTATTGCTTGCTTAACAAAAGAGGAAAAAGAGTATATATATATATATACAATATTTACGGAAGTCGAATTATCGATTAGCAAATATTCCAAAACTATCCATTAACAAAGTTTTTCACTTTTTTTTTAATTAATTATGTTTCTTTAATAGATTCTCGTACACATTGTGTGTTCAGTCCTATAGTAGTCTGTCAACATATGAATTATCTCTGTTGCAGTTTGAAGCGCTTTGTTTTGTTGTCCCCGGGTAAACGTCACACATAATTAACTTCACCTGATCGTGTTTGCAATTGTGTGTGTTTGTGTGTGTGTGTGACTATATCTCTATATATACAAAACTGACGCGCGGTTTTGTCTTGAACCCCTCATCGCATGACGTCATTCGTAGTATAAATAAAAACTGTATTTGAATTTTGCTCGTTCTGAACAGCCACAGTTCTTTGGAATGATTTCACAATTATTAAACTAATTTTAAGTGTTAAGCACTAAGAAACAACACTCGGAATTTTAAAAATAATAATAGCAATAGAACTAACAACTCACTCGTGCGCACAGTGTGGTTTTTTATTAGCTTAATAATATATTTATCAACAACGATAAAAATCGTAGTATGAAAAATTTGATTGCTTATGCGAAAAGCGAATTTATCAAATAAATGTTATCTTTAGCTTGGGTAAACTACAATTTGGTGTTCAAGTTCATTTGCCCAAATCGTAAATTCTTCAGAGTTTATTTACGCCCAATTGCTTTAAGTGTATGCTAATCGCGTTTGCTGTGTGTGTATTTTTATAAATATACATTTTTGCTTGAAATTAATGTGATAAATAGCTATAATCGCAAATATTTTATATATATTCTTTTCTTGCAGCGCCTAAAACGACAAACAAAAAATAGCTGAGCAGCTGTTGGCGACGCAAATACTCGAGAAACAAATACGTGTTTCCCAAAAGGCAACAACAACGCCATAAAGATTTCTATATACAAATTAATATATAATTTGTTGGACATACAAAGAATTAAAATATATTTGAAACTGGAACGATTGAAATTAAAAGGCTTGTGAAACTTTCTGAGCGCGAAATGCAACGGAAATAATAAAATTATATTATTAATAAAAGCAAACCACTCAAAGAGATAGAGAGAGAGAGAGAGTGCGAGAGAGAGACAGAGCGTGAAGAGCGAAAGAAAGAGAGCGCTTAAGCGTGTAAGATTGATAAGCGTTATCAGTCGCTAGCAGGCACGCCTACCAAAACACTGAGCGACGGCGACATGACCGACGAAGATCTCAGCCCGCTGCCGTTTCGACGCGAGCGCAACTTGAGCAATCGCAACTTCAACAAGCGCAACTCGCGTCGCCGCAGCGGCCAATCGTCGACGGATGTGGAGCGACACAGTAGTGCCGTGGACGTGGAGAACGGCGGACAGCGACGCGACAGCACGGCGAGCAGCAGTTCCAGTTCCTTTCAGCTCTCCTACTCGGTGAATTCGGATACGGAGAGTGCGTTCAATCGCCGCTCCATGCTCAAAATGCGTGCCGCCAGCGATGAGACGGCGCCGCTGGAATCGTCGACCCCGCAGTCAACACCACAAACACCGCAAACCCCACAAACGCCCACAACGCTAACTGGCGCAGATCCAGCGCTGCTCGATGTACGTCAGAAGGTGCAACGTTTCGAGACGCTGAAGACGACCATTAGCTATTTGCGACAGGAGCGTCTCAGTCTGAAGCTGCTCGAGAATCGCCGCCAACCGAGCTTTTCGCAGCACGATGCACATGTCCAATATTACACTCCACCTCCGCCACGTCGCATTGCCCTGCCCGGATTGGGCTCCAACAGAAATTCCATATCCAGTGCACACATCGATGAGGTGCGTTCCGAGGATGAAGTCGATCAGATATCCGACTTTGAAGCGGATCCCCATGAAGCCGGCGAATATGTGCTAGACGAGAGCAGCTCTGCGGTGTTGAACAACAGCTCCCCAGATACAGATGAGCTGAAGACACATGCTATGCTCCGATCCATAAGCGCGGATCCAGCGAGCGATAGTTCCTTGCCGCTTAAGCAGCGCAATGAAAAAGATTTCCCAAGGTGAGTACGAAAAAAATCCTACACTTTTTATAAATTTCACATCAATTTGGATTTACGAAAGTATCGGCAAGGTTTTTAAACAGTTAGCTTATCCAAATTCGACTTTTTCAAGAGTTCCAATCATTCTAAAGTATTGCGATTCATTTGAAAGAAAGCCATTTTGCAGCACTTGACTCGAACTTCAATCTTTAATTTTCTATCGCTTACTTTAAAAAGGTATAATTTGAAATTTGTTCCGCCAGCGTTTTCCAACACAGTTCGTTCCAAAATCGAGCTACGCACATTGTTCACTGATCAAAGTTGTGTTTTCCATTTTAGTAGTTTGCAAAGTCGAACATTTAATTAATCGACTTGTCCAAATTTGCTGGTATTCATTGCTGATCTTAATTGGCGAGTGTGTGACAAGGCTGGGCTTGGGAGTGTTAATTAGGTTTCGGATCGGTATTTGGAACCGGTTGCGGCTTGGAGTCAACCGTCAAAATCAAATAAACAAACAGAAACAACTTACACTCGACAAAACGAAATGAAATGTAACAAAATTTATAAAATATGAATCTGAGGAAGTCGGCCAGTCACGTTGAAAAGAAGCTCCAGCTAAAATATGGAGGGCTCAGAACCCAACGATGGCCCAAGCGGCAGCAAGCGGCCAGAACAAATGCAGTTGGCTCCAATCAAGGAAATGAGGACACAAGAGACTCAAGCAGATCTAGGCCCGAAGACTGCATCGAAAAGAGTCAGGATTCCGGAAGTGCTGCCCACCACAGAGTCGCAGGAGAAATACCAGCCAGAATTGGTAAGCCTCAATTCATTGGGCAAGGAGTCCACTGCAATGGCAAGCGAGGAAAGTGCTCGAGAAGGATCAGTTGGATCAATGACCGACAGCCCAAGAAACCTGAGCACGGGAAGTGAAAGGGAAAGCGGCCTCGATGATAGTCAAGCACAAAGACAAACACATCGCAGCTCGAGCATCAACTTTACTATGCATGATACAGAGGGTTTCATCGAGGGGGTGGGTACTCAATTGCCGTAATCGCCGTCGCATCGATATTATTTCTTGCTAGCTTTCCAGCTGACTGGTTTCATAGTCACCGGTGTCTCCATGTTCATGCTAATCATGATCTCCTGGCTCGCAATCTCACAGCTGTCATTTTTCCTAAGCCTCTTGACAGATGCAGCCGTTGCCCTGCATCGTTCCTGCGGCAATTTCAATATGTTTCAAGGACATCGCGATCCCGTCAAGCATATCAAAAGGGTAAGGTCTGCTGCTCAAGCAGAGGGCTTTTCGAATTTTGCCCTGTAAGAAAATACTTGCTAACTGAAATTACCTTCAATAATCCCCCTGGCCTGAATCATACACCACCACATACACAAGATACAACACAATTACACCCAATCTCTATGGTGCTGTTGCCTTCGTGTGGGCGTCGCCTTATCAGCAGGCAATTGGAGACGCCATGTGATTCATTCAGTGTAACCAGCCTTGCTGCAGTATTTTTTTTATCTCATGCGTAGTTGTTTTTCTTGTCGTTATCATAATGTTCTTCGGAGCTAGACTAGTAGTCAGTGATAAGTGCTATAAAAAGCTCAACGTGTTTTGACCGATACAACATTTTTATGTTTACAGAAATTATCGAACTACGCCCAGGAGGAGGACTGAAATCATTGGAACAACAAACCATGAACTGGTTGGCAAATTTCATTCAGTCTACCAGCCCAAAGAGGAGTAAGTATATCCCTCTATTCTTTATGCCAAATATTTACGAAATCCTCTTTTTTTTTGTAGAGAGGATGAGACTGAGATTGAGCTGCGAGATAAGAGCGATAAGTGTGTTCATCCCATACTCGAGGAGCTGATCCACACTGAGGAGACGTATGTGAATAATCTGTTCACTGGCTTGGAGAACTACGGCAATATATTTCAGCGCAAGGATCTCCCGTTGGGATTGCGTGGCAAGAAATATGATCTCTTTGGTAATATTGAACAAATCGCCGAGTTCCATCGCGATGAATTTCTTCCCATGCTCCATCGCAATCGTCGTGATCTAAAACGTTTATTCGATGAGTTTCTACAGTTTTTGGATGTGAGTAGTGAACGAGTTTGAATATATATAGATATAGTTGTTAATATATATACACTTTGATTTTGCAGCACGACTGTTTCTATGGCTATGTGATCTTCACGATGAACAAACAGAAATCCTTGAAGCTGTGTGATCTCTATAAGAATTACTTTACAGTAAGTAAAGCTGGCAACTATCTGGGTTATTCAACTCGTCAGTTTCTTCTTTCTTCAATCTCCTCCACAGAGCATACGTTTGGAGCGCGATGATAAGCTGGGCATCAATAGCTTTCTGGTGCAGCCCATTCAGCGCATGGCGCGTTATCCACTGCTCCTTACGCAGTTCATCAATGTAAGCAGGCAGTTGTCCCAGTTCAAGCTATGACTACAATTTGATATCTTAAATTTTGTATTTTTGTAGACATTCTTCAAGAATCGTGACATTGTAATGAAGCCACTGATTGAGTCCTGCTGCCGTCTGGAGAAGCGACTACGTACTTTACTAACCACAACCAATGAATCGGAGATCATCAACGATATTGTGGACTGCAACGAGGTGGGTTTTGTTGCAAACATGACCAGAAAGTCAATCAACTAATGCTGTATCTTTTCTGCTTGACAGTTCAACGTGTTTTATCAGGGCAAGTTCCGTAAGGTTAGCGAGTTTCAGGTGCTGGATCACAAGCTGAAGCGTACCTATCGTTCCAAAGTCTTTATATTTGACAAGTGCATCATCTATACGGAGATTAAGGGCAAAAGTTTGCTATTCCACGGTCGCTATCCCTGCGAGCATATTGGCATCTCGGCCAAATCCAAATGCTTTACTCTCTACTATGAGCGCCGCAAGCAGCAGGAGTGTGAATTCACAGCTGATCCGGCACAGATACAGGTCTGGCTGGATCTTATACGTGATATGATCAACAGTTTTGCCAATGAGGAGCGGCAGAAGCTGCAGGAACGTTACTCCCGTGAAAATGATCACTTGCATCGCAAGGCGCCAAGTTTTTCGCTATATCGCGACTCGAATCGCTTCAGCTCGGACAGTGGAATTGGCAACATGTGGATAATGCCCAAGCCGGAGGAGGAAGCTGGAGGCAATCGCACCACTTGGTATGCGGCCACATGATCAGTCAACATGGGAAGCACTTCCCTATCTATGTCTGGACCAAAAAAACAAAAAAAAACTATGTCCATTTCCATGTCCTTGTTGACCTGTGAAACGCAACGCTGTACGTTGGGGGCATCAGTTTGGACCTGAGCAGCCTGTGCAATAAGCCAACTTCATATTGAATGTTCTAGAGTAGATAGCTGGCTTCTTTTATTATTAACTTAATTCGTATTAACTAATTTTATTCAAAATCCAAAAGAAAAAAAGACAAAAAACAATGAAAAAATGTATAAAACAATTTAAGCCTAAAGCTGAACTACCAAATATTGTCAATTAAGTTAATTGTATTATTTAAAAGCAATGTATTTTTGTTGTCACAAGTAAATAAATTTGTTGTTATTATTACGTGCACCGAGGCGAGTTTATTTTCAAAGATTTAATTGTATTTAGACATATGCCCTAGAAAAAAGTAAACTATTTGGTGTGGACTCCGAAGGGATGTGTCGAGATTTGACGAGAACTGCCATCAATATATAGTTTCCGATTAAGCAAGGATTTTTTGAATTTTATTTCCATTTGCTCGGCGAGTTTTGTTTGGTTTCTTAGAATGCATTTCGATAGACAATGCCATTGTGTTTCTAACAATGTCTCCTTCGAAAATCGAAATTATATGTATTCCACCGAGTAAGAGTTATTTTTGTCTTTTAAACTGCATACTCATGTCTATCTATAATCCATTTTTAATCTGTATCTGATTCTTTTATATAATCATATCATTCAGATTTATCTATTTTAAAAGGCCAATTAGGAATTTAATCACAAACATTTGGGTATGCTTGAAAGATATGCATGTTAATAAAAACCTTGACAAATGTCACAGATGAGCTCCTAACTAATTGATGTGCAAAACATAAAAATCTATGATAAAATGTGCAATGAGAATACGTCAAAACAATCAAATTTATAAATACAAAATTCGCACGCCACTGAAAATGCTGCGGCACCCGCTCCACCCCCGCCATTAAATGGCCATCCATTGATTTGGCTAATAATATGCACACAGCAGCGACAGAGAATAACTTGTTTGGCACTCGAATAACTTGTGACATCACTTTGAAAATGTGTAAAAATAAAAAACAATCACACACAGCACATAAATAAATAATAAACATTGTTGGCTGCTCTTTAATTTATGCAATATGTTTGCAGACTGCTGTTCGCAGCGGGGTATGCAGCTCATCAATCGCGCCCAGCGAGGCACAGTGCCAGTAAAAATTGTCCAATTCGCGGTATTCGGGCGACTCTGTCCACCAATTGTTGCCACCATGGAATTTAGTGGGTTCGGCATATGCGAGCAGCAACAAAAAATCAATTACAAAGAGTACAAATTTGCATTGTGTTGACGATGTTGACGGCGACAAATACAACAATAATAAAGTATTTATTTATATATATGCACACATACAGACGCTACAGAGTGATCTCTGTGAGATCATCGCCGCAAATTTGCATACAGCTAAAGTGTAGCCAATGAAATGTGAAAGCTACGTTTTAGCTATTAAGTGAGGCACAACTAACTAACTAATACAAGGGTTAATCATCATCATGGCGGTCAAATGGCGAAGTACTTCTTAAATTACAAATAATCTTATAAATTTCTTAAACTAAATATGCAAATGCGTTTAACTTTAAAGAAGCCAAAATAAAGTTTATCTGCACAACAACTTATAATTATAATCGCAGCGGTAGGCATAATTACAGTTAAGAACATTAACCAATAGCAAACAAATAATTGCCATAAATGAACCAGACCATCTCACAAATGAGATCAAAAGCAAAAGTGAAGAATTATGAATACCAGCAGATATTTAAATATTTTTACAGTTTCAAATATTTGTTTATAAACAAATACCTGACGCGTGCTACCAAAGACGCAAACAGCATGCGTGAAGGAAAGAGGTAGAGAGAGAGAGAGAGAAAGAGAGTTCACTGAGAGAGCGTGTTGAGCTTTTGCTATAAAATTTAGCTGATCGAAGCGCAAAAGCTTGCAACTGGTAAACGAGTAAGCTTTATGGCAAACTTTTGCCCAGTTGAATTTCACATTTGCGACGCAGCGGTTCACTGCGACTGAAAATGCGCCGATCTTGCGCACGGTTTTAATTAAACGAGCTAAGCGTCAATTAGTGTATTGTATATTATAGTGTATATTACTATAAATGGCCTGTCCGAATATCGTCTAGTGGCGAAGTGACCGTGAAATAAGTGTACAATGTTTGCGATTGCTTGGTTCGATGTAATACCCGTTGCGGTCACATTTATCGCTATATTTTTGGTGCAAGTGTTAAATGTCTATTTCCAAATACTGAGCGGTACTACGGCGCCAAAGAATGCTGATATCGTTGACACTGTGAAAGCTGAAACGGAGTGCCCGATACCGTTCAACGGTGGTGCAACAACACCGAAAATAACAAACAAAAATGGATCGATTTCGCCGACCATATCCAATGGCAAGTTGGAAAAGCAGAGCAGCCTTTTGGATACCGATAGGTGGGTTAAAAAAATTCGTTACGCCTCCTCTCTGATATTGCTTTAAATGTGTTTTTTGATTTTTTCGCTTTCGAGAAAACATTTTTCCCAAACAGCTGTCAATCACATGTCACAGTTCCCCAAACATATTATATGCTATTTAGGTTCTTATATGCATTTCGTGGATGGGCCATTCGCCCCTTTCCAACATATTATACTGGGCGTATACGCGATAAGATAACTCACTTCTTAATACGGTTAATATCTTTAGCATTGTTGTTCATTGCTAGATCCAACACTTCTGCACACTTAACCATCGGAATTAAAACCAGATAAGGTTGTTATTTTTATAAAAGACTGTTTGTTTAATGAGCCATAGATTTTATTAGCGTCCAACGCAAAACGGATGCGATGACAAGCGAAACATTTATTGGCATGAGGAATCGTTACTCTACTGCATAAGAGACTTGTAGTTCATTAATGTGTTATAAGTATTTTTGTTATCGCAGCTGGCGTTTTATGTAATTTATTGGTCTTTATTTGTTGAGCTATAAAAAACACAATTCTTAGAAATGGAACTTGGTCGCAATTTGTGTTCAGTTGAAATAGGTTTTCTGCTGGTATAAAATTTGATTCTCAATTAAATTCCAATTAACAAGAATTGAAACGTTTCGGTTAGGTTAAGCATTGATGGCTTAATTTGCGAACTTAGTTCCAGGTTCAGTTTTGTCGCAAACTTTATATGCCTCCATCAAATCAAAGTTATAGTTTCTTATCACCTGCTACTTGTAATTTATTCGTATTGTTGTTCAATGTATTTTTATACCCACATTTGTTGGCCCCCCTCGTTTTTTGTGTTTCTCATCCGTTTGTGCATGCGTTTTTGTTCTATGTTTACAGTGGCATCTCATTGACCTCTATCAGCACAACAACTGCAGCAGCCGCAACAAATGGTGTAACAGCAACAACACCACCGTCAACGTCATCACCAACACACAATGCACACAATGGTTTCCTGACACATACCATCAGCTTTGAAACCTTGAGCGATGAGTAGTAAGTAACATATAATCCAAACCTGCTCACCCCCATATATGCCGACCGCAAAGAACCCTATTTCACAAGAAATTACTAATTAAGAAGAAATTATTAATTAATTCCTCCCGTTTAGCCATGAGGACGAGGACACTCTTTCGCTAGAGAATCTCTTTCCCTGCGATCAAACGGAAATCTATGCCTCCAAGAAGATCAGTTTCATTATCGATGAACTCATTCAGACTGAAGTCAACTATGTTAACAATCTGCGCAAAGGACTCACCAACTACGGCCAGTTGCAGCAGTGTGAGGATCTGCCGGAAGGACTAGCTGGCGATCAACGACAGAAGCTGCTGTTGAGCAACATCAGCGAAATTCTCGAGTTGCACGAAAAGGAGATTCTGCCGCTGATGTTGCGCAATCAGCGTGATCTGAAAGGTCTCTTTGATGAGTTTGCCACACAATTTGAGGTAAGTTAGCGTGGGCTTACTTACTTACGATTTGCTATCGGCTTTTTGCCACGACCTAAAGCAGTCGTCAACTCCACAAACGTGGCTCGCAGCAGCTGTTTGGCCGGTTCTGAAGCAGCCGAATAGTTTGCCAATCAATCAGTTTACCGCCCAAGCAAATTACCATTTCAAATATTTGCTATGCGCTTCTTTTCTTCTTCTTTTAACAGACAAGTTGTGGGGTTCATTATAGAAAATAATGGAGTGTCTTTAATCAAACGGGAACCTTGCTTAAGCTTTTCGAATTGCGTTTTTTGCTTATGTATTAAAAAGCCATCAGTTTTCACGGCCCAGGAAGTTGACGCAGAAAGTTATATATCTATAATGAAAGTATAAACAATAAGGTAAACGTGAGACATAAGATCAATACAAAATCGGGACGCTCGGATTGACACATCGAAATTAGTTTAATAAACAATGGCAACTAGATAACATAATTTACATAATCTACAGATCAACTAGTTGATTCAGTAATTAAGTTGCTTGGCTTCGTAAGGGTATTTCGATTTTCAGTGCTGCATAATTTGCGTTTTTATTCTCTGTTGGTTTTTTCCATCACTTGACTATTTATTTGCTGACTTAAGTGCGACACCGGCAACGCTTTAGATGATTGACGATTTCGCGTCTTTAGATTTCGTGTTTTAAGATTGTTTTATGATTTTTAAATATTTTACTTAATGCTCGTGTGCAGTTCTAAAATCGTTTTCCGCTAGCTTACTGACTGGCGCTTTTTTATGGACCTTTTTTTTGCGGTCAAGTAATTAATGCAAATTAATCTGAGCGATGACATCTGCAACTGAGTTAGAAATACGGCAGGAAAACAGTGTTTAAATTTATTTGTTAATCGCTTTGAGCCATAAAAGAAAATACGATTTAAATAGCACACATATTTAATGCCCAGCTAAAGTATATGTTGTTAATTTGTTGTTAATAAAATAATGAGTTATTCGTTTATTCAAGCACATTTATTCACACCTGTTGACAAGTGTGTCACGATTCTGATAATTCTTTGACCATGACAATCATTAGTATGCTCGAGAGTCTTGAATTTTTTGAATATTTCTTATTTTGAGCACATATCGTGTTGCCAAGAAAATCAATGTACAACTGTGTTTGGTTTTGAGAGACAGTAACAAGATACAAGATACTTCTGCATAGGCCAAGCCCAGTGTAGAATTCATGCAATAATTCCGTTGTAGCAAGTAATTGTCTAGACAAGCAACAATAATAAACTTCAGTTTTAAGCCCACACGACATGAGCGTAAATCATCTAGTGTTGTATAATGAAAGACTACCATATACCCTGGTACCTGATCAAGGTAAACAATGCAAGCTAAATATTAAGTACAAATTGATAAACACACAGAACGTTGCCTGTTTGCGACTCAGGCAATTAGCGAGTCGAACAATGATGACGAACATTTTCATAGATTTCCGATACCCCGTAAAGTCTCCACTGATAAGATTGAAATAATCGCGGAAATATATACGACAAGCTTTGAAGCCGTCATTTTGAAATAATGAAACTCCAGCAATTAAATCCATTGTACATATGTATGTGTACTCAAAATATTTTGCTAGCCGGCATTTGGTGCTGACGTCATCAGATTTTGAGCGCCTATTGTGAGGCTTGGCAAACGCAGAGCTTTATACATATTTGTTTGCATATATGTATTTATATCTATAGTGTGCTCGCTCGTCTGTTGCGCTGCTTAAAATAATGAAAATAGCTCAGTGTTTTTGCTTTTATTACAAATGAGATAAGGTCGCAAAGGGAGAGCGTTTTGCTATAATGTAAATATTCTTTGATGAGTTTTTTGTTGTGTTTTGTGTTCGTTTTTTTTATGGAATCTGTAAGTGTAGCAAGTGTTTCGCAATTGCGGCAACATGTGGCCAGAGACAGCTCCAAGTGTTGACAGTCAAATAATCAATTTAAATTGAATCTGCCAGACAGCTTTGTATATATATATGTGTTTGTACAAATATGTGATCTTATGTCATGTCGATTTCCCAGAATGTGCGCAGTTGTCTCAACATTGCCAGCATACGCTTAGCAGGTAACATTCTCGAGACCCCTTTTCAATGTTGGGCGCTTAACGTCTGAGAAGATTTTGAACAAATCCCTGGCTTAATTCTTAACAAACATGCCAACTGATTTATGTTTTCGTTATCTCCGTCGCTCTTCTCTCACCCCAGCTGAATCACAGCAAAATGAGCAAAGTAATTTTGAAATGAAAAGAAGAAAAAAAAGTATTGATCATAAAAGTTTGTGCGATTTGTTTATACATATTGTTTTGCCATATTTTGGCAACGTGTTGTGTAAACAAATATATCTAACTGGATGGCTGATTTGAATTTCCTTTCAGCATTTTGTCTAACGGATTAATGAGGCTTTTCAAAAAATAATTGGCCATTCGATAAGTTTTCCCATTTCCATCATTTAAGACCAAACATTAATTTCGCATAGCTCTGCGTTTATCTACGATTCTCTTCACATTTTATTTGTTTTTATTTCTGCTATTTAAGCAGTTGTTCATTTTATGCTCACTAAACTTGTCCGCTCAATTTTTGGTCATAAATCTCACAAAAAATCGCTTCAAAGGCAGCCATAAAAAGCTTGTCTGTTTAATTTATAAATTGCCTTCAACTCGTGACCAACTTGTTGATTCCAGCCAACTCGCACAATAAGTGAAAATTTATATCTTTTTTTATAGATTAATTGAACGCTGATTACTAAACAATGAATCTGCCAGATATTTACCACAATTATCAAGAATTCTAGCTGGCATTTTAACAGTTCAATTAATATATATAGTCATAATGTTGGTAAGATAAATAATCATTTTCTAACGTTCTCAAAAAGCCTATAAATCTATCTACATACCTCGAACTATGTTCAGATGCATCTTCTTTCGCATATGTGAGAAACAGCCGGATCTGATCATTATATCGTCTGTCAGTAATAAATGGTGGCCAATTTCAGCGATTTGCTGTCTTGATGATGATCTATGATCCCATTTATAACATTAAACCATGATATCGCTGTATTTAAATGCTTGGGTTTGTTGAGAGCATGTCTGCATAAAAATTATTCACATAATATTAAGTCATGTTCGTATGGTACAGGTTTCAGGTATTTGTGCTCATGCCTTAGATTAGCTGTGGAAATACTTTATGCATAGCTGCGCCCTTTTCAATTTGGCCAAGACAACTTAAAATCTTGGGCACATTAAGAGTCTGATAACTCCACCCATGTTAACCTTACCTAACCCAACAGTTACTTGACTGTCATAAAAACAAAGCTGTTTGTTTCTGTTGTTTCGTTAGCAAATACAGTTCACATGGCTCCATTTTCGTGTCTGGGCATTAACCATATTTCAATTTTTGGTCGCCGTATCAGCTTCTCAGTCCTCCATTTGGCACAGGCACAGGCACAGACATGCTTAAATATAGGTGTCTATATATTTGTGCCTGTTGGCGAAATCATAATTTTTGAGTATTTAAGTCACGTAATTCCACACCGCACACACGCACACACAATCGGAACCAACTGCAAACCAACTGTGAACCTTGGCAAAGCCACTGAAAAATTGATATTCCACTCGTTTGCCTCCCTCAGCACACCGACTCGACCATTTACTCTTGCAATGCAACAATTCCAAACTGGCTCAAAATGCAAAAATAGTCATGTATTTTGCTTGGCTTAGTTTTTGATGCATTTAATTTGATTATACGATTGGGGGCGAATGTTGAGCTCAGCCCCCTCAGTCCATCCCTCTTCCTCTAGAGCAAATCAAAACCTATAATCAAATGGAATAATAATTATACGATATGCTGACAGCCATGAGATTAGTTGACTTAATTCATTGGTGTTGTGGCAACATTTGCATTTGCCTCGGGCTTCTTGATTGTTGATACTCGTCTGTCTCAAAATGTTGGCAGCTGGCTTCTAGCTGCAGGCTGCATTTGCATGTCAAAAGTCTTCAATTATTGCATTAAGCAATTGTCGCACGTGTCAGTTAGAGAATCAGTAAACCAAACACACCACAAATGCGAATGTATCTCTACAATGCCAGCTAAACAATATTTGGCCGAGGGTATTTTCTATATGAATATGTTATACATTTTTTTGGTACTGAGTCATTTGCATTGTGTCTAAATTGCTATGAAAATTGTTCATTTTAAATATACGTATACCCTGTAAATAAAATCGCAAAGAGTATATACACGAAAGTATAAAAGTTTTTAGCTAACTCACAATTCAAAATCGTAATCTTGATAATCAAATTATTCCTTAGATATTTATAAAAATAAAATTTTAACTTAGTTTTTGTGTACTTATGTATGTAGAGTGCAGAGTATTTCATAGTCGATCAAACTAGTCGCTTGCTTGACAAAATGTTTTGCTAATTTGTAAACTAAATTATATGTTTGTGTGTCAAAAATGATTATTTTATTTTCGTTATATATGAAATTATTTTAGGACAGATATATACTAGTTCAGATGTGACTGACAACTCACCTAAATGTTTTATAATTAAACATATGCTTTAAATATTCACAGAAAAACCGTTTGTATTGTTACGTGGACTTCACCATGGGCAAAAAACAATCTATGCAGTTGCGTCAAGAAAATCGTGAATGGCTGCTGGTAAACATCAATTAAAATATATATATGTTTAACAAGTATAAACAGTTTGCCATTCTTTATAGAGCTATCAAACGAGAATAAAAGACAAACTGGGCATCGACAGTTTCCTAGTGCAGCCCATACAAAGACTGACCAGATATCCATTGCTGCTCCAGCAATTCATATCGGTAAGTGCATATCTACATTTATGCTGAGACTGTTTAAGGACTATTTGTAATCCACAGGAGTTCTATAAGACGGGCATTAGCTGTAAGCCCGTTCTGAGTGCCGTTTGCAAGTTGGAAACGCGTATGCGACGCCAGCTGGATGTGGTCAATCAGGCAGAGGAGATACCCAACATAGACGAGCTCAATGAGTTCGATCTGCTGCAACAGGGCAATTTTCGTCGCTCCACGGAGTTCGATGCGCAGTATTTTCCGACAAAAAAGAAATATCGGGCTAAGATCTTTCTGTTCGATCGCTGTTTGGTCTGCACAGAGGTGCGCAAGCGTCGGTTAGCCTTCCGCCAGCACTACAATTGGGAGCATGTGGAGCTGCAGCGTCCGCTGGAGATGGCCACCTCCAATGCCAATAAGACTATCAATCTGCTGATCCGGCAGCAGGATAAGGATAAGCCCAAGCGTGAGGAGTACTCCTTTGTCGCAGCAGAGGCATCCGTGGTGAAGCAGTGGCTTCTGGCCACCCACAAAATCATTGAGATCGCGCGATACGAGCAATCCCAGAGGAATACCTTCAGTCTGCCCATGGATCTGGTGCTAGGCGTCGTCTTGGCCATCTGGCTGATATGGCAGTACTTGTAGTGCTAACTGTACTATATACTTTATACTATCTACGATTTAATTTAGAATAAAGCTAAGTTATTTGTACACGTATTTTGCTACAGTGCCGGTCACATTGCTTCCCTGCCTGTCCGAGCGTAAAATAAGCTTGCTGCAGTTGGCAAATATTTATGATAAATTGCCTTTGCAGTGCCGCCCTTTTGTCCTTGCCCAGCTGCCAGCTCCTGCTCCTGCTCCTGCTCCTGCTCTAGTTCTAGTTCTCGAGCACCAGGCGAATGCGAAATTTAAATAGCTTTTCATTTTTTTTTCGCCACATGCAGACACACAAACTGGCTGCTTTTTTGGGGCCATCCTCGCTACACGTACCGGGGTACAGTGGCTACCAAAAATGTTATGACAAATCTATTTGTTTAGAATTTATGACAGAATGCATCAGAGCGCGCCACAAGGAAACCTGTCTCGGGAAGCTGAAACCTTATAGAGCGACTAATGGCCCATTGCGACGAATTTGAAATGCAGTTTAACATTTGATTCCCTTAAAACTTCTATATAAGTAATAAATTTGTGAATTTATTTAGGGCTAAATGTAAGCTTGTTTTTTATGAGTTCAGCCCAAAAGTATGCCATCTGAAATATTCAATATAATTGCCTTTGTCGCTTCAAATAATAACAGTCTGCAAATAGAGTTCATCTCTAAAGCATATTTAAATAAAACGTAAACGAGTTTAAGAACTTTATTATGTTAAATATTTCTTGACCACTGTGTCGAGATGTGAAAAAAAATCGCAATCAAAGCCCATTGCTTTGATTATCCGGTCAAGCAATTCCAAAACATAATCATCTATATCTGGACGAAAATTGCATGGCAAAGAGCGCTCTCAAAAGGCCGAAATGCAAACTGGCCCCAGGCCAATCAAATGTGAGCAGAAAAAAGCTCGCTAATGAAGTTAAACAAGCGCGCCCAGAAGTATGCAGTGTACATTTTCAAAGTTGTCTTCATAGAAGTCTCTATGTGTGTGTGTGTGTCTGCTTTTGTATGTGTTTGTTAGTGTATGTTGTGCTTTGCATAGTGACAAAATTTGCACAAAAGCAATTTGTTAAGAGCACACACAAAGAAACAAGCAGCAAAAGAAGAACGCAACGCGACTTGCTTGACATGTGAGTGCTGCCAGATGGAGGCGGGCAGGGAGGGGGAGGGGGCGGTGTGGTACCCGCGTTACGGCATTTTTGGTGCTGCCAGCTGATTTTTATGCATGCAGCAAGCAGCAAGCAGCTCAGGCCCTCGTTGTGTTGCCTTATTGTATTATGTCAGTTAAGTTGTCGCCGTTGTTTGCTTGAAGGATAAGGGATAATGCCGTGTCCCTTACCAGGCAGCTTAAGTGTATTAATGTCTGTCAAGTAGTTGTCGCAAAGCTGACGTGTATGCAAATCATTTGACATTTTTATGAGCTAGCTTAAATAGAAAATTCGAAAACGAAAAAGAAAGCCGGAAAAACCAAAAAACCAAAATGAACCAATTGCTGTTCAAGTGGCAGCCGTTAAGTTTTTTTCTATTTTTTTTTTGTAAGCTGCGCTCTGCAAGTTTGTAGTCTGCATAGACTTGTGAGTAAATATTTCAATATTTTTTCAGGCCATTGGCAACAGTTTTTTGGCACGCCTCTCACGTAGCTGCCCACATGCCACATGAACGTTTTCCTTTGCCCCAACATTTTTGCTCAAAATGCATAATGGCAAAAGCAAAAAGTAGTCGATAATCATGAGCAAAGCTCGACCAGCGGATGTCCTGTACTAAGTTGTGGTGATCCTTCAAAAAACCATGAACAGAATCAGAACCTAAATCGGCCTTGCAGTTGCTGCTGAAGCATATTAAAAAAAAGCCTATAGCGTTTGTTGTGGATATCTGTCCCGACAATTTCTACAATCTCCACTATTGCCGCGTTATCAAAGCTATATTCTATATATATGTATTTTTATTTGCACAGGGTATCGGTGGCATTGGCACACAATTCACAATATTGCGCCTAAAAGCTGGCAATAGAATTGTAAAATGTCTTGAGGCATAATTTATTTGAATTTAACATGTGCGCGCACGTACTCAAGAAGGCCAAGTTGGAAGAATGGGCTGAAAGCAAGGCCAAATATGTTTTTTGGCCACACAGCCCCACCATATACACACACACACACAACAAATTTGGCAAGTAATTGCGCAAATTATTGCACGTAGTAACATCCGCCCAGGCGTAACATATGTCTGAGCTGTTGTCTAGGCGCCGCAGCTGGCACTCGATCACACTCGAAACACACACACACACACATACACACCTACGCACACACTCGCACACAAACCCATCACAGTTCACGCTACATTAAATTAACTTGACATATTCTGTTGGCAAATTGCGCTGGCACGCAACTGTTGCTAATTTTTACTTAATATGCCGCACAAGCTCATCCCCCCCATCAACCAGCCTTCAGCCCATGCCTAAGCTATAATGCAACACTTTTGGGGGCACACTGATGTCCATCTAGTTCATTGGTTTTGTGCAACACATGCTCGATATGCTCATATGTGCGTATAGTATAAATTATCCAATTCACGCCTCAGCGCAGTTGTCGCCCATTTGCGGGCAGGAGAGGGATGCGACAGCAGGATACATAAGGACACACAAATTGTATTACCTCGCATGTAAATGCAACACTTAGGCACGCATCCAAACTCTAGATTCCAACTCCAACTCCCTGCTTTCCGTTCCGCATTCTCATCTTCAACTCAATCGAAGGGCACTTGTGTATGTGGATTTTTGTATTCGTATTTTCGAGTGTATTCCGTTTGTCTTTCGGTATTTGGGCTTGAAAAAGTTCCAATTTCTGCTGTCAAATGGCACGTGAAACAATGCGTTAGGCACAAATTGGTGGGCTGACAACAAGGGATGCGGGGGGTTAGGTAAAAGAGCACAGTGGCACTGACAGTCCAATATGTAATGCAAGTTGTGTAAAGATATTCAAATGATATTCAAATATTTTTGATAAAAAATTAATTATTATAAATATTTATAAAGTGTGCTTTAAAAGTCGTAATTTACATATTTGCCTATTTTTAATTAATATTATTAACCTTATGAATATTTAAAAACATATGCTTACTTTTCATAGCAATCGAAACCACTGTGCGCCAGTTCTTTGGAGCTGTTGTTGGCACAAATCAAGCAAAACGACAATGCCTATGCGAATGTGTGAATTTGTGGACGATGACAACTGATAATAGATCGAATTACACACGCTCAGCACAGCAGAAGCCCCAAAACGAGATTCCTGACTATCCGGGCCAGATGGTAGAAGGCCGGGGGTGAGCGAGGCAAAGCGGTTTCTGTTCTTGTGCGAGTTCCAATTGTGTTGGGTGCAAATGTGAAAAATGTCTAGCAGGCAGGCTGGCAGGCAGTCGCACGTTTCACACACACACACACACTCACGCATATACACACACACAAAGGACACGACCCATAAGACCCGAAAATGCGGCGCAGCATTAGATAAAAAACAAAGGCATGTAATTTTTGTAGCATGGCCGTAAGCCGCAAAACGAGCAGAGACCGAAAGAGAGAGAGAGAGAGAGAAAGAGGGGAAGAGAAAGAGACGGAAAGAGTCGGGCTTGCAAAACGGAATCGGAAACGGAAACGCTTGATAATCGCAGAGTGCGAAAATGCAGCGTCAACTGTGTCTGTGTAAGGTAAAAAACGTATCGAATGTTGCTACCAAGGATGATGAGGATGATGATGATGATGACGATAACACCGACAATGATGATGAGGATGATGATGCCTGATGGCTGATAATGTGATGTTCGAGAAAATGATGGGATGGACCAAGGGCTTGGAGGCTTAAATCACGTATACACGCACTGATAAATGCGCCCTGCTAAGTGGCATGTTTTGGGTTAAATGCGGTGTAAAATGTGTGAACCCCACAGCTAAGTAATAGCATAATAATAACAGAGAGAGAGAGAGAGAGAGAGAGAGAGAGAGAGAGGGAGAGAAGGCAAAGGTATATGGTAAAAAAACCAATAGTAAATAAAATAGCATTCAATAAAAATTAAATTGAAATTTAAAAAATAAATAAGTACAAAATAAAAGTTTTCTTTTCGAGTGTAGTATTTAAGCTTAACAGTAACTCAATAAATAAATATAAAAAGTAAAATATTTCATTAAAAAATAAATATATGCCATGCAACTAATTGAGCCTGAAATGTTTTCACTGTGTAGCAAACAGGTCGCGCTGAGTGACAGTTCAGTTAGCTGCCAAGACGGTAACTGTCATCCCGGGCGATGTGACGCGTATAAATCGCCCAGTTGGCGGAGGCTCACCTGGCGTGCCAAAACATATGGCACTCGGAAGGGCTACGACAGAGTTGTGTACATACATCTTGCTTACAGGCCAGCGCCAAATTGAAATTTAAAACGGGAAAACCAATAAAAAACAAGTTACACACAGACGACGACGACGACAAGGACGAGGCGGAGGACGACGAAGATGTGGACGACAACCAAGAAGGCGGCAATACAAATTGGAGCGACGACAGCTCAAAGGCTCGCTGTGTCTCCCAGCCCCGGACACACAATCTACAATCTGCACGGGACCCAAACCCCCAAACCCCAAGTGCAATTCGCGCCCATCGTGCATACAAATGTCGTGCGCTAAAGGATAATATAATGCAAGTTGTTGAAGAATAATGGTTCTGCCAGAAGACAACAACGTCGCTGCCAATGTCTAAGGGACTAAGCATGTCTGCCAAGAAGACCCAGCTCCCAGCCCCCCATCCCCCATCCAGTCAAAACTCAGACATGAGCTGCTCTGCCCTGTTTGCTGCACTACAACCAGACGGACAATAACGATGCCAGGCAGCAATGACAGGCGATTTTAATAGAATCCATGCCAGGATGTGGGGATGTGAGGTACGGCAGCTAGTGAAGTGAGTGCGGGGAACAATGATATTAATGCTTGGCCTATGACATCGACTTGCTGTCATTGATTTGCTGAGATGGCGTCCAAAAGCATGTTATGAATACGTTAGCTATTCAATCGTCATTCACTTTAATTTGATCGTTGTGCTGAAAAACTATTTAAATGAAATCAATTGTTGGCCCAGCTCAAGAACTATGAATAGTTTGAGCAGATCAAATCAGATGTATTCAATTTCACAGATAAAACATTATGGCTTGGTGTTCTCTGTATACAATCTGAATATTTTTCTTGTTAGCTGACTAGCTGTTAGCATACTTTCAGAATCAGATACACTAATTAGCCAGGATATTCCTTCAGAAACCACGCTCTCAAGTAGTACGTAGTACACGAAAATCTCTGCCAAATAGCATGCATATGCATGCTTATAAAAGCCACTTTCCCAATATAATAAAAATATGTAGTATAAACCATAACAGAAGTGAGTTCCAAAGGCTAACAGAGGAGTACAAACATATATCAAGCAAACCGACTGCAGGTTTTACAAGCGTATAAAAATTTCCACATGCTTACACAAAAATTGCCAATTAAGCGCATTTATGACTGCAACGCGAGAAAATATGTGTGGCATGCAACTAGGCGCTGCTGGACTTGGGACCTGTCCATTGGGTGGCTCATAAACATGCTTAATGTGGAGACGACGTGTGCACTCGTTGCGGACTCTGGATTATTAAGAAACAATGAAGCAAGAAGTGCTGCAAGGCAAGAGACAGAGAGAGAGACATGGAGAACGAGAGAGAGAGAGAGAGAGAGAGAGAGAGAGAGAGAGACAGACGGTTGCAAGTATGCAATAAAAGCGGACACATAATACCAAGTTTATGGCGCAAGTTAAAACCGGAAACTAAATAGTTGACACCGCGCAAAATGCAGCACAGACTCTGCCGGAGGATTAACATTTACTACTGCCAAGCGACAGAGTCAACATCACGTTGCGACCACTTCCTTGACGTATCAGTTGTGGGTGGAGGGGGTGGAGTTGAGGGTTGTTCGTGTCTGTTTTGGGGGTAGCTGACTCGTAAAGCGCCACCGAAATGACAACATAATTTGTAATTTGAATTTGTTTCGTGTTCGAGCATAAGCAATGAGCTCGAAATGCCAACATTGAGACCAGACTCACTCCGACGGCCGACAGATGGTGGTGGTGCATCCATGGTCAGCCGGAGAGTTATCAAAAATTCAATTCGCGTTGCGATTTGCACTTTGCTGGACTTTTATGACTTATCAAAACTTATCTTGAGGTCCCACTTCCCTTGATTTTGAATACTATAACCAAAGTTTTATATATGTTTTTTGCCTGCTTGCTTAGTTCCTAAATTAGCTTCTAGGAAAAATCTAAAAAAAATAAAAACATTATAAGTAGAGTCAAAACTTTACTGTCAAAAAATCTGATAAATGTAAAACTTTACTCACATAACTCAAATTAATTAAATCAAAACAGAAAGTGATTTTAAACCGGAAATTAATATAACTAAAACAGGAAGCAGCTGTCATAAATAAGTCGGAAATGTTCAGATGTAAAGGGCATAAACCGAAATAGCTCAACACAGGTAAATGAGTTCAGTTCACAGCAAAACAGAATTAACCCCAGCTGTCCACGCTGCACTTTTTCTTTTTATACCTTGGCTTGAGGTAAATGTTAGCCAATAGCTTTTCATTTCACTTAAAGCAAGCGACAATTAGCCGCAAATTAATTACTTCATTGTGCAGCAAGTATTTCTTGTTGCTCAGACAAAGGAGAATACAATGAGGATATCTGTGGCTTCCTGGTCTGAATATAAATTCAGGAGGGTAACTTGCATTACAAATAATTAAAAAGTGGTCGGGCAGATGCCAAGGGTTAAGACTGGACTTAAAGAGAGAGAGTGAGAGAGAAAGAGAGTTAGAGTAGCCGGAGGTGGTGGTGGTTTGGAGCAGTCGGGACATGTCAGGACTAAGTATACTTCGGTCTTAGCTGATTTATGCGCTTATCACGCAAGCGTCGCCGTTTTTATGGCCTGTCTCCGGCGTTGTCTGCCTTGCTGTCGTTTAGTTACCAGCCATAAATGTCCTGAATGTCCTGCCGCATTGGCGACGCACACAAATTTGCCATTTTAATGCTGCGACGAGCTCGACGACGAGCGCTTTTCAATTTTGCACTACCTGCGACGGCTTAGCCATCTCCTCCATCCTTTTATCCTTCCATCGTTCCATCGTTCGTCCTGGGCCGTGACAGTTTTTCATTACGCACAAATCCTTCGGGCATACAGTCGCCAATGTCGTCACAGCCGCATTAAAGACTGAACACCAAAGAAATAGCTAGCCATGTTTGCGGTTGACTTACAAGCTTGCCAAAAATTCCGCCAGTTGCAGCTAATCCAACAACAACAAAAATAAATGAAGCGAAATACGTTTTTGAGAAAAGTTGCCAAAGGAGCTATTTTGTTGCCAACATCATATTCATTTGTACTTATATTGTGGTCCTTAATTTAAAGGAGCTCGGGCATCTGTGTAGAATAAAGTTCAACAGATTATGCTATATGTTCTCATATTTATTCTCAAACTACTCATTCAGCCCAGATCAAGGAATATATACATTCCACATCGCAAAATGTTGTCGATTTTCGTAGGAAGTGAACTGCCTACTTTTTGGCAAACGGCCTTAAATTTTACACTATTTAGTTATCGTTAACGGGTTTCTTATCGAAATGTGCCTTGACTTTAACCCAAGCATATTCGTAGTTTGCGAGCTCGTCCTTAGACTTGTGCATGCATGTCCTGTCTGAATGGGTGCTCAACGTTTTTATTTTACTTTTTTCTGCTTCTTGCAATTTGATCCTAAAAACTCTTTGAAAGTGACATTATGCAAGTTGTGAGCAACGACTGCAGCTATCTAAATTACCCAGAGACATCCGGCATTGCGAGCAAAAGGACTTTGACGTCGCCGCCAACGATGCTGCACGCTTAAGGATAAACAGGATGCGCCCAAGGAAGCTGCTGCTTCTGCTGCTGCTGCTGCTGTTGTGCTCTGCGAATGTCTTTGCCATTTTTTGACTGGCAATTTCATTTGCGCGGCGACAGCGGAAGGAAATGTAACAAGGATGTGTGCATGTGCTAAGGACTAAGCGCAGTTACACTTCGCTCTTTTACTCTCTCTCTCTCTCTCTCTCTCTCTCTCTCTCTCTCTCTCTCTCTCTCTCTCGCAAGTGCTTTGGTATGCGCATATAAAGATAAGTTAATGCAATGGGACTGAACTCGACTGGACAGGGTCACCAATTAATGAGCAGTCGTCCTGTGGCACGTGTTAACATTTGGCCAAATGTTGCATACTACTTCAGGGCGCGCTGACCAATGACAGAAGTCACGTACCCTGCGTGAGTTACGGGCCACAGAAAAGCTTTCCACAGCAAACATGTTTGTGCACGTCGCACACTTGCGAACTGATGCCCAGACAACAAGGACTCAATGATGTACACCCACCCAACCACCCACACACACACACACACACACACACACACTGCTACACACAGAGGAAAAATCAAGATGTGAGTTCAAGTAATTCTTGTAATTTAGTATTTGCAAACACGCCAACTCGGAGTACGAATCGTGCTTCACTTGTGATCTTTGATCTTGAACAAAGTACACTGTAAAAACAAACGATTATTGTTTCGAGAATTTGAACTGTATAAATATTATTATTTGTTGTTATTGTTATTATTATTGGGAGACATCAGCGAACTAGCTAACACTTAATTATAGTTGATATACTATTTTCTCTCTGTGCATCAAGTTATTATTTAATTATTGTAGTCGCCACACTTTTTTCTCTCTGTGCAACCGTTACAGCTCGGACAGCAAAATACACTCAACCTTTACGAGCAACGACCTCCTCACAGCTCTAACGAAAATAAAAGTAAATAATAATAATAATAAATCCAAGATCTACTTTAATGTAGCAGCCTCAATTCTCTGTTGAGGAGCATCTGCACCTGGGTCACAACCGGCACAATCATATACAGACCCAAATGCTGCTCCAGCGCCCGAGCGATCTGTGCTCGCAGTTTCACCTCCAGACGAACGCTCACATTCCGCTGCTCGGCGAGATCGATGCGTGGCAACTGCAGCGGATAGTTGACGGGACAGGTGACGATCAGCTGCAGCGCAATACCACGCGCAGTGGTGCCGCCACTCTGATAATTGTGCGTGCTCAGTGGCAGCTTGAGGCGCAGCAGCGGATTGCGGCACAGCACCATATAGGGTAGTCCCAGGTAGTGCAGCGTTAACACCTCATTACTCTGCAGATTCCTATTGAATCTGGCCACGCTCTCCAGCTTTGCCTTTCTCTCCGCTTCTTCGCTCTCATATTCTGACATACTCGACAATTTTTACAAATTTTGTACTTTTTTTTCGAAACTTGTTTGAAATGTGATAACTGAGATATACAACTATAAAAATCTATACTTTTTGCGTAGAACCAAAAGGGAATATTTTTTTTATTTATTGATAGAATAAATTAATAAATAAATATAGAGTTAAATATATAAATATGTATTTAGCAATTAAGTTTAGTCCAGAATTAGGCTTACTGTGCGAAACAGATAAAATCGCTATATATATATTCCTATTTGGCTGATTTGGAGAGCACAGATTTGGTGTACCGCTCTCATTTTGATATGCAAATTAGCAGCAATCTCAAGTCCCACTGCAGAAACCCCAATTGCCGCAATCTTGCGGCACACTTCACACTACGCAGTGGCTGTGCAGCCGTGCATGTGGCAGCTATGCGTTGGATATGATTTAGATTTGTATTAGATTTGCATTCTAAAGCAATGTTTGTGCCCCACGTGAGACGTGAGTGGCACATATGTATTTTTACTTTGATTTCACGCACCGGTGCCTCTGCAGAAAGTAATGAGTGCGAACCCAAAAATTGCAGTCTTATTCTGATGTACGTGTGTGTGCATGTGTATGTGCGTGTGTGTGTGTGCTTGCGTTTGGTCGACAAATTCATCTTCATTCGTGCAGCGGCGCTGTCAATCAAATTTCAATCAATTCACTTGGGCACTCAAGCCGCCCTCAATCATTATTGTGTAGTGTTGCAATGAGTGCAGGGTTTCTTTCGCATTTGCCACATTGCGCATACGTCACATGGGCTCAGGCTGGCTCAGTCAGTCAGTCGTCTTCAAACTCACTCAAACATGTTGCATGCCTGCCCCTACAACTGCAACAAAACGAACTGTAGATGGAGCTGTGAGCCGAGAGCATTGTTCTCGTTCTCGTATTCGTACTTTTGCTCTGCCTATTGGCTGGCTGCCTGGCTGGCTGGCTGGCTGTATGAGCAGGCACGTGGTGTGGCACCTACCCCTGCCGGTAACGCCCCGGAACGTGACCAAAATGAATTGTAGGCGTGCACAAAAACAGTTAGTCAGTCAGTCAGTCAGTTGGCGGCAAGAAATTCGCATCGCCGTCTGATAACAGAACAAAAAAACAAAACAAACAAAGTCCGTAAGACTGCATTCAGCCTTTAAGTTTGAATTTTGCCAATTTCAAATGTTCGAGTATTGACTTTTTGCCCGTTACAGGGATTTGGCATTCTGATTGGCCGCCGTCGCTGAGGGACACCTTGATGGGGGCGGGGGTGGGTGCTCTGGGGTAGGGATGGGATGGGGGTTACATGTTTTGCGGCTGTCTAAGCACTTCACAGCATTTTGCTGGCACTGTTTTTGAGGGCTTCTGTCGTGCCGCAAAAGTTTTTGAAGCACTTGTTTACGATTTCAAGTGCATTTTGTTGGGACTGCCATCATAATTTTGAGTCGCTGCAGTCGCTTCGATTTGCCTCTTGCCACACCGTGGCAGTAGAAAGTTTTCCACTCAAATCTCAGCTGTTAAGTTCCTCACTTTGGTTATGCTAATGAGGCAAGTTTGCTGCCCATTGCGCAATTCGCAAAAGCAATTTCCAAAATTATCAGTTTGAATTTCGAGACTTGCATTGCTTGAAATAAAAACAAATTAAAGCAGCTTAATTTTACAAGTCACTGAAAACAATCCTTTACAGACTTACCTACTTCATTATTATTTTAATGCGACCCGAGACACCTTATCAAATAATAACCACAATGAAAACCATTTGCGAAATGATTGAAAATAATGTATGTTTTTTAGTATATAGGCACGCCCAAAAGTAATTGGGAAACGACATGTTCAACAAGCAAATCATATTTACATTTGTCACTTACCGATAAGATATTATTTGGTGACTTATGTTATAAAAGCCACAACAAATGCCGCAAACTTTGCGTGAAACATTTGGAAGACGTTGGAAACGCTGGTCCAGCATGAAATACGCAACTCTATTTTTACTCGGGCTGTTGCTGTGCGCAGTTCTGCTCAGCGATGCCCAAAAGCAATCCGGCAAGACCAAGAATAAGTCCAAGAACAAGGTGAAAGCCACTGGGGCGCCCCAGCTGGTGAGGCAGGTGCTTCAAAGAGCTGAACCCTGTTCGCCGGACAAGTGCAAGTTACCCGATTGCCGTTGCTCCGATGCAATATTGCCACGACCCAAGTTCAAAGGCAAGGAAAATGAGATACCGCAGGTGAGGTGCATCAAAATAATTGATTCAGGTTGTTCTTATATCATTTGCCCAGAAAAGACTAAAAGATCAATTATATTTTCATTATTTTAAAGATTTTGATATTTTTCAAAGTTTTTAAAATGTTGTTGCACAGAATTATGTTTTCTTTAATTATGAATTTCAAATCCAATCAATAAATAAATATTCAAATATCATCTAATTAAAGCTTATCCAATAATCTGAATCAAGTCTTTCGAAGTTGAGCTCTAATTTGAAGAATCTTTTAGTTTGTCACCATCACATTTGACGATGCTGTGAATGCTGTGAACTATGCCCAATATGAGTTGCTCTTCAATGGATTGATCAATCCTGATGGCTGTCCTGCAACGGGCACCTTCTTCCTATCGCATGAGTATACGGATTATGTGCGTGTGAATGCATTGTACAATGCTGGTCACGAGATTGCCCTCCACTCGGTGACCCATGGTGATGGCACCGACTATTGGCGCGCTGCCGACGTGGACACCATTGAACGTGAGTTTGGGGCCCAGCTGAAAATGCTGGAGCGGTTCGCCAAGGTGGATCCGAAGAGTGTGCAGGGTATGCGTTTGCCCTTCCTTCAAATCTCTGGAAATAACAGTTTTGAGGCGGTTAAGAATCTGGGTTTGAGCTACGACAGCTCCTGGCCGACGCAAAAGCACAAGCAGCCAGCCATGTGGCCCTACACTCTGGACTATTTGTCCGTACAGGACTGCCAGATTGGTCCCTGTCCGAATGCAGCACTGCCCGGCGTTTGGGTGAATCCCATGGTCACTTGGACTGACACTGAGGGCTACAGTTGCTCCATGATCGATGCCTGCGCCTATCCACCCGCTGACCAAGTGGATGAACTCTTCGACTGGATGCTCGAGAACTTCAATAGGCACTACCTGGGCAACCGGGCGCCATTTGGCATGTATCTGCATGCTGCCTGGTTCTCAAGAGGACGCAACTATTTTACCGCCTTCAAGAAGTACGTATTAAGAACTGCTTTATCAATATCTAGTTAGGGTGCATCCAGTTTAGCGCTGATTAGTTACTGACAAAGGCGGAAAATAACGCCTCTCTTTATTAAAATACATTTTCGTTGGACAGATTCTTGCAACATTTGACCACCTATCCCGATGTGTATATGACTGGTGTTAGCCGCACGCTGGAGTATGTGAAGAAGCCGGTGCTGGGCAGCCCTTTCAAGGAATGCGAGAAGAAGCCGGATACTACCTGTCAGCCGGTTCACTGCAACCTCCAAAAGGTGTCCACTGGTGAGACGCGTTACATGAGCGCCTGCGACAAGTGCCCCGTTGTGTATCCCTGGCTGAATAATCCATTGGGCGAGGTTATGTAAATGTTGCACACCCAATAAACTGACACACACACAGCACTTTATAACGAAGCTATCATGTTATGTTTGTCTGGCAACTTGGCCATTTCCCACATATACATTTATTCCAATGATCTAAGCCAATTTACATTTTCCGCCATGTCCTCCAAGCCGAAACGTCACTGATAAATGACCCGAAATTATGCTGGCGGCCGTGATGCGCTTAATTAACTCATTCAGCGCTGCGTTCAACCAGCTCCCTCAACCCCTCCTTGCCCCTCTTTCCAAGCATCGAAGAGACGAATTTCGCTACCGCTGGCCTAAAGTGTAGCCATATTTTATGGCATGAATTAATACACCACACGCCGCTGACCAGGCTCGCAGTAGTGTGCGGCAAGCGGGCCAAGTGGGGCAATGTCTGGGGGCAGGACGTCAATCCAGCTGCTACCTGTTAATGACAAGAACGTGTACACGTAGCCCATTGCTTGGCCTGTCAGCTGGTTGCATTTTTGGTTAATGGACTTCTAACTAATGGCAGCCACTGTGTCTCTGCATGTCATGTCCATGTGGCCAGAGGGGCTCTTGGTCAGAAATTATCTATGCGCAGATCGGACATGAACAAAGGCATCAAATTATGCAGCATTATCAGCTGGCACAGTGGGCTGCAGCTATGCTTAGTGGCATATAAATATTTTTAAATGGAAATCCAAATGTTGCACAACTCATTCCAACTCGCATTAGCCATTAATTTAAGTCGGGAAATTTAATGCATTTATTACTTGCACAATATTTGAGAATATTTACAAAGTTTTGATATTAACTCAATTTATGAATTTTTTGAAGCAGATTATGTTTATTGCATAGTTGTTGCACCTCTCACACGCTTATGACAATGTTTATTGGCCAGCACATAGCCCTGTGGGCAGCTGGCTTCCAGTATATTGTAGGGCTTTACCAGGGCGATGTCGTTGGGATGCCACTTTGGTAATTCCAGCACGGGCACAGACATTGCCACATAATGGCTGGTTGCACTCAAACTGGGATTTGTGGTTTCAGCTTCAATGATTTCACTGTCCGAAGCTGCACTGGTGCCTTGGTAAAATGCCAGCAATAGCAGCAAATAAAGGACACCTCGCAAAAGTCCTTGCAACATTTTTATTATTAAAGGTCTGCTTTAATGTAATGCTATGTTCGGTAGCAAGCAACTCGCCTCGCAACTCTGCAAATATAACTGAGGCAATGGCAATTGAAAATAGTTTACTTATTAGCTGATTTGAGCTCCGAAATGTTGGCCAATTTTCGAAAGCAGTTGCTGCCTTATAAGGCACCTGGATAAGAGCTCTTCGGATGATGAATAATAATCGGTGTTCAAGGTTACATTTGCTATAAAGTAGATCGAAGATAAACTTACTCATTAAAAATAATATATTGTTTCTAGATATTACCACCATCTTTTAATCGTGTACAGAAAATGAATGAAAAAACTAGAAAAAGATTAAATTAATTGAGCTGACATAAAGTAGAAATAAATATATGTTTGTGCATCAAATTTAAACTAATATAAATACGATTTTTAAATATGTAAGAAAAAGGTTCAAGCACGTAGTCGAATATTTTGAAAAGTGTACTCCAATCAATGCCAAGTAAAAAACAAAGTAAACTTTTCATTTATGAAAATGAAGGGGATCCCATCACAAATACTGCAAAGAAAAGCCAAGAAAATTGCAAATATTTACTGATTACTTTGGCAAAACGCCACTGATTATCAGACGCATCTCCATTGTCCGCATTCAGAGACAAAAGATACACCGCCTCAGCTCAACTCAGACAAGTGTACTTAGCAGGTAGAGCGTTGTTAATTCTCTCATAAAATATTCTTTCTATTGACTTCGTACTTTATTTACCACACACATACATAGATACTTTGTATACATATTGTTTTGTTTATCGAAGGTTGTCGTAAACAAATGACTATACGACATATTGTGCGGAAAGCCTCCCTCAGTTGGTGTCTTGCATCAGCTGCCGGAGTGCCAAACAGGCATTATTTTAATGTATTTTTACATATATTCTTTACATACTATTCTACTCTACTTGCCGCAATGGGCGGGTGCCCAAAAAGGTTGCGCAGAATTTAACCCTGGGCTGCCAGTGTTTTTAAAAATTATGCCAATTTAAATGACATTTTTATGATGAGCATTTTCTTTTATTTTCTTTACGTTTGCCTTTTCGCGAAAATTGTTATGCTGCCACTTTTAAAGGTGGCCCATTTGCGATGAGGCACAAGGATGTTTGACTCTCTTTTTTGGGGATCAACTATGGCGGCTTGCTGACTAATGAATTGTACAAATTAAGCATTCTGCCTTAGAAGCAACAAATTTTAAGCGGTTATTTCACAATTTGTTTATGCCAGTTGGTATTTCATACGCATGTAATCTTGATTTACACACATATATATATAATGTATATAATTTTCCCAAAGTTACTTGAACATTGCAACAAAACAAATAACACTTAAACTCGTAAAATCCAATAATAAGCTTATCCAATTCGATTAGACCTTATAGTGTAAATCTGATCTCGTCAATATATTTTCCATAGTGGAAACACGTTAATACATTCAACAATAAGCAGCTCTCACTTTTGTGTATATATGTATGTGGATTTAATTGTTTTCTAACAATAATTGAGAAAAACAAGTGGGAACGTTGCAGTCGGACGTAACCGAGTGCGAAATACTCTGATACCAATAAGTAATATTATCTGAAAACAAGTGTCACAGAACAGTGTTGTATAGCCAAGAAATACCGTTGTCTGTAGGGGACTCCTAGTTTAGTGTTCAGTCTATCTAATATGACTACTAATGATTACACCTAAAGCCACTTAAAATTTGAATCTTGACTAGACTCGTCATGCACTTCTGGATTTGTGTTTGTACTAAAACCAAATAAACCTCACTAAGTGCAATTAACAACATCTATTAATATATTATAATATTAGAAGTCTGCTAAAATATTCTCAATTGAATTGACGGCAATTTCATTATGCATGTAATTATTCAAGATTGTATTTCATGTTTTCCCTTATCGCCACTGAGTCAACTAACTAATTGGCAACAACTTGCGACTGTCGATTGCTCTCTGGACAAATGGCCAGCTCTGACCGTCAGGTGTTGAAGCTCGGGTAACTGTTTAGTCTTGAAAACGAATCTGGTTAGAGTAAACGCGTTTTCAAAAGATGGCAACGCATTTCAATTTGCAGTTACCATTTAGCTTGTGCGCATTGCTGTTGCTGCTGCTGCTGTTGCTGCACTTCTTGGGATCACCGTGTGAAGCACACAAATTGAGCGACGATCTAAGTTCAAATTCGACGCAAGGCAATGTGAGAGAGTATATTTCGGCAGTGTCTAAAAATGAAATGAAACAATTGTCCATTGACGAGTTTAATCCGGCGCAACGGAATGTGAGTAAGAAGATTTCTGCTGAGCCTGAAACTGAAACAAAACAACTATCCAAAGATAAGATTAAAGAGAAACCTGCCAATCCGCCCAAATACGAAACGAGAGCGAATGGAACGGTAGGATTCCCAAAAGTACTCTTAAATCAACCTGAAAATACAATCGGTTTTGGACCTCGCATCACACTGGAAACGCTGCCCGTCTGCGAGGAGGGCTTTAAACTATTTGGGACTCACTGTCGCAAGGAAGCCTAGGAAATAATAATAATAAACAAACAACAACAACAAAATCACGCACAAAGAATGACTTTTGATTGGGGCTGTACACATACCACTGACGAGCACTGTAAAGCTTTTGCAGCTAGACTTTTTGTTTACATTTCAATGAATAACTTAAGCTGAGCTTTAGCTTCCAACTTTCCAGTTGTGGCCCAGCTTCGTTTTTTTTTTCATTTTTAATTGTTTTTTTTTTAGTGCTCAGCAAGCTATCGAAAACAATGGATTCTTATCGTAAAAATCTGTTGCGACTGTGTCGTGTTTATTTCCCACTCTAGTCTTGCTGGAGAGCATCATCTCCACTCTATGCTCAGTCTCGAAAGCTCTGTCGAAGCAGACAAACGCGTTTTCAGTTTCTGTCCACTCTCCCAGGCCAGATGGGTAAACAAACAAACAAACAATGCATCTGAAAGCTATACACACACTGATCTTGTTTATTGTGGTTTGTTGGAACATTTGTGACGTGGAGCTGCGCGTCTGTTCCCCGATTGCCCAACTTGATCGCATTGTGTTTCCCGTTGACAACGACGAGCCGATGTTCAACTACCACAATGAAAGCAGCAGCACCACTAGCACCACCAGCACAGAATCACCATTAAACAAGACCAGCATGGCTTTAGATGAAGCTCATCCGCTTAAAAACAGCAGCAGCAGCCCAGCAACATCGACAACGGATCTGCCCAATTTGGATAATCGCATTCTGATTGATTCTGAACCTGTCTGTGAACCTGGCTTTTCGCTACGAGCTGGTCGTTGTCGCAAATCGGCCTGAGCAGTATTTTTGGTTATGTTTTGCTAAATATATAAGTATGCATAGTGTGACATTAATTTTATCATTCTCACGGAACGAATCTTAAATGTAATCGTGTCAACAACACATTTGTTGTAAATTCCCTTATATAAGTTTCCCAACCAAAATACATGTATAAATATGAGAAAAATCTTTCAGTGCTTGACTGTCAGAGTAAAAAGGTGTAGGTATACCTGTAAGTATTACTGCTTACGTGCAATTCAATACCATTTATTATTACCATCCTTTCTTGGTATGTTTAATAAAACAATGATCGCTTAAAACGCAATCAGCATTCGCTTTGTAAAGCAAAAATCTCCTTGAACTTTAATGTAATGTTTCGTTATCTCTGAAAGAGTACTTATTGCATAACAAAATTGAAGGTGTCGGTTAAGTGCATATCACAAAATGCTACTCAAATAAGTTATCGAACAATCAGCTGATATACTCGATAGCTAAATATATATAACCTCGGGTAGCTGCTGACGCCTTTGATTTGCTAGCTCATCAATTTACATGATTACCAGCTGTTAGCTCTTATAAATGAATTATTGTTCGATTCATGATGCAAACTGGAATCTCTTTAGGAAATCGAACTGAACTTTAGGTACTCAATCGGAATTACTGCGACATAATTTCAGTCTCAATTTAGCATACGTCATCGCCAGAATCTCGAGTGCCATCCTGGACGTAAAAATGATTTCAAAGCCCGGGATCTTATCGCTGAACCACGGTCTGTTGCTGATAGCCTTGCTAAGTGCGCAGCTAATCCAGGCCCAACCAACACCAGGAGACTTTTCGAATTTCAGAAGTAATCCACATGGACCCAAACTTGACGATCATGGATCTAGGGACCCCAAGGTCATTCAACCGCAATCGATTGATGCTCGCAGTCTGTTTGATACAATGCCACAATGTCCCGAGGGATTAGCAGTGCAGGGTGGACGCTGTCGCCAGAATGCCTAAACAGATATTAATAACTTCAATTGACACAATATGATCTAGCTAATTGGCAAAACAATGTAGCTATCTATATTTTAATTCGAGCAAAAATTGTATTAAGAATGTTAATTATACAGTTACTTTTGCATCATTCAAGTACAACTCAAAGATCTGATTCAAAATAAATTAAATGCAGTGCATTATTTGTTGTTAAATTCTGCAGATCGCCTATTTGTTTAAAGGAATGTCAGATATTACATTTATTTCGTTGCTAAGAACAATTTTATAAATATGTGCATGCAATTCTAAGAAAAAACCACTAAGGCCTCCAGTATCATCGAGAAATGTTCACTCCAGCTAGACATCCGGGTTATCCAGATAAAATACTTAACTTTGTGCAGCATATAACTGATAATGGCACATTTCTTATCTGCTGCAAAACTGATTAAAATCTATGATTTCGAACCAGAAGATGATAACAAGATCAACGGCATCCCCATTCAACAAATTACAAAAATAAGAATCTGTGTTGAACTTTATGTCAGTGAACTCCATTCGAGACATGATAATACTCAGAATAATCAAATCAATAAATGAAGGGAATAAAATTCAATATATATGTTGTGTATTAGTTCAATATCATCAATCAAAATACATACGACTTTAATGTTTTCAGGGTATATCGAAAGTACTCGAGAATATATATTCTTCAACATAATTAGCAGCCAAGTCGTTTTAGCCAATCTGTCCGACCATTCGTCTGTAGGAATGTCGCATTCGCAGAGACTACTGACCCCAAATTGAAAGTATCTTCTCGTACTTCCCATTTTTGCGAAGCGAGTAGCATGATAAGCAAAGCGATAAAGAAATATAGAAGGAACGAGAGCAATTTTGTATGTTTATAATACGAAACTGTTTCAGTCTCAACATAACAAAGACCTTATCAATAGCTCAATGTTAACCAAGGCGTGTAAATGTTTCCTTATGACAACAAATGCAAATTCCAATAATCTGCTCAAATAATTATTAGTTTTAGTCACACAATTTCACAGTATTAGTCACAATCCGACCTATTCAACAGTGATTAATGGAAATTAAATTGAAATTTGAACGCTGTTCAATGTTGTTCTGGAATCAGATATGCCTATTATTCACTATAAATACCAAATGTTCATTTACAGAAAGCGTAAAAACTGTTTAGGTCAAGTAAGAATACATTTAGTTGCAATCGAGACGCTCTGGTTAATAGTCGATATTCTCCATTCCGAGACATGAAGCTTATATCTACTAAATGGCTGTATCAGCTGATTATAATGCTGCTATACCTAATTGTATTGACCGCAGCGATACCAGTTCCATCGGAACACTTCAACAAGTGTCCGCCGCACTTCAAGTTGTACATTGGACGTTGTCGACGGCCCGCCTGAACAGCATTCGGATCTTAGTTTTGATAAGTCGTTCCTTTGATAAGTCACTTATTTGTGGGTACTCTGTAATTATTTATATTTCTTAAACTTAAAATTATTCACGAGCTTCATAAATAAACTCCGGCAGCTCTTTCTTGTTGTACTTTTTTGCATATTATTTGAGTTGATGTCGAATAGATTTCCACAGCTGGTCAAGCCGCAATCTAATCTCGTCCAAAGCGGATCGGCTTGGTCACCGTCGCCAATAAATGTTTACATTTACAATTGGCATAATCCACTGCACTTTCTGACCCTTGTTTAGACAGACCTTTTTCTTACACTTCCCGAGCTTAGCTCGTTGCTGATTAAATGCTTATAAAATATGTGAAGTGATTTATCATAGTGCATTATAGCCATTTACTGTTGGTGTTGAATGTTGTTGAATAGCTTCGAAAAGCTGATAACTTTGTAATCCGGCAATAACTTTTTTAACTGTCCCACGGTTTTATTTGATTCACACAACACATTTCTAGCGGATAGTATGCAAACAGGCGACAACAATTTTGCTCCTCGAAGATACCTCGCACAAAAGGACCCATTAAATTCTGAGCCAATAGTTAACATCGGGGCAATTCGTCGCTTTATTCCGGAATGCAAAGAGTGTTAACGGTTAGCACGAATTCCTCTTGGCTTATTCGTTGCATCTATTGCCCCTTGCTTATTAAAAACCGTTGAATTACCGATCTCTGCTTCACTAATTGGCAATAATCGGAAACTAAGCAAAGCTTAGCATGAAAACACAATTGTAAGGTACAAGTCCAGCTTTATTGAAAGCTTTTACAGGCAAATGAATCTCCCAGTAGCAAAGGCCTTACTCGCACGACTGGCGAAGTTCAGCCGTCAAGCTTTAAGAGCACAAATTCTACGAATATGATTAGAGAACTTGCCGAGAAGAGATCTGTTTGACAGTATGGAAGACAACAATAACATTCATTTATATCTCAGTTTAAAGTTTGAACACTAATTTATTATATTTATATAATTATTTATTATTTATATAATTTATTTATACATTCATAGAGATTTGCTTACGACAAAAACCAGCTGCATCCACTGTGCATTGTGAATGTGTTCTTGTTGACACAAATATAGATTTTTACTGATTAAATGCTGGTAGAATGTTTTAAGTTATTTATCAGAATCTTTTCTTTAGTAACACGTTCAATGTGTATGTAATAAATAAACTCTTGTTAATTATTGTATTGCTTCAAACAACTGTAGGCTTATTAATCATTAAATGCATTTCGCACATAAATGAGAAATTTTATTTGATTTACGACACACATTTCATTTAAAATTTAAACAATAATGCGACAATGATTATTAGCGCTTTCTGTTTGACCCTCGGGACAATAAGCAGCTCTCACTTTTGTGTATATGTATATGTATGTGGATTTAATTGTTTTCTAACAATAATTGAGAAAAACAAGTGGGAACGTTGCAGTCGGACGTAACCGAGTGCGAAATACTCTGATACCAATAAGTAATATTATCTGAAAACAAGTGTCACAGAACAGTGTTTGTATAGCCAAGAAATACCGTTGTTTATAGGGGATTCCTAGTTTAGTGTTCAGTCTATCTAATTTGACCACTAATGATTACATCTAAAGCCACTTAAAATTTGACTCTTGACTGGACTCGTCAGACTTTCACATGCACTTCTGGATTTGTGTTTGTACTTAAACCAAATAAACCTCACTAAGTGCAATTAAACAACATCTATTAATATATTATAATATTACAAGTCTGCTAAAATATTCTCAATTGAATTGACGGCAATTTCATTATGCATGTAATTATTCAAGATTGTATTTCATGTTTTCCCTTATCGCCACTGAGACAACTAACTAATTGGCAACAACTTGCGACTGTCGATTGCTCTCTGGGCAAATGGCCACCTCTGACCGTCAGGTGTTGAAGCTCGGGTAACTGTTTAGTCTTGAAAGAGAATCTGGTTAGAGTAAACGTGTTTTCAAAAGATGGCAACGCATTTCAATTTGCAGTTACCATTTAGCTTGTCCGCATTGCTGTTGCTGCTGCTGCTGTTGCTGCACTTCTTGGGATCACAGTGTGAAGCACACAAATTGAGCGACGATCTAAGTTCAAATTCGACGCAAGGCAATGTGAGAGAGTATATTTCGGCAGTATCTAAATATGAAACGAAACAATTGTCCATAGACGAGTTTAATCCGGCGCAACGGAATGTGAGTAAGAAGATTTCTGCTGAGCCTGAAACTGAAACAAAACAACTATCCAAAGATAAGATTAAAGAGAAACCTGCCAATCCGCCCAAATACGAAACGAGAGCGAATGGAACGGTAGGATTCCCAAAAGTACTCTTAAATCAACCTAAAAATACAATCGGTTTTGGACCTCGCATCACACTGGAAACGCTGCCCGTCTGCGAGGAGGGCTTTAAACTATTTGGGACTCACTGTCGCAAGGAAGCCTAGGAAATAATAATAATAAACAAACAACAACAACAAAATCACGCACAAAGAATGACTTTTGATTGGGGCTGTACACATACCACTGACGAGCACTGTAAAGCTTTTGCAGCTAGACTTTTTGTTTACATTTCAATGAATAACTTAAGCTGAGCTTTAGCTTCCAACTTTCCAGTTGTGGCCCAGCTTCGTTTTTTTTTTCATTTTTAATTGTTTTTTTTTTAGTGCTCAGCAAGCTATCGAAAACAATGGATTCTTATCGTAAAAATCTGTTGCGACTGTGTCGTGTTTATTTCCCACTCTAGTCTTGCTGGAGAGCATCATCTCCACTCTATGCTCAGTCTCGAAAGCTCTGTCGAAGCAGACAAACGCGTTTTCAGTTTCTGTCCACTCTCCCAGGCCAGATGGGTAAACAAACAAACAAACAATGCATCTGAAAGCTATACACACACTGATCTTGTTTATTGTGGTTTGTTGGAACATTTGTGACGTGGAGCTGCGCGTCTGTTCCCCGATTGCCCAACTTGATCGCATTGTGTTTCCCGTTGACAACGACGAGCCGATGTTCAACTACCACAATGAAAGCAGCAGCACCACTAGCACCACCAGCACAGAATCACCATTAAACAAGACCAGCATGGCTTTAGATGAAGCTCATCCGCTTAAAAACAGCAGCAGCAGCCCAGCAACATCGACAACGGATCTGCCCAATTTGGATAATCGCATTCTGATTGATTCTGAACCTGTCTGTGAACCTGGCTTTTCGCTACGAGCTGGTCGTTGTCGCAAATCGGCCTGAGCAGTATTTTTGGTTATGTTTTGCTAAATATATAAGTATGCATAGTGTGACATTAATTTTATCATTCTCACGGAACGAATCTTAAATGTAATCGTGTCAACAACACATTTGTTGTAAATTCCCTTATATAAGTTTCCCAACCGAAATACATGTATAAATATGAGAAAAATCTTTCAGTGCTTATCTGTCAGAGTAAAAAGGTGTAGGTATACCTGTAAGTATTACTGCTTACGTGCAATTCAATACCATTTATTATTACCATCCTTTCTTGGTATGTTTAATAAAACAATGATCGCTTAAAACGCAATCAGCATTCGCTTTGTAAAGCAAAAATCTCCTTGAACTTTAATGTAATGTTTCGTTATCTCGGAAAGAGTACTTATTGCATAACAAAATTGAAGGTGTCGGTTAAAATGTTACTCAAATAAGTTATCGAACAATCAGCTGATATACTCGATAGCTAAATATATATAACCTCGGGTAGCTGCTGACGCCTTTGATTTGCTAGCTCATCAATTTAAATGATTACGAGCTGTTAGCTCTTATAAATGAATTATTGTTCGCTGCATGAGAGCTAACGTAAGAGACCCGCTTATCAGGCAAATTGGAATCTCTTTAGAAAATTAAACTGTATTTTAGGTCTTTCTGTATTTCAATCGGAATCACTGCGACATTATTTCAGTCTCAATTTAGCATACGGCATCGCCAGAAGCTCGAGTGCCACCCTGGACGTAAAAATGATTTCAAAGCCCGGGATCTTATCGCTGAACCTCTGTCTGTTGCTGATAGCCTTGCTAAGTGCGCAGCTAATCCAAGCCCATCAGCACCAGCTGCATCATTCGCAGTACAGTGGTGAAGGATGGGGATATTCCCAGCCTCAGAGGTGAGTTCATAAGTTACTCCTTTGACCCCATAGCTAATCAAACCTAATATGCATCTTCATCGCAGGCATCACGGCCATGGAGCATATCGTGGACACGGGCACGGTTACAATCAGTTCAATAATCCATATCCAGATAACTATGCAGGTTCCTCGGGACAGGGTCCCAACTTCGGTGGAGGCTTCTATGGAGGAGTACAGTCTCGAGGGAGTCCAGGCTACGTCCATGAAAATCCAAGGCATGGATTCGGTAATGGTCGCCAGCAACCAGAAGATGATTACGGTGGTCAGCAGGCTCATGCTGGGTACGGAGGCCAGCAGGGTCACGATGGGTACGGAGGCCAGCAGGCTCATGCTGGGTACGGCAGCCAGCAGCCTGGAACTGGGTACGGACATCAAGGAGCGAATTTAGGTAGTGGTGGACAGCCACGCACTAGATTCCACCAGCCACGTCCTAATGAACCTAAATATGAGAGCGAGCAAGGCGGTAATCCCACCCAGCCACACCATCAACCAAGTGATCAACAACATGGCAACGCTGGATCTCCTTGGCAGCCACGCCCAGGAGTTGACACAAGTGATCAAAATGATTTTCAACAACCCCACGATAGACAAGGCGGCAATCATTTTCAACCACGTCCTCAACCAGGCAATCAAGACACAACAGAGTTGACCCACCAACAACCTGGCAACGCTACCGACATTTGGCAGGCACGCCCCATTGTAGGATCAAAAGATTCAAATGAGTTTCAACAACCCAGTGACGGACACTCTGGCAATCCTTTTCAGCCACGTCCGACTGGCTTAAGGCCTACTGATGGAACATTCATTCCTATTCAACCACTTCCTGGACAACAGCAGACCCCAGAGGCAGGATTACAGCACGCCCTGGATCAGCCAGTCGGCAGCATATTCCAACCAACACCAGGAGACTTTTCGAATTTCGGAAGTAATCCACATAGCGTTGTTGATGATAATATTGCGGCCATATTTAATGGACCCAAACATGACGATCATGGATCTAGGGACCCCAAGGTCATTCAACCGCAATCGATTGATGGTCGCAGTCTGTTTGAAACACTGCCACAATGTCCCGAGGGATCCGAAGTGCGGGGTGGGCGCTGTCGCCAGAATGCCTAAACAGATATTAACAACTTCAATTGACACAATACGATCAAGTTAATTGGCAAAACAATGTAGCTATCTATATTTTAATTCGAGCAAAAATTGTATTAAGAATACTAATTATACAGTTACTTTTGCATCATTCAAGTACAACTCAAAGATCTGATTCAAAATAAATTAAATGCAGTGCATTATTTGTTGTTAAATTCTACAGAGCGCCTATTTGTTTAAAGGAATGTCAGATATTACATTTATTTCGTTGCTAAGAACAATTTTATAAATATGTGCATGCAATTCTAAGAAAAAACCACTAAGGCCTCCAGTATTATCGAGAAATGTTCACTCCAGCTAGACATCCGGGTTATCCAGATAAAATACTTAACTTTGTGCAGCATATAACTGATAATGGCACATTTCTTATCTGCTGCAAAACTGATTAAAATCTATGATTTCGAACCTGAAGTTGATAACAAGATCAACGGCATCCCCATTCAACAAATTACAAAAATAAGAATCTGTGTTGAACTTTATGTCAGTGAACTCCATTCGAGACATGATAATACTCAGAATAATCAAATCAATAAATGAAGGGAATAAAATTCAATATATATGTTGTGTATTAGTTCAATATCATCAATCAAAATACATACGACTTTAATGTTTTCAAGGTATATCGAAAGTACTCGAGAATATATATTCTTCAACATAATTAGCAGCCAAGTCGTTTTAGCCAATCTGTCCGACCATTCGTCTGTAGGAATGTCGCATTCACAGAGATTACTGACCCCAAATTGAAAGTATCTTCTCGTACTTCCCATTTTTACGAAGCGAGCAGCATGATAAGCAAAGCGATAGAGAAATATAGAAGGAACGAGAGCAATTTTGTATGTTTATAATACGAAACTGTTTCAGTCTCAACATAACAAAGACCTTATCAATAGCTCAATGTTAACCAAGGCGTGTAAATTTTTCCTTACGACAACAAATGCAAATTCTAATAATCTGCTCAAATACTTATTAGTATTAGTCACACAATTTGAGAAGTGTTGAGTTTCCGACCGATTCAACAGTGATAAATGGAAATTGAAAGAAATTGTAAGCCTTAAATGAGTCCCTTCATTACAATAAATAAATATCATTTCCAATTTCAGTTGATTCACGTTTGTAACTATTTTTGTCAACCCCCGAGATATTCTCATTAGAACAAGTGCGTCATGCTGATTACGGTGCTTTTCGATAATGTGGTTTTGTGACATCACAAATTATTCTCACTAAAACAATATCAAATGCGTTATGTTGATGACGATATTATCAGAATTATAGGTAAAGAAGAAGAAGGGGAGCTACTTGCGCTCAGCTCGCTCGTATCGTAATTTGTGTGGAAATTAATCCCAGGGTATCATAAAAACATGTCAACTGACCCCGACTGATTAATGCCACGGAGTAATGCAAACGTTAAACTGTTCTCTATTTAAGCGTAAAAACTGTTTAGGTCAGGTAAGAATACATTTAGTTGCAATCGAGACGCTCTGGTTAATAGTCGATATTCTCCATTCCGAGACATGAAGCTTATATCTACTAAATGGCTGTATCAGCTGATTATAATGCTGCTATACCTAATTGTATTGACCGCAGCGATACCAGTTCCATCGGAACACTTCAACAAGTGTCCGCCGCACTTCAAGTTGTACTTTGAACGTTGTCGACGGCCCGCCTGAACAGCATTCGGATCTTAGTTTTGATAAGTCGTTCCTTTGATAAGTCACTTATTTGTGGGTATTCTGTAATTATTTATATTTCTTAAACTTAAAATTATTCACGAGCTTCATAAATAAACTCCGGCAGCTCTTTCTTGTTGTACTTTCTTGCATCTTATTTGAGTTGATGTCGAATAGATTTCCACAGCTGGTGGCACAGTAATTAATGCATATTCAAAACTTCCTCATGCTTTTATTTGATTCATGAAATACACAGAAGATTTTAAAATTCGCTAGTTTAGAGTTCCCACTCTCCCAAAGCTATTTGCAATTTAATCAAAACTGATCAAGCAGACACAAGTGTTAAGTATTGGTCAAGCCGCAATCTAATCTCGTCCAAAGCGGATCGGCTTGGTCACCGTCGCCAATAAATGTTTACATTTACAATTGGCATAATCCACTGCACTTGCTGACCCTTGTTTAGACAGACCTTTTTCTTACACTTCCCGTGCTTAGCTCGTTGCTGATTAAATGCTTATAAAATATGTGAAGTGATTTATCATAGTGCATTATAGCCATTTACTGTTGGTTTTGAATGTTGTTGAATAGCTTCGAAAAGCTGATAACTTTGTAATCCGGCAATAACTTTTTTAACTGTCCCACGGTTTTATTTGATTCACACAACACATTTCTAGCGGATAGTATGCAAACAGGCGACAACAATTTTGCTCCTCGAAGATACCTCGCACAAAAGGACCCATTAAATTCTGAGCCAATAGTTAACATCGGGGCAATTCGTCGCTTTATTCCGGAATGCAAAGAGTGTTAACGGTTAGCACGAATTCCTCTTGGCTTATTCGTTGCATCTATTGCCCCTTGCTTATTAAAAACCGTTGAATTACCGATCTCTGCTTCACTAATTGGCAATAATCGGAAACTAAGCAAAGCTTAGCATGAAAACACAATTGTAAGGTACAAGTCCAGCTTTATTGAAAGCTTTTACAGGCAAATGAATCTCCCAGTAGCAAAGGCCTTACTCGCACGACTGGCGAAGTTCAGCCGTCAAGCTTTAAGAGGACAAATTCTACGAATATGATTAGAGAACTTGCCGAGAAGAGATATGTTTGATGGTATGGAAGACCACAATAACATTCATTTATATCTCAGTTTAAAGTTTGAACACTAATTTATTATATTTATATAATTATTTATTATTTATATAATTTATTTATACATTCATAAAGATTTGCTTACGATAATAACTAGCTGCATCCACTGTGCATTGTGAATGTGTTCTTGTTGACACAAATATAGATTTTTACTGATTAAATGCTGGTAGAATATTTAAATTTATTTATCAGAATCTTTTCTTTAGTAACACGTTCAATGTGTATGTAATAAATAATCTCTTGTAAGTTATTGTATTGCTTCAAAC